>CM066031.1:579389240-579989240 GCA_033557465.1 Ichthyophis bannanicus
TAGATAAATGATTGTAGATTACAGGTGAGGCGTCTTTGTTGGTGAATAACTTGGTCATACTGGCTGATTTTAATGTTCATTTTGGAGCTCCAACTCTTGGGTGGGAAATCTTTTTTAGACATGATGAGCACTATGGGGTTTAACCAAGTAATAAAGACTCCTATGCGTGCCAATGCTCATGTTTAGGATCTAGTATTCTGTAAGTGATCCCCTTGATTAAGTTTAAGATAATGGAGAGAATAAGCAAAGTAGTGCCATGGTCTGATCATCCATTCTTACAATTATCCCTTGAAACTAAGGGCAATCAAGTCAAGAGAGGGGTAGAAATTATAAGAAGGATCAAAGAAAAGAAGGATGTGAAAGGGATGACTTTCTGAAAGAACTTTCCTGAGATGAAGATTATTTCATTGGTTCAGTAGATACTAGGGCGGAGGAAAGGAATATACCATGCAGGAAGCAGCGGATTGGATTTTATCTTGGAAAGATGTTGTATTTCAGAAAGATCAGAGGTTTGGTGTAAATGGGAGAAAAAAAATTAAATATTACCTAGGATATTCTGAGGGCTGGTACTGAGTGGACCCACGGCAGTTTTGAGGTGAGTGGTAGAGATCAACAAATAAAAAAAAGAGGACTGCAGCCAGGACTGGAGTCATACCATGCGGATAGCATTGGATAGAAAGAGGATGGCCATGGACATGGCTGTGTCGTGGCTGCCCCATATCTGGCGCTAACAAAAATGGCACCAATCTCGCAGTGCTGCCTCCAGCTTGAGGACGCTAAGAGGCAGCACCACGAGATTGGCACCATTTTACTTAGCGCCAAGGATGGGCAGGGAGGACCCATTTGGCCCACCATGGATTTTGGAGGTAAGGTCTGGGGGGGGGGGGGGCGGCGCGGGGTTAGGAGGGGTGGTGGCCAGGGCTCAACTTTTTGTCAACTAGCTAGCCGGGTTGTATTTATTGAATGGGGGAATGGCAGGGGGGGCGACAACTGGCTAGCCAGGTTGTGTTTAGTGATGGGAAGTTGTAATATTTGTGAAGGAGGGTTCCCCGATCCCTCCCTCCCCCAGTACCCTATAGGGATTGAGAGCTGAAGGGGAAGCCATTACAGGTTGATGGTGCTCTGAAACAGTAGATCCAAGGTACAAGAGCCCTTCTTTAAAGGGGGGCTAGGGGAGCCAGGAGAGTTCAAAAGGGTGATGCTGCCTAGGAGAGGACAGAGCAACACCTTGGTCTGTCTTCCCCTTGCTCTTGCCATGGATCCTGTGATCCCTGTATCAGCAGGCACCGTGGGAGTTCTCCTGCTACCTGCCGATGCAGGGATCACAGATCACTGTGATAACTGCAAAACCTCAGTGGAACTGGCAGGGCTAGAGCTAGACACTCCCCCTGCAGATGCCGCATAGGTTTTGCAGTTGCCGCACGGCATTTTTATATATGCCGCACAGTAGTTGCAAAAGTTTAGTTACCACAGTTTAGTAAACATGCCCCTTTGCATCTAGATTAGTCAGAGTTTTCAAATTATTTTGAGTTGATTAAAGCTTAATATGTTAGAAAACGGATTTTGAAAGATGAAGACACTGCTTGCTACGAGGGCAACCTGATGTGAACCAGAATTGTGGTTCAGTTTTTTAGAGAAAACACTACAGCATGTGCTATTTGCAGAACTCTGGACAGCTTACATTATTTTAAGTGCTACAGAGAGAAAAAATACTTACCAGAAGTCCAGGAGCAGAAGAGTACCTAAAGGGAAAAAGCACAGTTTTAGTGAAAGAAACAAATCATAACCAACGCATTCAGGTATGTTATCAAGTAACTTTAATATTTATCTGATATTAGAGACACTAGTTATTTGCATTAGTTAAAGTTCACTCACTTACACTATAAGAGAAAACATTTACATTGTTTATTGCAAAAGTGGTTACAGTATATTGTTGCAGTTATCTAGCATTTTATTGCATTCGGACTGAGAGTCTTAACCCGTTTTGGACAGCTCGCATATTCTTTCTCTGTTCTGGATGATTTATTAGATTTGTTACACTCAAACAATTATGAAATACCGGCAATAATAAAAAATATTAAAACTTTGCAGAAAATAGAAGTTTCACATAGTGTATGTTCGTCCAATATAGTATATTGTCCGTCTTCAGAAAAGATAGGATTCAATTCCAATATTCATTGACATAAACATACTGTATGATACTATTGAAACTGCAGTTTTCATTTAAAACACTTTATTATGATATAATATAGTTTGTCAACAGTCCATTCTGATGGCGGAATATGATACATGTGAAAACACTTCTGATTCAGTGCGTCGATATTGCACCATTGAAACACCTAGAACAGAATGCTTGACAGCAATTAGTTTTGACAACATATTAGCCCAGCGTATGAAAAACATACAAGGCCCATATACACACCAATAACTCAACACTTAGGGGTATGTTTACTAAGCAGTCTTAACGTGCGCCTGGCGTTCCGGTCTTAAGGTAGCATTTAGGGTTATCGTGCGATAAGGTACGTTTTCATGCGATAGAGGGAGCCGTGGCACGTTAATGCGTATTAGCCTTAATTAGGCGTGCTGACCTACAAGCACAGCAATGGAAGTGTAGCACAATGGTTAATACATTGACTGCTAAAGCAAGGGTCATGAGTTCCATCCCTCAGTGGGCTTGATGAGTAAGGCTGTCTGAGGCATTACCCTTTACTTTAAATCAGTGCTGTCTGAGGTATTTTCTTTTTTAATTTAAATTAGTGCTGCCAGCAAACACACCCTCACAGTGCCGTAACCTAAGGTGCCGCATAAGGCGCCCTATAAGGCACTCCAGAGGGCACATTATAAAGTGCACTGTCCGCCTAGGCACCTTATAATGTTCCCTATAGGGCGCCTTATAAGCACTGTTCCCTCTAAGCTG
The DNA here is from genome assembly GCA_033557465.1 of Ichthyophis bannanicus. Lineage (NCBI taxonomy): Eukaryota > Metazoa > Chordata > Amphibia > Gymnophiona > Ichthyophiidae > Ichthyophis > Ichthyophis bannanicus. The sequence continues at coordinate 579,392,158 of CM066031.1, forward strand.
TGCACGTGTGCGCGCGCACACACCTCGCTGAGTGAGCGCACATACTTTACAACAGAGCGCACAAAAATTACGGTCCTGATTCTGATAGAAAACAACACAGACGTTCTTAAAATTGAAAAGTTGTTGTGTATTTATGGTTTTCACAAGTTCTACAATATTTTCTAGTGCAATCAATGTGCTGTACATACTGTATTCTGACATGTAGTCAAATTTTAAAGTATATAACTCCGAGTGTCGTTATGTGGCGCACAAAAATTTAACCTTCCTTCAAAAGCTGCACAGCTGATATTTTATGCGCACACAGCCTACAGAAAATTAGAGGGAACATTGCTTATAAGGCGCTTTATAGGGCGCCTTATAGAGCGCCTTATGAGACACCTTAAGGCTACAGCACTGTGAGGGTGTTTTTGCTGACAGCACTAATTTAAATTAAAAAAGGAAATGCCTCAGACAGCCCTATCAAATAACCCTACTGTGGGATCAAACCCATGACCTCTGGCTCCACAGGCAGTGAAGTAACCAGTGGGTTACAGCTCTATAGCTGCTAACAAACCCCCTGGCTGGCTACAGAAGGACTGTAGGTCACCACACAAACTGTCTGCTGTGGTTACCAGGATAGGGTTAACCCACCCGTACCCATGATGCATTGCACATGCAAATCAGCAGTCTACAGATGATCACAAGATGGGGTATGCACCCCCACAGCACCTCGGCCTGGTAGGGAGAACTGAACATGTGCACCCCCACAGCACCTCAGCCTGGTAGGGGGTACTGACCGTGTGTGTTACTGGCACAGAGTAGCTACAGACCGTCACATTGTGCGGATACTGTGCTCACCCTGAGATAGAGAAGATATAGGAAAAAAGAATATAGGGATGAATGGAAAATCAATATTAGTAAGTATAGATAAGCTGTTCAAGCAGCCAAGGAATTGTGTTTATCATCTAGGATTTCTGTTTCTTTGAAGCAACTTCAAGAATTATTCAAAGCTGTGTCTTGGTTTGTTAAGAGGGGTCCTGGTAGAACTAAACCTCCATTAAGCCCAAATTGTTTTGCCAAATTTTTTGAAGATAAGCTTGGAAAGATTAGAAGAGAATGTGAGTCAGCTTTGGAGATAAAAGGAAATAGTAATTATAATTTTGAACAGAGAGAGAGATCTTGGTTACAATTTTCAGTAATTACAGAGGAAGTGATGGTTGATTTAGTTAAGCTAATGAATATGACCACATGTGGATCTGATCCTTGTCCATCCTCTTTAGTTAGGATGGCATGTTAGAGAATTCAGTCTGAATTAACAGGGCTGTTGAATAGATAGTTACAGGAAGAGCTCTTTCCACAGTTATTGAAACAAGTGGTAGTTAGACCAATTTTAAAAGGTATAGGGGCGATGGCCATAAGGTAGAGAATTTTGACTGATCTCAAACCTCCCCTATTTAGGAAAATGAATTAAAAAAGCAGTTGCAGTTCAATTACTTAATTTTTTGACAAGATGGAATGTTTTTGATCACCATCAATCAAGTTTTCAGTGCAATCATTGTACTGAGGCTGTTTTTAATAGCTCTGATTAAATGATTTATTGTTTACAATAGAATGTTGACATCATGTTTATATACCTTGCTGTTTCAGTGTCATTTCATTCTGATGACCATGGATTATTAGTAAAGATTTTGGAATTTTGGGAGATAAGGGAGATGGACGATATATGCAGTATTTTGATCTTACTTGAACAACAACCTTCAGCGCATTCTGATAGGAGATAAGGAATCACATCCCTTGTATTGCAGAGTGAGGTCCCACAGGGGTCTATCTTATTTTCATATTTGTTTAATTATTTTTTGGCCTCTTTAGGTTCTGTTTGCCATCACTGGATGTTCAATACTTCATATTTGCAGATGATATGCAAATCTTTTTCCCACTTGGTGCCAATGTGTCCTTATGTTTGGAGAAGATTAAAAAAGCAATTATGGCTATTCAGAACTGGTTTTGTTATTACAAGCTCTGGCTAAACATTTCTAAAATGGAAGTGTGGGTGGGAGAGCAGAGCAAAGATGCAATTTTTGGATTTAGTGAGCGAACGGGTAGAAATAAAAGATGTGGTTAAAGATTTAGGTGTGTGGTTAGATTTGGAGTCGACTATGCAATATCATCATTTGCTTTGCAAGATCAAGGAACACAGTCTTAAATAGGGCTTGCACTTTAATATAAAGAAGACAAAGATCCTGACAACTGGCAAAATCAATAAGTTCATCGTTGATGGAGAAGGAATTGAAACAGTGGACAATTTTAACCTGCTTGGATCAATAATCAATAAAGAAATGACAAGCAGTCAAGAAATCTGACGGTGCTTGCTCTTGGCAGAATGGCTATGAAGGACCTAGGCAAGATACTCAAGAGCAGAGATGTTATCTCCATACAAGGATTTGACTTGTCCAAGCCATGGTATTTTCAATGACATCTTATGGATGTAAAAGTTGGAGAGTGAAAAAGATAGAAAGGAAGAGACTTGATGCCTTGATGAATTATGGTGCTGGCGAAAAATACTGTGTATACCATGGACTGCCCAAAGAACAAATCAGTCAATACTAGAGGAGATCAAACCAATGCTTTCTTTAGAAGCTCAGATGATAAGAGTTTGACTTTCATACTTTAGACACATCATGCAAAGAGAGAGATCATTAGAGAAAGACATTATGGTTGGCAAGGTTGAAGGTCAACACAAAAGAGGAAGGCCAACAATGAGATGAATCGATACAATAACAGCAGATATGGATGCCACTCCTTCAAAAATGAGCCGCCTGACTGAATGCAGTTTAGGACAGCTATCCAGAGGGTCACCATGAGTCGATACTGACTCGATGGCACAACAACAACAACAACCAGGAGTGGCCCAAGGGCGATGCGGGGCCATGTGCGGAGATTAATTGCGGGCCTAATTTGCATAAGGAGCCTCATTTTCATAAACATTTGCATAACATTAACATGCACTTTTAGTAAATATGCCTCTTAATGAGTGTCTGGATAAAGAAAGACTAATAGATTTCTACATTACTATATTGCAGTGACAACCTCCAGGCCCATTAGGAAGTACTATAAACACTGACCATTTAGAACCCATAGCAAACCCACCGTATCATAACAGCACTGTCAGGACTCACAAAGCACCAAACCCTACCTATCAAAAGGCAACACTGCAGATATTAAACCAATACATCTCAGAGAATACCAATACATCTCACTGGGGGAAAGAGAACAAGTGGGACTGTCAAATAGAAACTATATGAACAGAATACCTCAGCTTGGTTACACATGCCGAACATAGACCGTCACCACACAAAGAACAAGGGATCACAATTTAGAAATAGGAAAATAATAATTAAATCGGGAACCCCAAAAGCCAAACATGAAATGTACAACAACATTGGAGAAATAAAACTATAAATTAATTTCCTCTTGCACTAAACAAAAACGCAAAGATGTTAGCGATACACATTCCCCAGACCTGACATATTCCAGTTAATAAATTCAAAATAAAAAGTTTTTTTCTACCTTTTGTTTGGGTATTTTATTTTTCAGTTTCAATTGCTCCAGTCACTTTCTTCTGTTTCTTTGTGTCTTCTGCGAGCTATACATTTGTCCTTTCTTCTCTTTTAGATTTTTTCCATTCTCTCTCTATATCTGCTTTAACATACCGATCTTTCCCCTTTTGCTCTTTCCCCCATTTCTTTCCTTATTCTTTTATCATCCACTCAAATTTCACCCTTCCATTCTCAATCCCCACTTACTCTCCCAATGCCCAGCCCATCGTAGACTTTTCTTTCCTCCCACACAAAATATCTTTTCCCCTCTCCATTCTCATTCCCCGTCCCCATCCCCTTCTAGTCCTCCCCCAAAATCAGCTCCCTTATAGTTCTAGACCCACCCTGCATCTGCTCCCTTCTAGTCCCATTCTCCCATGCCCCCACATCAGCCCATTTCTAGTCCTAACCCCCATATACTGTTTTCCAGTTCCATTCCAGCCCCCCATCAGCCCATTTCCACTCCAAACTCCCCCATCAGCCAATTTCTAATCCTAGCCCCCCCAGCCCCATTTCCAGCCCTATTCCAACTCCCATCAGCCTACTTCCAGTCCTATTCCAGCCCCCATCAGCCCATTTCCAGTCCTATTCCCCCATCAGCCATTTCCAGTCCTATTCCAGCCCATCACCCATTTGCAGTCCAAGCTCCCCCATCAGTCCATTTCCAGTCCTATTCCAGCTCCTAATCAGCCCATTTCCAGTCCTAGCCCCCCATATGCTCCTTTCCAGGTCCATTCCAGCCCTCCATCAGCCCATTTCCACTCCAAACTCCCCCATCAGCCAATTTCCAATCCTAGCCCCCCATCAGCCCATTTCCAGCCCTATTCCAGTTCTCAACAGCCCACTTCCAGTCCTATTCCAGCCCCCATCAGCCCATTTCCAGTCCTATTCCCCCATCAGCCATTTCCAGTCCTATTCCAGCCCATCACCCATTTGTAGTTCAAGCTCCCCCTCAGCCCATTTCCAGTCCAATTCCAACTCCTTATCAGCTCATTTCAAATGCTAGCCCTCCCATCATTGCCCATTTCCAGTCCAAGTTCCCCCCACCATCACAGCCCATTTGCAGTCCTAGCCCCCTCCCCACCATCACAGCCCATTTACAGTCCAAGTTTCCCCCCTCCCCGATCACAGCCCATCCAGTCCTAGCCCCCCCCCCTCCAAACAGCCCCGCAGTCATCTAAGGGGTTTCAGAGGGAGCCGAGGAAGCCCACACGATGCCCCGGCTCCCTCTGCACAGCCGCCAGCGTGAAGAGTCTTTTCCCTCATGCTGGTGGCTGTTTCTGTCCATCTATCCAGCAGTACTACTTATCCATATCACAGCTCTGGAATGCATAGTTCTTTTGAACCATGGCTGGGATTTTAAACAATGGGCGTCCTTCCATCACTGGTGATTGGCCTTGTTGACTACATCTGGGGGACACTTTTGCTTTAGATACTAACATATGTCATCTGGGGGAACAACAGATATTAGGTCCCCTTTAATTCTTGGACAGATGATTCTACTGTAGCTTTTGAATGACCTACCCCCATATACCTGTCTCTGCCATTGGCACACATATTTAGTGGCCTACCCTAGTGACTAATTTACTTGGTACCATGATTATGGTGGTAACATTCATGGTTATGGGGCACACCTCAATCTATGTGCATTCTCTTTCTCCATTTATTTGTTACATAGTCATATATGGATGATAGCACACATCTTATGATAGCACACACACTTTCCTGTTACTTGTAATAGGTCTGTTATATCTGACCAATTGTTGTATTGTTTCAATGTAAACCGCACTGATGACAAATAGCGTGGTATATAAGAAAATTAAATAAATAAATAAATAAAATCTTCACAAATCACAACAGCAGCAGTTACATGTGTGGACTGCCTTTCACATGGAAATGCCCTCTTAGGCATCTCATTGCTGTCAGGATGCATAGCACCTTAACATTCCACAGAGGTGTGGTATGGGCAGTCCGAGAGGGTGTCTTGGGCAGGCCCAAAGTGTAGACATGGGTTCCCCTAGTCACATATCATGCTGTGATTGCATTATGTACACATCTGGCCCATGGATATGTCTATATTGGACACGGGCACCTTTTGCACCTGATCCTGCATCCACCAGGTCTGCATGTGCCCATGGGGCCGGAGACGTCTTTTACGTGGCTCGTGCAAGTGCTATTCAGCCGCAGGGCATGGTTTTGGACATCCATACACACACCGTATTCTGGAACGTTAGACATTTCTGATCCTGCCCTTCCCCACGCTGTACCCACTGACACCATGCCCTTGGGTAGAACGTGCATCTCCTAGGCTCCCAGTCACAGACAGCAATGTGTTAATGCACAATAGACATTACTACCAATGTGATATTACAGCTGCAGCAACCTGGACCATATATCAGTCCCCCTCATGCCCTGAGGAGCACTAGCTAGGCCCAGTGCACACCTATTTGGTGTTCCAGAATGTAAATGTGAACATGTATGTTGGGACATACCTTGCATCATATGGTATGTCGCATTCAGAGGCAGCCCCAGTGATTCCCGCCCTGGTCATCTCTACAGACACGTCTTAGATGGTTTGAGATGGACCCTCACCAAGTCCACTCACCCCAAGTGATGCAGGTCCCCAAAGAATGCCTACTATTGCTGAGCAACACATGTCTGCCCTTTCTGTTCCTCTGGCCTATATGTGTACACATTCTGCTGCTCTGATCTCCCATATCCATCATATCATTCCTTACACCTCTTCCCATGCACACTGCTCTTCTGCCAGTTTGCCTTTATCTATGCCCTTCTCTTCTACAGCTATATCTGGACATCGCTGCCCTCACCATGCTGCTTCATATTCCTGGAACACAGTACCTGAGTCTGTAAAGCATGCTTTGTTCCTGGCCCTTCTCAGATGCCGGCTGGGTGCCCACTGCATTGGTACCACTTTGTGGTACCAATCTGCCTAGGCTCCCTTATGTTTCCTGTCTATTCCCACTGGACATATCCTGCTCACAGTTGCTGTGCTGTCTGTGCTAAACAGATTGTATGCCCCGCTGGGCAGGAGCCATCTGTTACATGTGTCTGTGCAGTGCTGCATACACCTTGTTGTGCTATAGAAATGATCAGTAGTGATTGCTGTGGCTGTTGTGGGACCTTCTGGCTATGGTATCTGAGGCTCACCTAGCTGGTTACTAGCATTCTTTACAGCAGCAACACCTGTCCCATCTGGGGTATGTCAATCTGTATACATCAAATATCTGTGTGGTGACCCTGTCTGCTTTCCTACATCCAGCTTTGTGGCACTGCTCCCTCAGTCAGGACTGTGTGGGCATGAGGAGAGGAGGGCCCTGTGCCATCACACCAGGTAGCCAGAACCCAGATATATCACCACTCTCACAGCTCTCATGGATCCTTGCCTGGGTAGGGGTGTACACCACATGAGATAGTCCAGGGAATGTTGGCACTATATCAGTTGTGTCTCCTGGTGGCAGACACCGCAGATATGTGGCTGCCCTCTCACACTGCCAACTCTATCTGCTGTACATGGGGTACCCTATGTATAATACTCCAGATGGTACCAGTATAGGTTCCCATATGGCTACATGTCAGAAAATATCACTATCTTTAATTGTGTCCATCAGATTAAGGGCATTCAGGTGTGCAACCAGCACTTCTACATGCTCAACAGCATACTGTACATCACGGGCATGCATTAGTGCTTTTTGCACTGTTGGGTGTCCCTTATCTTTTCCAGGGATATGTTTTGACATTTGGCTATGGTGGGCCCTCTCTGTCTTTATCTGCCTCATCACACTGGCACCTGATGACACTGTGGTCATCCATACGATCCAAGTACTGGCCAGGCTTTCATGTCCCCCCTGCATCACTGCTGCCCACACCAGTTCCCCCTCCATGCACCCCTCAGACCACACACACACACATACACATACGCTCTTACTTTCTGTGACAACATGATTCTGCCAGAGGGCTGCCCTGCACCTATACATATCAGCTATGATATAATATATGCACATGGGGTACCAGGGCTACATACCTGATCTCCCGTTCTCACCCCAAAAGGTATCCTTTCCCTGCTCACATCCTTACTATCCCTGCATCAGCAGTCCCATCTTTCTGTACATAATTTTGTTGGGGTCCTGTAGATTGTCTCCTTTGGCACATGCAGTGCATAAGTACATGGCCTGATTAGACACTATTGTTCTTCTTAATATTCCTGCAAGTGTGTTTAGATATGTTTCTTTACCCTAAAACATCCCCTCACTTCTGCTCCCTGTACCTTATGACTGCATCTTGTATTTGTCCAGACTGCAGTGGCACCATTTCAAAACCTACTTGTCACAACCATTCACCTATATGGGATGCATAGCTGAATAATTTCTAAGTCCAAGCATTATACCTCGTTTCAGCAGAAATAATGTGGATTTTTCCGGATTACACCTCATATGTACACAGCCCTTTTGGTAATACGCTTTCTACGTCTCTGTGGCTGACCACGCCCTTTTCCACCCTCTCCCACCCACGTTCTTAGCTCCCCATGCTACCACCTAGCCGTGCATGTTAGCGGTGTTTCGGAATACAATAGGAGATTTTTTTCGCCACTTACACATCCTCACCACACGTGGACATCCCTTATTCATGTTTTAGAATGACCTCCTATCTTATGTAAACTGTAATGTGTACTTTGGTATAACTGATAATATATAAGAATGTTAAATAAATAAATAAATAAATGCAACTTGACATGAACCATTAGTGAAAAGTGTAAGCGAAATAAAAACATCTCCTGGACTGTGGATTACATTGCTTCAACAGTCAAGATATACAGTATGTCTAAAACAGAATAAACCAAAAGCCATATCAATCTAATCAGATCTTCTTCTTTCAAAGAGGGACCCTTTTACTAAAGTGGGCTTTGACTCTGCACTTAACACGCCAATGGCATATGAAATCGCGGTGTGTTAAGTGCAAAGCCGCCATGGGTTGGTTCAAGATGTCGGATGTCGGAATCTAGCTCTGAGATGCTGTTTGCAGTTATAGGTAAAAGGAAGGGTTAGGAGCTCTGGAAGTCCTCCCAAGCTTACCAGACTGCCTCCGTTTTATCTTTTACAGTGATAGACACTTTTGTGCATCCGGATATCCAGCCAGTCTTCTCGGGGGGGGGGCTGCCAGAGTGCTTTGAAGCCAGAGTCAGAGGACTCAGCATCCTACATGGGCTTTGATACCACTCTATCCACAAAAGATTGGATTCCCCCAAAGCCATGGCCAGTTCAGTCTCTCCAGAGAGTCTTCACTGTGCCCCGCCCCCCCAGATGTGTGAGGGAGCTCTGGCTGTAGGAGGGAAGACTTCTAGATTGGCCGTGGCATCGGGACAGGCACCATAAGAACAACAACAGTCTGGCCTGACTTGCATGAGAGTGAAAAGAGAAGTGACAGCTGATAGTGCCACCACATTATAAGCTATGGAGCATTGACCCAACACCACTATAATTACTTTTCAGACTATTGTAAGTGCAACCCCCTTTATATCTTCTTTTATCTGGAGTGTCCAGCCCAGTCATTTTCACCTTGGAATCCATTTGGAATGCCATCTCCAAATTGGGTGAACTCAGCTGCAAACTCTTTCCTAACAAGTTCAAGAGAACATTTCTGCTATTAAGAAGAATGTGGAGGAGATTTCTATTATGAAAGTTTCTATGGTGGAAATGGATACTTGAATTCAGTGTTTGGAGGGATATAATGAAGCATTTTGCAAAGATATTGTATTGCTGAAGGCTAAGACTGAGACTTTGGAGAATTATGCTTGATCTTTCAATCTATGCATGATTAATTTTCCTAAATCTCCTTTGGAAATGGCTAGAAATATGTTTAGAAAGTAAATGGTGGATGCTTTGGGTATTCCTAATTAGTCTCATCTGCCTATCTCTCATCTCTATTATTTGCCTATTTATTTATTTTATTTATTTAACCAGTTTTCTATACTGCCTTAAACTTCAATCAAAGTGGCTTACTTTATGTAATCACACAAACAGGTACTGACTACATTCCCTTGTCCCCAAAGGGCTCACAATCTATGTATACCTGAGGCAACGGAGGGTTAAGTGGCTTGCTCAAGGCCACAAGGAGTGCCTATAGGACTAGAAACCCCAATCCCTCTGGCCTGAGATTGCTGTCTCCTATGGGACTTGAACTCCCAGCACTCCAGCCTGAGGTACCATGTCCTAACCACTAGGGCACTCCTCTCCCTATTCTTAGCCTATGGCTAAGAATGATTCTGGAGGTCATCAGTTGCCAGATTTACAACAAATGGATATTTTGAATATTTCTTCAACCTTGGAAAATGTGAATGACAAGACAATTATACCTGATACTTTAATTGTAACTTTGGCGCTGTCATCTGATCAGGAGTGGCTCCTTAATACGTACTTCAAGAGGACTGTTGCTTTAAAAATCTGATTGTTTAACCTACAACATCCCCTCACTTCTGCTAAGGCTTGGACTTAGAAATTATTCTGCTATGCATCCCATACAGGTGAATGGTTGTGACAAGTAGATTTTGAAATGGTGCCACTACGGTCTGGACAAATGCAAGATGCAGTCATAAGGTACAGGGAGCAGAGAAGGAGAAAGTTTCTGTTACTTAGACCTGGAGTGTTGTAATTGCAGGCTTTATTTTTTTTTGTTTTTAAATTTCCATGTAAATGCTTAGTTAAGCTTCAATCCTTTATTAAATCTTGTAGATCTATAATCCCTCGCAGCTTGGTCTCTGCTAATCCTTGAATTGTACGCTTGCTGTATCCCAGCTATTTTCCTGCAGTTTTGGAAGCATATTTTCCTGGGAACCCCTCCCCCCCCCCTCTGATTTGTAGGCTTGATTAATGGGGTCGATTTTTGTTAAATTTGACTGTTTTTAATTGCTCTTTAAAAATTTCTTTGTACTGCCCTGTCTATTTCTGTACAAGCGATATGCTTGGATGTATACTGGCCCGTCTTTTGCCAGTGTGAGGCCCCTGGTGGCCTGCAGGGGCCCCGGATGGGCCGGATCCCACATGATGAGCCCAGCTGCCCATGTCATGGACTCCTCACTAAAGTCACTCGTGACATCATTTCGTTACAAATCTTTGAAATCAACTTTAATCAATAACTGACAAACTGACTGACAAAGCCGACAATCATATGTCCACATCACAATTCACAAACAGCTGTCAGCCTGTCAAACACTTAACAATCAAATTGGAAATATTATTTAAATGAAATGTTACGCTGTCAGGTGAGGTGTCAGCATCTTTCAGTGTTTACAAGTTAAACTGGAAGTAGATTATGATAGCCTGGTTCCCGGTCTACAGCCTACTGTTCAGGAACACTAAACAAGCTGAACGAAGGACCAAAACATTTAAAAATAACTTTAAAAAACTTTATGAGTGTAAAATAAAAATTTAAAATAATGAAACTAGAATAAGTAAAGAAATAATCTTAATAAAAAAATTAAACTAAGGGGCATGTTTACTAAACTGCGTTAGTGTGATTCGCGTTAGGATCCGCGGTACAGACAGAAATCCCAAATAAGGACATGGGCGGTATATCGTTATCGATAACGCGCGTTACCAGGCGCCATAGCCTAACGAGCATTAAAAAGCATTGTGTAGAGCGCCACGCAACGCGTGCCCATAAGGCGTCTGATAAGGTGTCTAGCAAGGCATCTAGAACTGTAGCACAATGGTTAATACACTGACTAATGGTGCAGGGGATGTGAGTTCAATCCCCCTGTCGGTCTAATGAGTAAAGCTGGCTGAGACATCACCTTTTACTCAAAATCAGTGCTGTTTGAAGCATTTTGTTTGTTAATTTTAATTAGTGCTGCCAGCAAACACACCCTCACAGGGCCGTAACCTAAGGTGCCGCATAAGGCACCCCAGAAGGCACATTATAAAGTGCACTGTCTGCCAAGGCACCCTAGAATGTCCCATATGGGCCACCCCACAGGGCGCAGTATAGGGTCCTGCATTGGGCACTGTATAGGGCGCCTGATGAGGCACCGTAAGGAGACAGCACTGTGAGGGTTTGTTGCTGGCAGCACCAATTTAAATTAAAAAAAGAAAATGCCTCAGACAGCCCTACCAAATAACCACACTGTGGGATTAAACCCATGACCCCTAGCTTCACAGGCAGTGAAGTAACTAGTGGGCCACATCGCTAGTGCTACTAACAAATCCCTGGCTGGCAGCTGAAGGACGTCAGGTCACCACACAAACTGTCTGCTGTGGTGGCCAGGATTTGGGTTAACCCACTCATACCCATGATGCACTGCACATGCAGATCAGCAGTCTACAGAGGGTCCCGTGTTGCGGGATGCACCCCTCAGCACCTCGGCCTGGTTGTGTGTCCTGACCATGTGCAACCCCACAGCACCTCAGCCTGGTGGGGTTCTGACCGTGTGTGTTACTGCCACAGAGTGGCTACCGTCCATCACAGTGGACGGGTCCTATGTTCACCCTGAGGGTGAGGTGGGGTGCCCAGCACCATTTCCACTGCATCTGGCATTTCTGCGATGGGCTATGCTACAGGTCCCCATTGGTGCCTCTGTGTGATAGGTGGCCCCTGCAGATGCCCTTAGCATTTGCCTGTGTCCATCTGTACATCACGTCTTGCTCGTGTGGACTGTGATGCAACCTGAATAGTTCATACACTGTGTGGGTGCCATGGTCACATGATTTCAGGTCCAAGGGGGGTTTGGGCCCATAGGCGGTTTACATACCAACACCCAACCCACCTTCTGTGGCTCAGGGTGGGAAACATGGTTTCCAACTAATGGGTCGACATTTTACCCCCCTACACTGGTGACAGTAGAGGGTACCATTCACTCCAGTCCTGCCAGGGAATGGACACCCCACCAGGGCAGTCTATGCAGATCTGTACGCCTCGAAACATTGGGTAGTGACAGACAGACAGTAGACTTGGTACTGCACAGCTGCCCCACACCGCTATATGACATCCTCCAGCAGCAAGCAAAGTGAGTCACCAGCCACACATATACAAACTGCAGACAGCCTGCTTGCTAGTCCATAGTGCATGTTCCTGGAGGTGACGTGTGCACACACCCACCAAGCAGATGGGTCAGTGATAGGGCTCCAGAGGACAGAACCCATATATCTCACTTCAGAAGGACACTGTGTAGCACTATGGGGGAACCCAGCCATGCCATGGTCACTGCACAGTCAGGGTGTGCATGACCACACAGCAGAACATGCCGTGACCACCCTGTCCGTGTAGGTGGTGGGCAAGCCCTACAATGTCCCAGCCATTGCCCTGGGCCCTGTGCAGGTGCATCCAGCCCAGGCCGCCCTCTCCGGCTATACCCACAGTACCTTGCTCCTCATTATGCACATTGGCAGGCCAATACTAGCAACAGTGCTAGCGGTGTGTGCTGCAGAGGGTGTTGGCAAACGCAATACACTGGATAGACTGACACACCCCCCCACACCTTTGCCAGTATAGTACACCAATATAGGCTTTTGGCAGCCCAGGACACCGCAACAGTCCTGGGCACAGTGCAGGCATGGCTATGGTATGCTGTACTGTTGGGGTCTCTTCCCAAGGTGGTGGACACTGTCAGGTTCCAGACGTGATACACACTCCACAGACATCTCAGAGGTTGGTATGGTACAGCACACTGGGCCACTTGTGCTAACATTAGGGATTGCTATGTGCCAGTTATCATAGCAACCTTTTGCTATCTGTGTACCGTATTCCCTGGTTGTGGGTGTCATTGCTAGGGTATGCATGTGCTAGTATTGGGGGATGCACACAGGGCTCAACATCCTGCCTCTCCAGGATGCAGTGGCTAATGGGGCCTGTGGGTGCAGGTGTTTCTGCCCCTGTGGATCAATGCTCTTGGACAGGGGTTCCCAACTCCGGTCCTGGTGGGCCGCACCATGTTCGGGTTTTCATGCTGTTCCTGATGAATATGCATGAGATACATCTGCATACCATGGGGGCGGCGCATCGACATACAGCACAGGCATCTTTATTGCAGACAGCATGGAACCTGAATGTTGTTTGGACCTCTATGACTGCCTTTGGGAGACTCTGCTCTCGGTAATGCGCCTGTTTGTGGGGTCTGTGCTCTGTACGGTAAAATGTAGGTGTTCGAAGCATGTTTATTCTATCAGCAATACAAGGTTCCATCTTACCAGTTTATTACTGGTAAAAGGTATGGGGACAGAGTTGGCAGGGACCACAGCTTGGGATTGACCCTGTGACCTTCAGCTCCTGAGTACACTGGCTGTGCTTACTGCGCCACAGGGACAGATCATTCCCTGGAGTTACCATGACTGTTTGCCATACTGAGCCTGTCTGTTGCAGTGCAAGGCACCCACCTGGACCGGGCTAGGCCATGGTCTGCTGCAGCCAGGTGCCACTGCCCCCTCCACCATCCATACGCCCTCCGCCACCATGCTAACATGTCCTTCTATTGGAAACAGGATGACACCTGCATGATTTGTAGCCCTCCCAGGCTGCATTTGGCAGACTCTGCTCTCGGTAATACACCTGTTTGTGGTGTCTGTGCTCTGTGCGATAAAATGTAGGTGTTCCAAGCATGTTTATTCTATCAGCAATACAAGATTCCATCTTTCTTACCGCGGTTTATCACTGGTAAAAAGTATGGGAACAGAGTTGGCAGGGACCACAGCTTGGGATTGAACCTGTGACCTTCAGCTCCTGAGCGCACTGGCTGTGCTTACTGCGCCACACGGGCAGATCATTCCCTGGAGGTACCATGACTGTTTGTCCTACTGAGCCTGTCTGTTGCAGTGCACAGCACCCACCTACATAGGTCTGGGCCGTGGCCTGCTATGGTCAGATGTCACTGCCCCCTCCGCCACCGGTACCCCTCTGCCACCATGCTGCCATGCCCTTCTGCTGGTGGTACTGGTGGTGGGTAGTCTCGGGCCATCCAGTGTGCATGTAGGCAGCTGCCTATGGTATGGGTGGTGAGGTAGGGATGCCTAGATGGACGCCCACACTTCCCCCCAGCACCGCCTGCCACTGTTCTGTGCCCTTAGGGGTGGCTGTGACACTGCGGGGGACACACTCATGCCCATGTTGGGCCCTCAACAGTTGCAGTCTGGCTCTACTGTTTATGCATTCCTATGGGCCAAACTGAGCATCACCCTAGTCCCCACTGTGGCCTAGCTGCACCACAGCATATGCCGCCTGCAGCCCTCTGTATCCCCTTTTCCAGCATCTGCCCAGTTGCGCGTTCCGACATGCCCACCCTGCTGTTGCAGAACATGTGCACGCCATGGGGAACCTGTTCAGTAACACAGGGAAGCCCTGATCTGCGCTATTTCACTGTGGCATCATTCACCTTCTATGGTGACAGAGCATACACCCTTCCACAGTTAGTATCTTTTTCTGAGGCTTTCTCAGTGATATTTTTGGCTGCTTCCCATTGATATCACTATTGGCTAGCTTGGTTATGTTATTTTCCTTGTTTCTTATGGTCATTTTCACTGCTTATTTGCCCTTTTGTTCCGTGCACATGTATCACACTTATCACGTTTTGTGGGTTTACCTGCCTATGCTGTACATTGCTGACGCTGAAATGGTTTCCCTCCCCTGCAAATGTGCATCTACCGGCAGGTTTTCAATCGCAGTAGGATTCAGCCCTTGAGTTCAACGTGTTGGTGTGCCTGGAGCCTCTCCCCGCCCACACTCCGTCCATTGACCCCTTCTCTCCGCCCTCTCTCCACCGTCCGCAGTGTTTTACTGCGCCGCGGAACTTTACGATCGTTAACTTACGTTAACGCGCGTTATGAGACGTTAACGATCGTTAACGCATCATAACGCGCGTTAACGTTACTTAACGATCGTTAACGTTACATTACGCGTGTTATGTACCATTACCGCAGTTTAGTAAACATGCCCCTAAATGTCTTAGACATAAAAAGGACTTATAAAACTAAAACATTACAACAAGCAGCTGCTAGAGCACGCGGGGCCCCTTAGATGCGCGGGGTCTCTGGCACAGTGCCATAGTGCCAACCCATAAAGACGGGTCAGGATGTATATATACAGGGTGGCCCAAAAAAAGTGAGAACATCTCATAAATTAAAAGCTTAAATAGTTTACTTATTTAGCTTTCTTAGCTATATAACGTCTTTATTTTGACAATTTCCGGTTGCCATCTTTGTTTTTTTAATTTGTCAATCATTTATATCTGTCTTTTTGAATTTTTAAATAACTTATATGCAACGAGATGTTCTCATTTTTTTTGGGTCACCCTGTGTATATATATATATCTATAAAATATATCTATTAAAAATAAAATTTAAAAAGTGCAAAGCCATCATGTTAACCTTTGGGGGCATGGACAACATTTCCCCAATAGGTAGCACGTGGCGCTATTCAGTACCATGGGTCAGCAATACCAGTGAGCTTCACCTATTGAGATGGAGGTAATTGCACTTGCACTAACTGTAAAATATGCTATTAGCACGCAGTGTATACCCATGCATTGAAGGCGTGGCGCTCACCCTCTGCTCCTAATCCATCCATTTCCCACTCTATTGTGCAAGGTGCAAATAACATGGGAACTGGCATGCGCTATCATGGCCAAAAGCTAACAGTTACCATGGGCTGCAGCGCAGTGGGTGGATTAGCTGACTTTGAATGTGCAGGGCCGATTCCAAGGTCGGCCCTGTATGTCCGGGTTTGGCCATCTAAACGGGGACTTATTCCACCTCAGAGATGGAATAAGTCCCCCTGGACATCGGGGGTTGCTGGTGCCGGAGTGCACAAAGAAGATGAGGGTTGCAGGGGGTTCCCTGCAGCCCGACCCTGGGCATGGAAAGCCTGATCGAGGGTCAGGCTATGGAGAAAGCACTTTGTAGAGGTTGGTCTGGGATTGCAGCTTCTGCATAGAGCCATGGTGCCATAGCACTGCAGCTGAATGCAGGAGCCAGGCTGGTCTAGCCAGGTAGTTGGCTGGACATCCGGGGTGCCTGAATTGGGGCATGTCCCAGACATCCAGCCACTATGCTGCAATTCTGCTCCAACGGTGATGTCTAGCCCCTGCGGGAGCAGAATCGGGTGCATCCCCGGGATTTTGTATGTCTGGACATCCGGACGGCCCGGGGACAGGTATATCTCGAAATTGACTTCTATGTATCTTCATAAAATACTGGCACACAGCCTACAAAAATCATCTATCTTCCTGTAGAAAGCTTTAGGGAGCAGACAACACATACGAAATAATTCACCCGTGGGGCACATATCTTTTTAATTGCTTTTAGCCTACCCCCCATGATAGGAAAAGCGGGTGTTACTTTGTCAATTGAGTGTTCAATATATCTAAGAGCCTGCTGATATTAAGAGAAAGAATTTGCTCAATATTTCAGTGAAATACATCTAAAGTTTTAAGAACTATTTGCGCTCACCCTACTCAGTAATGGGAATAGATGCTATGCACATTTTAAGGCATAACCTCAGTTTTTCCCAAGTTAACCTTGTGTCTAGATATTTTCAAATACTTGCTAATTAGTTCCAGAAAAATCAACAGTGAATGAAAAAGCTTAAAAATAAACATGAGAACATTGTAGGCCTGCATCTAATTTGACTTTACATTCATGTTTTTTGATGCCCCAAATCTGCAAATCCTACTACCAGATGTCTAAGGGGGGAGGCAGTATTAAATTTAATAAATCCGTAAATCAACCATTAAATCAGAAACAATGCGATAGGAGGCACCTTTGCTTTGTGCCCCTTGTTAGTGAAAATATAAATAGAGCACTATTTGTAAATAATGACAACTTACATCTTTCTACAAGAGCTTCACCATTCTGAGAAAATCTTTACCAATTCCAAATCATTGCAACACTTTAAAAAGATAGCACCGCACTTTCCTATCAAATGTTTTTTCAGTATCCAGAGAGAGGGCTATAAATGGATCTGGGAGCTCGTTTGCAATTTGAGACACTTTATGTAGAACCCTACTGTTATCTGTGATATTACAACCTACAATAAATCCAACCTGGTTGGAATGAATAATGGTGGAAATTACATGCTCCAACCTACGTGTGAGGATTTTCACATAAACTTTATAGCCCACATTTAAGAGGTATATAGGTTTATAATTTTGTGCCATCTCAAGTTCCCTTTTTGGCTTTGGCAGCACGACTGTCATTGCCTCTGTGAAATTCCGTGGATGAGAGTCATTAATGAGTAACTGCTGGTATGGGAGATGCAATTTTAGAGCTAACAACTATAGACGTACCCTGTTGAACTCTGCAGAATACTGATCCACATCTGGGCCTCAAGTACTGGCAAATATAAAACTGCTTGCTCTTTCTCTTCCAGAGAAATTGGGGAGCTTAATTGCATATTAGCTAATGAAGAGATTTTAGGTCCAACCAGTTTTTCTGTAAAAAGGAATATATATTCTGTTCTTACTTACCTAAGTTAGCATAGTATTCTCTAAATGCTTTCAAAGTTCCCTTATCCATCAGTTTTATTATGAGAACCCTTAATACTGTAAATTCTAATTTTATTTTGTCTTCCTTTAAGGTAATTTGCAAAAAATCTCCCACTTTTATTGTTGCTAGCATAATATGAAGATTTCTGTAGGGAGACAGACCATGATGTCTGTGGACAAAGGATTTTGCTATAAGCATGCTTAAACATAGTGAGTTGGATTAAGAGAACATTGTTTTAATTCAGTATATATTGTGATCCTAATTCCTCAATCTCTCTATTAAAGCATGAAAAGTTCTCTCCTTTCTTCTTTGCCATTTTTTGCTAAGTAACTAATCATTTCCTTCTCTTAGTGACACTTTATTTGCTTACCATATTTTCACAAATGACATATCAGGTGTTATATTCTCAATAAAGCAGTAGGCTTGTGTGCGCCCAAGATTTTGGGCTCATTTTTATTTGTCAGAATATGCTCATTCGGTTAGTTTTTAGGAACCGATGCATCTGTACATTTGTCCCATTCATTTTCATTAACGTCTATGGGAGAAGCTATTTTCCAGTGCAGCAGTCAGGCTTGCCATCTATTTTCAGCCAAACTGCTTGAAACTTGATGGCAGGAATCTTTAACAGCACTGCAAGCCATCAGGAACATCATAAAAGCCCCCAGGGGCATTAGAAGAAGGCAGAGAACATACAATAGCAGGATGAGTACCAGAAACCAACATCAAGAGGGCAAAGTGGTACAAAGAGCGCAACATACACTTCAAGATAGCGGAAGAGGGCAAGCACACCAAGGCTCTTTGAGAGGAGATAAATGGCAACAAGACCAGCACAGCACTTAGATCGGCTGCAAGGCCATTAATTATGCTAGGAGGACCAGCACAGCCCTCTGATTGGCTGGAAGGCCATTAATTATGCTAGGAGGACCAGCACAGCCCTCTGATTGGCTGGAAGGCCATAAAAGAGCAGAAGAGAGGCAAAATAACAGCAGAAGAGGTGGCACAATCCCAGACTGCAGGAGTAGGGTGAGTTTACCTTAGTCACGTGCCCACAAGTTAGAGTCCTGCCACTGAGAAATTTGGTCCCAGCACAGGAACCCTAAATACAAAGGAAGATCCTCCTGGAGTAGAAGCATTCATGGATTACTAGATGACATGCTGAGAGATGTGAATAAGAATTAAAGGATGCACTGTGGTGAAGGCCTCAGTAGCAGTGGGAGTGGGAGTGAGGCTGCAGCTCTGACAGTGACAGTTCAGAGTGGTTGAGAAAGACCAACGTATCAGCAAGATAGACTGGAAGGCCTTAGAATGGAGGATGGTGGATGTGTGGATGATCTGTCATCCTCTGATAGCTAAGGTTGATTTGGCTATCAAGCTGACAAGGAGTGTGCCCCCTTCCTTTGTCAGTGTTCCATGCTCATCTTTCCTGATAGGAGAGGTGAAGGGGTAAACAAACCATCCGTGGAGTCCACTCCAGTCATTCAGAACAATCTAAGGGTTTCTTAGTTGATGACTCAACAAGTACAGCAACAGAGGATGGTGGATGTGAGGGCAATCTTTCACCCCATGATAGGTAGGGTTGATTTATCTATAAGGCTGGCTGGCTAGGCAAGTGCCCCCTCCCTTCATCAATGTGCCATGCTCATCCTACCTGATAGAAATACCGTTCTTCAGTCAAGAGTATAATGGTAGCTGTGCTCTTCCTGCTAGAACCTCCAAACGAGTAAAGTAATGGAAATGTGAAAAGAACTTTGAAGAGAGATCTCAAGGCTTGCCACTGGTAGTAGGCTGGTAGTGTCCCCGAATTGTGTTAGGTTCAGGTTCTCCCAGATTCAGGTTATTAGGAACTGCATGCCAAAATGGATAGGAGAATATCTAAAGAGGTGTATAATAACAAGCCAAAAGTATCTACAAAGATGCAAATCAGGAGGAGGAGGAGGAGGAGTTGCTCAGAAAAGGCCAAAGCGCACTGGTCAAAGAGCCACATAGCTAGAAGGGAAGCGGCAATTCGGCATGGCATTTAAAAAGAGTGAAAGTCGTACAATGACAGGTCTAAACTATTCACTCACAAAGCTGCAAAGTAGGAGGGTGAGGAGTGATCCATAAAAAGCCAAAGTGCCATGGTCACAGAGCCATGTAGGTATAAGGGTGGCATGAATCACTTAAATCAGCAGGGACGGGGCAAAGTGCAGCAGTGAAGTAAGCCATGAGAACACCGCTAACAAAGTGATGCAGGCAGTAGCAGAAGCAAAGAAAACCAAGAGGAAAGGAGATCTCTCTTTATTTTGTTGTTTTTTTGTTTATATAATTTTTTTCTTTGTTTTTAGTTTTGCAATGTGGGCAGAGTGGCTGTGCAGGTAGGAGCAGGATTTGTAACCACTGCAAAATGGCTGTTGTTGAGCTCTCAAAACCAGGAATGACTGGCAACAAAGGGATAGACCATGACAGAAATGGCAGAACAGTGAGACTGGCACCAGCAGCACAGGGAGACTTTTTTGAATTCTTCTTGTTTTATTTCCTTTCTGTTTGTTTTGGCTTTTGCTTTTTTTTTTAATTTCTTGCATTTTTCTTTTTTTTCAGGAGGGACTGAAAGGTAGCCACTAGAAATAGCTTCCACCCCAGAGATACTGCAGTGCAAACTGTCAAAAACATAGCTAGTAGACACACTGGATGCAGAAAGTGTGGTATAGCTCTACACTCATTCCTCCCCCCAATTATATGAAAATGAAGGGAAACCAAGAAGAGCTTTGTCTACAGAAGCACTAGCTTTTCTATCACGCATGGTGCTAGTCATGAATGAAAGGGAGCCACAATATCCCCTGCCATGGAAAATATATGTTCACTGTGCACTGGTTGGAGCACAAGGCAGTAAATGCTGCGCAACCTTGGTCAGGTCTGGCCAGACTGCCAACTTGTGTGTCCTGTATGCCGAAGGATCTGTGTGCATAACTTCAATAGGATCTGCAAAGTAGCATGTGATGGAAATCCATGCAGGAGTCTGGCTTGTGGTAGGTTGATCTCTGCAGTTTAGCATTTGTCACCAAAGACTGTCCCTGGCCAGGTCTCATGGGCCACTAGCATTTAAAGTTTAGGAGGGTGTGGGTGACAGGGTGGTGCTTGTAGTGTTTGCCAGTGTGTCTACTATTTACACTGCTGCATCACCACCACCACTGCTCCCTGACTCTTTCTTCCACCTCGGTCAGCAGCTTTTCCTTCCAGTGTCAATGAGCTGCACACAGAGCACTAGTTCTTTTCATCCACGGGTCACAGAGGCCAGCTAGCATAGAAGTGTCCTCCTTCAAGAAGCCCACCATCACTAAAACCCCTGCTGCAAATTCCTGTCACTGTAGAAAGCCCACTAACTTTGCCTGTAAAATATACACCACTGGCTGAGAAGGCTCAGGGTAGCTCTTTTGGAATTCAGTTCCTCTGTGGTATCCTTAAAGAGCTTTAGGACTTCCATAATTTGCATGATATTTGACCCATGCCCATCTCGGTCTCTGATGGCTTCTGATGCAGGGCTGCCCACTGCTCCACTGACCGCTCTGGCATGTCATAAGTAGAATTCCATCTGGTGCCAACATCCTGCTTGAGCTGGTGCACAGGCGCCTCTCTTGCTTCCTGCTTCTCACGCAGATCGTGCCCCTCCTTAACACTCTGGTGAAAATAACCAGTTATTTTTCGGCATTTCTGAATCAGTTGCCTCAGGATAGGGCTGCCACTTCCCTTTCAACCATAGGCCTACAGATTCTCTGACAACCAGGCACAGCAAGTGTGCAAAGCATCTCATCCCACAACCTCCCCCCACCCCGCCCCCTTCACTGCCTTGGCCATGTTTGTCCCATCATCTGTTACAAGAAACCTGGATGCATGCTACTCTGTTTGCTCCATATGTGCAAGCCCTGCAGCACTGCCCTTCTGCTGAGTCCTGTATGTCTGTCATTTATTACCTGACTGTGCAGCATAGCTCATTGGTACCCTGCTTCTGTTGCTCCTTCATTAGGCCTATAGCTTGTTCCTGCCTCATCTGGCTGCCACCAGTGTACTCTCAGGGAGAGGTAGATGTGTGTAGCATTCTGGACTGGTACTGGCACTGTTTTTGACAGCTATATCTGCAACTGACGATGCAATTGATTACACAGATTGGGAATTACCTGCCTACTAAATATTGTCCTGCAAGGTGTGATACCGCAGGCCCTCTGACACAAAGAAAAAAAGTTTTTAATCTTGAAAAAAACAAGATTTACCCGCAATTACATGAAGGTACACATAGAGGGAGCAGGAGAGCAAGCCTGGAAGCAGAGGAACCACGCCTCTATGGGCAGGACCCAGAAGCTGGTGGTCTCGATTTAAGCAGGGACAGAGCATTACAAGAAGAGAGGCAAGGAGCTTGGCAGAGAGCTTCACAGAGAGCATTACAGGAAGCAGTGCCAAGAGCAGCTCCAGAAGCCGGAGTCAGAGACCGGGGTGAAGTCACTGACAGACCCAGAATAACTCAAGGAGTGAAAGCTACTGGGAGAGCAGGCCGAGGTGAAGGCCCAAGAGCAGGCCTAGAGGAAGGCCATACACAACTGCAAGGGGCAGTATTACAGAGTGCAGCCAAGGAAGGAGGTGCTTACCCTTCCAGCTGGAGAGGAAGCCTTGTCCAAGGAGAAGGACGGGGATACAAGCAGAGGAAGATATATCCACTGGAAAGGAACCTTCAAGGAGGAAAAGGTACTTTTAAAAGTTTTTATAAAAGTGACCTGAAAGATGAAAGAAAGATTCAGAGGCATGGAGAAGAGGACATAGCTGAGAGGGCGTGGCCAGTAGCCAACTGCCACAGGGGTGGAGGTGGAAGACAGGCGCCTCAGCAGCAGCCCTGCCTCAAGAGTTATACCCTATTCTAAAGCAGGAAAGATATCCTGGGATCACTGGAAACTGCCTGAAGCGGAGGACATTCAGACTAGGCCTCAAGCCTTACACAAAAGGGATTGCAGGAAGTTTAAAGGGGAAACAGTTGGTGCCTGTAATTGTCTACCAAGGCCTAGATCAAGAGAGAAACCAAGGACTAACTTTTATCTGGATGATAAGGACAGTTTTAAACCAGAAACACCAGGTAATCTTTATAGGAAAAAGGTTAGTGCTGCCAAAGACTGGAATAAGCAAACTTTTAATCCGGTAACAGCAGAAAATCCAGGGTGTTACAACATACCTAAAAGCCGACGCCCCAAACTGTCAAGCCAACACTGGGATACAGTATGGCATGCTTTTAGAAAGTCAGATTTTAACATCCCTGAGACATCAGATTCGGACCCCTCGGAAATGGAATGGCTGCCAGGGGAATCTGAGGTTATCGAAGCCATTGAACCGATGGACTGTAATTATTGCACAATGAGACGTGTTTAAGTTAAGGGAAGCAAACCCAATGTATGAAAAGAATACAGGAGACCTTATGCTTTGTGTTTGTGAAGGTTAACAATGTTACTTTGAATGTTTTGCTGATTTACATTTTGATACAAGGAAAGTTATCGCTCTGTTACTCATAACCGCCTATTTTGAACTTCTTTTTGCGCAAAGGTGAAATAAATGCCTTTTCTTTACCCTACACTTGGCTAAGAGTTACTTTTTGGGAAGTTGACCATGAGGCTGACACAGAGGGCTGCTACCTCATTGACCCTCACAACAGGTCAACCCTAAAACCCCTATTTCTTATGTGCTCCCCAGCCCCGGTGGTACCACTACGCCGCCACCAGAGGGGGCTGAGGGGGACAAAGGGTACTCAGTAAATCCCATCTTCTCAACCATCTTCAGGGGATGGTTATCTCGGGGTTATTATTTTGCCACTGCACTGTATTATTACCACCCTCAGTGCTGCCTGTCCCGTGACAGTACTGCTGATCACTACCTCATCTCTTCTGTGGCGGCTTGCTTTGATGTGTGTTGCACCTGCTGCCATGCCATCTGTCTGGCGGAAGAGGATAAGGGCTCCACTTGGCAAAGGGATTTCTTTTTCCTGTGCCTTTCCCACCACTGCTGGGGGTGGGGTGGGGTGGGAGGGTGGTTGGGGCCCAGAGGTGGTTTACATACCAACACCCAACCCACCCTCTGTGACTCAGGGTGGGAAACAGGATTTCCAACCAACAGATTGACATTTTACCCCCCTGCACTGGTGACAGTAGAGGGGACCATCCACCCCAGTCCTGCTGGGGAATAGACACTCCTACAGGGCAGTCTATGCAGAGCTGTATGCCTCCATACATAGGGCAGTGACAGACAGACAGACAGTTGCCCCACACCACTATCTGACATTCTCCAGCCGCTGCACCCTGTAAGGTGTTCCAACCACACACATACTAACTGCAGACAGTCTGCTAGCTAGTCCATGTTCCTGGAGGTGATGTGCACACACCCACCAAGCAGATAGGTCAGTGATTGGGCTCCAGAAGACCAAACCCATATATCTCACTTACAAAAAACATTACATAGCACTATGGGGGAACCCAGCCATGCCGTGGTCACTGCACAGTCAGGGTGAGCGTGACCTCCCAGCAGGACGTGCCGTGGCCACCCTGTCTGTGTAGGCGGTGGGCAGGCACTACAATGTCCCAGCCATTGCCCTGGGCAATGTGCAGGTGCATCCTGCCCAGGCCGCCCTGTCCGGCTATACCCACAGTCCCTTGCTCCTCATTATGCACATTGGCAGGCCACTACTGGCAACAGTGCTAGCAGTGTGGGCTGCGGAGGGTGTGGGCAAACACCACACACTGGATAGACTGACGCACATTCCCACACCTATGTCAGCATTGTGCAACTATAGTGGCTTTTGGTAGCCCTGGCCACCGCACCAGTCCTGGGCACAGTGCAGGCATGGCTATGGTATGCAGTACTGTTGAAATCTCTCCCCAAGGTGGTGGACATTGTCAGGTATCAGACCTGACACACACTCCACAGACATCACAGAGGTTGGTATGGTACAGCCCACTGGGCAGATTGTGCTAACCTTATGGATTGCTATGTGCCAGTTCTCATAGCAACCTTTTGCTATCTGTGTACCGTATTCCCGAGTTTTGGGTGGCATTGCTAGGGTATTCAAGTGCTAGTATTGGGAGATGCACACAGGGCCCAACATCCTGCCTCTCCAGGAGGCTGTGGATATTGGGGCCTGTGGGTGCGGGTGTTTCCGCCCCTGTTGACCGCTGCTCTTGGACAGAGGTTCCCAACTCTGGTCCTGGTGGGCCGCACCATGTTCGGGTTTTCATGCTGTCCCTGATGAATATGCATGAGATATATCTGCATACCATGGGGGCGGCGCATAGACATACAGCACTGGCATCTTTATTGCAGACAGCATGGAACCTAAATGTTGTTTGGACCTCCAGGACTGCATTTGGGAGACTCTGCTCTAGGTGATGTACCTGTTTGTGGTGTCTGTGCTCTGTAGGGAAAAACGTAGGTGTTCCAGGCATGTTTATTCTATCAGCAATAATAGGTTCCATCTTTCTTACCACAGTCTATTACTGTATAAAACTATGGGGACAGAGTTGGCAGGGACCACAGCTAGGATTTGAACCTGTGACCTTCTGCTCCTGAGTGCACTGGCTGTGCATACTGCACCACACTGATGCTGCAGGGACAGATCATTCCCTGGTGATACCCTGACTGTTTGTCAGATGGGGCCTGTCTGTTGGAGTGCACGGCACCCACCTACATGGGGCTGGGCCGTGGCCTGCTATGGTCATATGTCACTGCCCCCTCCGCCACCAGTACCCCTCCGCTGCCATACTGCCATGCCCTTCTGCTGGTGGTACTGGTGGTGCACAGTCTCAGGCCATCCAGTGTGCGGGTGGGCAACTGCCTATGGTGCGGGTTCTGGGTTAGGGGTGCCTGCATGGACGTCCACGCGTCCCCCCAGCACAGCCTGCCACTGTTCTGTGCCCTTGGGGGTAGCTGCTGGGTACTATCCCCTGTGACACTGCGGGAGACACAGTCATGCCCATATTGGGCCCTCATCAGTTGCTGTCTGGCTCTACTGTTTACGCATTCCTATGGGCCAACTAAGCATCACCCTAGTCCCCACTGTGGCCCAGCTGCAACACAGCATGTGCCGCCTGCAGCCCTCTGTATCCCCTTTTCCAGCATCTGCCCAGTTTCCCATTCCGACATACCCACCCTGCTTTTGCGGATCATGTGCACGCCATAGGGAAGCTGTCCACTAACAAGGGGAAGCCCTGATCTGCGCTATTTCACTGTGGGATCATTCACCTTGTATGTGGACAGAGCATACACCCTTCCACAATTAATATCTTTTTCTGGAGCTTTCTCAGAAGTGTTTATTGCTTTTTCCCATTGGTATCACTATTGGCCAGCTTGGTTATAGTTTTTTCCTCGTTTCTTCTGGTCATTTTCACTGTTTATTTGCCCTTTTGTTCCGTGCACATGTATCACACTTATCACGTTTTGTGGGTTTCTCTGCCTATGCTGTACATTGCTGACACTGAAATGGTTTCTCTTCCCTGCAAATGTGCATCTAACGGCAGGTTTTCATTCGCGGTAGGATTCAGGCCTTGAGTTCAGCGCGTTACTGTGCTTGGAGCCTCTCCCCGCCCACTCTCCGCCCTTTGACCCCTTCTCTCGACCCTCTCTCCACCTTCTGCGGTGTTTACCGCGCGGCGGAACGTCAACGATCGTTATGTAACATTGCCGCGCGTTAATGTTACATAACGTGCGTTATGTGACATTACCGCAGTTTAGTAAACATGCCCCCAAGTGTCCTGATTCTGCTCCTACGGGAATGTCTAGCTCCCGCTGGTACAGAATTGGGGCCAAATCCAGTCTGTCCAGATTTTGGATGTCCGGACAGGCCCTGATCAGAATTGGCCTCCACATGCATAACTTTGTGCTTGTCTACGTTAAATTCCATCTGCCATTTGGACATCCAATCTTCCAACTTATCAAGGTCCTCTTACAATTTTTCACAATCCTCTTGTGTTTTAACAACTTTGAATAATTTTGTGTCATCTGCAAATTTGATCACCTCATTTGTTATTCCCATTTCCAGGTCATTTATGAATATGTTAAAAATCAGTGGGTCCAGCATAGATCCCAGGGGTACTGCACTATTCACCTTTCCCCATTGAGAAAATTGGCTATTTAGCCTTACTGTTTGCTTTCTATCTTTTAAGCAGTTCCTGATCCACAATAGTCCATTGCCTCCTATCCCATTACTTTTTAATTTTGCCAAGAGTCTCTCATGAGGGACCTTGTCAATGGATTTCTGAAAATCCAGATATACTATATCAACCGGGTCACCTTTACCTAGCTGTTTATTCACACCTTCAAAAAATATAGCAGATTAGTAAGACAAGGCTTTCCTTGGCTAAATCCATATTGGCTTTCTCCCATAAAAACCTGACTATCTACATGTTCAGTAATTTTATTCTTTATAATGGTTTCTACCATTTTGGCTGATACTGACGTCAGGCTCACTAGTCTGTAGTTTCCTGGATCATCCCTGGAACCCTTTATAAAAATTGGCGTTACATTGGCCATTCTCCAATCTTCAGGTAATAGCGATGATTTTAATGATAGTTCACAGAATTCTAATAGATCTGAAATCTCATATTTCAGTTCTTTCAGCACCCGGCCCAGGTGATTTGCTACACTGTAGTTTATCAAATAGTTGTAATACATCTTCCCAGTTCATTGAGATTTTGTTCAAATCGTCCGATATATCACCTTTAACTATCATTTATGGCATGGGTAATTTCCCTACATCTTTTTCAGGAAAGACCAAAGCAATGAATTAATTCAGCCTCTCCACTATCGCCTTGTCCTCCCTTAGGGGTATGTTTACTAAACCGCGCAAATGTGCGGGGCGCACTTGAGCGTGCACTAAGGTACCTTAGCGCACGCTAATAGTGTGCTTTTGGTGGCCCGCACAAGTGCGCTCCGCCCGCACAAGAGCGGGGCGCGCTGATGTGCGATAGAGGCGTGGAAAGGCATTTCGAGGGCGGAGGAAGGCTCCCGAGGGGCGGGGGATGGGGTCAATGGGTGTAGAGTGGGAGGGGAGAGGCTCCCCACACAGGAGCGGGGCTGAATTTCGGCTAAAAAATACCGCGAGTGAAACCCTCGCGTTAGAGCCGATTTAAAGGGAAGAGAAACCATTTCCGTCAGCAATGTACAGCAAAACCGGGGAAACCTGCAAAATGTGAGCAGTGTGATACATGTGCACAGAACAAAATAGCAAATATAACTTGAAAATGACCACAACAAATTCCAAATAAATTATAATCCAGCTGGGCAACAGTGATATTAATGGGAAACCATAAAAAACACTCCCAGGAAAGCTCCAAAAAAAGGAAATGATTTTTGGAAGGGTCTACGCACCGTAGACCCTTTCAAAATTCATAGCAGTGTATTGGAGCTTTCCTGGGAGTGTGTTTTTATGGTTGCCCATTAATATCACTGTTGCCCAGCTTGGTCATGGTTTTTTGGTCCTTTTTCCGAGGTCATTTTTGAGGCTTATTTGCACTTTTGTCTCCGTACAAGGTAAATGAGCCCACAGTAAAATTGTGCAGAGCAGGGTTTCTGACTCGTCAGGCCAGGTTTCCTATCTCCAGGGACCACACTGTCTCTGTGGCCACAGTGTGGTGCAACAGACACAGCCAGTGCCTCTAAGACCAGAGGGTCACAGGTTCAAATCCCAGCTGGGGCTCCTACCAACCCAGTCTCCATAGTTTTACCCACCACTAAACAGTGATAGTAAAGACACTCCTTTATTAGAGAGAACATAAGCATGGTTCAAACACCCATATTTTACCCTACACCGCACAAAAACCATAACAATGGGCATTACCTACAGCCAAGTCCCCCAAATTCAGTCTTGGAGTGCCACACCTCAATCAGGTCATATGCTTTTTCCCAGATAAGGACATGTCTGCATGTTGGCGGAGGGTACAGGTGGTGGAGGGGGCAGTGGCTGCAAGCCACAGCAGACAGTGGCCTAGGCGTGTGCAGGCTGGCACCGTCCACAGCAACAGACAGGCTCTGTTGTATGTACAGTCATGGACTCCCCAGGGAAAGCAGCATATCTGTGGCAACACGGTGGTGCAGTGCACACAGACAGTGTGTGTAGGAATAGAAGGTCACAGGTTCAAAGGCCAGCTGGGGCTACCACCAATCCTGTCCACATATTTTTCCCACAACTAAAGCGTAATAGTAAGGACAAACCTTTATTGCTGAGAACATACGCATGGTTAATACGCCTATATTTTACCACACCAAACAAAGACACCATAAACAGCCGCATTACCTAGAGCAGAGTCTCCCAAATGCAGTCCTGGAGGGCCCCACACCATTCAGGTTCCATGCTGCCTCTAATAAGGATGCCTGTGCTGTATATCTATGCACCACCCCCATGGTATGCAGATGTAGCTCATGCATATTTATGAGGGACAGCATGAAAACCCGAACAGTGTTTGGAACACCAGGACTGGAGTTGGGAAACTCTGCCGTAAAGCAGCAGCCAACAGGGCCAGACACACCCACACACACACCCACAGGCCCCATTGGACAATGCCTCCTGGAGAGGCAGGACATTGGGCCCTGCCTGTATCTCCCAATACTAGCAGTTGCATACCTTAGCAATGCCACCCTACACCTGGGTATATGGTACACAGCTATCAAATGTTTCCCATGATACCTGGCAGATATCAATGCCTACGTTAAGCACATTTTGCTCCTTGGGCTCCACCATAACAATCATTCTGATGTCTGCGGTGTGTGCTGCAGGTCTGGTCTCTGACAGTGTTTACCGCCCTGGGGAGTGACCCCCAACAGTATTGCATACCATATCCATGCCTGTACTGTGCCCAGCACTGGTGTGGAGGGTATGGATGCTGAACCCCTCTATAGTAACACAATGCTGCCATAGGTGTGGGGGTGGCTGTCTGTCTATCCAGTGTGTGGTGGCTGCAAACACCTTCCACAGCCCACACTGCCAGCAATGCTGCCAGTATTGGGCTGCCAATGTGCATAATGAGGAGCAAGGTACCATGGGTATAGGGCGGACAGGGTGGCCTGGCCAGGGTGCATCTGCACAGGGCATAAGGCACTGACTGGGACATTTTAGTGCCCGGCCACCACCTACACAGACAGGGTGACCTCAGTATGTCCTGCTGAGAGATCACTCTCACCCTGACTGTGCAGTGACCACAGCATGGCTAGGCATCCCCATAGTGCTATATAGTATTTCTCTCATGTGATAGATATAGATTTCCTTTTGGGGCCCAGTCACTGGTTTATCTGCTTGCTGTGTATGCATCTCCACTGGGAACATGCACTGTGGACTAACTAGCACACTGTTTGCAGCTGGTATGTGTTGTGATGGAGCAGCTTGCAGGGGCTGATGATTTGGAGCAGAAGAATATCAGATAGTGGTGGGGTGCAGTTCACCATATCCAGGCCTACTGTCTGTCTGCTATTGTGTTATGGATGTGTATAGAGCTGCATTGACTGCCCTGTGGGGTGTCTGTTCCTCAGCAGGACTGGGGTTAATGTTCCCCTCTACTGCCACCTTTGCAGGGGGTAGAATGTGGATCTATTGATGGGAGACCCTGTTTGCCACTCTCAGCCCTAGAGAAGGGGAATTATGGTGGTGGTGGTGCATGGTCCATAGGGGCTACAACTGACTGAAACAGACAGAAATATCCAAGGTGTTTCTGCAGAAACTACCTATCTCACAGTTTAACACTGCTTTGGACCTCCAGCATGACCTTATTCAGCCATGGAAGGTGCTGTGGACCTGGTGCTGGGCGCCTCACCGCACCCTCAGGGTGAGCACAGTACCTGCACAATGTGACGGTGTGTAGCTACTCTGTGCCAGTAAAACACACGGTCAGTACCCCCTACCAGGCCGAGGTGGTGTGTGGGTGCACATGGTCACTTCCCTCTACCAGGCCGAGGTGCTGTGGGGGTGCTTTGCCCATCTTGTGTTAATCTGTGGACAGCTGATTTGCATGTGCAGTGCATCATGGGTATGGGTGGGCTAACCCTATCCTGGTGACCACAGCAGACTGTCTGTGTGGTGACGTGCATGCACACTGGGCCAAGGGTTTTAGCATGTTATCTACAATGATGCCTAAATCTTTTTCCTGGGTGGTGGTTCCTAATGTGAAACCATGCATCGTGTAACCATAGTTTGGGTTGTTCTTCCCTAGGTGCATAACTTTGCACTTGTCCACATTAAATTTCATCTGCCATTTTGATGCCCAGTCTTCCAATTTATCAAGATCCTCTTGCAATTTTTCACAATCCTCTTGGGTTTTAACAACTTTAAATAGTTTTGTGTCATCTGCAAATTTGATCACCTCACTCGTTATTCCACTTTCCAGGTCATTTATGAATATGTCAAAAAGCAGCGGACCCAGCACAGATCCCTGGGGTACACCACTATTCACCTTTCTCCATTGGGAAAATTGGCCATTTAGCCCTATCCTCTGCTTTCTATCTTTTATCCAGTTCCTGATCCACAATAGTACACTGCCTCCTATCCCATGACTCTTTAGTTTTGCCAAAAGTCTCTGATGAGGGACCTTGTCAAAGGCTTTCTGAAAGTCCAGATACACTATATCAACCGACTCACCTTTGTCCACCTGTTTATTCACTCCTTCAAAAAAACATAACAGATTAGTAAGACAAGATCTTCCTTGTCTAAAGCCATGTTGGCTGTCTCCCATTAGGTTGTGACTATCTACATGCTGAGTAATTTTATTCTTTATGATGGTTTCTACCATTTTTCCTGGTACTGACGTCAGGCTCACCTGTCTGTAGTTACCCGGATCACCCCTGGAACCCTTTTTAAAAATTGGCGTTACATTGGCGATCCTCCATTCTTCAGGTATTAGAGATGATTTTAATGATAGTTCACAGATTACTGATAGCAGGTCTGCAATCTCATATTTCAGTTCTTTCAACACCCTTGGATGTATACCATCCGGCCCAGGTGATTTGCTACTCTTCAGTTTATCTAATAGTTGTAAGACATCTTCCCGATGTATCGATATTTCCTTCAATTCTTCCGCACCTTTAAATACCACTTCAGTCATGGGTAACATCCCTACATCTTCCTCAGTAAAGACCGAAGCAAAGAATTCATTCAGTCTCTCCGCTATCGCCTTGTCGCCTCTTAGTGCTCCTTTAACCCCTTTATCATCTAATGGACCAACTGACTCTCTCACAGGTTTTTTTGCTATGAATGTACTTGAAAAGGTCTTTATTTCGCGTTTTTGCTTCCGCAGCAAGCTTCTTCTCAAATTCTCTCTTTGCCTGCCTTATCAATGCCTTGCATTTAACTTGCCAGTGCTTGTGCTGTTTCCAGGTTTCATCGTTTGGCTCTTTTTTCCATTTCCTGAAAGATGCTTTTTTGGCAACAACAGCCTCTCTGACCTCACCTTTAAACCATGCTGGCAGTTTTTTGGACTTCCTTCCACTTTTCTTAAAGCGTGGAATACAGCTGGTCTGGGCTTCCAAGATAGTATTTTTCAACAACACCCAAGCTTGATGTACATCTTTAACCTTTGCAACTGCTTCTTTTAGTTTTTTCTTAACTGTTTTCCTCATTTTATCATAGTCTCCCTTTCGAAAGTTAAAAGGTAGTACTGTGGATTTCGTTACTATCCCTCCTCCACTAATTAAATCAAAGGTGATCATGCTATGATCACTATTGCCAAGTGGCCCCAACACCCTTATCTCTTGCACTAGATCTGGTGTTCCACTAAGGACTAGGTCTAATATGGCTTCCCCTCTGGTCGGTTCATGAACCAGCTGCTCCAAGAAGCAGTCATTTATTTCATCTAGGAACTTTATCTCCCTAGCATGTCCTGCCGTGACACTGACCCAGTCGATACCGGGGTAATTGAAATCACCCATTATTATTACTGCGCTGTAACTTTTGTTAGCTTCCTTGATTTCTTTGAGCATTTCATCATCCATTTGGTCATTCTGGCCAGGTGCTCGATAGTACACCCCCACTGCCATTGCCTTCCCCCTTTTATATGGAATTTCAATCCATATAGATTCTACAGCAGATTTTGTTTCCTGCAAAACTTTAATCCTTTCTGAGTCAATGCCCTCTCTAACATAGAGCGCAACCCCTCCACCAATTTGATCAGCTCTATCATTACAATATAGTTTGTACCCAGGTATCACAGTGTCCCACTGGTTGTCCTCCTTCCACCATGTCTCTGATATTCCAATCATATCTAACCTTTCATTTAGTGCTATATATTCTAACTCTCCCATCTTATTTTTTAGACTTCTAGCATTTGCATACAAGCATTTTAGAGAATGTATTTTATTCATGTTAATTCGGCTATTGTTAGACATGGGTATATTGGGATCTTTAAGCTCTGTCTGCTCCATACTCGAGGGCATTTGGGCTAGTTTACTCTTTTGTGGAACCCCTCTGCTTTTGGTAGCATCCTTCAAGGATACATTCTTCCGAACCATCCGCTCTTGGGCGACTGTCGGCTTTCCCCTAATATCTAGTTTAAAAGCTGCTTTATCTCCTTTTTAAAGGTTAATGGCAGCAGCTTGGTTCCATCCCGGTTAAGGTGAAGCCCATCCCTTCGGAAGAGCCCCTCCTTTCCCCAGAATGTTCCCC
Source organism: Ichthyophis bannanicus (assembly GCA_033557465.1). NCBI lineage: Eukaryota > Metazoa > Chordata > Amphibia > Gymnophiona > Ichthyophiidae > Ichthyophis > Ichthyophis bannanicus. The sequence continues at coordinate 579,425,853 of CM066031.1, forward strand.
AGTTCCTGACAAATTCAAAACCCTCATCTCTGCACCATTGTCTCATCCACGCATTGAAACTCCGGAGCTCTGCCTGCCTTTTGAGTCCTGTGCGTGGAACAGGAAGCATTTCGGAGAATGCTACCCTGGAAGTTCTGGATTTCAACTTCCTACCTAAAAGCCTAAATTTTGCCTCCAGAACCTCCCTACCACATTTTCCTATGTCATTGGTACCGACATGTACCAGGACAGCAGACTCCTCCCCAGCACTATCTAAGACCTTATCTAGGTGCTGCGTGAGGTCAGCTACCTTCTCACCAGGCAGGCATGTTACCAGGCGATCCTCACGTCCACCAGCCACCCAGCTATCTACATGCCTAATGATCGAATCACCAACTATAACGACTGTCCTAACCCTTCCCTCATGGGCACATGGCCCTGGAGAAACCTCCTCGGTGCGAGAGGGTTTTACATCACCTGGAGGACAGGTCCTAGTTACAGGATCACTTCCTGCCACACCAGGGTGATGCTCTCCTGTCACGTGACCTCTCTCCTCCATGGCAACAGGGGTGCTGCCAGACTGGAGGTGGGACTTCAGGACTATATCCCTGTAGGTCTCATCTATGTACCTCTCTGTCTGTCTTATGTTTTCCAAGTCTGCTACTTTAGCCTCTAGAGAACGGACTCGTTCCCTGAGAGCAAAGAGCTCCTTGCACCTAGTGCACACGTAAGACTTCTCACCAACTCGGAGAAAATCATACATGTGACACTCAATGCAAAAGACTGGAAAGCCCCCATCCCGCTGCTGGACTGCTGTCTGCATCTTAGTTTTAAGTTTGTGTCTAGATCTTTAAGTTCTTACTTACTAGGGGTTGCTATGGGTATTTATACCAATAAAACTGTACCTAATACGTTTAATATACCTTGTTCACCTGAAGCTTAATTAATCTCAGGTCCTTAGTGTATGACTGATTTGGGTAATGAGCTTCACCTGAAAGTACCTCCTGTCTTTTAAGATGTGTAAGTGCCTATAAAGCGATGATTATCCCGGGGTGGGTGGGTGTGGGGAGGGAAATAACACTTATTAAAAGAGGGCTGCTACACAGTACCCTGTCTTGTGCTGCTGAAGTAAGCTAAATTCTGATTTGATTTAAATTATAGCTCTTAGCTGCTGCTAGGCTCTAACTTCTTATGAAATTTAAACTACAAGCTCTCTGCTGGGTACTAAATTTAACCAGAAAGCTCTCTTCTGTGTTTTAAAACTAAAAGTACTTTTCTGATGCTAGGCCCTGAGTGACTATTAAATGTACACTACAAGCTCTCTTCTGGGTTCCAAATGTAACCAGAAAACTCTCTTCTGTGTGTTAAATTTAAACTAAAAGTACTTTGCTGTTACTTGGCCCTGAGTGACTATTAAATTTAAACTACAAGCTCTCTGCTGGGTATGAAATGTAACCAGAAAGTTCTCCTCTGTGTTTTAAATGCAAACTTTAATTGTGCTACTAGGCCCTAACTGATCCAACAAAAAACAGTGGGTTCACAGATTAAGTAGCTTTAATACAAAGAATTCTTTTTAGAAAATTACCAGAAGTATATACTCACAGTTGCAGATTTCTCTCCAGAAGTAACAGTCCCCCTTTCTAGTCCTTCTCCGCTTTCTCTCACTGCCCTCGCTGATGCTGCAGGAGCCAACCGCTGCTCACACCACCTTCCACTAGAAAGCAGCTTACCGCTCGCCAGCCCATCTGGGTCACCACTCTTGCTCTCCGACCCTCTCCACCAGAACGCCCGGGCCTCTCTTTCCTTCGCTCTTCACACCACGCGACTCCTCACGCCAGCTGCCCTACTGCTTTTCAAAGTGTTTAGGGGCTTCATGAGCTGCGCTCCTTCCCTTTGTCGCTGGGGTCTCTCCTGCTTTACCATCAAATTTTATTTTGCCATCCCGCTACTCGTTTTGCACTTTTTTTTCTTTTTTTCCACCTTTGGCAGGTTTTACCGGCGGAGCTCCGTTATCGCACCACCATTGGGCTCTCTGACGTCCACAGTGGTGTTCTTTTTGAAGCAGCATATGGAACTAAAGTGGGATCAGGTTCCTGTTTGACCTGGGTATTTGGTGCCTTCAAAATTTGGCACCTAGTTGCTCATGCCTAAATCCAGGCCTGCCGAGGAGGATGGAGATTTGGGAAGATGTGGCATTTTTTGCCAAGGGCCAGGCCTTCTGACTAGGAAAACAGGTCTTAGGAGGTGGTATGGGTTTTTTTTATAGCTTGGGCAGGTCAGGATTAAGATATGACTAAGCGTGTGCCTAGGGCGCAATTATTTAGGAGTGGCCTCCAAAATGTATTAATTCAGTGGTTCCTAAGACAGATTTTTGCCCCCCCCCCATGAGTCAGCTGCTGTCAGAGATGGAGAAGCAGCAAACAGACCTCCCACCTCCCACAGGTGTCTGTCTATTGTCCCCTCCTCCAGTTGTCAGGAGGAGTCAGAGAACAGTGCTTCCTTCTCTGTTAGTTTTCCTCTGCAGTCAGAACCACTCAGTTCCCCATTTGTATGTATTTATATTATGATAGGGGGCTGACAATGCTTATTTACGTAAGGCCTAACCAAAGAGTTAATTCTGCGGATGCGGGCTGGGGTCCACTTGGACTACCAGGAACCTTTGATTACGAGAGCTCTTCAAGAGCCATGCAGACCTATGAACTGGTGGTCCTGGGAGTATTAGTATGTGCGTTAGAGTGTCAATGCTCCTGGGGGAAAGTTAAATACCCTTCTTGATGCATTGTCAATGTTCCAAAAATAAAAGGGTTTATGAAGTTTACCACAAGCCACAGTATTGCATTTGCGAAACAGTATGTTTCTTTGCAAGCAATGCCATTGATTACCATACCCACGTTGTGCCAGGTTTGTAAGAAAGGGAAATAGAGTGCATAACTTATCCATTACATGCATGTCTTCAAATTGGCTGCAATAAAATGTTTTACCTTGTGGTAGATGCCATTTTACCATGCACAAGCATTAGCTCCTTTTTGCCGAAATGCTAAGTGGTATTTATGTTTAACATGCAATAAAATTGTTGCACAGAAACTATAATACTCTGAAATAAAATGACAAAAAAACAAAACAAAAAACCCTGTGATATTTTGCATGGCAATCTAGTATATAGCACAATATTGGCATTTTTTTTAACACAATAGTTTTGGAAAGTCACCTAGGAAAATTACCAGAATTCTCACACTTTGGTATATCTTCTCTGCTGTATCATTATTCAACAATCAATCCCACAAAGTTTACAAACTTCAATACTGCTTAGAGTAGTGTGTGGAGCCTGTACATCAGTTGCAGTTCATAAGTGGTCAGGTTGTTGGCAGAGAAGACAGCCCTTCAAAGTGATACGGAATAACCACCATAGATGCAGTCAGTAGTAAACCTGTCTGGAGCAATTCAGCTCATGGATATTGGCTCTCCTCTCCCTTTTCACCATGTTGCTCTTTTACTGGCAGTGGGAAACTAAGCTCACCCAGCTGCGTAAATCCCGAGAGGCATCCTAAATGGATCCAAGCCAGCAATTCCTATCATCATGCTGTTTCAATTTTACACTGTATTCAGGCTGACTCAACTTCTCTAATAATAAACAGAGAATATATGTACAACTCCCGTATGGCATGCTTTCAGATATTGTAGGCAAACAGGACTGTAATTGAAAAATGATGTACAATGCATGTGGACACATTGATTCTCGCTACAGACAGCATGTCACACATTTTAACAAGGCGTTGTAGGAGGATTTATCATCACTGGAGCTGAAATAGATGTAGACTGTGGATAGATAGCTTTATGTTATTTATTTCTTCAAATCGGATCATCTGCTTTTCCTCAAAAGCAACAAACTAAAGACCTGCAAACTACCTACATGGCACAGAGGGATATTGAACAGCACTAATGCGTCAGGGCATCCCGGGACAGAGCAAAGGTGGCACCCAGGGATAAAGGGCTGGCGGCAATATTCAGCTGCTAGCCGGTTATCCCAAAGCAGCTAAAGTTAGCCACGTAAATGGTTGGCCTAACTTGAGCTGCTTTAGCTAACTAGCCAGCAGGTGAATATCGCCTCAGACAGGCTAGCCAGCTCATTATCTGGCCAATCCCTCCCTCATTCTTCCAGACCCCAGCTCCCGACCAAGAAGAAAGGGAACTTCTCACAGAGTAAACTTTTCTATTAATTTCAGAACCTTGCGAAAGGATACTACAGAGAGAGCATTTTCCATGGCTGCCCCAATAATCTGGAATTCACTCCCAGACGAATTGAGATCAGCAACGGAACTTAAAGACTTCCGTAAGCTGTTAAAAACATTGCTTTTCATTGAGCATTATGGACCTATCACGTAATCGTCTGATATACCTACCCACCACTTCAAAGCTCTTTAAGTAGTTTATATTGTCATATGATATTTTTTATTTTATATCACCTTGTAGTTTGGCACATGTCATGTTGTAATGATTAATGTGCAATGTTTTAATGATTATATGTTTTAATGATTTTATTTTTCTTACAATTCAATTAACTCATTCCATGTATATCTTTCACTCTCATTAAGTTTTGTCTGTTTTGTTTCTTACACCGCCTTGATTGTATGATAAGGCGGTATATAAATACAGTTAAATAAATAAATAAATAAATGTTCAGTGGTGATGGCTAGCTGCTTTATCGGCGTTAGCCACCGCCTCTGCATATTCCCCCCAATGTGCTTTTTTTCCTTACAAAAACCATTTATGTTTTGTCTGTATGCTTGTTCCATCTCTATTCACATTTATCTCCTGGTCCATTCCACCTACAACAACCATATTTTCAGAATACAGTAGGTAAAAGACTGTAAAAGCTAGAAAGCTAGAGGTTTAATAAAGCTTATAAGTGTAATAGGAAATTGATCTAGTACAACATTGCTTTTAGAATGAAACCCTCAAATGAATTACTCTGCAATTCTTTTTTACTTACTTTTTGCAATTTTCGATGATTTCATCTTCCACTGTCTCAGATCTATTTATGGGAGTTTTGTCTGGTGCAAAAAAATTACAATATTATCTTTCTTTCTTAATTAACACTTTAAAAGATGTCAATAAAATTTAGAAGATCAATGTCATTGTTTTAAAAAAATATTCATTCACAATAGTTATACTGTATGTAAGAGTACAATACTAGATAAGTACCAATGATTTTTTTTTTTATCACTAAGTTCATCTTCATTGTACATTGTGTGGAAAATGCATTTAATTTATACAGCTCCTATCATTCATATAAGATCCCATTCTGCTTTATAAGTATATTACTTAAAAAAATTCTCTATGCTCATTTATTTAGAGCTATGGGGGGAGGGGATTTTAGCTAGGTCACTGCCTTCGATCAAGTACATTTAAGACAAATCAATCATATTTTTCCATTTATGCAACATATTCAGGCTGACTCAGCCTCTCAAATAACAAACAAACAGGGTATATTACAGCAGATAAAAAACAACTACCCATCTGCTTGGCTCATTTCCATTCCTGTCAAGGACTTTTGATGCTACTAATCCCTCTTTACTGCTGTTTCACTGGATGATATAGTCTTTGTTTTCAGAAAATAATTTCAGAAGGGGCTCCAGAGAGCTTCTAAAAACCTCCTCCAGCAAATCTCCTGATTTTCTAGGTCCTCCAGTGTGCAAACTGTAATTGACTGTGTATCTAAACTTTTGTAGAACTGCCATTTGTGATTGCTTTGATTTTTCTGCATCCAGGTTGAAATGATTATTGGTATACCAAGCGTAATGAAGTTGAATTAATAAGGGGAAATTATTGACCTACCATGTGAATACTTGTCATATGACAACCATTTGGTTTCTTTGGTGGGAGAGCAGGTCTCATGATTGAAGGGACTTGAAAAGGTAGCCAAGGATTTGACAAAAAATTACACAGGATTACAGTCCTTAGGTTGAGGTCAGCCACTGGTTTAAATAAATCCATTGAAGCAGAATACTCAAGCCAGCAATTAGAGAGCCTTTTGTTATCTCAGTTATCTCAGAAGCAACTCCTGAAGTAAGTGGGCATAGTGGGGATAATTTTGTAAGGAGCCACATAAGGTTACATGCCATCTATGCACGTAAGTCGTGGTATTTTAGTGATTTATGCACATAAATTGGTATTTACACGTATAATTTAGCTGGCTGAGAATTTATATGTATGTGTGTTAACCCATTGGTGGCTACTTTCACTGTTGGTGAAGAATGGCCAAGGCACACGAGTACACACATAAATTATAAAATACTAGAATTTACGCATGTTCTTGACAAATTTAACGATGGGCATTTACACCATCCCTAGGGCTGGTGTAAGTCATCGCATTTTAAATTAATGTGTGCCTTCGACCACTTAACGCTAGTATTTTATAAAGAAAAGTAGCCACCTACTTTTCTTTATAAAATAGGGACTAGTAGACACTTCCTTCTGCCATCTGCCATATTACTAGCTAGGTGGTGTCCTCCATCTGACCTATCACCACCAGTTCTTCAATCATACTGCCCCCACTGTCCTTGCCATATTATTAGCTGAGGACTTTTATCCGGGAGTCTTCTCCTCCCTAACCAGACAGTCCACTGTACATTTGACCTCTGAACTACTACCAGCCAGCAACTGTGGCCCTCGACAGCAGAAACATTTAGATTCATTCAGTTCAAGAGCAATCGTCTCCTCTCCCCCAAGCTGCAGCAACTTTACAGCAAACACAATGACAGTAAGAATTATAAGCTGAACTTATGAGGGAGAGGTGGCTGGGAGAAAAGAAGCCACTCAGTTTGGCATGGATAAAAAACTACTAGAACTGTGCTGGCTAGCCACCACTTCCAAAACCAGCCCCACAGTTGACAACCCATAGCCATAACCATCTGCTCCAATCCTATCCCATGCTCAGCCCCAATTTGAATCAACACAAATACTGCCCTTACCTCACCCCCCCCCCTCCAGATCCAACCACCCGCACTAAGAAACGCCTTTATTTATTTATTTAACAGTTTTTGTATACCTTCTTTCATTAATTCAAGACGGTTTACAGGTAACAAAAACGTAACAGCATGGCACTGCTGTTTACATAGAACAGAATTACTCCAGCATCATCTCTCCTCCAAAACTAAATGCTCTCAAACCACAACCAAGCCATTATTCAGTGCCTCAATGGGCAACCACACAGGACGCAAAGGATTAGGGTCGCATTTTGGGCTGCTGGCCTTGTCTCCCTCCAACACTGCCTGCTGTTGCCCTGCCGCCGCCTCTTTTTGTTTTCTCAGTGGTGGCAGCAGTGGAGCAGTCCTGACTTCAATTTCCGACTCCGTGCTTGTACATAGGTCTGGTCCCTCCCTCCCTCCCTTCTCGGATGAAGGTCCGAGGAGGGAGAGACAGGTCAGCCATTCAAACACGGAGTTACAAAGACCCGTGTTTGCATGGCTGGTCTAGTCCCTCCCTCCTCTGAAGCGACACCTACATCAGAGCAGGGAGGGATCAGATCTGCGTACATGCATGGTGTCGAAGGATCCGCATAGGTTGTTGTTGTTATTTTTAAATTGGAAATTATGTCTGCTCCGCTGCTGCTGATGCCAGGAAAACAAAAATTGGCAGCAGCAGGTCAAGGGTAGGCAGCCAGCTGGAAATGGAGGTATGGGTGAGATGGCGGTAGGGGGGCATGCCAGATGTTCAAGTTGCACAGGGTGCAATTATGGCTTGGTACAGCCCTGCAACTGGGGACCATGTTACTGGGCATCTGCCAAGACAAGGTAGTCTGCCATGTTCAATAATATCACAAAGGGAAATGATTGGGGGGGGGGGGGGCAAAGCCAGCTGTGAAACTAGATGGCCACATAAATATTGTTGTTGGGGATCCTGTGTGGTAGACTTCTTGTAACTCTGGTTCTCCCAAATCAGCTTCTTTGTGGATGTGGGTATAAATGGCTCACTGTTATATTGGTATTATGTATGGGGGACAGTCTCAGCTGCTAAGCATTCGACTGCTTATGTTTCCCTTTTATTTGGTGCAAGGGGCATTAGGCCTTTGATACTGGAACTTAATCAACTCGAAGCTTGTAGGGTTTCTTAGGACTAGGCAAGCTTGTAGGTCTTAGGGCTAGGCGAGCACTTGGAATGCTATAGGTTTGTCAATTACCTTATGGGAACTTTTAAAGTGTTATCGCTGAATGTTAAGGGTATCAACAACCCAGTAAATCAAAAGATCCTCATCTATTGCCAAAAAGAATATGCAGAGGTGGTGTACTTACAGGAAACCCATTTATCTGATTCTGAAACAAAAAATTGAGTCAAGGTCAATTCTTGTTGGTGGCATACTCCGCTTCACTGTGTAACAAACATCGTGCTGCTATTGTTATTTGGAAATCCCTGGCTTCAACAGTTGTACAGACTAGGTCGGATATGGAAGGTCAGTGGGCCAAGGTAGTTCTGCAGGTAAAAGGACAAACACTGATGTTAGTGAACATCTATGTCCCCAACAACGATGATCTGAACTTTTTCCATGCTGTGGCTGGGAAGATCATGGATGTAGGTGCTCATCCAATCATTCTAAGGGGAGACTTTAATATGGCATTAGACCTACTCCTCAACCATCAGTCTTCTCGTTATTCCTGACCTTTGAGAGCTCACTCAGATTTGGCAATGCTAATGAAAGATGCTGGGCCTCTGGCAAGGGCGGCCCAAGGGGGGTGTGGGGCCATGTGCGGAGACTCGGTGCGGGGCCTCATTTGTATAAGGGACCTTATTTGCATAAATATTTGCATAATGTTACCATACACTAACTTTTAGTAAACATGCCTATTAATGAGTGTATGGATAAAGAAATACTAAAAGATTTCTACATTACTATAATCCAGTGACAACTGCCAGGCACATTAGGAACTACTACAAACACTGCCCATTTAGAACCCATCGCAAACCCGCCGTATCATAACAGCACTACCAGGACTCACAAAGCACAAGACCCTACCTATCAAAAGGCAACACTACAAACTTTAAAACAATACATTTCAGAGAACAACAATACATGACCTATTGGGGAAAGAGAACAAGTGTCAATGTCAAATAGGAATTACATAAACAGAATACCTCAGCTCAGTTACACATGCAGAACATAGACCGTCACCAAACAAGAAATCACAATGTAGAAACAGGAAGACAATAATAAAATTGGGAACCCCAAAAGCCCAACAACACTGTAGAAATAAAACTATAAATTAATTTCCTCTTGTACTAAACAAAGCGCAGACGTTAATGATGCACATTTCCCAGAGCTGGCATATTTCAGTTAATAAATTCAATAAAGAGATATTTTTCTACCTTTTGTGCATTTTTTTCAGTTGCAATTGCTCCAGCCACTTTCTTCTGGTTTCTTTGTGTCTTCTGCTAACTCTCCATTGTCTGCTGTCCATTTGTCCTTTCTTCACTCTTCTAGTTTTTTTCCATTCTCTCTCTACATCTGCTTTAACATACTAATCTTTCTCCTTTTGCTCTTTCCTCATTCCTATTTCATCCACTCAAATTTTACCCCGCCATCCTCAATCCCCACTTACTCTCCCAATATCCAGCCAATTGTAGATTTGTCTTCCCTACCACACAAAATATTTTTCCCTCTCCATTTCACTCTCCCAGCTCTATCCCATTCTAATCCTCCCCCAACATCAGCTCCCTTCTAGTTCCAGCCCCACCCAGCATCTGCTCCCTTCTAGTCCCCACATCAGCCCATTTCCAGTCCTAGCTCCCCCATCCGAGTCCCTCCATCAGCTCATTTCCAATCGCAGCCCCCCATCAGCCCATTTCTAGTCCTTTCCTAGCCCCACCATCAGCCCATGTCAAATCCTAGCTCCCCTCCACTCAGCCCATTTCCAATCCAAGCCCCCCATGAGCCTACTTCCAGTTCTAGCCCCTCCATGAGTCCATTTCAGTCCAAGCCCCCCCAACAGCCCATTTCCAGTCCTATCCTAGCCCTCCATCAGCCCATTTCCTGTCCTAGCCCCCCCTCACTCAGCCCATTTCCAGTCCTAGCTCCCTCCCCTCACAGCCCATTTCCATTCCAAGCCCCCCTCCCCATCAGCTATTTGTAGTTCAAGACTTCCTTCCACTCAGCCCATTTCCATTCCAAGCCCCCGTCCCCATCAGCTATTTGCAGTTCAAGCCCTCCTTCCACTCAGCCCATTTCCAGTCCTAGCCACCCCCCCTCCAGCCCATTACCAGTCCTAGCCCCCCCATAGCCCATTAGCAGTCCTAAGCCCATCAGCCCACTTCCAGTCCTAAGCCTCCCCATCACCCCATTTTCAGTGTTAGCCCACCCCCATAGCCCATTACCAGTCCTAACCCCCATCAGCCCATTTCAAGTCCTAGCTCCTCCATCCGAGTCCCTCCATCAGCTCATTTCCAATCCCAGCCCCCATCAGCCCATTTCTAGTCCTTTCCTAGCCCCACCATCATCAGCCCATATCAAATCCTAGCTCCCCTCCACTCAGCCCATTTGCAATCCAAGCCCCCCATGAGCCTACTTCCAGTTCTTGCCCCTCCATGAGTCCATTTCAATCCAAGCCCCCCCAACAGCCCATTTCCAGTCCTATCCTAGCCCTCCATCAGCCCATTTCCTGTCCTAGCCCCCCCCTCACTCAGCCCATTTCCAGTCCTAGCTCCCTCCCCTTACAGCCCATTTCCATTCCAAGCCCCCTCCCCATCAGCTATTTTCAGTTCAAGCCCTCCTTCCACACAGCCCATTTCCAGTCCTAGCCACCCCCCCAGCCCATTACCAGTCCTAGCCCCCCCATTGCCCATTACCAGTCCTAAGCCCCCCATCATCCCACTTCCAGTCCTAAGCCCCCCCAACACCCCATTTTCAGTCCTAGCCCCCCCATAGCCCATTACCAGTCCTAACCCCCATCCCCCCATTTCCAGTCTTAGCCTCCCCACAGCCCATTCAATTCCTAACCCCCCATCAGCCCATTTCCAGTCCTAGCCCCCCAGCCCATTACCAGTCCTAGCCCCCCCATAGCCCATTACTAGTCCTAACTCCCCATCAGCCCATTTCCAGTCTTAGCACCCCAATAGCCCATTACCAGTCCTAACCCCCAATCAGCACATTTCCAGTCCTAACCCCCCCATCAGCCCACTTCCAGTCTTAGCCCCCCCATAGCCCATTAGTAGTCCTAACCCCCCAAAGCCCATTACCAGTCCTATCCCCCCCCATAGCTCATTACGAGTCCTAACCTCCCTCCCCCCATCAGCCCTGATAGATTAAAAACAAACAAACCAGCTGCTGCTGCCGCTGCCGCCGTGGCAGTGGCAGAATCAAATGCCCCGCCGCGAGGCCCCGCTTGCCCGGCAGAGCCTCCCTTCACCATCAGCTCCCGAGTCCCTCCCAATGCGCGGGCTTTCAGAGCCGCGAGAGTTTCCCTTTCTTCTCGCGGCTCTGTTAATCTCACCGGGGCTGATGGGATTTCCCATCAGCCCCGGCGGGATTAACAGAGCCGCGAGAGGTCAGAGAAGCTCTCGCAGCTCTGAAAGCCCGCGCATTGGGAGGGACTTGGGAGCTGATGGGCAGGCGGGGCCCCGCGGCGGGACATTTGATTCTGCCACTGCCACGGCGGCAGCGGCAGCAGCAGCCGCCGGTTTGGGTTTTTTTCTACTTGTGCAATGAAGAATGTTTTTTGCGCGGGGCCCCCTGAAACGTGGGGCACTGTGCAAAAAACATTCTTGCTCAATGGACGGGCCGGCCCTGGCCTCTGGATGTTTGGTGCCTCCAGCATCCATCAGAGCGGGACTATACTTTCTTTTCTTTACTGCACCGTACCCATTCACATATTGATTTTTTTTTTTGGTCTCTAAGCAACTTCTCTCGGCCATTGTCACAACTGATCCAGTACTTGTGTTGGATCATGTGGCAATTTCTATCATATTTCAACTTAACAGAAATTCTTCTACTTCAGGTTCATGGTACTTTAATAGAGCACTATTGGGAGAAATCACTTTTTGGGAGACTATTCGTGTGTCCCTACAGGAGCATCTTCTGGTAAATTGTCCTCATGATACTGCTGACTGGGCCTGGTGGGAGGCCTTTAAGGCCTCCATTCATGCCACCATCACTAGTTATGCCATTAAGTTGGCCAGACAAAGGGTAGTAGAGCTCCATGCGCTGGATGATCAAATCAGGGTGGGAGAGCATCTTCTCTCGCGTCATTCTAATCCTGGGGTTTTGACTCATCTCCAGCACTTACAAAGCATCAAAGCAATGCAAACATAGCAAGGACGCTATTACGTGGAGCACAATAAAGCTGGGCATTTTCTAGCTAATTCCCTTAAAGCATGGAAGACAGACACTAGAGTGGCAGCAATCAGAGCCAAACAAGATCAGCTTTTGGTACAGGATGATGCCATAATGGTTGCATTTATTTATTTAGCTGTATTTATATCTTGCTTTTCACCAGGTCAAAGCAGTCAGTTGGTGGATACATTTAACACAAAGGGATATGAGACACATATACTAATACTTACAGGGAACATGGGCAATGGAGGGTTAAGTGGCTTGCCCAAGACCACAAGGAAATGCCTGTAGGACTAGAAATCCCAGTCCCTCCAGCCTGAGATTGCTGTCCCCAGGTGGGACTTGAACCCCTGGCCCTTTAGCCTGAAGTACCTTGTCCTAACCACTAGACCACTCTTCCTCTCTCATTCCTTGTATCAACAGCTCTATTTCTCTGAGACATCGCCAAGTCAAGAAGCATTTGAGCAGCTAACGAGCAACCTTGACCACCCCACCCTTACTGTCAAAATGGCTGAAAGGTTTGGAGGCCCTTGCAAGACACAGAGATACATAATGCATTAGCTTCTATGCCTGTGGGGAAAGCTGCGGATCCGGATGACCTTCTATTGAGTTTTATAAGTCATTTGAGGAGAAAATCTCGCCTTATCACCTTCAATACTTTGCATTTTTCAATGCACAGATTCCACATACAGGTTTGTTTGCCACTGCCAACATCATTGTTTTGGAAAAGCCTGAGAGAGACCCTCAGAGGTTGGGTAATTACAGATCCATTTCGCTTCTATCTCGGACTACAAACTATACACCTCCATTTTAGCCCGACGGTTGACTTTGGCCATTTCTATCCTTATACATCCCTATCAATATGGTTTTGTGGCAGGGCACTCTATGGCAGATAATGCATGCCTTCTGTGTCATGTACTGGCTTTGTCAGCACGCCTTGACTGTGTGGGTCTCTTCCTGGACACTGAAAAAGCATTTGACAGGCTTGAATGGTCCATTTTGTTTTCCATTCTTCGCTGGTTCAGTATTGGAAAGAATTGTATTGATATAGTCTGTGATCTCTATAGCAATCCCCTGGCTAGGATAGTTGCCAATGCCACGTTATCACAGACACTCATCTTCAGCTTCATCGAGGCACTCGTCAGGCCTTAGCACTGGCTGTATTTGCAGATAACCCTCCCTCATGACACTTACCACTGTGGCATAACATGTTTTTTAAGATTCAATGCAAACCAATTTGTTGACAGGTTTGGCAATCTTGTGGAGTGTGATCTGTAGGGTAATTGCTACAGGCCTCCTCCTGGAAAACCTTTGAAGTGCTGCAAGCTAAATTTGGTCTTCCATACTCTTGTTTTTTTTTTCAGTGATTACAATTGCAGCACTGTATCACTAAATCTAAAGTAGACATTCATAGTTTGGCTGAGGAATGGGGTCTACAGCGGGTGGTGAATTTAGCAAGCAGTGAGCAAGGGGTGGCTTCAGTCTTTTTTATGATTTTTCATGAACAATTGCAAGTACAGCCAAGTGGCTTAATAAAAATCTGGGAAAGTGATTTTGGTGACTCTCCCCCACCACAGACATGGTCCAAGTTTTGGGGTTCTTTGAGTAGGGTTTCCTGCTCCGTTGCTCTCACCCAGACACTGTTTTTAATTGGCCCGCAGAGTTTCTATCACCTCAATATGATTAGCTAAATGGGACCAGTCTCAAACCAATAGACGTTGGTCTTACCAAAGCATGCCAGGGACTTTTTCTCACATGTTGTTTGATTGCACTAACATTCAGGTCTTTTGGAAACCTCTATGGGACAGGATTCAGACAATACTTCACTTTCAGGCACCTTTAATATAGCAAATGGTGGCTTTGAGGTCACTAGCTGAGGTGCCAAACCTAAACCATGAAAACATTTTTCTTTTTGATTTTATGATAAGTGTTGCCTTCAAACTTATTGTCTTGAACTTGGAGGCACTCTTATTATTGGATTGGCACCTCTGATGGAATCAATTATGTCTTTACTGTAGATATGAACAGGCGCATGAGGCCTTGTTTCGCAGTCTGGGTCCCCATGCTGTTAAATGGAAACCCCTAGATGAGTTTGTTGCTACTGCTTGCGCAGCCGAGACTGTCAAGCCAAGATAGTTGATATCATAGTCCCTTAAATTGCTTTTTAATTGTATTGGTGGACGAAGGTATGTTTAATCTCTCACATGGTCTTCCCTGTGGGGAAGTCGCTGTGGAACTTCTAACAGGGAGCTGAGAGGGGGGGGGGGGGGGTTGGAGGGTGTTTATGTTATTTATGTTTTTAACTATTGGTTGAGGTACCTGTTCTTGTGGTTCTTGGTGAAAAGCTAAATAAAGATTAAAAAAAAACAAAAACAAAGGCAGATGAGGATATTGGAACGGTCAATGTATAAATCATGGCCCTTATCTTGAAAGCAACACTGTTCAAATAATGGCATTTGCACATGTCGATGGGCTACACGTGCAAAGAGTGTTTTTAGAAAGCCTTTGTTTGCATGTGGAGAATTACACCAAATGCAAATTTCAAGGAGGGATGGTTTGGGCATGGTCTGAGCAGGCACAACATATCAATGTATATTGCCCAGTTTAGAAGGGGAATACACATTAATCCCAAAAGCTTTTGATGTCAGCCTTTTACTTGCATCAGAGCATACATAGGTGCCTGCTTAAAGAGGCAGATGCAAAGGCTGCGTAGGGAGGTAAAGTAGTATGAGTAAACCAATGAAGGTGAGAAAAGTTGCTGGCTGGAATTTTTTAAGAAGTCATTTATGCATAGATTGATCCTTAGTGGTAGTACCACAAGGGTACCACTAGAGGTTACAGGCACTGTTTTGAAGTCCATGGCAACCGGGGTAGGTGGGAAGAGGGACCGCTCCTGTCTTCCTCAGCAAAACCACTAGAAGCCCTCCGAGCAATAACCTGGGGAGGTCAGTGGTGGGGAGGGGAAGGGGGGGGTTGTGTCTCTGGGTGGGTGCTGCGTGAGGGTGGGGTTTCAAAAGTGGAAGTTCTTTTGAGGGGTTGGATTTGGTAGTTTGTTGGGCGTTGGGTTTTGGCTTATGGAGGGACTTTAAAGGGCGATTCTTGGTGAGGACTTTCGTTATCCAGGAGGGAGGGTGCTGAAGGGGACTATCAGATGGAAAGGTCCTATGTTAGGAGGTGGTAGATAGAAGAGGGGGGGGGGGTCAGGGTCACTGAGGTACCACCACGGCTTTTTTTTCCCATATTTTTGCCACCAGTGCCTATTTTCCCTGTCTTGAAAGGTAGAGGAGGGAGGAGTGGCCTAGTGGTTGGGGCAAGCTACCGAGGGCTAGGGGTTCAAATCCCACTAGAGGACAGCAACTTTGGGCCAGAAGGACTGGGGTTTCTAGTCCCACAAGTGCTCCTTGTGGCCTTAGGCAAGCCACTTAACCCTCCATTGCCTCAGGTACAAAAACATAGATTGTGAGCCCTTCAGGGATAAAGGAAATATACATACAGTACCTGAATGTACACTGCTTTGACTTGTAGAAAAAGCAGTATGTAAGCCTAGTAAAATAAATAGAGCAGGTGTGCTCACACTACCTGCAGTAAGTGTCTGCCCTGCAGGGCTGGCCCAAAAACAAGGCAGTTGCTGTGGACAGACCATTCAAAGCTAAATAATGGATTTTGACAGCCAGAGGGGGTGCAAAGCTTGAGGTTTGCCTAGAGCTCCAACTCTAGGTCTGGCCCTGTGTGCTGAATGCAGGGCAGATGTTGGACTTGCCCCCCTGAATGTACCACACAGGACTTACCTTACTGCAGAGGCATCTACTTTGCCACACTTTAGTAAAAGGGCCCCCAAAAATCTTATTTTTCAACTTCTATATTTTTTCTGTTTTCTTTCTGGGAAAGACTTTAGGTTCTATGAAAACTACAACAGCACCTAATGATTCCTTCCCATCTCTATTAACTAAATAATTTTCAGAGCTACTTCTTCCTTATCTCCATATACTGGTTTCTTAACTTTTGCATTAGTTCCAACTAATTAGAATGAGGCTATTGTGCTTTCTAAACTGAAAACATCTGCTATGGACTCCTTAACTTCTGCCAATTATTGCCTTATTTCCAACCGACCATTTATTTCTAAAGTAGTAGTGTCTTTTTTTTTTAAAGAAAACAAATGTGCTCCATCCAAGACAATTATATTTTAGAGCAATGTCTTGATGTTATCACCAGGCCTAAGTTCTGCATTTAATTTAATAGATCATACTATTCTCCTGCATAGATTACAAGAAATTGAAATAGAGGGCAGTTTTAAATTGGTCCTTCTCCTGCTGGGAAAACCGGTCCATATGCGTGTGTAAATCATCTTTTATAAAATATCAATTAGCCTAAAAATACACTTTGGCATCAAGGCACATATTTTACCATTGGGCATGCTCATGGGCAGAATTCGGGCAGTACAAGGGAAAGATATAAAAGTACACACACTGGTGTTAATGTCTGTGTCTACAATACAGGTGCATGTCTTTATATAATAGACTTAACAAAGGTGCCTTAAAAACACGCTTTAAATGAAAAAGGCCACAGGGCCAGGGACCCAGGGGCCGAGCAATAACTGGGTGCCCTGGCTTCTGCGGCCCAGCCATGTGCATAGGCCAAAGGCAAGGGAGGGTGTAATGGAGAGTTGCTAGGTGACAGGGCACAGTGGGGTTTGAAATCACCCTATGCTATTGCGTGAGCCGATTTCATTGGTGGCTCAGAGGTGCACTGGCCAGGGGGGAGCGGGGTGAGAGAGACTGCCAGCATGGTTTAAAGGTGAGGTCAGAGAGGCTGTTGTTGCCAAAAAAGCATCTTTCAGGAAATGGAAAAAAGAGCCAAAAGACGAAACCTGGAAACAGCACAAGCACTGGCAAGTCAAATGCAAGGCATTGATAAGGCAGGCAAAGGGAGAATTTGAGAAGAAGCTTGCTGCGGAAGCAAAAACGCGAAATAAATGCGGATGACGTCCTGCTTTATATGCCTATCAACATAGACAATTTGGACCTGTCCCCACTGAGCAACTGTTTTGACGCCATATCGGAATGGCTCTTATCACAAAACCTCAGGATTCAACATAAGAAGACAGAGGTGCTTTTCATGTCAAAGAACCCGAACTTCAGCCCTCCACAATTCCTTAAGGTGAAAGATGCTGAGCTACAATCAAAACAACAAATACGTTATCTGGGTGTTACACTCGATCAGAACCTAGACATGAAGGCGCATATAGCTAACATTGTAAGATCCATATACTACAAAATCTGGTCACTAAGACATCTTCGTTCACTACTTGAACCGGAAGATTTCCGTACCATCTACTAGGCTCTGATCATGCCTCACTTTGACTATGCTAATGTCATATTGCTAGGCCTCCCTCAATCCACATTGAATCCCTTACAGCTTGCAATGAATAGCGCTGCGAGGGTTCTCTATGGAGCATCGAGGAGAGAGCATATATCGCCCCTTCTGAAGCAGTTACACTGGCTTCCTATACAGGCCAGGATCATTTTCAAGACATTACTACTTACCTTCAAAGCAGTAAACAGTCTCTCCTCCACCTCTTTAACTGAGCTCATCAAACCCTTATCCCCTAATAGATCAAGAAGATCAATTGCATTAAATATGCTATTGGTTCCCCGTGAACTTACAAAAAGCACCACATCAACAGCAAATAGGGCTTTCAGTCTCCGTGCCCCAAAGCTTTGGAATATGTTGCCACCTGATATTAGAGCAATCACCAACCTACTGCAATTCAGAAAGGCCCTCAAACATTACCTATTCCTTATATACTTCCCAGTGAGTGCAGAATCACGACCCATCTCTGTTAGTTATAGAAGCTTCGAATCACCCAGTGACCCTGAATTCCCCACTTAGTAAGATCAAGGCTCAGCTGACCATTACGTCTCAACTGTGCCCTAATTTAAAGATGTAAATAGTTTACATTGCAATCAAAGTTTAATTACCTGAGATTCAAAATTACCCTGTTATCCAAGTTGTTAACCCTGTTCAATGTAACTCAGACATTTTTTGTGTACTGAAATGTTTTGTTCGATGTAAACCGCGCTGATGTCGAATAGTGCGGTATATAAGAAATGTAAATAAATAAAGACTTTTTCAAGTACATTCGTAGCAAAAAACCTGTGAGAGAGTCAGTTGGTCCATTAGATGATAGAGGGGTTAAAGGGGCACTAAGAGGGGACAAGGCGATAGCAGAGAGACTGAATGAATTCTTTGCTTCGTTCTTTACTGAGGAAGATGGAGGGATGTTACCCATGACTGAAGTGGTATTTAAAGGTGTGGAAGAATTGAAGGAAATATCGATACATCGGGAAGATGTCTTACAACTATTAGATAAACTGAAGAGTAGCAAATCACCTGGGCTGGATGGTATACATCCAAGGGTGTTGAAAGAATTGAAATATGAGATTGCAGACCTGCTATTAGTAATCTGTGAACTATCATTAAAATCATCTCTA
Source organism: Ichthyophis bannanicus (assembly GCA_033557465.1). Classification (NCBI taxonomy): domain Eukaryota; kingdom Metazoa; phylum Chordata; class Amphibia; order Gymnophiona; family Ichthyophiidae; genus Ichthyophis; species Ichthyophis bannanicus. The sequence goes on from CM066031.1 coordinate 579,444,642, forward strand.
ATACCTGAAGATTGGAGGATCGCCAATGTAACACCAATTTTTAAAAAGGGTTCCAGGGGTGATCCAGGAAACTACAGACCAGTGAGCCTAACGTCAGTATCGGGAAAAATGGTAGAAACCATCATAAAGAATAAAATTACTCAGCATGTAGATAGTCACAACCTAATGGGAGACAGCCAACATGGCTTTAGACAAGGAAGATCTTGTCTTACTAATCTGTTATGTTTTTTTAAGGAGTGAATAAACAGGTGGACAAAGGTGAGTCGGTTGATATAGTGTATCTGTACTTTCAGAAAGCCTTTGACAAGGTCCCTCATCAGAGACTTTTGGCAAAACTAAAGAGTCATGGGATAGGAGGTAGTGTACTACTGTGGATCAGGAACTGGTTAAAAGATAGAAAGCAGAGGGTAGGGCTAAATGGCCAATTTTCCCAATGGAGAAAGGTGAAGAGTGGTGTACCCCAGGGATCTGTGCTGGGTCCGCTGCTTTTTGACATATTCATAAATGACCTGGAAAGTGGAATAACGAGTGAGGTTATCAGATTTGCAGATGACACAAAACTATTTAAAGTTGTTAAAACCCAAGAAGATTGTGGAAAATTGCAAGAGGATCTTGATAAATTGGAAGACTGGGCATTAAAATGGCAGATGAAATTTAATGTGGACAAGTGCAAAGTTATGCACCTAGGGAAGAACAACCCAAACTATGGTTACACGATGCATGGTTCCACATTAGGAACCACCACCCAGGAAAAAGATTTAGGCGTCATTGTAGATAACATGCTAAAACCCTTGGCCCAGTGTGCAGCGGCGGCCAAGAGAGCAAATAGAATGCTAAGTATCATAAAGAAAGGAATGGAAAATAAAACAAAAGATATTATAATGCCTCTATATCGTTCCATGGTGAGACCGCACCTTGAATATTGTGTGCAATTCTGGTCGTCGTAGCTTAAAAAGGATATAGCGATATTAGACAAGGTTCAGAGAAGAGCCACCAAAATGGTAAAGGGGATGGAAGGATACTCCTATGAAGAAAGGCAAAAAAGGTTAGGGCTCTCTAACCTGGAAAAGAGATGGCTGAGGGGAGAAATGATAGAAGTCTATAAATTAATGAACAGAGTGGAACAGGTAAACGTAGATCGATTGTTTACGTTATCAGAATATAGAAAGACTAGGGGACATGCAATGAAGCTACAGGGTAAACTATTTAAGACTAATAAAAGAAAATATTTTTTCACTCAACATGTAATCAAACTCTGGAATTTGTTACCGGAGGATGTAGTAAAGGCTGTTAGTGTAGCTGGGTTTAAAAAAGGTTTGGACAAGTTCCTAGAGGAAAGGTCCATAAACCATTATTAAGAAGGGACCCAGGATATCAATGCTTGATCCAGTACAAGCATTGCTGAACCTGTGTCTTTTGGGGAAACTGCTAGGTGCGTATGACCTAGATTGGCCACTGTTGGAAACAGGATACTGGGCTTGATGGACCTTGATCTGACCCAGTATGGCATATCTTATGTTCTTATGTTCTCTGCCATTTACAGCTACTCCAAAACACAACCGCCATATCCTCACTCAGTTACTCACTCCCTTACTCATGAAGCTCCACTGACTTCCACTCACATATCAGATTCAGTTCAAGGTTTTGACACTTGTTCACAAGTTTCTACATACTGGTTCCCCACAATACCTTGCCAACCTGATTCACCTCTATGCCCCCCTCCCCCATGTCTCCTATGCCAACCATCCATGCCACCCATCTACATCTCCCCTCTAACAAATGCACACATCTCAAATGTACACACAACTCAGCCTTCTTTTTTGTTGGCCCAGCACTCTGGAATTCATTGCCCCCCACACTCCATACTGAGTTATCCTTTAAAAGGTTTAAGAGCATGTTGAAGACTCACTTGTTCCATATTGCCTTTGACCTCCCTCTGCCAAAGTCCTAGTCTAGACTTCCCCTCCCTCCCTAGCCCCACTCTCCCTATTCTTTCCCTATCTGTGTGCATGTGCACTTGTATCTGTCCACTGTCCTATCACTCAGTGGTGTTCTTTTATACTCTTTTGTTTCACAGCCAGTTTGTTTACATTGCAGACTGTCCTGATGCCACTGTCTGGGTGGTACTGTATATCAAGTCCAAGTTAAAGAATAAAGAGGACCACCTCCTGTACATTTACACCATGGAGTTATTTATATGTTTCTATCATATTAACCCCTCCTACCTTTCTTCCAAAGTATGCATATTGAGATCTTTAAGTCTATCTTCATATGCTTTATGATGAAGACCACTGAACATTTTAGTAGTCGCCCTCTGGACTAACTCCATCTTGTTTATATGCTTTTGAAGGTGTGGTCTCCAGATTTATACACAGTGCTCCAAATGAGGTCTCATTGGTTAGTTATACAGAGGCATTACCACCTACTTTTTACTGCTGACCATCCCTCTGGCATTTACTTTGCCTTTTCTACCTGTTTAGCCACTTTAAGATCATCCAATACGATCACCCCCAGGTCCCACTCTTCTTTTGTGCACTGGAGTACTTCACCACCTATATTGTGCTGTTCCTTGTTTTTTTGCAGCCAGAATGCATGATCTTGCATTTTTAGCATTAAATCTTAGCTGCCAAATTCTCGACTCATCTCCAAGCTTCACTAGATCCCTCTTCATGTTATCTACACCTTCCAGGGTAGCTAACCTGTTGCAGATTTTGGTATTATCTGCAAAGAGGCAAACCTTTCCCAACAGACCTTCCACAATATCGCTTACAAAAATGTTTTAAAAAAAAGGACCAAGGACCGATCCCTGCAGTATACCACTGGTAATGCCCTTATCTTAGAAACATAGAAAAATAGAAATATGACGACAGAAAAAGACCACATGGCCTATCTAGTCTGTCCTTCCATAACAACTACAACAGTCCCCTTTTTACCTTTAGAGATCGTCTGTGTTTGTCCCATGCTTTTTTGAATTCAGTTACTGTCCTTATTTCTACCACCTCCACTGGGAGACTATTCCACGGATCCACTACTCTTTCCGTAAAGAAATATTTCCGCATATCACTCCTGAATCTATCTCCCTTCACCCTCATCCCATGTCCCCTCATAGCAGAACTTGCTTTCAATTGAAAGAGGCTCTCTCCCTGAACATTTATGCCACGGAGGTATTTAAACATCTCAATCATATCATCTCTATCCCGCCTTTCCTCTAAGGTGTACATATTAAGATCCTTCAGTCTGTCCTCATATGCTTTATAATGAAGACCACTAATCATTTTAGTAGCCACCCTCTGCACCGACTCCATCCTGTTCACATCCTTTTGAAGGTGCGGTCTCCAGAATTGCACACTATACTCCAAATGAGTTCTCTTTTCTTTTCTTCTTTTGTTTTAAAAAATATATATATTCTATTTTTTTCAAAACTTTTCTTCCCAGGTGCACGCGCCATTTTGGGCCTTAGGCCCAATATTTCCTCCAGTATGAAAAAACCCGCTTCGGGTTTAAAAAGTGCGCCAAGTGTGGCGGTACCATCTCCATCACCGAAACCCATGAGTGGTGTCTCAAATGTTTAGGTCCTGACCACTTCATTTCCGAGTGTATGACTTGTGCCATGATGTCCAAGAGGGGTCGACAAAACCAAGCTGCTAAGCTCAGCGCCCTTTTTCCCTCCAATGCAGCTTCTGTGGCATTGATGTCTTCCAGGGCTTCGTCTTCCTCCCATGGATCTCAGGTAACCAAACATAAGTCCAGCCGGTCCTCAAAGGGTAGATCTCCTTCCAAGCATCGAGATGCCTCTGGCGTTGCCCTTGAGGGTTCTGTACCGGCAAAATTGCCCCGGTGGGAGGCTTCGGCTTCCAAAGCATTATCGGGGCTCCAGGATGTTCTCGAGGCCTCGACCTCAGCAGAACTACTGGTGCCATGCTCTGGGGTACCGGCTGCGTCCGGTACCGATACCCAGGCATCGGCAGCGTCGATAGACCAGAGGTTCCTGGCTATTGAACACAGTCTGGCGGCTCTCCTTGCGGCATCGACACCCTCGGAACCCGCATCAGACAGTTCAACCAGTACCGGTATTGAAGCCGGTACCGGTATCGGTACCGGTACCAATAGCATCGGCATCGGCATTGGTGTCTGCTTTGCCGGCACCCAGTCATGCGATGCCTTCCGGTGCCAATACACTGGTACCGATTCCCCCCAGTACCGACTTCGGTCGGTACGGGTATCAGGCTCTTCAAGAGCATCCGGACAGGAGGTACTTTGAATCCTCGGAGGTCTCCGAGGATTCTGACAGCTCTGCCGGTACCGGGATACTTTTCCCGGAGGAGCCTTCCTCCCCTAAACGTAGGATGTCTCCTCCAGAAGATATCTCCTTTCAGGATTTTATCAGGGAGTTGGCTCGAGGTCTGTCCATTACTGTGGCTCCTGAAACAGAGCCCAGAGCTAAGGAGTTGGAGATTTTGCAGTATCCCAAAGCTCCTAAGGAGGCAGCTACTCTGCCTATCAATGAGATCTTACATGATCTCAAGTTGAGAATGTGGGAGACACCTCTTACCACCTCTCCTCACTCTCACAGACTGGATACCATGTATCAAGTCCCTCCTTGTCCTGGTTTCCAGAAAACTCAGCTTCCTCACCACTCTATTGTAGTGGAATCAGCTATGAGAAGGATCAGGAGTGCAAAGAGGCATGCCTCTAATCCTCCAGGACGTGAGTGTAGAATCTTGGATGCCTTTGGACGTCGTACTTTCCAGGCTTCCATGCTTTCTGCCAGGATCAGTTCCTATATTTTATATATGGGAATGTTCCTTAAAGAAGTCACAGGAGACTTGGAGATTTTAAGCCCTCTCCTTCCTGATGACAAGAGGCAGGATTTTCTCACACTGGTTAAACATGCCCAGGATGTTTCTAAGTTTGTCAATCATGCAGCTTTTGACTGTTTTGAATGCATAAGCAGAACCTCTGCCATTGCCATAGGTGCACGTAGAATTGCTTGGCTCCAGGCATCCTATTTGGAGCTCTGGGTGCAGGACAAACTGGGCAATATCTCTTGTACAGGTGAGAATCTATTTGGCAAAAATTGGCAAGAGAAAGCCAATGAGTTGGATGCTGACAACTCCACTTTGGATAGGTTATCCAAAGCCACAGCTGTTCCTGCAAGAAAGAAATCTTTCAAGAAACCATTCTTCTCAAAAAAGAAGAGGTTTTATCCCTCTTATTCCCAGCAGGGATATTCTGCAGGTCAGCCTGCCTGAAAGAGTCAGCAACCACCTAAACAAAGGAAAGCAAAGACTGCTAAGCCTCAAGCGTCTCAGCAGTCTCAGCCTCCACAAGGCCTTTGACTTTCATCTAGAGAACTTAGCCTTCTTGGCCCTCAATGGACCAGAGCCTTCCACCATTCCAGATGGGGGCAGATAATAGCAGAACATTGGACACTCTCCATTTTAAAAGAGGGGTACAAGCTTCATTTTTTGTGCATGCCCCCTCCCACGATGGTAAGACAGTTCAATTCTCAGGCCTCTCTCATCAACCTCTTAGGTCAAGAGGTCACTATGCTCCTTGCCCAAGGGGCAATAGAGGAAGTACCCATTCATCAACAGGGTACAGGGTTTTAGTCCCCCTATTTCCTTATTCCAAAGAAAACAGGGGGACACAGACCTATTTTAGATCTCAGAGAATTGAACAAATTCCTGTTCAAAGAGAAATTCAAAATGGTTTCTCTGGGAACTCTGCTGCCATACCTTCAGAGTCAGGATTGGCTTTGTTCTCTAGATCTCAAGGATGCATACACTCATGTTCTCATCCATCCAACTCACAGAAAGTTCCTTTGGTTCCTTTTTCAAGGAAAGCACTACCAATACAGGGTGCTTCCTTTCGGCCTGGCCTCAGCACCAGGAGTGTTTACGGAGTGCATGGCTGTGGTAGCAGCATTTCTCCGCACTCTAGGAATATTCGTCTTCCCCTACTTAGACGACTGGCTCATTCGAGCCCCATCAGAGTCAGAGGCCAGGACTTCTCTATCTTGCACAATGCGTATCCTCCAGTATTTGGGTCTGGTCATAAATATCCCAAAATCCAGTCTAACTCCCACTCAGTCTCTGGAGTTCATAGGAGCTTTGCTGGATACCAGAAAAGCAAGGGCCTATCTTCCTCAGACTCGTTGCTTTCGCATGGTGCATTTAGCTTCTCAAGCAGTGCTAAAATCTCATCTCACTGCCCGAGAAATGTTACAGCTACTAGGCCACATGGCATCTACAGTGCATATGGTTCCTTATGCTCGCCTCCATATGAGAGCAGCCCAGTGGACTTTATCTGCTCAATGGACCCAGGCATCAGGGTGCCTGTCAGACAAAATAGCGAACACAAATCACTTTATTTTGTCTCTCCAATGGTGGCAGTCCACTCAGAACCTGTTGCTGGGGTCCCCATTTCAACAACCTTTACCCCAGGCAACTCTCACCACAGATGCTTCACCAATGGGTTGGGGAGCTCATCTGCAAGACCTCTCCACCCAAGGCACTTGGACTCCACAGGAGGCTCATCTACATATCAATCTCTTAGAGCTCAGAGCAATTTTCCTTGCTCTTCGAGTGTTCCACACCCTGCTCAACTACAAGACAGTCCTCATTCAGACGGACAATCAAGTAGCCATGTTCTACGTGAACAAGCAGGGGGGAACAGGCTCTCTGTCGCTTTGCAACGAAGCTTTACAACTATGGGCCCTCGCCAGATAGCATCAGATTCATCTCCTGGCAGTGTATCTTCCAGGCATGCAAAACTCTTGGGCAGACAGACTCAGTCAAGTTCTGCTTCCACACGAATGGTCTCTACATGCAGACCAGGTGGCTAAGATTTTTCAAATTTGGGGAACTCCGGACATAGACCTCTTTGCAAGTCCGTTGAATGCCAAACTTCCCTGGTTCTGTTCCAGAATTCCCGCTCAAAGCTGTCAGGCCAGGGATGCTTTCCTCCTTTACTGGGGTCCAGACTTCCTTTATGCCTTTCCACCCATTCCCCTAATTCCCAAAACCCTCTTCAAGCTTCAGAGAGACAGAGGGTGTATGATTCTCATAGCTCCACATTGGCCACGGCAAGTGTGGTACCCTCTGCTTCTACATCTCTCTCAAGCTCCCTCCCTGGAGTTAGGATCTGCTCCAGATCTCCTGTCACAGGAGGACGGAATGTTATGGCATTCCAATCCCCAGTCTCTGCATCTCAGAGCTTGGTTGCTGAAGGCCTAGCTCTTGCAATACCTCTGGAATCATTACTGGAGTATCTCCTTCATTTATCCAATGCAGGACTTAAGACTAACTCAGTAAGAGTCCATTTGAGTGCTATTGCAGCTTCGTTCAAGCCTCTAAATGGACAACCTATTTCCTCCCATCCTCTTATAGCAAGATTTATGAGAGGTCTTCTTCTAACTAAGCCTCCCATTAGGCCACCACCGGTGGCATGGGATTTAAACCTGGTTCTTGGTCAGCTCATGAAGCCACCTTTCAAACCCTTAGCTACTACCTCATTGAAATTCCTTTCTTGGAAAGTTATCTTTCTTATTGCAATCACATCAGCACATCGCATCAGTGAGTTGCAGGCACTAGTGGCTGATCCACCTTATACAAGGTTCCATCATGACAAGGTAGCCCTTAGGACTCATCCACACTTTATGTCAAAGGTGGTCTCGCCTTTTCATCTTAACCAAGTGATCTACCTGCCTGTGTTCTTTCCAAGGCCTCATGCATCAAATGCAGAAAGGAATCTTCATACTTTGGACTGTAAAAGAGCTTTAGCCTTTTACTTTCAAAGAACACAGCAACATAGAAAGTCCTCTCAAATCTTTGTTGCTTTTGATCCTTCTCATTTGGGACTTCCAGTCTCCAAGAGAACACTGTCCAACTGGATTGCTCAGTGTATTTCTTTTGCCTATCAGAGTAAGAATCTTCCTCTGGAGGACCATGTCACAGCTCACAATGTGAGAGCCATGGCAGCCTCAATGGCTCATCTGCACTCTGTGTCTATCGACGACATCTGTCGAGCAGCCACTTGGGCCTTGGTTCATACCTTCACAGCCCATTACTGCTTGGACAAGGACTCCCGCCGGGATGCCTTGTTTGGTCAGGCTGTTCTTCAACACCTGTTCCAGACTTAATCAACTCCTACCCACCATCCCTGGTAGGATGCCAGAGATCCATGGGGGGAAGTGGAGCCCTTTCACAAGGGCACACAACTTTCTGGGGCCATCTCCCTGGTATCTGCAGCTAGGGAGTCCCTATATGTGAAGACTACATTCCTGCTTGTTCCTGGAGATAGCATAGTTACTCACCTGTAACAGGTGATCTCCAGGAACAGCAGGAATTTAGTCTTCACAACCCACCCACCTCCCCTAGGAGTTGTATCTCTCTATCTGTTTCTCTTTCCCTCTCTCTCTCTCTTTGCCTCAACTTTAAAACTCAACTGGAGAGAGGCAGTTGGGAAAGGTGGGAAGGCAGCACGCAGGCACTGTGGGATGCTCCCAAAAGCTTTCTAATTGGACGCTGGGGAGCGTTCCTGTGCAGGCTCCTTTCAGTACCGATGATACCCATATGTGAAGACTAAATTCCTGCTGTTCCCGGAGATCACCTGTTACAGGTGAGTAACTATGCTTTACTCTCATAGAGAATAAAATGACAGATTTTTAGCAAGCAGTTAGATGTGTGTAGAGAAGGAGAGGGAGGAGTCAAAGATGACACCAGGGCTGTGGGCTGAGGAAACAGGAAGTAGAAGAGTGTTATCTAAAGAGATAGAGAAAAGAGGAAGGGGGTCCTCAGTTTAGGGGGGAAAATAAGACGTTTGGTTTTGGCCATGTTCATTTTCAAATGGCAGTGGGACATCCAGGCAGCAATGTCAGATAGGCGGGCAGAGATTTTGGCCTAGAGTGTTAGAGATATACTGTATTAGGTGTAGAGAGATAGATTTGGGAGTCACCAGCATAAAAATGGTACTGAAAGCCATGGGAGGAGACGAGAACGCCAAGGGACTGGGTATAGAAAGAAAAAAGGAGAGGGCACAGAACAGACTCTTCTGGTACACCAACTGAGAAAGGGATAGCAGTAGAGGAGGAATCACCAGAACAAACACTGAAAGAGTGATGGGAGAGATAAGAAGAGAACCAAGACAGCATAGATCCCTGTGTGTCGAAGAGAAGGTGGTGGTCAGTAGTGTCAAAAGTAGCAGAAAGGTCAAGAAGAATGAGGAATGAGTAAAGGCCTTTGGATTTAGCCAGGAAAAAGTCACTGGAGACTTTGGCAAGAGCTGTCTCAGGCAAATGTAAGGGACGAAAGCCATACTGAAGTGAAACCTAGCAGGGTTTGAGAGGAGAGAAATTCAAGGCAACAGTGGAGAACTGCATGTTCAAGAAGTTTGAAAATGAAGGGTAGAAGGGAGATGGGTCGATAATTAGAAGACAAGTAGGGTCAAGTGAAGGTTTCTTGAGGAGAAGTGTGACCACAGCATGCTTGAAGGCTGCAGGGACAGTTGCAGCGGAGAGTGATAGATTGAGAACATGAGAGATGGAAGGGATGACAGAGGAGGAGATGGAGTTAAGGAGATGTGTAGGGATAGGATCAGAGGAACAGGAAGTAAATTTAGAGGAGAAAAGAAGGTGAGAGGTTTCCTCACTAGAGATTTTAGAAAAAGATGAAAGGGTAGCAGAGATTGAGGGGATAAGTTGTTATTGAAGAGAAGAAAGAGGAATGAGTGAGTCAACCTGGGAAGAGCTGCTATAGCTCCTACACTCATCTAAGTAGCAGAAGACTGGAAGACTTATCTGCATATTCATCCCAGCAGCCCCAGCAGAGGACGCCAGAGGTCACCATAAGTCAACCAGGTAAGAGCTGCCACAGACTCCACACTCTCCCTAGTAGTAGAGGGCAAGAAGATTCATGTGCATATCCATCAGGTCTCTCTCATTTACTTCAACAGGTACCAAAACTCCACCAACTGAATGATGGCTGGGAAAAATCATATTGCCAAAGCTGTTGCCCCTGTTACAGCTGCAGCCTCTGTCCAGACAGATAGTCCAATGCCAGTTGAGGGACTGGTTCCATGTGCAAGATGCCTTTAAGCTGAAGCCCCCATGACACTAGTGGAGGAGCTCAGAGAAGAAGTGGTGAGACTGAGAAGTATTTAAGACCACGAGATATACATTGATGAGATGCTTCTTGAAGCATCCAAGCTATACAACAGAGGTGAAGAAGGGATGCCACAGAATGAAGAGAGTTGGACATGAGTCACCAGAGCCTGCAGAACGGACAATCCAACTCCTCCAGCCCTCAAATTGACGAATCAGTATGCAGTCCTGGATGTGAAAGCACCCCAAAGTTGCAAAATCAGTGACCACAAAGAAATGAAAGGTTATGGTGGATGGTGACTCTCTTCTGAGGACTATTGAGGCATCCATCTGCTGACCAGACTTGATGGTCAGGGAGGTATGCTGTCTGCCAGGTGCCAAAATCGGAGATGTTACAGAGAGCTTGCCGAGACTCATCAAGCCTACTGATTATTATTTGATACTACTCATCCATATCAGCACAAATGATACTGCTATGTAACCTTTCAAGCATATCAAGAGTGTCCTGTTGAGGGTAAAGGCTGAGGAAGAAGAGCTTTCATCCTGGAGATGAATGCATGGCTGTGTGGATGGTGTCATCAAGAGTGTTTTGGTTTCCTGGACTATGGAATGATTTTCCAAGGGCTGCAGAGCAGAGATGGCATCTACTTATCCAAGAAGGGTCAAAGTGTCTTTCATAGCAGACTGGTTAACCTATTGAAGAGGGCCTAAAACTAGATTCATTCAGGATGGATGAAGAAAGCCCTCAGGTAAGTAAAATATTAAATAGCTCTGAAATGGGTAAAAGGGGCAGCATCTGGAAAGCAGTGTGCATAAATGCCCCTAGTATGGGAATTAAGATCCCAGATGGGACAATACTTCAAGCAGTCATTAGAGGGATGGGAACAGATGGTGGATGTAAAAAAGCAATGGGCAAAACTAAAAGGGAATATTTTAAGAACGACAAACCTTTTTTTTTAGAAATGTAAATAAATGTAAAAGGAAAAGGAAGCCACTATGGATCTCAAAAAAGTAGATGGAAAGGAGAAGGAAAAAGAAAGTGGCCTTCATAAAGAGGAAGACAAGCATCAGTATTTGGAAAAACTTAGAGAAGCTAGGAAAATAGGCAGGAAAGCAAAGATACAAAAAAGAACAAGTAGCCAATGCAATAAAATGGGAGTACAAGACATGTTTTCAGATATGCTAGCGAGAGGAGGAAGTACAAAAGTGATATTGTCAGATTCAAGGGTGAAGGGGAACAATATGTACAAGCTGATGAGGATAAAGCGGAATTGGTTAACAAATATTTTTGTTCTGTGTTAACAGATGAAGGACCAGGAGCAGGACCTCAGAAAACACCCACAAATAGGAACAGAAGTGCTGCAGAGATCTGTCCTTGGTCTTTGGTCTGATTCTTTTTAACATCTTTGTTAGTGATATTGTGGAAGGGCTGCCGGGTAAGGATTGCCTCTTTGCAGATGATACCAAAATCTGTAGAGTAGACACCCAAGAAGGAGTAGATAACATGAGGAGGAATCTAGCTAAACTTGAAGAATGATCAAAAATTTGGCAGCTGAGATTTAATCCCAAAAATTCAGGGTCATACATTTGGGCTGCAATAATCCAAGGAGATGGTACAGTATAAGAGGAGAAGTACTCTGTCCAAGAAAGAAGAGCGGGACCTGGGCATGATTGTTTCTGATGATGTTAAAGTGACTAAACAGTAGAAAAGGTGATGGTGAAGTACAGAAGGATGCTTGGGTACATAGGGAGAGGAATGGCCAGCAAGAAGAAGGTGATAATGCCTCTGTATAAGTCTTTGGTGATACTTCATTTTGAGTATTGTGCGCAATTCTGGATAACACACCTTCAAAAGGATATAAACAGAATGGAGTCGTTGCAGAAGGTGACTACCAAAATGGTCAGTAGGCTTCATTATAAACCATATGGGGACAGACATAAAGATCTCAATATGTATACTTTAAACGAAAGGTGGGATAGGGGAGATATGATAGAGATGTTCAAATACCTCTGTGGCATAATTGCACAATGGGAGAGCCTCTTTCAATTAAAAGTAAGCTCTTCAAGAAGGGGACATAGGATGAGGGTGAAAGGGGGTAGACTCAGGAGTAATATGTGGAAATATTTCTTTATGGAAAGAGTGGTAGATCTGTGGAATAGTATTTCAATGGAGGTAGTAGAGAGGAGGACAGTATCTGAATTCAAGGAAGCAGGGGACAAAAACAGAAAATCTCTAAAGGTAAAAAAGGGACTATAGTAGTTGATATGGAATGGAAGACTAGATAGGCCATATGGTCTTTTTCTGCCATCATGTTTCTTTATTATGAGTTGCTGATGCGTAACAGTGTCAAAGGTCTTGCTGAAATCAACACTTTCCCTCTATCCAATTCTGGGTCACCCAGTCAAAGAAGTCAACCAATTTTGTCTGACAAAACCTATCTTTAGTAAAGCCATGTTGTTTGGATCCTGAAATCCCTTAGATTCCAGAAACCACGCAATCTTCTGCTGGGCTTGGACAAGAACAGAGGCCTTGCATCCCTGTAGAGATAGAGACTGTATAGATAGATAGACACACGCACATTTATATTTATATGACACAGATATATGTATATATGATACAAATTTGAGGACCATGTCATACCAAAAACAATTTCAGCACAACATCAGAGATCTATTAAACATTATTTTAAAAACAAGCTCAATACTGAACATAGCAAGTTTGAAAAACAAGCACTTTTATCTTTACAAGATTCAAGACCATTAATCTGGAATTTTCAACCATTTATTCAATGATTTATCTGTGATTTAGAAATGTAAATTAAAAGCAAGAGAAAAGGAAACCAATGTGGTTCTCCAAGGAAGCGGCTAAAAATTAAAAGCAAAAAGGTGGTTAGAGTTATCACCCATGTGGGTTATAACCATCTCTAGTCTGCTATTTGTTTTGTTTCTGACTTGCATAGATTGTACTGTAATCTCTACTGAACAGGGACTGTCTCTTACGTGTATATGTACAACGCTGCGTATGCCTTGTAGTGCTGTACAAATAAGTGGCAGTAGTATAAACATCTCGAGGGTGTACTTTGGGTGAAGGAGGAGCAGAGTTACAAGGTATATGCATATTTTATAAAATACTGGAATGCATATGTAGAATATATGCACACATTTACATATGTTCAGTTCCCACTAGCACTCCTTGTGGCCTCTGGCAAGCCACTTACCCCTCCATTGCCTCAGCAAAATCCAAGTTATCAATGTCCCTGTTTAATGTACATTACCAAGTTTAAGTTACAATGTAAATCGATTTGACTAAAATGATAAAGTGATATTAAAAATCCTGTTAAATAAATACATCAATATGGTTTTGAACAAGGTGTTAATGCATGCTCTGGCATTTACGCGCCACAGTGGCTGATTTTGGGAGCCTATTTTATGAAGGCACATAGTGGTCTATGTTGCCTGTATGTAATGCAAACAAGCTCCACAATCCTATAGTCAGGGATTTACCAGTAAACATATAAACCTAATCCCCACATTAATATATCTTTTTATACTTCTCACCTAGACATCTTCTTATAAAATCAGGCTCAGTAAGACACAAAGGTGAGGAGTTGTGTGTATGGGGTTAGGGGGGAGTGGGGGAGTGGGGGTAACCTGAATGAAGCGGCAGATTACATGGAACATTCTGGGTCTAAATCTGGCATCATCTACTATCTTGCTGCTTATTGATTTTGGGAACTAAAAATTATCTTCTTAATTTTTCTCTACTCTCTGATATTAAAAGTTGAGCAGATAGGTAAGAGATCAATCACAAATAATGGAAAGCTCCATAAAACAAGCTTCTTCACTCCACTAGCAACCCATCAATGAAAAAATGCATTCAATGATAAATCCATCAATGGGTTTGGCCGCCGCTACATGTAGATTTGCCTTATCCTTTTTTTTAGAATTGCTTTTATCACCCACAGCTTCGGAGGTGAGGGATGCCATGACATAATTCTCTTTTTTTTTTACAGCCTCCAGTAGAACAATTCAGATATATTTTACAATAAAACTTTATTATCCGGGCAACAATTTTCAAGATGGCACCTAACTGGCAGCGTACACCTACAAAAATACAGTCCATTTTCAAACACCATTGTGTCTGAACATCAGCTTATTATGCAACTAAAAGTATCTGTGCTAAGATGCAGCATGAGTGCAGAGGTTAGAAGCATGCTTACCACATTTTTGAAGATGAACGGGCTATATTTAAACACCACGGTTGGCATTTTTTAAAACAGGGGCTGTAGTGCTTAAGTCTAGTACAGATATTGTCATGCCCACCACCACCTAGGCGGCTGCCTAGAGGCAAGGAGCGTGCCTTTTTGTGTCTCTTGTTGATAGGGGAAATCCAGAGCCGAGGCTTCTGGGATATGTAGTTGTGTAAATTAATACTGAGGCCAAGGGTTTTTGAAGGCTAACACAGGAATTTATTTTTCTTCCTTCGCAACAAGGATCATTGTAATCTCAACACATGCAAAACAAAATAAGATGCTTCTCCAACACAAAAAGAAAACTTCTATGTCCAAGTTTCCCCAGTAACTTAAAAGTATACTGCTTCTGCCAGCGTAATACAGAGATATGGGTTTCCCTTCACAATTCCAGCATTCAAGAATAAGGCCTTTGCAGTTCCTGCTCAGTTTGAGCCTTGGTATCTGCTTCTTTCAAAGTGTCCAACATTCACATCACAGCTTCCAGGCTTTCTCTCTATTCTATGCCCTGGAATTGCTTCTGGCCCCAGCGTTTAACATTTTAAATCACAGTTTCAAATGTTTCTCTCTGTTCTATGCACTGGAACTGCTTCTTGCCAAAGCATTTAACATTTAACATTTCTTTCACAGCTGTTCAGTCAGATAGTTCCTAGGCTTCCCTTTCGTTTCAAACCCAGAACTTCCTTAGCTTGTCTTCTCACAAAGGGAACAATCCATTAACTCTACAGACTCGGGGTCAGAATCCCCTCCCTCTGTCTGCATGTCTTCATGTCTGAGGTTTGTTAACTCCTGGTTTTGCACAGCTTGTACCAATGAAGGTTTAACCTCTTCCAGTAGCTCTAAGAGTTTCTCCCAGCGAGACCTTTTTACACCCTCAAGGATCTTAGCAAGGCTGTGGAGATCCTTATCTTGCATTACACGGTTCAGTGAGTCTAACTGGCTTACATTATTCTTAACAGCAGCTCTACTCACAGTCCTGTCCAGAGCTGATGATTTCCTAACAGCTTCCTGTACTGCTGCACGTGTACCTTGCTCCTGGTCAGCAACTCTCCCAGGCAAAACCCTCCTATCTCCAGACCTGACTGCGCTTCCTCTGTAGCACGGGTCTCTTCCTGGAGCATGGTTTCCTGTGTGCTGGAACCCTGGAGAATCCCCTCTGAGGCTATCCCTGGAAAGTTTCTTCCCTTCAGCCCTTCTGAAGGTTCCTTTTCCTTCCTCTTCCCGGGTGGTCTCTCTTCCTTCTGTTCCCTGGGTTTTAAATGAGTGTAGCTGCCCTACTGGTTCTAACTCCTCCCCCAGGTGCCTCCCATTACCTCCCTTGGTTGCCTTGGAGCTTGGGCGTGGTCTGCACTCAGCAGCTATGTGTGGTTTTTTTCCTTTTGCTGCACTTTGAAACTCTCTACTCTCTGAGCTATCCCCCTGGCTGGAGGAAAATGTTTGTTTTTCACCTAATTCCATGGGCTCAAATGTGCCTTCGCCACCACAATATTCAGTGCTGATATCAGGATTGCAGCCAGCGCTGAATATAAAGACAGAGCATTCAGCACCACCACTATCTGGAGGATAGGAATATCAGGCCACTATCTGGATAACTTCAAAACATCTTTTTTTCTGTCCTAAAGTTATACTACTACAACTACTTATCATTTGTATAGCACTACAAGGCGAATGCAGCGCCGTACAGAGATAGTCCCTGCTCATCAGAGTTTACAGCGCCGTACAGAGATAGTCCCTGCTCATCAGAGTTTACAATCTAATCAAGACAGACAACACAACAACTGGGGACTAGGGTAGATCTAAGGGAATATAAAAATGGTGAACAGGAGAGTAAGGGAATCAGGATCCAAAGCAGCAGAGCTAGAGAAGGAGCCTGATGCACTGACTCAAGCAGTTTGTTCCTGGTATAAGGAGTAGGAAGGTTGACTGAACGAAGTTGGCAGTTGGCAGTGGCAAAGAAGGGCATAGCTAAAAGGGACCTTCCAGAAGAGTTGTCACTAATTGTTGCAGCAGTGGGCTGAGAACCAGCGAGACCACGGTTTAAATTCCACTAACACCAATAGTGAGCATGGGCAAGTCACTCTACCCCCCATTCCTCAGGTACAAACTTAGATTGTAAGCCCTCATGGGACCAAGAAGTAACTACTGTACCTTAATCTCAGGGGTGGCTCTATAATGAGGCCGAGTGAGGTGGTGGCCTCAGGCAGCAACATTTTAGGGGCAGCAAAAAATGCCCCCAAAAAGGCCGCCTCACTCACCCTTCAAAATTTAAACAAAAAAAAAGAGCTGGATACGCTGCTGCCACTGCTTCTTGGCAGTGGCAGAATCAACCACCCAAGGCCCCCTCCCCCCCTGCTGCCCCGGAAGAGCCCTGCCGTTGTTTTACCAGTGCCTTGGCTCACCTTTGCACAGCTGCGAGAAGAAAGCGTTTCTCTTCTTTCCCATGGCTCCTTTAAAGTTCAGCCCGCTGACATTAAACGTGGGTGGGCTCAACTTTAACAGAGCCATGGGAAAGAAGAGAAACACTTTCTTCTCGCAGCTCTGCAAAGATGTTTACATTTAGAAGGCTGAGTGAGGCGGCCTTTTTGGGGGCATTTTTTCCTGTTTTCCTAATTTCTATTTCCTAAATGCAGCATTCCCCTTAACTGTCCTAAGCATAGGCAGAGGGCATACCAAAGGGAACACAACCAGTACCTGTTCCACCTGCAGCTATCCTGCACTGGAGAGCTAGATTCCATCAGCACTGGATCCATGCTGGAAACTGCAGAAGGCATCTTTCGGGATGGGAGATTGACTACAAAATCCTGCCATGCCCCAGAAATCTGAAGTCCTCTGTGGGGACAATTCTTTGCTCTACGCATGGGCTCAACTTTAACAGAAAGACGAGAAATGCTGTTCTTCTCGCGCCTCTGCAAAGGTGAGCTGGGGCACTGGTAAAACAACAGCAGGGCTCTTCCCTGTGGGAGGTCTTGTACTGGAAATCAGCTGAGGAGGTCTGGGGCTGAGCTGGGCTGGGGGGGGGTGTTAGCACTGGAAATAGTCTGATTGAGGGGATTAGGACATGTAATGGGCTGATGGGGGGCTAGGATTGGAAATAGGCTGATGGGGGGGTTAAGATTGGAAATAGGCTGATCGGGGGGGCTAGGACTGGTAATGGGCTGATCGGGGGGGGGGGTTAGGACTGGTAGTGGGCTGATGGGGGGCTAGAACTGCAAATGGGCATTTAAGAGAGGCTAGGACTGGAAATGGGCTGATTGGGGGAGAGGACTGGAAATGTGCTAATTAGGGGGGCTAGGACTGGAAATGGGCTTCTCAGGGGGGCTAGGACTGGTAATTGGCTGATGGGGAGCTAGCACTGGAAATGGGCTGATCGGGGGCTAACAATGGAAATGAGCTAGGACTGGTAATGGGCTGATTGGAGGGCTAGGACCTGAGTGTGCTTATAAGGGGGATAGGACTGGAAAAAGGCTGGGACTGGAAATGGGCTGATGGGGCAAGGAGAGAGCTGCTGGCACTGGAAGAAAACTAGGGGTTAGGGCTACAAATGGGTTGATGCAGGGGGATGGGAGAATAGGACTGGAAGGGAGTGGATATTGAGAGGGTCTACCAAGGGAAGGAGGGGGCAGGAAAGGAGCTAACATGGGGGGGGGGGAAGGTGAAGGTAGGAAGGGAGCTGACACGGGAGGGAGGTGGGGGCAGGAAGAAAGCTGACACGGGGGAAGGAGGGGGATGGGAGGGAGCTTATGGGGGGAGGAAGTAGGGGGATGGAAGGAAGCTGACACCTGGGGATGGTACTGAAGGGTGACTGGAAGGGAGCTGATGGGAGGGGGGTGACACTGAGGGTGGAAGTGAACTGATATCTGCAATGGTATTTGGACTAGAAGGGGCTGGACAGTGGGGAAGGAGGGGACTGGAAAGGAATGGACACCAGAGGCAGTCCTGGGAATGCAAGGCAGTAAACATTGGAAAGTACTGGGAGGGGAGGACTGGAAATGGGGCTGATACTAGGGAGGGTTACTGGGACTGGAAATAGGCGGATGAAAGGAAGTGAAGAAAACAAAAGAAGAGATAAGAAATGGCAGATGGACCATAGACCATAGAAACAGAGCTAAGAGAAGACAGGAAAGTAGAAGCCTCAGATCGGGACCAGCATGTTCAGAGAATAAAATGGTCAAACAACAAAGGTAGAAAAATAATTTTATTTTCATTTTAGCGATTGGACTTTGTGCTATCTTTATATTTTACACAGTATGGGGAACTGCATCTCTTATTTGATGTTACACTGCATGCCGAGTCTGGCTTCTTGGGTTTCAGTTTAATTTTTGTCTACATATTTTTATTTTAGGTTGTAGTCACTTATTTTGTACTTGGTGAGGGTCAGGGTTCTGAGTGTGTGACTGAGGACAGGTGTTCTGTTAACATGAAGTTTGTACATAGGGATCTATACTTTACTGTAGTAATTTGACTTGTTGAGCTTTTCAAATAGGTGTATGGATATTCTAGGGCCTGCTGCAGTATTTATAGTGCTGCTTTTTTTCTGGGTAGGTCCCCTATATGAGTTTTGGAAGTTTATGCTGGAATGGTATGGTAGATTTGGCCTTGTAGATCTTAGGTGACTTCTATAGGATTCTATATTAGTTCCCAGTATGCCTGGTACTGGAGAATGTTTGTTTGTTAGTGAGATTTATTATTTATTTATTTATTAACATTTCTTATATACCGCACTATTTGCCATCAGCGCGGTTTACATGGAACAGCAACATCCGACAATTTTCATATGTCTGGTCATTACATATAACAGGAAGTGGAACTTGGAGAAATAGGGTAAACTATATACATAGGTGGTTCAAATGATAAAGGACACAGGGTCAACTATATACATAGATTGTTCAATGATACAGGAGACTGTTTGGTGTTTACATTGTGGGGAACACCTGTTGCGAGGGCTTGCCTGTTTGACTACTACTATTGGTGTGGTGCTCACTATTTGAGTGGGGATTGTGTTCGGAGCTGTTAGTGAGATATTTAATGAAGAGGAAGTGTTTTAGGGCCTTTCTGAACTGGCTCAAGTTGGGGATTGCTCTGATATGTGCTGGTAAGGTGATCAGAATCAGATTTTTTGAAAATATATGTAATTCTGTGGGTGAATGTCCTACTTCTGCTCTGCACCCCTTGTCGAGGGAGAGGTTTCTGTGTATGCAGAATATATCGTATATTCAAAAAGAAAACGTGAGGACCATAATGCAGTTTATAACAGAATAAAATGAGTTATAATTTGGTCTTATAAACTGTGTTGTGGTTCTCACTTTTTCTTTTAGTTCCTTCACGTGTGGGCATCTTGCATTTCCTTTGTTTTTTCCAGAATATATATTTACATGAACACCCTGCTGGTCCAGTGTGCAGTTTCGGGAGTTATGTTGGGGTTGCTAAGCCCTTCTTGGTGTTTATGTTGGAGTGGGAGGTGTTGTCTTGTGGTCACAAAGTCCCTCTTGTTTTTCAGAGGGTGGGAAGTGCTGTGTTGAGGTGCTAAGTCACTTTTGTTTTTGTGGAAGTGAGAGATGTTGCATGGATGCTGTTGAGCCCCTCTTGTTTGGCATATTTAGCAGCATGTTTCCTAGGCTCTGCACTGGTAACATATGAACATAAGAAATGCCATACTGGGTCAGACTAAGGTCCAGGAAGTCCAGTATCCTGTTTCCAACAGTGGCCAATCCAGGTCACAAGTACCTGCCAGATTCCCAAAAAGGCATACAGTTTCCACAATGCTTATCCCAGGGCAAGCAGTGGATTTCCCAGGTCCTCTTTAATAATAGTTTATGGATCTTTCCTCCAGGAACTTGTCCAAACCTCTTTAAACCCGGCTACACTAACAGTTTTTACTGCATCCTCTGATAACTAATTCCAGAATTTGATTACGCAGGGCCATAGGCTAACTAACTGCAGGGAGGCAGTTACATCCCCCTGCAGTTACCACATTTCAGCATGGCATAACAGCTGCAGGTGCAAATAAAGCCACCCACTGAGGTGCAGGGGCGGCCCAATGGGGTGCGGGGGTCATGTGGGGAGACTCGGTGCGGGGGCCTCATTTGCATAAGTGGCCTCATTTGCATAAATATTTGCATAATGTTACCATACACTAACTTTTATTTTTTTATTTTTTATTTTACATTTCTTATATATACCTCCTTTCATGATATCAAGGTGGTTTATATTGAACAAACTGAAATTACATTGAACAGGGAATTATAACTTGGAGATAACTATTTACAGGGAACATGGGCAATGGAGGGTTAAGTGGCTTGCCCAAGACCACAAGGAGCACCTGTGGGACTAGAAACCCCAGTCCATCTGGCTCAAGGTTGCTGTCCTCTAGTGGGATTTGAACCCCCGACCTTCCGGCCTTTTAGTAAACATGCCTCTTAATGAGTGTATGGATAAAGAAAGACTAAAAGATTTCTACATTACTATAATCCAGTGTCAACCGCCAGGCACATTAGGAACTACTACAAACACTGCCCATTTAGAGCCCATAGCAAACCCGCCGTATCGTAACAGCACTACCAGGACTCACAAAGCACCATACTCTACCTATCAAAAGGCAACACTGCAAATATTAAACCAATACATTTCCGAGAATAAGAATACATGACCTACTGGGGAAAGAGAACAAGTGGCAATGTCAAATAGGAATTACATAAACAGAATACCTCAGCTCAGTTACACATACAGAACATAGACCATCACCAAACAAGGAATCACAATTTAGAAACAGGAAGGCAATAATTAAACTGGGAACCCCAAAAGTCAAACTTGGAATGTACAACTACACTGTAGAAATAAAACTATAAATTAATTTCCTCTTGTACTAAATAAAGCGCAGACATTAATGATGCACATTTCCCAGAGCTGACATATTCCAGTTAATAAATTCAAAATAAAGAGATATTTTTCTACCTTTTGTGCATTTGTTTTCAGTTGCAATTGCTCCAGCCACTTTCTTCTGGTTTCTTCATGTCTTCTGCTAACTCTCCATTGTCTGCTGTCCATTTGTCCTTACTTCTCTCTTCTAGTTTTTTTCCATTCTCTCTCTACATCTGCTTTAACATACTAATCTTTCTCCTTTTGCTCTTTCCTCATTCCTATTTCATCCACTCAAATTTTACCCCTCCATCCTCAATCCCCACTTGCTCTCCCAATACCCCGCCAATTGTAGATTTTTCTACCCTCCCACACAAAATATTTTCCCCTCTCCATTTCACTCTCCCAGCCGCATCCCATTCTAATCCTCCCCCAACATCAGCTCCCTTCTAGTTCCAGCCCCACCCAGCATCCGCTCCCTTCTAGTCCCCGCATCAGCCCATTTCCAGTCCTAGCTCCCCCATCCATTTCCAGTCCTATCTGAGTCCCTCCATCAGCTCATTTCCAAACCCAGCCCCCCATCAGCCCATTTCTAGTCCTTTCCTAGCCCCACTATCAGCTCATGTCAAATCCTAGCTCCCCTCCACTCAGTCCATTTCCAATCCAAGCCCCCCATGAGCCTACTTCCAGTTCTAGCCCCTCCATGAGTACATTTCAATCCAAGCCCCCACCACAGCCCATTTCCAATCTTAGTACTCCCCAACAGCCCATTTCCAGTCCTATCCTAGCCCCTCCATCAGCCCATTTTCTGTACTAGCTCCCCCACCCCACTCAGCCCATTTCTAGTCCTAGATCCCTCCCTTCGCAGCCCATTTCCATTCCAAGCCCCCCTCCCCATCAGCTATTTGCAGTTCAAGCCCCCTTCCACTCAGCTCATTTCCAGTCCTAGCAACCCCCCCAGCCCATTACCAGTCCTAGCCCCCCATAGCCCATTACCAGTCTTAACCCCCCATCAGCCCACTTCCAGTCCTAACCCCCCCATCACTCCATTTTCAGTCTTAGCCCCCCCATAGCCCATTACCAGTCCTAAACCCCCCATCAGCCCACTTCCAATCCTAACCCCCCATCACCCCATTTTCAGTCTTAGCCCCTCCATAGCCCATTACCAGTCCTACGCCCCCCCATCAGCCCACCTCCAGTCCTAACCCTCCCCATCAGCCCATTTCCAGTCCTAGCCCCCCCTTAGCCCATTACCAGTCCTACCCCCCCATAGCCCATAGCCCATTACCAGTCCTAACCTCCCCCTATCAGCCCACCTCCAGTCCTAACCCTCCCCATCAGCTCATTACCAGTCCTAATCCCCCCATCAGCCCACTTCCAGTCCTAACCCCCCATCACCCCATTTTCAGTCTTAGCCCCCCCATAGCCCATTACCAGTCCTAACCCCCTCCCATCAGCCCATAGCCCATTATCAGTCCTAACCCCCCTCCCCCAATCAGCACAAGTAAATTTAAAAAAAACCTGGCTGCTGCCACTGCCATCACAGCAGTGGCAGAATCAAGTGTCCCTCATCTGCCCGGCAGAGCCCTCCCTGAACATCCCCTCGGCGCCAGCTTTCAGGTTTTCTGAGCCGCGAAGGGAGAGTTTCTTTCTCGCGACTCTAAGCCCACCGGGGTTGATGGGGAACAGGCATTTCCTGTTTCCCATCAGTCCCGGTGGGCTTAACAGAGCCACGAGAGGGAAGCTCTCTCGGCTCTGAAAGGCGGTGCTGAGGGGATGTTCGGGGAGGGCTCTGCCAGGCAGGCGCGGGACACTTGATTCTGCCACTGCCACGGCAGCAGCGGCAGTAGCAGCAGCAGCCATTTTTTTTGTTTTTTCATTTACCCGGGCATTTAAGTAAGAATGTTGTTTGCGCGGGGCCCCCTGAAACGAGGGGCCCTGTGCAAACAACATTCTTGTTCAATGGACGGGCCGGCCCTGCTGAGGTGGCATTAGTTGCACTGAGCCATCATGTTAGTTTCTGCTGACAATGCAGATGCCTGTGTGTGAGTTCTTTCTCACATCTCACTGTTCAGTAAAGTATAATTCTGGGAAAGAACTCCTGTAAACCTAACAATAATGGGTAAAAGCATTTTTTTTACTACATATGTCTGTTTTTAGTTTGTATTAATATATTCCCTACCTGGTGAAGATCTATCTCTCTTTTGCATATATGTGACTGAGGCTACATGTTCTGTTAGCATGGAGTTTCTATGTAGTGAGCTGTAGTGATCTGGCTTGTTCCATTTTCTGAATAGGAATATGGATGTTTTAGGGCCCACTGCAATATTTATGGCCCTGCCCTTTTCTGGGTACGCTCCATGTTGTGTGAGTTTTAGAAGTTAGTGCTGTTATGGAATAGTACATTTGCTCTATGGGTCCTGTACTCTGGGTTCTTGGTGAGGTCAAATGTTGGGTGTTGGTTTGGGGGGAGGGGGTACTGGAACATGTATTGTTTTTGAGATTTGCAGTTTTGCGTTCTTTATGCAGCCATGACTGAAATTTAAAATATTTTATCAGTTCAGATTCAAGGAAATTTCAAATTTTAAGGAAACATCTCAGTTTAACCCTGGGAGTACCGATGGGGTCAAAAGTGACCCCATTGCAAGTTTCACAACGCGTATCTCGGAAACTAGTTGTTCAAGAATGCAATCTTTTTATGACTTTTCACATGTCAATATTCTCTTTATATTGTGCCATGAGAGGAATAATTTTCATCCGCTAGGTGACGCTAGTGATGAATTGCAGCACAGAGTACCAGTGGGGTCATTTTTGACCCCAGTTGCTTACGTCCGGTTTGGATCATGATACAATTTGCAGTTTTGTGAATTTTTTGATCTGATAAAGGTATTTATCATTAATTACACAGGTACACTACCAAAAAACTGCCTCCAGTTTTGCAACTGATTCCTATAGATTTTGGGGTGCTGAATCCAGGAAAAATAGCCAAAATGTTCCATCACGTCACGTTTTCTTGCAAAATTAGATTTCTTACCCATATAAGGAATGTTCACATAATTTCTTTTTAGCCGACTGCAGTTTATTTTCTTGGCCCAAAATAGAGGTTGTAATGGTTAACTAACTAGAAACACTCCCTCATGATATTTTAGAGTGTTTTGTATTCATTTTATACATTAACAGGACAATTGGGAGGCGGGGGGCTAAATCCAGTACTCGCGCTGGCGCATGTTCTTTCCTGTTCGCCTCGCCTCGTTCGCTCGCTCAAACACGGTGGTTGCGACATGAACGTTCCTGTCAAATTTCAGTTTCTTGCAAGTTCATTATTACCATTTGTTTGCTCAGTCGTAATCCAGCTTTATTCCGAAGTGGTTCACTACAGTTGTAGTTTGCAGTGCTGTGTATTTGTGATGGCTCACAGAGCCAGAGGTTGCGTCAACTCTCCGGACAGTTTTTGTTTTATTTGTGGGGAATATACCGTGAAAAAGCGGCAGAGGAACATTTCTGCATTTATTAAAAAAGTATATTTCGCCTATTTCGGTTTGAGGTTAGGCGATCAAGACAAACCGTGGGCTCCTCACAAAGTGTGCAAGACATGTGAGGAAGATCTACGCTTATGGATGAAAGGTAATAAACAAGCATTTCGTTTCGGAATACCTATGATGTGGCGTGAACAAAGAGACCACAGCAGTGACTGCTATTTTTGCTCTTGCATTGTGAAGGGATACAACTTAAAAAATAAGAATGTAATAAGTTACCCCAACCTTCCCTCAGCAATTAGGCCTATGCCTCATAGCAACGAAGTACCTGTGCCTGAACCACCAAAATCTTTGGATCATATTTGTGTGGACGGTTCTGATCATGATGAGACTCATCAGATGGCTTTTCCCGATGAGTCCAGTACTTCCGAGTTTGAAACTGAACCAGATCCGAAACCTGAACTTTTCTCTCAAGCTGAATTGAATGATTTAGTCCGGGATTTAGGACTCCCAAAAGATGCTGCCCAACTGCTAGGTTCTCGGCTTAAACAGAAAAATCTATTGTCACCAGGAACAACTTTTTATTGGTACCGCAACCGCGAGACACAATTTTTGAAGTATTTCAGCAAAGAGGAAGATTTGGTATTTTGCAACGATATATACGGAGTGATGGAAAAGTTTAAACTCAAGTATGATCCTGCTGAATGGCGGCTGTTCATTGATTCGTCAAAAGACAGCATAAAAGGTGTTCTTCTTCATAATGGCAACACATTCGCTTCAGTTCCTATTGCTCACTCTGTTATTCTCCAAGAAAAATACGAGAATTTGGCCCTAATTCTTCAGAAGATTCGTTATGATGAGCATAAGTGGATGATTTGTGGAGACTTTAAAATTCTATCCATGCTATTAGGGCAGCAATCCGGTTTCACCAAATATTCCTGCTTCCTTTGCTTGTGGGATAGCCGGGCCCGCGACCTACACTGGGGGAAAAAAGACTGGCCAATTCGGGAGTATTTGAGACCCGGTGAGAAAAATGTTCTTCATGAGAGCTTGGTACATCGTGATAAAATTTTATTACCACCTCTCCACATTAAGTTGGGTCTCATTAAGCAATTCATCAAGTCCCTTCCAAAAGATGGTGAGTGCTTTCGGTACCTTTGCTCAAAGTTCCCCCGACTTTCTGAAGCAAAGCTAAAGGAAGGAGTGTTTGTTGGCCCTGATATAAGGAAACTCATTTCAGATGGAGCATTCGCTGAAACGATGTCTGAGAAGGAAAAAGAAGCCTGGGATTCCTTCAAGGATGTTGTTCTCAAATTCTTGGGGAACAGGCGGGATGAGAACTATAAGGATATTGTTGCCAGGATGCTCAATGCCTTCAAAGAACAAGGCTGTAACATGAGCCTGAAAGTCCATTTCTTGCACTCCCATGTGAACTACTTTCCCGAAAACTTGGGGGCGTACAGTGAAGAACAAGGTGAAAGGTTTCACCAGGACATCAAGGACGCAGAGAGAAGGTACCAAGGAAGATGGAACACCACTATGATGGCTGATTTCTGCTGGTTGCTGCTGCGGGAAACCCCAGATGAAAAATACGCCAAGCAGCGCACCAAGAGAAGCATTCGGGGGAAGAAGAAACGGGCCCACCAGGAGATTGATTGACCCAAGAATGACTTTAAAATCTAAACTGTGTTGACAAATATCGTGTTTTTACTAAACTTTGAAATAAAAATTTGCTAGTTATTACCACAGTGTCGGATCTCATTTATTAGAATTTTATTTTCACACCATCGGGTGTTTGTCTTCATGTATTGCAATGGTGCGGTTTGTGTTTTCTATTCTTACATACATACCTGTACAACATTTTTTGCACATTTCTTTGCTTTGCTTTGTGTCTAACCTCGCTCTTATATGCTCAATGTTTGTGCACATGTATGTGGCTGTTTTAAGTGCAGACAATTTTGCTACCATCACAGTGTGTTTTGTTGACATTACTCTATTCTTATGTGCTGCCTTGTTACAATTTTCTTTATTCTTATTTGAATAACTACTAAACAATTAGTATAAAGAATTCATCCAAGAAACTTTTATCTCGATCGCACTCAATCTGAAACGTTCACCTCAAACTGCTAACCCAATGTAGCAAAAAATCTGTACGTGATGGAGCAAATTGGTTACCAGATTTGGATTCAGCGCGCCAAAAAACGTAAAAATCAATCGAAACATTAGAGGCAGTTTAAAAAAAAATTTTTTTAGTGTACCTGTGTTATGTATCATTTATTTTTTGTACTCTTATTTTATGAAAATTACACATTTTCTGTAATTGATATCATACGTTCTCTCATTATTTCCAATGAAATCTAAAGGTTTTCAGCTCGTTCTTCACGATTATTGTACACCTATAGTAAAACTGCTTTGCGTTTTATTCAACTTTATCTTTGTTTATTTATTTTAGGTTATTGTTTATGATGTCAAAACAAAAGTATTCAGCTGCCCAAGTAAGAGAAATATTGCAATGTGATGCTGACAGTGACGTCTGATGATGCAGCATATTCAGCAAGCGAAGAAGCATATCAGCCAAGTTCAGGCAATAAATCTGATGATGACAGTCATGATTCAGATGGCAACAGCAGTTGGTCGCCAAGTGA
Organism: Ichthyophis bannanicus; assembly: GCA_033557465.1. Lineage (NCBI taxonomy): Eukaryota > Metazoa > Chordata > Amphibia > Gymnophiona > Ichthyophiidae > Ichthyophis > Ichthyophis bannanicus. The sequence continues at coordinate 579,471,970 of CM066031.1, forward strand.
ATATGAGATTGATGTTGAGCCGGTAACATCGCCTGCAGCAACGAGTCAAGTTACAGGTCGAGGCAAAGGTCAAGGCTGTGCTGGACGGGGAAGTAGGCAGGAGTCCTCGGTGTCAATGTTCCCTCTAATTTTCTGTAGGCTGTGTGCGCATAAAATATCAGCTGTGCAACTTTTGAAGGAAGGTTAAATTTTTGTGAGCCACATAAGGACACTCGGAGTTATATACTTTAAAATTTGACTACACATCAGAATACAGTATGTACACCACATTAATTGCACTAGAAAATATTGTAGAACTTGTGAAAACCGTAAATACACAACAACTTTTAAATTTTAAGACATCTGTGTTGTTTTCTATCAGAATCAGAACCGTAAATTTTGTGCGCTCTGTTATAAAGTATGTGCGCTGGCTCGGCGAGGTGTGTGCGTGCGCACACGCGCACAGCTTAGAGGGAACAGTGCTCGGTGTCAGTATCATCTGTGAGGAATCTTAGAGGCATGTTTACTAAAATCCGCAAAATAGCGCGCCGCAAAATAGCGCACGGCAACGCGGCACTGAAACGCGCAGAAACGCGTTTAAACGCCCCGCACACGTGCGTGTCACCCCCGCACAGGTACGCGGCTCACTAACGGGCCCCGTACAAGTGCGGGCCCGCAAATGTCCGATAGAGGCGTGGAACGGCGAAAGGAGTGCGGAGGAAGGCTCCGGAGGGGCGGAGGGACGGGGTCAATGGGTGGAGAGTGGGAGGGGAGAGGCTCCCCGCACAGTATCGGGCCCGAATTTGCATGTAAAAACTACCGCGAGTGAAACACTCGCGGTAGAAAGCATTTAAAGGGAAGAGAAACCATTTCCGTCAGCAATGTACAGGAAAACCGGGGAAACCAGCAAAACGTGAGCAGTGTGATATATATGCACAGCACAAAAGTGAAAATAAAAATAGAAAATGACCACAACAGAACTATTAAAAATAGTAATTCAGCTGGGGAACAGTTATAGTGATGGGCAAATACAGAAATCACACCCAGCAAAGCTCCAGAAAAAAGAAATGAATTTTGGAAGGGTCTACTGAGAGGAGACTCTTCCAAAAAACATTTCCACGTTTTGGAGCTTTCCTGGGAGTGTTTGCTATGGTTGCCCATTAATATCACTGTTGCCCAGCGTGGTGATATTTTGTCCCACATTTCCCGTGGTCATTTCCGGGGTTTATGTGCACGTTTGTCACCAGACAGGGTGCATATGCCCACAGTAGAATTGCGTAGAGCAGGGTTTGTGATTCCATCCTGCCAGGCTTACTGCCTCCAGGGGCTGCACTGTCTCTGTGGCCAAAGTGTGGTACAGCGGACAGAGTCATTACCTCCAGGACCAGAGGGAAGAGGTTCAAAACCCAGCTGGGGCACCTGCCAGCCCAGTCCCTATATTTTACCCACCACTAAATAAAGATAGCGCAGACACCCCTGTATGCATGGGGAAAACACCCATATTTTACCCAACACCGCACACACACCACAACAATGGGCATTACCTACAGCCAAGTCCCCCAAATGCAGTCCCATACTGCCACATTGCAATCAGGTCAACTGCTTTTTCTGAGAGAAGTTCATGCCAGCATGTTGGCGGACAAGTACATGTGGTGCAGGGGGCAGTGGCTGCTAACCACAGAAGACAGAGGCCTAGCCATGTGCAGGCTGGCACAGTCCACTGCAACAGACAGGTCCTGCCGGATCCACAGTCATGGACAGTCCAGGGAATCCAACCAATCTGTGGCTACACAGTGGTGCAGTGCACACAGACAGTGCATACAAGAACAGAAGGTCACAGGTTCAAAGCCCAGCTGGGGCTACTGCCAATCCTGCCCACATATTTTTCCCACAACTAAACAGTGATAGTAAGGACACACCTTTCATGGCGGGGACATATGCAATGGTAAGACATCTATCTTTTACCCCACTGAGCACAGACACCATGAACAGGGCAGTACCTAGAGCAGAATCACCCAAATGCAGTCCTGGTGGGCCACACACCAGTCAGGTTCCATGCTGACACTCATACAAATGCCTGTGCTGTATATCTATGCACCACCCCCATGGCATGTAGATGTAGTCCATGCATATTCATGAGGGATAGCAGGAAAACCCGAACAGTGTGATGCAAACCTGGACTGGAGTTGGGAATCTGTGCCGTAAAGCAGCAGCCATCAAGGGCAGACACACCCACACCCACAGGCCCCATTGGCCAATGTCTCCTGGAAAGGCAGAACATTGGACCGTGCATGCAGCACTTGCATAACTTACCAATGTCACCCTACACCTGAGGTATACGGTACACAGCTCGGAGACGTTTGCTAGGAGCACAGGCAGGCAGTTATCCATACGTTACGTACATACTGCTAGGTGACCCCATCCAAACAATCTGTTAGGTGTTTGCGGGGCATGCTCCAGGCCTGGCCTCTGACGGTGCTTACCACCCTGGGGAGTGACCACCAGCTGTAATGCGTACCATATCCATGCCTTGCCGTGCTCAGGACCGGTTTGGTGGGCAAGGCTACTTATCCCCTCAATCGTAGCACCATGATGGCAGAGGTGTGGAAGTGTGTGTCTGTCTATACAGTGGGTGTTGGCTGCAAGCCCCTTCAACAGCCCGCACTGCCAGCACTGTTGCCAGTATTGGCCAGTCAATGTGCATAATGAGGTGCAAGGTACCATGGGTATAGCCAGGGCAGGGTGGCGTGGCCAGGATGCATCTGCACTGGGCATAGGGCCCTGGCAGGGACATTGGCTGGGATATTGTAGTGTCCGGCCACCACCTACACAGACAGGGTGGCCAAAGCATGTCCTTCTGGGGGATCACGCTCACCCTGACTGTGCAGTGACCACAGCATGGCTAGTATAGTATAGTAGTTCTCTCATGTGATAGATATGGGTTTCTCTTTGGGGCCCAGTCACTGATCTATCTGCTTGCTGTGCATGCATCTCCATTGGGAACATGCACTATGGACTAACCAGCAGACTGTTTGTAGCTGGTAAATGTCTTGCTATAATGGCTTGCAGGGTGCAGTGGCTGTTGGCTTGCTGCAGGGGAATATCTGGTGGTGGAGTGCAGCTTACCATACCCTGGGCTTATGTCTGTCTGCTATTGTGTTATGGTTGTGTATGGAGCTGCCTGCCTATGGGGGGGAGGGGGGGTGGTGTTCCTCAGCAGGACTGGGGTTGATGTTGCCTTCTACTGCCTCCTTTACAGGGAGGTAGAGTGTGGATCCCTTGATGGGGACCATGTTTGCCACGGTGGGGGGGTGCCTGATGGCGGCAGACAGGGATATCCATGGTGTTTGTGCAGAAACTAGCTATCTTACACATTAACACTGCTTTGGAACGCCCGCTTGCCCTCCATCAGCCATGGCAGGTGTTGTTGACCTGGTCCTGGCCACCTCATTGCACACTCAGGGTGAGCACAGTACCCGCACGATGTAACGGTGTGTGGCTACTCTGAGCCAGCAGTGCCCCCTACTAGGCCAAGGTGCTGTGTGGGTGCACCCGGTCACTTCCCCCAACAGGGCCGAGGTGCTGTGGGGGTGCATTCCCCATCTTGTGTCCATCTGCGGACAGCTAATTTGCATGTGCAGTGCATCATGGGTACGGGTGGCCTAACCCTATCCTGTTGACACCAGCAGACTGTCTGTGAGGTGACGTGTAGGCTATCTGCAGCCAGCCAGGGGCCTGCTTACAGCTATGGAGCTGTAGTGCAATGGTTACATCACTGCCTGTGCAGCCAGAGGTCATGGGTTCAAACCCACAGTGGGGCCCTTTGGTAGGGCTGTCCACAGCTTTATTTTTATTTACTGTACATATGTCTATGCCGGCAAGACCACCCTCAGCTTACTATACCCATTAGGTGCCTCTGAGGGTGCTTCATAGGGCGCCCTGTAGGCCACCTTATGGTTGCCATCCCTATAGGGTGCACTATACATTATCCTGTGTCGCAACATACATGCTGCCCTATAGGGGTCATTCAAGGGTGCCTTGGCGAACAGTGCACTGTAACATGTGCCTTATGGGCCGCCGTATGTTAACATGCTGGGAGAGTGCGTTTGCTAGTAGTGATAACAAAATAAAACTATACAGCCTCCTACAGCACTCCACAACATAATACATACTGCCTCAGCAGGCATTTTGCACTGGGTATTGTGAGGAGTTGAACCCCTGATCCCTGCCCCATTGGTCAGTGTTTTAACCATTGTGCTGTGGCTCTGTTCCTGTGCTTGTGCATCAGCGCGCCGCCTTGTGCCTATCAGCGCGCCGCCTTCTGCCGCCCAAGGGGACCAGTGCGCCGCCTTCTGCTGCCCAAAAATAACTGTGCGCCGCCTTATGCCGCCCAAAAAGCACTGTGCGCCGCCTTCTGCCGCCCAAAAATAACTGTGCGCCGCCTTATGCCGTTCCAAATTAATTTGCCTCCTAAAACAATGTTAATCATTACAGTTACTGCCTCAGCTGACCTTTGTCGTTGTGCACACTGGGGGATTGAACCCATGGCCCCTGCACCATTGGTCAGTGTCTTCACCGTTGAACCACGGCTCTGTTGTTTTGTATACTCAGCAGCGCGCCACTTTGCCTTTCCACGCGCTAATGTCGACCCCCGCACATTAGCGCGACGCACACACGTCCGGTTGCTTACTACCGTTTTTTTTCTATTTTCTGCCTGAACCGCCCACTCCTTATATGGCACAGGCACACTAGCACGGCCCCGCACGTTAGGAATGTTTAGTAAACATGCCCCTTAGTTATGGTCATAGAGGAGCTAAGAAGTCATCAACTATAAGCACAAATGGTGCCATTGAAGCCTATGTATCTAAGGATGCCACATCATGGAACAGGAAACCTATAAAGCAAGCTGCTGGAAGATACGCCAGAGCTAATGTCATGGCCTTACAACAAGGTCCTACAAGGTATGCTGTACGAAATGTTGATGGCCCTCTCGCAGCATTCCACTTGTTCATGAGGAAGAACTTATTGAATGAAATCATGATGTGGACGAGCAAACAAGGAAGACACATTTATGACAACACCTGGAAAGATTTGACAGACGGAGAATTTCAATGTTTTCTTGGACTTCTGATCCTCTCAGGCATGTACAAGTCACGAAATGAATCCATAGTTCAGTTATGGAACCTTGAAGATGGTCGTTCCGTTTTCAGCAAAAATATGGCCCGTAACCGTTTTCAGCAAATTTCTTGTGCTCTCAGATTTGATGATGCAACCAACAGATGTGAACAATGTGGCGTGGATAAGCTTGCTCCAATCAGACATGTTTTTGATACCTGGGAAGCAACTCTAAGTGACGCCTTTGTTCCTGATGAAAATGTTACCGTGGATGAGCAACTGCTTACATTTCGTGGCCCTGTTCCATTCAGACAATATATTCCCAGCAAACTTGTGAAATATGGCATAAAGCTATGGATGTTGTGTGGCAGTGCAACATCATATGTTCTGCGTCTTCAAATATATACAGGAAGAGAACTTGGACAAAACAGGGAACAGAATCAGGGTGAAAGGGTTGTGCTGCAACTCACTGAAGGATTAACGCGATCTGGCAGAAATGTTACTGTTGACAATTTCTTCTGCAGTTTATCCCTATCACGGAAATTGCTAGAAAAAAAAATGACACTTTTGGGGACAATTCGAAAGAACAGAAAAGAATTACCTCCAGATTCGTAACAGCAAAGGGCTGAGAGGTATTCACTTCACTGTTTGCCTTTCGCGATCATGATCACTCTGGTTTCCTATTGTCCGAAGAAAGGAAAAGTGGTTTTCTTCTGAGCAGTTGGCATGATCAAGAATAAGTAGATAACACACGTCCACACATGATCTTGGACTATAATTCTAGTAAAAGTAGAGTAGATACGGCAGATCAAATGTTGTGCACGTATACCACAAAACGAATGACAAGACGCTGGCCAGTGACAATCTTGTACAACATGTTGGACATCAGTGCTTTGAATGCCTTCATTGTTTAGATGTCACTAAATCCAGAATGGCAGTCCAAGTCAAAGCACAGATGTGGTCTATTCCTCTTGGAATTAGGAAAGCAGCTGCTTCAGAGTAATAGCAGCGAGACTTCTTCCAGCATTGAAGAAGCCACTGATGCTGTTTGCAATGTCGGGATCCCAAAGGAAAGGGCAAGGTGTCACTGCTGTTCCAGAGAAAAAGACAAGAAAAGCAACATAGTTTGCACCTCCTGCAAGCGCAATGTTTGCAAAGAACATTCAGAAATTGTCTGTGTCTCATGCAAATGATTGTAGTACTTTACTGTGTTCATCAAGTGCATGCAAAAACTGCTTTCATGGCAACTCTTCTTCATGTAATTTTATGATAAAGCATTAAATTTCAAAACATTTAACCTTCATATAATAAATAATTAATTTGGAATAATATTTTGTCTGTTTAGTTTAAATTTTTCATGGTTAACAATTAAAATTAATCGTGGGGTCATTTATGACCCCAACGGTATTCAGTGTGTGCAAAAAATCTCGGTAATTCCAAGGTTAATTTTGTTTAGTAGCCTGATAGCTTCACCACTGCTGATTTCTGGGCTTTTCCAGCTCTAGCACAATCCAATCCAGCATTTGAATTCATGGCTACCAGGATTAGTTTCTTATTTTATATCTTCCCTCCTCATCAATAATCTGGTCATAGCAAAATAAATCTGATGTGCAGATACTTATAATGGTTTGATGAGGGGGCTGTGTAAGTGGCTTTTCATTAATCAAATTTAATGTTTTATTATTATATTTGTTTTATTGTAACATCTGTTTTAGTAAATTGCATGTGTATGTTTAGAAGCCACCTAGGATTTTAGATAGGTGGCATATACATTTAAAAATAAAGCATGCTAAATTTATGCACTTGATGCCGCAATGAGTCTCCGCACATGGCCCTGCATCACTGGGAGATAGAGGAAAGCAGAAACCTCAGATTGGGACCTACATGATCAGGGAATAAAATGGTCAGACGACAAAGTTCAAAAAGAATTTTATTTTCAATGTAATTATCTGACTTAGTGCTATTTTTATATTTTATGCAGTACATGGAAATGCAATTTCTCTGGTATTGCACTGTATGCAGAATCCGGCTTCTTGGGGTTGCAGTTTAATTTTTATCTATATCTCTTTATTTTTAGGTTATGGTCACTCATTCTGTGCTTGGTGAGGGTCTGTGTTATGAGTGTGTGATCAAGACCAGGTATTCTGTTAACATGGAGTTTGTATGTAGGGATCTGTAGTGTAGTAATCTGAATTGTTCAGCTTTTCAAATAGGTGTTTGGATGTTCCAGGGCCCACTGTAGTATTTACAGTGATGTTTTTTTTGGATGGGCTGCTTATGTGAGTTTTGGAAGTTGGTGCTGATATGGTATGGTATGGTAGATTTGCTCTATAGATACTCAGTGACTTTGTTGTAGGGTTTTGTTTTAGTTCACAGTATGCCTGGTACTGGAAAATGTTTGTTAGTGAGATGGTCAGAATCAGATTTTTTTTTTAAGATATTGACTTCTGTGGGTGAATGTCCTGGTTCTGCTCTGCATCCACTATTGCAGGGGGTTCTGTGGATGCAAAATATATGTTGAAAAAGAAAAAGCAAGAACCATAACACAGTTTATAACAACAAAATAAAAATGAGTTATCATTTCGTTTTATAAACTGTGCTGTGGTTCTTGCTCTCTTTTAGTTCCTTGGGGTGCAAACATCTTGCATTTCCTCCATATAATCTAATCGGCTTTTTGGTTTGGTTCAATCCTTGACTGGAGTTTTGAGAAAGCCCCCCACCCCTCTTAGGGGGGGCACCATCTCATCCTTCGCCTCAGGCATCAGATTGCCTTGGGCCGCCCCTGCTCAAGCTACTATTGAGAAAGGTGTGAGCTAAATCCAAATTCATAAACTAAGCATATTGTGAAGTAATACTAAAGTTATCTGGATAGTTATCCAGATAGCTGTCGCCAAATAACTTCAAGCTCCACCCTCACTCTGCCCATCTACCACTTTGGAAATATCCTGATAGTGCCAAGATGCTCTGGAAGGATATTCAGAAGAACTTTTCAAATGGTAGCAGTTATCCAGATATTTCCCTTTGAATATCAACCCAGAAATGTTGGCTTGGAGTTACTAAACACACTTCTTCCACCCACCCCCTTTGGAATTCCTTTTTTCTATGTGGTCCAAAGTTAGCACATCGTGAAAGTATGGTTAGAAATCCACTCAGCCAGACGTGGCAGACTTGGACAGGTTGACGCTATTTTGACCCCTGTAAAAGTTTCCTAAATTGAAACTATATCCCTGCATGCATAAGAACAAAATTGATTGTACAACGTGCCTAACAGTAACATTTACAGGAATCAAGACACTCCCAATAAGTCTTCCTATATACTAATTGTACTGGCAGAGGTTTTTTGAATTCTTGGATAACTAGTGTGATGCAAAAGCTAGTCAAGAACATGTATGAAGTTAGTCCAATAAAAAGGTGTTGCTTTTTATTATTTTTTGTTTGCTAATCTTTATCTTTGTACTTTCAATTCAGGGACTAAGTAAGACCATTGGGATAATGTTTATGAACAATTAGTGAAACATTGACCTGGTCAGTCTAGTCAACCTTGCTCTACCTGAATTCTGAATAGAAATGTTAAATTAATTAACCATCATGCCAATTTTTACAGGCAGGTCCTACTTAAGTGCACCAAACTGAGCATGGCAAATGTGTCAGAATTTTTGCTGGTTATAGTACCTTGCTTTCAGTATCATTTAGTAAAACAAAGTTCGTAGTGTGTTGAATTAATGTGCTGGTTTGTTCATGTGATTGCACTGGATCAAAGCCTATTCCACTGCTACGGGTTTTACTGTATTAATCATTCAGACCATAAGCAGGTTTGATCAGCCTTCATCATAACAAATTTGATCCTTCAGCTCTGTTTTTATATTATTTAGGCTAAGATAGGTCTAATTTTAAACCAAAGCAGCAGACATGTCTGAGAAAAAGCTGCTTGAAATAAAGCGAAGAAACTGCATGAGCACTTTGTTAAATGCACAGATTTAACCCTGCTGTTTTGCTCCTAATCATTATTAATTGCCTCAAGGGGTGGGCATTAATTTCCCTATTGCAGCAACACACATCTTAAGCTTGGTCATATCCTAATTCATCAAGTAGGACAGGTGATATAATTCAGCTGGTCACAGCTGGAAAGGAGACAGCCACCCACACACATATAGTCTGTCAGCCTTGGTTACACTGCAGATACTACCTCAGCCTCAATAACAACGTTGTCTATTTATTTCCAGAGAAAACTTTGCATGAGACGAGGCCTGATCATTTCCTTCCTTATAACCTCTGGCATTGCAACTGTGAATCATGTACAGGGCCGGATTTAGCTAGAGTGAGGCCCTACGCCAAGAAAAATTGTGGGCCCCCCCCCATGTCCCCGTGCAGTCCTGGGCCCCCCCTGTGCAGTCCTGGGCCCCCCCGTCTCCCCCCCCCGTGCCTCCGTGCAGTCCTGGGCCCGCCCCCGTGCAGTCCTGGGCCCCCCCCCGTGCAGTCCTGGGCCCCCCCCCGTGCCCCCGTGCAGTCCTGGCCCGCCCCGTGCAGTCCTGGGCCCCCCCATGCAGTCCTGGCCCCCCGGACAGCATCGCGGCTGTCTGAGGGGCTTCAGAGGGAGCCGGGGAAGCCCGCGCGAGGCCCCGGCTCCCTCTGTACAGCCGCCAGCGTGAAGAGCCTTTTCCTTCACGCTGGCGGCTGTTTCTGTGAAGCCGGGAATGCTGGGAAAGGTTAAAGGGCAACCTTTAACCTTTCCCAGCATTCGCGGCTTCACAGAAACAGCCGCCAGCGTGAAGGAAAAGGCTCTTCACGCTGGCGGCTGTACAGAGGGAGCCGGGGCCTCGCGCGGGCTTCCCCGGCTCCCTCTAAAGCCCTCCGGTGGGCCCAGGGGCGGCCCAAGGGGGGTGCGGGGCCATGTGCGGAGACTCGGTGCGGGGCCTCATTTGCATAAGGTGTCTCATTTGCATAAATATTTGCATAATGTTACCATACACCAGAGCTACTCAATTCCAGTCCTGGTGGTCCACAATCCTGCAGGTTTTCGGGATATCCCTAATAAATATGCATGAGATATATATGCATTGGAGGTATCCTGCCAACCTGACTGGTTTGTGGCCCTCCAGGGCAGGATTTGGAGACCCCTGCTTTACATCTCTGTCATTTAAGATTGTGAGTGAACAAGGTACAGATATCCTAGACATCAAAAGGGTAGATAGAATGTGTCACATTCCTCCTCGATTCTCACCACCACCAAAAAGTTGTCTAATAGATAATATTTTGGTGGTGGTGAGAAGCAAGGAGGAATGTGACAAATGCTATCTAACTTTTTTGATGTCTTGGACATCTGCACCTTGCCCACTCACAATCGTAAATGACAGAGATGTAAGGCAGGGGTCTCCAAATCCAGCCCTGGAGGGCCACAAACCAGTCAGGTTGGCAGGATATCTCCAATGCATATATATCTCATGCATATTTATTAGGGATATCCTGAAAACCTGCAGGATTGTGGACCACCAGGACTGGAATTGAGTAGCTCTGCCATACACTAACTTTTAGTAAACATGCCTCTTAATGAGTATATGGATAAAGAAAGACTAAAAGGTTTCTACATTACTATAATCCAGTACCAACCGCCAGGCACATTAGGAACTACTACAAACACTGCCCATTTAGAACCCATAGCAAACCCGCCATATCCTAACAGCACTACCAGGACTCACAAAGCACCATACCCTAACTATCAAAAGGCAACACTGCAAATATTAAACCAATACATTTCAGAGAACAACAATACATGACCTACTGGGGAAAGAACAAGTGACAATGTCAAATAGGAATTATATAAACAGAATACCTCAGCTCAGTTACACATGCACAACATAGACCATCACCAAACAAGGAATCACAATTTAGAAACAGGAAGACAATAATTAAACTGGGAACCCCAAAAGCCAAACTTGGAATATACAACAACACTGTAGAAATAAAACTATAAATTAATTTCCTCTTGTACTAAACAAAGCGCAAAAATTAATGATGCACATTTCCCAGAGCTGACATATTCCAGTTAATAAATTCAAAATAAAGAGATATTTTTCTACCTTTTGTGCATTTTTTTTTCAGTTGCAATTGTTCCAGCCACTTTCTTCTGGTTTCTTCGTGTCTTCTGCTAACTCTCCATCTGCTGTCCATTTGTCCTTTCTTCTGTCTTCTTGGGGGGGTTTTTCCATTCTCTCTCTACATCTGCTTTAACATACTAATCTTTCTACTTTTGCTCTTTCCTCATTCCTATTTCATCTACTCAAAATTTACCCCTCCATCCTCAATCCCCACTTACTCTCCCAATACCCGGCCAATTGTAGATTTTTTATCCCTCCCACACAAAATATTTTTCCCCTCTCCATTTTACTCTCCCAGCACCATCCCATTCTAATCCTCCCCCAACACCAGCTCCCTTCTAGTTCCAGCCTCACCCAGCATCCATTCCCTTCTAGTCCCTGCATCAGCCCATTTCCAGTCCTAGCCCCCCATTAGCCCATTTCCAGTCCTAGCCCCTCCCATCAACCCAATACCAGTCCTAGCCCCCCCATCAACCCACTTCCAGTCCTAACCCCCATCACCCCATTTTCAGTTTAAGCCCCCCCTATAACCCATTACCAGTCCTAACCCCCCATCAGCCCACTTCCAGTCCTAACCCCCATCAGCCCACTTCCAGTCCTAACCCCCATCAACCCATTTCCAGTCAGCCCCCCATAGCCCATTGCCAGTCCTAACCCCCCCCATCAGCCCACAGTCCATTACCAGTCCTAACCCCATCAGCCCACCTGATTTCCTAACCCCTCCCCATCAGCCCATTTCCTGTCCTAGCCCTCCCCATAGTCCATTATCAGTCCTAACCCCCCATAGCCCATTATCAGACAGCCCCCATCAGCCAACAGCCCATTACCAGTCTTAACCCCCCATAGCCCATTGCCAGTCCTAACCCCCCCATCAGCCCACAGTCCATTACCAGTCCTAACCCCATCAGCCCACCTCAAGTCCTAACCCCTTCCCATCAGCCCATTTCCTGTCCTAGCCCCCCATAGCCCATTACCAGTCCTAACCCCCCCCAACAGCCCACAGCCCATTACCAGTCCTAACTCCATCAGCCCACCTTCAGTCTTAATCCCCCAACCCATTACCAGTCCTAGCCCCCCATAGCCCACTCCCAGTCCTAATCCCACCAGCCCATTTCCAGTCCTAATCCCCATCACCCAATTTTTAGTTTAAGCCCCCCCATAGCCCATTACCAGTCCTAAGCCCCCATCAACCCACTTCCAGTCCTAATCCCATCAGCCCATATAGACTTAGCTCCCCCATAGCCCATAGCCCCCCCATAGCCCATCACCACTCCTAACCCCCCCATAGCCCATTACCAGTCCTAACCCCCCCAACAGCCCACAGCCATTACCACTCCTAACCCCCCCCAGCCCATCACCAGTCCTAACCCCCCCAACAGCCCACAGCCATTACCACTCCTAACCCCCCCAGCCCATCACCAGTCCTAACCCCCCAGCAGCCCACAGCCATTACCACTCCTAACCCCCCCAGCCCATCACCACTCCAAAACCCCCCCAACAGCCCACAGCCATTACCACTCCTACCCCCCCCAGCCCATCACCAGTCCTAACCCCCCCAACAGCCCACAACCATTACCACTCCTAACCCCCCCAGCCCCTCCCCAGTCCTAACCCCCCCAGCCCACCCCAGCCCAGCGAATTCTTTTTTACAAAAAAAGCTGTCGCTGCCTCTGCCGGGGCCGCCGCGGCAGAATCGAGTGTGCCGCGGGGCCCCCCCTGCCCAGCAGAGCCTGGCCTGCCCTCCCCGGAGGGAGGCAGCTGAGACTCGAGAGGTGATACCGGGGAGGGCAGGCCAGGCTCTGCTGGGCAGGGGGGGCCCCGCGGCACACTCGATTCTGCCGCGGCGGCCCCGGCCCCGGCAGAGGCAGCGACAGCTTTTTTTTTGTTTGTTTTAATTTTAATGATGGATCAGAATGTTTTTTGCGCGGGGCCCCCTGAAACGCGGGGCCCTGTGCAAAAAACATTCCCGGTGGGCCCTTGCCAGCTGTGGGCCCTACGCCACGGCGTACGTGGCGTATAGGCAAATCCGGCCCTGATCATGTATAATTCCTAGACTTGCATTTCTAGAGTGAGTTTTTCTTTAAGAAGACTTGAAAGAGATGGGTCACTAAGGTTGTCCACTGGCTCCTGATGCGCCCAATAGGCTTGACAAAGTCCTGGGTTTACCTCATTGCATATAGGGGCATGTATACTGATTTCTCTATTGCACTCCATAAGAAAAGCAAGACTACAAGTCCCTGCATGCAATGGGGTAAACCCAGGGCTTAGTCAAGTCTGTTGGGCGCATCTGGAGCCAGTTGGCAATTTTAACACACACACACCCTTCATAGACCCTAGAGAAGAGAACAGACCTGTACTACAAACAGGATTACTGTGGGCCTGAGGACAGGTTTGCCTGAGTGGGTTGCAGGACTCAAGCTGTGGATCTTTTCCTTCCAGATGGAGCAAAGTGAAGCCACAAGAATATTGATCAAGAGGAGTATTAAATCAGGAACTGGATCTCTGTCATGAAGAGAGTTTCAAGTAGCAAATGTTTACAGCACAGTTGTAAAGGATCTAAACTCTGAAATACTTTTTTTCATTTTTGTCTTTACAGTCAGAAAGGCAATTGTATGATAGAAAATAATTTGTCCTTTGCATTCTTTTAACATATACCGGATCCATCTTACTTTTATTTATTTATTTATTTCTTTATTTCTTTATTTTATTTATTTAGTGTAAACTTGTATCCCGCCACTTCCAGCGATCAGTGGCGGTTTTCTATACAAAAGGGTGCGGTTGTACAGACCAAAATTTAAGCATACAGTAGGATTGCAGGGGAGGGTGAAAGTCACAGCAAACGGTTACAGATTTACATTTGATTTCTTGAGAGGAGGCTTTACATATATACATAAATTACATAATTACAGGATGCATTTCTTGTTGAATATGATTTACCAGTTCATAAAGACAACCCCTCTCTCTTGCGGTGTGCCCCAGGGTTCTGTCCTCGCACCTCTTCTTTTCAACGTCTTTTTGGCCCCCCTTGCACTTCTTGTTCAGCAATTCGCCATCTCCGCATACTATTACGCCGACGATTTCCTCTTCATACTTCATACTGACTCTCTTAACCCAGACATCTCGCCCCTCAATCACTGTCTCGCTGCTGTTGCCTCTTGGTTCTCTTCTAACTATCTCCACGTTAACCCTTCTAAGTCATTCGCCACATGGATTACACTAGGAAGCGCCTCACCCACCTACGCTCCAATCTTTTCCACCCAATCGGTCCCTCTGGTCTCTTCCTTTCGCTATCTCGGTGTGGTTCTTGACTCCTCTCTATCCTTTCGGGAGTACATCTCCTCAGTAGTTCAGCGGTCTTTTTTCTCACTCAAACAACTACGAGCTGTCCGCCCTTTCCTTTCTTCTTCTGCTTTGGCCATGCTACTACTTTCCTTAGTTATATCCAAGCTTGATTACTGCAATGTCGTCCTGGCCGGTCTCCCAAAGTCTCAAATCGCTCGCATCCAACGTGTTCAGAACACCGCAATCCGCCTCTTAACTCACGCTTCCCGATTCGATCATGTCACTCCTCTCCTTTTACAACAACACTGGTTACCGGTACCCTTCCGCATTCACTACAAGATTCTAATTTTTGTTCATAGGGCCCTCTTCACAGGTATTCCTCTCTATCTTGCAGACCAGGTTCACTTTCACACTCCTTACCGTTCCCTTCGTTCTATTCACCTTAATCGTATGTTCCTTCCCCCTCCTGCACAAGCCCACCTGGAATCCACCCGTTCCTCGGCCTTCTATTTCTTGGGTCCCCGACTTTGGAATTCACTCCCTCTTTCCCTCCGTACTGAAACTTCCTTCCACCATTTCAAAGCAAAGTTAAAAACCCATTTATTTACCACGGCATTCAACCTTCCCCCATAGTCTGCCCTTCGTTTGTCTGTCTCTCTTGCTCTCCTCCTGTCCCACCCTTGTAGTCATGTCCTTGTTTTATTCTTGTTTCTGCCTTCCTTCCTCTTTACTATTTTAATAATGGCGTTCTTTTCCTGTTTTCCGCAGCCTTGTAATTTTAATTGTAAACCACCCAGACACCTTTTTTGGTATGGGTGGTATATCAAATTTTAAATAAACATAAACAAACAAACAACAATTAGCGTGATATTCAGTGGGGCTTATCCAACTTGCATAAGTCTTGCTGACCGCGATAGTCAGCAGCACAGTCCGGATAGCTTCACTGAATCTCATCACAGATCGCCTTGGCACTATCCAGACTGTGCCAGAGTTGGAATGGAGTGAGACGTTATCCAGGTAACTTAAACAACCAAAAAGCTGTCTTAAGTGCTTTGCGGATAGCTATCAGGATGGTGGACTGAAAATTGCTACTATCTCAAATAAAATGCTAGCTGCTCTTTTGATTTACAGGACAACTAAGGAAAAGGTAGGGACTTTGGTAGGTCTTTTTCTCATTTATTTCAATAGGCGCCAAAGTTCTACAATTGAAGTATGGCTGAGAAGCATCATGTCGTCCAGGCTGCTGACCCTTTTACAGTTTCTGCCTCCATCCAGAGGCACAGCCTGATTCCAGGTGAGGAACTGATTCTATGTGGAAGGTGACTGCAGGTTGAATCACTCATAAAAAAAGCGGAGGAACTGAGAGAGGAGTTGGCTGTGCTGAAAAGCATCCATGATAGCAAGAGCTAAATTGATGAAATGCTTCATGAGGCATCATAGACCTCCAGCAGAACGGAAAATAAAATGGTACCAAAATAGGCAAGCAGGACACAGGTCACCAGAGCCTGCAGAATCAACACCTCAGTCCACCTCCCCTTGAACTAAAGAACAGGTATGCAGCCCTGGAAGTGGAGAAGACAAGAACATTCCAGGAACAGGAGGCACCAGAGCTCAATAACCCTAAAGTTGCTGGATCAGTAACAACTTGGAAGCTAAGGATAATGATAGTTGGCTGATTCCCTTCTGAGGGCACAGAGGTGTCCATCTGCCAACTAGACATGATGTCCTGGAAGCTGTGCTGTCAGCCAGATGCAAAAATCTGAGACATTACAGAGAGTTTACTGAGACTCATCAAGCCTACTGACTATTTTCTCATGCTGCTTATCCATGTTGACACAAATGATACTGCTAGGTATCTCTCCAAACATATCGAGTGATGTCTTGGCTCTGGAAGAGAGGGTGAAGCAGATAGTTACCCTCTCCTGTCAAGGGTATAAACTGAGACAGAGAACCGTGCATTCTGGAGATGAATACATGGCTACATGGATGGTGTCATGGAGGGCATTTTGGCTTCCTGGACCATGGGATGATTTTCTATAGCCTTCTGAGCAGAGATGGCATCTATCTATTCAATGAAGAGACAAAAAGGGCCCGATATTCAGCGCCAGAGGCTAGCACTCCTACAGTGGATAGTCACCGGCACTAAACTTTAAACCATGGTATTTAATGCTGGGGCCATATTCGGGCTCCAACATTGAATACCCAGGTTGACCAGCTTGCAGCGATATTCAGCCACAGCCTAGTTAGCTTCTGTATCCAAAGCTAGGCCGGTTTTTCCTGTGCCTGCTTTTGCCACACGTCACTAACCAGGCAGCGACTCAATATCGCCACTGCCCAGTTAGCGATAGGTGCCACCCCAAAACGCCCCCCATATACGCCAATGCTAGCCAGTTAACATTCGGGCGTGTAGTGGCAGCACTTGTGCATATTCAGCAGCACTAAACGTGTTAGTGCCACTGAATATCCAGCTAAGTGGCATTTGCACAGTTTGCAGGTCTGTAAACCATGTCAATGCTTTTAAATATCCCTCCTAGACTGGCTAACCTATTGAACAGGGCTTTAAACTAGATTTGTTAGGGATAGACGAGCAAAGCCACTGGATAATTAGAACCCCTCAGATAAGTAAAATATTAAATACCTGTATGGAAATGGGAAAAAGGCAACTTCTGGAAAGCTGCATGTGTGTGTGTGTGTGCACGTGTGTGTATGTGTGTGTGTGTGTGTGTGCGCGCGCGCTATGGGGTGAATGTGAACTCCTAATGACCCAGTCGCTGCGTTTTCTTGGCAAGGTGCAAGCAGAAGTAAATTGTCAGGCCTTTCTTTCATGCAGTAAGTCTAATGCCCATAGGAGGGGAACTAATATATTGGATCTAGAAGCTATTATAGAAGAGGCTGATTTGGATTTAGTGGCAGTCAGGTAGATGTGATTCATGGAGAACAATGACTGAGATATCCTTATACTGGGCTTTAGCGGTAAGGACAAGGTACTATGGGGTAATCTGGAAAGAGGGCATGGAACATCTATGCACATTGATGTGATACACAGCCCTCCTTCACAGATTTAATTGAAGACAATGAAATTTTGCTATGAAAGGAGAAGTGCTACTGAGAGGTGATTTCAATATGCCGGATGTTGATTGGGACATACCTGTTGTGGTGTTGCCTAGAAGTAGAGAGATCCTGGATTTTCTGCAGGGAGAACTATTCAGGCAACTGTTAGCAGAACCCATGTAGGATAAGGCCATACTGACCTTGGTCTTACGAATGTGAAATGTTTTTGATGTAGTAGTGGGTGATCATCTGGCATCTAGTAATCATTAGATCCTGTAGTACAGTTCAGTATTAGGACATGGGTGGAGATGGTTCAATCAAAACTGAGGGTCCTAGACTTCAGGAAAACTAGTTTTTTCAAGATGAGGGAATACCTCGGGGAGTTGTTAGCTGGCTGGAACATCTGGAAAAAGTAGAAAAGCAGTATGCAAACCTGAAAGGAGATAGTTTAAACTTTTTATTATGAAAGTTAATAAAAATAAGAGGAAAAGGAGGCCACTTTAGCTCTTGAGAGATGTAGTTACATAATCATGAGTGCATCATTTACATTGAAAAGTGACTACTTACGTACATGCAAGACTAAAATACAAGATTTACATGCATCATTCAAATGGAAATCTAGGCAGCCTTCTATAAACTTACCCTCTAGGGAGGTATTTTAGTCATTTAGATGTGTAAGTGGTTTGTAAATGACCTCTCATAAAATACTGACTAGAACAAAAGGATGAACATAGTTTGCATCATGCATCCTTTCACTGTGGGTATGCACATGGGCAGAGTTTGGGAGGAACAATTACATGAGATTGTAGGAGAATTTATTTTAGGAATGTAATTGCACATACTTTCACGTATGCTCTGTTTTACCCGTGCACTTGACATCATAAAATAGGTACAAAGTACACACATGAAAATGTATGTTAACTAGGCGCGAGTTTAGGAATTTGCCCTCAAGGTGCCTGCTTGTCTTTATAAAGTATTATTGTAAGGAGCAGAGAACGTGCCTTAAATTAAGACACGATCACTTTAACCGGCCCTAGAGCTGGGGTAAACGTCCACACCTACTCTATACAGGCACACAAATTATTGTATTCTATAAGCAACAACATATTTGCTTGCACCACCCATGTTATGTCCCAAATCCATCTTTAAGCATGCCCATGGTGAAGGTACATGCCATGCAAACAATGCACATGCTTTTAGACTGGTCGGTATTTTATAAGAGATCATTTGCGTAAGTGGCCACTTATACATGTGAATGAACTTAGCACCAAAAACTAGACGCCTTCGTATAAAATTACCCCAGTAAGCATCTCAGAGACCTGGAAGGAGGAGGACAACCAATAGGACATTGTGATATCAGAGTACAAATTATATCTGAATGATTGTTGTTGTTAAGTGCCATCGAGTCGGTGTCTAAGGTGGGTCAAATTGTTGGAGGGGTGGCACTATATGTTAAGGGTGGCATAGTCAAACAAGATAAACATTCTGCAGGAAACCAAATTTAGTGAATAGAAATTCCATGTTATAGAGATGAGTATAGGGGCTGAGGTATACTACCATCTAGCTGGGAAAGAGGATGAGACTGACAGTGAAATGCTAACAGACATTAGAAAGGCTAACAAATGTGGTAACACAATAATACGTAATGACAGATTTCAATTACACCAATGTTGCATGAGTAAATGTCTCCTCAGGACTTGCTGAGGCAGTAAAGATTTTAGATGCCATAAATGACTGCCTCATGAAGGAGAAGCTACTTTAGTTCTACTTCTTACTGATATACAGGACCTAGTGCAAATGGTAATGGTGGCTCTGTTAGTCAACAGAATGCAATCAGATATGTCAGGACTGAAAGAAGCTTGCTAGAAAATCTACTGCCAGAGTATCACTGCTGTATGCTCACATAAGCCCTCTTCTCAAGTCATTTCACTGGCTTCCTATCTGTTTCCACATCCAGTTCAAACTTCTCCTGCTAACCTATAAGTCATTCATTCTGTAGTTCCTCTCTTCTCTCTCTCTACAACCCTCCTCGGGAACTCTACTCTTCTGGCACATCCCTTTTCTTTGTGTCCTTCTCTGCCACTGCCAATTCCAAACTTCGTTAATTTCACCTTGCTGCTCCATATTCCGTGGATAGACTAACCAAGTCAGTATATCAGGCTCCATCTCTAGCACTATTGAAATCCAGGTTAAAAATCCACTCCTTTTATTTACATTCTCTTATATACCACGCTATTCTGCATCAGTGTGGTTTACATTGAACAAACTGAAATTACATTGAACAGGGCATTATAACTTGGAGATAACTATTTTACAGGGAACATGGGCTATGGAGGGTTAAGTGGCTTGCCCAAGACCACAAGGAGCACCTGTGGGACTAGAAACCCCCAGTCCTTCCGGCCCAAGGTTGCTGTCCTCTAGTGGGATTTGAACCCCCGACCTTCCGGCCTGAAGTACCTTGCCCCAACCACTAGGCTACTTTTGAATGCTGATCTCCTTACTCTCCTCTTCACCCCTATGAGCATCTTTACCCTAGTCCCCAGTTGTTTTGTAGTCTGTCCTGATTAGACTGTAAGCTCTAATAAACATAGAAACATGATGACAGAAAAAGACCACATGGCCTATCTAGTCTGTCCTTCCATAACAACAACTTCAACAGTCCACTTTTTACCTTTAGAGATCCTCTGTGTTGGTCCCATGCTTTTTTGAATTCAGTTACTGTCCTCATCTCTACCACCTCCACTGGGAGACTATTCCATGGATCCACTACTCTTTCTGTAAAGAAATATTTCCGCATATCACTCCTGAATCTATCTCCCTTCACCCTCATCCCATGTCCCCTCGTAGCAGAACTTGCTTTCAATTGAAAGAGGCTCTCTCCCTGAACATTTATGCCACGGAGGTATTTAAACATCTCAATCATATCACCTCTATCCCGCCTTTCCTCTAAGGTGTACATATTAAGATCCTTAAGTCTGTCCTCATATGCTTTATAATGAAGCTCATTAATCATTTTAGTAGCAACCCTCTGCACCGACTCCATCCTGTTCACATCCTTTTGAAGGTGCGGTCTCCAAAATTGCACACCATATTCCAAATGAGGTCGCACCAAAGACTTATACAGAGGCATTATCACCTCCTTTTTTCTGCTAGCCATTCCTCTCCGTATGCACCCATGCATCCTTCTAGTTTTTGCCGTCGCCTTTTCTACCTGTTTAGCTACTTTAAGATCATCAGACACAACCACGCCTAGGTCCCGCTCTTCTTTAGTGGACAAAAGTACTTCACCTCCTATACTGTATTGCTCCCTTGGATTGCTGCAGCCCAAATGCATGACCTTACATTTTTAACATTAAATCCCAGCTGCCAAATTCTAGACCATTCTTCAAGCTTAGCTAGATCCCTCCTCATGTTATCTACACCTTCCTGGGTGTCTACTCTATTGCAGATTTTGGTATCATCTGCAAAGACGCAAACCTTACCCAACAGCCCTTCCGCTATATCACTAACAAAGATGTTAAAAAGAATCGGACCAAGGACAGATCCCTGGGGCACACCACTGGTAACATCCTTCTCCTCAGAGTGAGCTCCATTTACTTGTACTCTTTGTCGCCTCCCACCCAACCAATTTCTAACCCAAGCAGTAACTTTAGGGTCCATCCCTAGGGTGCTCAGTTTGTTTATAAGTCGCCTGTGAGGAACAGTGTCAAGGGCTTTACTGAAATCTAAATACACCACATCTAGAGCTCTCCCTCGGTCCAACTCCCTGGTCACCCAGTCAAAGAAATCAATCAGATTTGTCTGACAAGACCTGCCTCTGGTGAATCCATGCTGCCTCGGATCCTGTAAGGATTGTCTCTTACATGTATATATACAGTGCTGAGTACACCTTGTAGCACTATAAAATGATAATTAGTTGTAATAGTAGCACTTAATTTAAAAACAAAATAGGAAACTAGAATAAAATGAGGATTTAGTTAGAAAAAACTAAAGGGAGTGGGTGTCAGGGTCAGAAGTTTGCATTATTTAAAAAAGAGTATTTTGCATTTTGGAAACCCAGATAAAATATAGTGTATGCATTAAAAAATATTGAATAAAGGTTAAATGATAGTTTAATGGTGAGGTGGAAGAAACTATGAAAACCAAAAGGGTATCTTTAAAAAAAACCAGAAAGCAATTCCTGATGAAGGATACAGGGATGAATATAAGTACTGGTAAGTGGGAAATAAAAAAGTAATAAGGTAAGCCAAGGGAGATTTTGAAAAGAAGCTTGAGGAAAGGCAAGACATTTTTTTCAAGTAAAGCAAAATGTCCGTAAGGCTTGCTAGATGACCAAGGGATAATAGGAGTGCTCGTGGAGGAAAAGGCAATAGCAGCAAAACAAAATGATTTCCTTGATTTGATCTTTACTAAGGACAATATTAGGGAAATACCCACACTGATGGGGTTGATTTGTAGCAACTATAACACATCACTATAAGTCTAGCAAATGTAACAAATCAAACTGACATACTAAAGTGCAGCAAATCACCAGAAGTGATGGATCTTGAGGAAACCTCTGGCTTTGCAGAGAGTATCTTTTATGGCTGGGGGTTCAAAAAAGTGATATAATGGCTATGTAAAGCATTAGCTGGAGAGCTTATGCTAAATAACCATATATATGTACAAGATTGAGAAAATGTTTTTAGGCCCAAGGAACGTGTGGGACCTAAGGTGTGGGAGTATACCTTTAAATGTTTTATTTCACTTACAAGAGTACAGACTCAAGGTATTGCTTGGGTCATTTTTGACTCCTCAAAGGGTTGCCAAATGGAATTCTGAGCCTTTTCTGCTTTGTTGGTGCAAGTACAGAGAAATAGGATTGTTTGATCATTTACAGCGCTTCTGTCCTAAAATAATTTATATGGGTTTCTCTTAGAGTAATATTAGGGATAGATATAATGGCAAACCTGGAAGTTTTCTTGCTAGACTATAACTTGTCTAATCTCGTCTCTAGGAACGGGAATCCCCTGGTCAAGCATTTACTTCTTGCAGCAAGAGCAGTTATAGCTCAGTACTGGAAAAAGATCCTGTGCACCCACCAAAGCTGAATAGGTGGCTCGAGTTTTAGTTTCAATTTTCTTTATTAATAACTATAACCATTCACTGCATACAACATATCGCTTACTGCTTCACGCATAAATCAAGTTTTAAATACAATAGAGATGGATAAACATAAATCGCAGTCTTTTATCAAAGTTTGGCAATGGCAAGCTTTTATCCTTTTTTGGCATCATATGGTCAGAATAATTTAATTTTATGCTGAGGTGCCAGATTGTCATCTCACTCCTCCCCTTTAGTTGTGTTATGGAACTATGAGATCAGATCCTCATCTTTCCATCTCCCAATCTTGTAAGTAAATGCATTGCTTTTTCTGTTTCCTTCTTGTCACTGTAGAATGGACGAGACTGCAAGTAAAAGTATTGCACTTCACTTCTGTTGTTGGGATTAAGTCGGATAAGGGATAACTTGTCAGATGTATGATTTGAAATTGAGCTGTTAATGAAATTATGGATATGTTTATTCCCAAGCAGCCAGAATAGCATTGCATTGGTTTTACTGTGATTGTTATTCCATTCAGTAAAGCTATTTGAAACATAAATCCCCAGGAACGGATGCTATTCACCCCAGAGTTAGGAAAGAGCTTGAACGTGAAAGTGCTAACTAGTTTCTAGTAATCTGTAACCTATCATTTCAAGTGGCCATGATTCCTGAGGACTAGAGGGTGGGTAATGCAATGCCAGTTTTTTAAAAGGTTCCAGGGGTGAACTGGGAATCTATAGGCCAGTGAGCCTGACATTGGTGCTGGGTAAAATTGTAAAATTTGTACTCAATAACAAAATTACTGAACATATAGCTTAATAGGAATGAAACAGTAAATAACAGTGTATTTGATTTTGTTGAAGGTATAAACAAGCATGTAGATAAAAGTGAGATGCTCAATATAGTGCATTTGGCTTTTCAGAAGGCATTTGACAAAGACCCTCAAGAGAGACTCCAGAGGAAGTTAAAGAGTGATGGGATAAGGGGCCATACCCTTTAGTGGATTGGAAATTGGCTAAAAGACAGGAAGTAGAGAGTTGTGAATCTCTCCAGCATTAAAGTTAGCAAGATGAATTAAATATTTTAGATAGGGGTCTTTCTTTCATGCCTTCTCAGAGATATGGTGCTTTCAAAACATATGCTGATCTTTTTAGGTTCATCAGGAAATTACATATTATGAACTTCTTTTCAGAAAAAGGTAATGATGATGAAGATCTATCTATTGTTCGCAAGAAATCTACATAGGTTCCCCCAAACCAAGTCAACCCAGTTGTAGATACCTTTGAGAAGGTAGTACTTAAAAGAGACAATGATGTGGAATCTAAATGAAAACAGATGCATTATAACATTACCAGACAAGAAAAAGAGGCACTATTTATTCATTCATTTATTTATTTAAAGGTTTTCTATACCGCCTTTCACATCATCAAAGAGGTTTACAATGAACAACAAAACCAATACATTATAACATTAGTAAGAACTACAGTATAACATTGTAGATGGTATGATGGTCAGTTATAAATGATTAATTTAGGAAAAGATTGATATAATCAACTTTATACAGTATACTTATAATCAGATAGTAAACTTATATATATTTTCATGATGGCAGGTATGTGAGGTGTAGTTAGTGTGGGTTTAGTCCATGTTTTGGCCTTGGACTTTTATGGTTAGTGGTAATTTGGATGGATAGGTGAATGAGTATTAGGTTGGGTCAGCCTTATCATTTATGTTTAGATCACCAAAATGCTCAATAAATAGGTGTGTCTTGAGGTTTTTCCTGAATATGGACAGGTCAGAAGTAGCTCTTAACTTTTCTGGAAGGGCATCCATAAATTAGGCGCACAAAGAGAGAAGGCTCTATTAATTGTGCTGCGATTTGTTTTGCTATATTCTGAGGGTACATTTAGTGTATTCTGGATACATCCTCTTCTAATTCTATCTTTTGAGTTAATTTTGATAAGTTTAGATGGATGTGAGGGTGCTATGTTTCTTAGTAATTTAAATATAATCAGCAAAAGTTTATATTTAATTCTGCTCTGGAGTGGAAGCCAATGAAGATCGTATAGGATTGGGATTATGTGGTAGGATAGTTGAGCTTTCTGGGTTATGCGGACTGCCCTGTGTTATGCCATCGAAAGGCAATTCAGTGTTTGTTTGGGGAGCCCCTGGAATATCTATTGCAATAATCTATATAAGGGAAGATCATCGCTTGGAGTATTGTTCTAAAATCAGATTGTGAAAGTAGTGATCTTAATTGTTTAATCAATCTTAGTTTATTATATCTTGCCCTGGCTGTTACTTTTATGTGAGATGTGAAGCTACATGACTCGTCAACGGTGATTCCTAGGTACTTAACTTTGTTCTTCACTTCTAAAATAGCCTCCTTTACATTAAGGTGAGGGGGTGGGTTGTAGTCTTGGTGTCCGGTAACAAATAGAACTTCAGTTTTATTGTAGCTACATAGAAACCTGACAGCAGAAAAAGACCACATGGCCTATCTGGTCTGCCCTTCCATATCACCCACTACAAGAGTCCCTTTTTTATTTAGAGAGCCTCTGTGTTTCTCCCATGCTTTTTTGAATTTATATACTGTCCTCATCTCTACCACCTCCACTGAGAGACTATTCCACGCATCTACCACTCTTTCCATAAAGAAATATGTCAACATATTACTCCTGAGTCTATCTCCTTTCACCTTCATCCTATGTCCCCTTGTAGCAGAACTTGCTTTCAATCGAAAGAGACTCTCCTCCTGTGCATTTATGCCACAGAGGTATTTAAACATCCCAATTATATCATCTCTATCCCGCCTTTCCTCTAAAGTATGCATATTAAGGTCCTTACGTCGGTCCTCATATGCTTTAGAACGAAGACCATTAACCATTTTAGTAGCCACCTTCTGCACCAACTCCAACTGTTTATATCCTTTTGAAGGTGTGGTCACCAAAATTTCACACAATATTCCAAATGAGGTCATACCAAAGGCACTATCACCTCCTTTCTTCTACTGGTCATTCCCCTCCCTATGCACCCAAGCATCCTTCTAGCTTTCACTGTTGCCTTTCTACCTGTATAGCTATTTTGAGATTGTCAGACACAATCATCCCAGGTTCTTCATGAACAGAAGTACTTCACCCCCTTTACTGTACCGCTCCCTTGGATTGTTGCAGCCCAAAGCCATGACCCTACAATTTTTAGCATTAAATCTCAGCTGCCAAATTCTAAATCATTCTTCAAGCTTAGCTAGATCTCTCCTCATGTTATCTACACCTTCCTGAGTGTCTACTCTATTGCAGATTTTGGTATCATCCGCAGAGGCAAACCTTACCCGACAGCCCTTCTGCACTATCACTAACAAAGATGTTAAAAAGAATCGGACCAAGGACAGATTCCAGCAAAATTCCTTCTCCTCAGAGTTAACTCCATTTACCTGTACCCTTTGTCGCCTCCCACTCAACCAATTTCTAACCCAAGCAGTAACTTTAGGGTCCATCCCAAGGCTGCTTAGTTTGTTTATAAGTCACCTTTGCGGAACAGTGTCAAATGCTTTAATGAAATCTAAATACACCACAACTAAGGCTCTCCCTCGGTCCAACTCCCTGGTCACCCAGTCAAAGAAATCAATCAGATTTATCTGACAAGGTCTGCCTCTGGTGAATCCATGTTGCCTCAGATCCTGCAATCCGTTGGACTCCAGAAACCTCACTATTTTCTCTTTCAGCAGCGCTTCCAATAATTTACTCACCACCGGGGTTAAACTAACCAGCCTGTAGTTTTCAAACCACATCCTTACTTCCGCTTTTGTGTAAAAGGACCACATGTTTATGCAATTTTCTTGATATACCACCCAGGTTGAAGGGCATCAGAGCCGTTTACAATCACTATAAGCAGGTACTGGATATATTCTTTCATCCCCAAAGGGCTCACAATCTATGTGTACCTGAGGCAACACAGGGTTAAGTGGCTTTCCCAAAGCCACAAGGAGTGCCTATTGGACTAGAAATCCCAGTCCCTCTGGCCTGAGATTGCTGTCCCCAGGTGGGAATTGAATCCCTGGCTCTCTGGCTAGAGGTACCTTCTCCTAACCATTAGGACCCCCCCCCCCCCCCGACTCCAAAGAGGCATTGAAAAAGTCAGTCAGTGGAGCTGCTAGAACATTCCCAAGATCCTTCAGTATTCTTGGATGTATCCCATCTGGTCCCATCGCTTCATCCACTTTTAGTTTAGCTAATTCCTCACAAACCCAGTCCTCTGAAAATTGTTTCAGATGCCCCTCGCTTTTGTTCCTATTTATGGGTGTTGTCTGAGGTCCTTCTCCCAGCCCTTCATCTGTGTACACAGAACAGAAATATTTGTTAAGCAATTCCGCTTTATCCTCATCAGCTTCTTCATATTCATCTCCTTCACCCCTGAGTCTGACAATACCACTTTTGCCCTTCTTCTCACTAACATGTCTGAAAAATGTCTTATCCCCCCATTTTATTGCATTGGCTGTTTCTCCTCGTTTTGAATCTTTCCTTTCCTGACTACTTTGCTAGCTTTCCTAAGTTTTTCCAAAAATAGATGCCTGTCTTCCTTTCTCTGTGATCTCTTGTATTTCATGAAGGCCTCCCTCTTTTTCTTCACTTTTTCAGCTACCTCTTTTGAGATCCATAGCGGTCTCCTTTTCCTTTTCCTTTTATATACCATTCTAACTAAAAGGTTGGTGCCCTTAAAATATCCCCTTTCAGTTTTGCCCACTGTTTTTCTATAGTCCCCAGCTGTTCCCATCCCACTAATAACTTTTTGAGGTATTTAATTTTCCTAAAGTCACTTTTGAATGGATTTTATCAGCTCTAGGCCTAATATACAACCACACCATCTAGTGATAACTGGATGTGAGATGATCTCCCACTATAACATCAGAAATATTTTCCACATTTATAAGCACCAAGTCAGTATGGCCCCTTCACGTATGGGTTCTGTTACCAGTTGTCTGAATGCTTCTTCCTGTAGAGAATCCAGGATCTCCTTGCTTCTAGATGACATTGCAGTAGAGGTGCACCAAGCAACATCCAGCATATTGAAATCCACTATCAGTAGCACTTCCTCTTTCCTGGCAATGCTTCTATGTCTTCTATTAAATCTCCAGTGTGACCTCATTTGGAGTATTGTGTGAAATTCTGGAGACTGCACCTTCAAAAGGATATAAACATGCTGGAGTCCATACAGAGGGTAGCTATTAAAATGGTTAGTGGTCTTCATTATAAAGCATATGAGGACAGACTTAAGGATCTTAATATGTACACCTTAGAGGAAAGGCGGGATAGGGGTGATATGATTAAGATGTTTAAATACCTCCGTGGCATAAATGTACAGGGGGGAGAGCCTCTTTCAATTGAAAGCAAGTTCTGCTATGAGGGGACATGGGATGAGGGTGAAAGGGGATAGATTCAGGAGTGATATGTGGAAATATTTCTTTACAGAAAGAGTGGTGGATCCATGGAATAGTCTTCCAGTGGAGGTAGTAGAGATGAGGACAGTATCTGAATTCAAAGAAGCATGGGACAAACACAGAGATCTCTAAAGGGAAAAAGGGGCATGTTGTAGTGGTTGATATGGAAGGACAAACTAAACAGGCCATGTAGTCTTTTTCTGTCATCATGTTTCTATGTTTCTGTCCACGTCTTTTCCCTCTGATGGAGGTCTGTCTATCACGCCAATGCAAATGGATTTCTCTTTCCCTCTTTCTAGTTTAACTCATAGTGCCTCCTCTCTCTCTCTTTTAAGCCCTGTATTTCCATAGCTTTAATATTATTTTTTACATATAGGGCCACTCCTCCCCCCTTCTTCCTACCCTGTCCTTTCTGAATAATGTTTAGCCTGGTATAGTTATATCCCAGTCGTGGTTGCCCATGAACCATATCTCTGTAATTGCCACTAAATCCAAGTCAGCCTCCCCCATTAAAGCCTCAACATCTGGGATCTTATTTCCCATGCTATGGGCATTTATAGACACTGCTTTCCAGATGTTGCCCCTTTTACCTAGTTCTGTAAAGGTATTTAATGTTTCACTTACCTGTGGGCTTTCACTTACCTGAGGGCTTTCTTCACCCATCCCCAATGAATCTAGTTTAAAGCCCAATAGGTTAGACAGTCTGCTACTGAAGACATGTCAACCTTTCTTGGACAGATGGACACCATCTGTGCTCTGCAGCCCTTGAAACATCATCCCATGGTCGAAGAAACCAAAATGCTCTTGACACCATCCACGCAACCATGCATTTATCTCCAGGATGCAAACTTCTCTGCTCTGGCCTTTACCCTCAACAGGGAAGAGTGAAGAAAATGCCATTTGTGCACCTATCTGCTTCACCCTCTGTCCCAAAGCTATGAAGTCACTTTTGATATGTTCACAGGGATACCTGGAAGTATCATTTGTGCCGACATGGATGAGTAACATCGGGTAATAGTCAGTAGGCTTGATGAGTCTCAGCAAACTCTCCATAACATCTTGGATTTCGGCACCTGGCAGACAGCATATCTCTCTGGACATCAAGTCTGGTTGGCTGATGGATGCCTCAGTATCCTTCAAAAGAGAGTCACCAACCACCACTACCCTTTGCTTCTTAGTGGTCACTGATTCAGCAACTTTGGGGTGTTAGAGCTGTGGTTCCCTTTCCTGGGATGCCTCCACCTCCTCCACCTCTGGGGTTGCATGATGGTTCTTCATTTCAAGGGATTGGTGATTCTGCAGGTCCTGGTGACTCGTGTCCAACCTTGGTCCTTCTGTAGGCTCCCATCCTCACCTCTGCTGGAAAGTTTGGATGTTTCAAGAAACATTTCATCAATGTACCTCTCATTGTCTTGAATGCTCCTCAGCCTTGCCATCTCTTCTCTGTGCTCCTCCACCTGTTTTCTGAGCGCTTCAGCATGTAGGCATCCTGCATATGGAACCAATCCTTCAACTGGCATTGGGATCTCTGTCTGGACAGAGGTAGAAGCTGTAATGGGGTAACAACTTTGGCAATATAATTTTTCCTAGCCATTGTTCAGTTGGGGGAGCCTTTATACTTTGCTTTGAAATGGAGAGACCTTGTTAGGAATGCCTTATAAGATTCTGAAGACTTTTATGCAGTTCTCAGTTCTTTCACAGGCTAATCAGGCCCACTAACCCCCTAAGACTTCAAAGAGCTGAGAGAAAAAGAAACTAACAGCAGAGTTTTAAACTTACCATTAAAAAAAAACCCTCAAGTATTTCCCCTTTTAAAATAAATTAGCAAAAAGACTAACTCTTGATCTTCAGGCTATGCAGTTTCAACCATTGTGAAATATCATTGAAGCATGATATAATGAGATCAAAATTGGAATTTGTTATGTCAAAAGGCATGTACAACATTATGTCGTCAGCGTATATGGCATATTCAAATTTATGTTTTCATATAAGGTGGCATAATGGCTACAAATAGATATTAAAGAGTAATGCATAAAGAGCTGAACCTTGAGGTAATCCTTGCTGTTGGCTATATGTAGAGGAGGATTTTTGGTCAATTCTAACCTTTTGGGAATGGTTGGATAAGTAGAATTGAAACCAGGAGAGCATTGTTCCATATATACCAATTTTTTGGAGTCTCTCCAGGAGGATGTGCTGGTTAATTGAATCAAAGGCAGAGGCAATATCTAGGAAAATAAGGATAAATGCTTTTTTAAAATCTATTCCCTTTATTAAACTGTTAAAGAGGGCTAGTAACAGGGTTTTGTCACCGTGGAGTAGTCTGAACCCATATTATTGATCATCTAAAGGGACATGTAATTTGATGTGGTCTCGAAACATAGAACATAGAAAAATGATGACAGAAAAAGACCACATGGCCTATCTAGTCTGTCCTTCCATATCGACAACTACAACAGTCCCCTTTTTTCTTTTAGAGATCCTCTGTGTTTTTCCCATGCTTTTTTGAATTCAGATACTGACCTCATCTCCACTGGGAGACTATTCCATGGATCAACCACTCCTTCTGTAAAGAAATATTTCCGCATATTACTCCTGAATCTATCCCCTTTAACCATCAACCCATGTCCCCTCGTAGCAGAGCTTGCTTTCAATCGAAAGAGGCTCTCCCCCTGTGCATTTATGCCATGAAGGTATTTAAACATCTCAATCATGTCACCTCTATCCTGCCTTTCCTCTAAGGTGTACACATTAAGATCCTTAAGTCTGTCCTCATATGCTTTATAATGAAGACCACTAACCATTTTAGTAGCCACCCTCTGTACTGACTCCATCCTGTTTATATCCTTTTGAAGGTGCGGTCTCCAGAATTGCACGCAATACTCCAAATGAGGTAGCACCAAAGACTTATACAGAGGCACCATCACCTCCTTTTTTTCTGCTAGCCATTGCTCTCCGTATGCACCCAAGCATCCTTCTAGCTTTTGCTGTAGCCTTTTCTACCTGTTTAGCTACTTTAAGATCATCAGACACAACCACTTCTAGGTCCCACTCTTCTTCAGTGGACAAAAGTACTTCACTCCTTATACTATATTGCTCTCTTGGATTGCTGAGGCCCAAATGCATGACCTTACATTTTTTAACATTAAATCCCATCTGCCAAATTCTAGACCATTCTTCAAGCTTAGCTAGATCCCTCCTCATGTTATCTACACCTTCCTGGGTGTCTGCTCTATTGCAGATTTCCGTATCATCTGCAAAGTGGCAAACCTTACCCGACAGCCCTTCCGCTATATCACTAACAAAGATGTTAAAAAGAATCGGACTAAGGACAGATCCCTGGGGCACACCACTGGTAACTTCCTTTTCCTCGGAGTGAGCTCCATTTACCTGTACTCTTTGTTGCCTGCCACTCAACCATTTTATAACCCAAGCAGTAACTTTAGGGTCTATCCCTAGGGTGCTCAGTTTGTTTATAAGTCACCTGGAGGAACGGTGTCAAATGCTTTACTGAAATCTAAATACACCACATCTAGGGCTCTCCCTCGGACCAACTCCCTGGTCACCCAGTCAAAGAAATCAATCAGATTTGTCTGACAAGACCTGCCTCTGGTGAATCCATGCTGTTCTGGATCCTGTAATCAGCTAGACTCCAAAACCCTCACTATTTTCTCTTTCAGCAGCATTTTCAACGTTTAACTGGCCTGTAGTTTTCAACCACATCCTTACTTCTGCTTTTGTGTAAAGGCACCACATGAGCCTCTCTCCAGTCCTTTGGCACCACTCCCGACTCCAACGAGGCATTGAGAAGGTCAGTCAGTGGAGCTGCTGGAACATCCCCAAGTTCCCTCAGTATTCTAGGGTGTATCCCATCTGGTCCCATCGCTTTGTCTACTTTAAGGTGAGCTAGTTTCTCACGAACACAGTCTTCTGAAAATTGTTCAAGATGCCACTCACTTCTGTTCCTGTTTGTGGGTGTTTTCGGAGGTCCTTTTCCTGGTTCTTCATCTGTGAACACAGAACAGAAATATTTGTTAAGCAATTCTGCTTTATCCTCATCCGCTTCTACATATTCCTCCCCTTCACCCTTGAGTCTGACAATACCACTTTTGCCCTTCCTCTTCTCACTAACATATCTGAAAAATGTCTTATCCCCCCATTTTATTGCATTGACTATTTCCTCCTCTTTTTGAATCTTTGCTTTCCTGACTACTTTGCTAGTTTCTCTAAGTTTTTCTAAATATAGATGCCTGTCTTCCTCTCTATGATCTCTTGTATTTCATGAAGGCCTCCCTCTTTTTCTTCACCTTTTAAGCTACTTCTTTCGAAAGCCATAGCGGTCTCCTTTTCCTTTTACCTTTATTTACCATTTTAACAAAAAGTTTGGCTGCCCTTTAAATATCCCCTTTCAGTTTTGCCCACTGGTTTTCTACATCCCCCAGCTATTCCCATCCCGCTAACGGCTCCCTGAGGTATTGGCCCTTCTTGGCAAAGTTAGTTTTCCTAAAGTCTAAGATCCTCAATTTTGAATGGATTCTAACAGCCCTAGTCCTAATACTGAACCACACCATTTGGTGATCACTGGATGTAAAATGATCTCCCACTATAACACCAGAAACACTTTCACCATTGGTAAGCACCAAGTCCAGTATGGCCCCTTGACGTGTGGGATCCGTTACCAATTGCCTGAATAGTTCTCCTTGTAGAGAATCCAGGATCTCCTTACTTCTAGAAGATACTGCAGAAGGAATTTATTTATTTTATTAACAATTCTTATATACCGCACTATTAGACATCAGCGCGGTTTACATTGAACAAAAAACATCCGACAATTTACATATGTCTGGTCAATTACATTTAACAGGAGATATAAACTTGGGAAATAGGGGAAACTATATACAAAGGTGTGTTATCTGACAAGAGATATCATAGTTAACTATATACAAAGGTGGTGCAATAGTATATGGAACTGTTTGTATTTACAATGTGCCAGTCAACATCTGGCATATTGAAATCCCCTATCAGTAGCACTTCCCCTTTCCTAGCAATGCTGCACATGTCTTCAACTAACTCTCTGTCCACCTCTTCCTCTTGTGAGGGATGTCTGTATATCATGCCAATGCAAATAGATTTCTCTTTCCCTCTTTCTAGTTTAACCCACAATGCCTCCTCTCTCCCTTTTAAGCTCTGTAATTCCAAAGCTTTAATGTTATTTTTTACATATAGTGCTATGTACTATTTTCTTGATGATTTTGGCTAAGAATGGCAGACTGGAGATAGGCCTATATGAGGTAGGGCATAATTTGTCAAGGGACTTGTGCTTCAAGATGGGGCAGATTATTGCTTGTTTTAAATCCTTGGGCATGTGTCCTTGAGTAACTGACATGTTAACAATGCTAACTCTAGGGACAATGCAAACTCTTTGCTCCGCTGATTTCTCTATGTTTTCTCCAGATCTGCAGGTCCAGACATAGAATTCTACTCTATCGGCTGCCCTAGATTAGCTAGCCCCTCTTCAACCTATTTTGAGTGCCCACCATTCGCACCCTCACCCCTGGTATCATTCCAGTCTCTTCCTTCATCGTTCCTATCTCCACCACGCTAAGCATCTGGAGGAAAGGTCCATAAACCATTATTAAGAAGGGACCCAGGATATCAATGCTTGACCCAGTACAAGCATTGCGGAACCTGTGTCTTTTGGGGAAACTGCTAGGTACGTATGACCTAGATTGGCCACTGTTGGAAACAGGATACTGGGCTTGATGGACCTTGGTCTGACCCAGTATGGCATATCTTATGTTCTTATTTCTAGAGTAAACACCCTTCCCCGGATATCCTGGCCCATTATCACCACTGTCACCGTCATTATCACCTCCTCTTCCATTCTAGTAAGCAAGCTTACTTCTCCAACCTTATCTCTTCAGCCTCTAGCTCCTCTCGCCAACATTATTCTATTCTCCATTCCCTTACTGCATTGTATTCCTTTGCCTCCTCTGCTTCCCCTCCCCTTATCCCTGTTCCGGCCTTATTAGCCACACACTTCAGTAACAAGGTGCAGGCCTTGCACTCAGTGTTTCCCTCCTGCCCGTCCCCCCTCTACCTTTCCCATTCTGATACCCTGTCCCCGCTTCTGTACCCAACACAGATGGTCCTTCCTTCTCCTACTTCTGGTCTTTCTTTCGGCCTATTACCCTCCCCGAACTATCTAAGGCCCTAGCCACCACTCGTAAAACTACCTATCACTCCAACCCTATTCCCTCTCTCTGGTTGACTGAGCCCTCTCTAGCACTTGCCCCACTCATTCTCTCTATATTCAATTCCAGCCTCCTTTCCGGTACCTTCTCGTCCCCCTGGAAACATGCCCTGATTCATCCTATTATTAAGAAGCTCTCCCTGGATACATCTGGCACCCCATTTCCAACCTTCCCTTCCTATTCCTTAAGAAATTGGTCTTTTCTCAGCTCTCCTCACACCTAGATGCCACTTTGTCCCTTCACCCCGTCAGTCAGGTTTCTGTCTCGACCATAGTACCGAATCCATTCTCCTCTACTTTTTGAATGAATTACACACCGCTCACAACCATGGCTCTATCTCCATTGCAATTTCCCTTGATCTGTCTGCTGCCCTTGACTTAGTTGATCACCACATCCTCCTTTCTAGCCTCTGCAATGTTGGGATCACTGGTTCCATTCTCTTCTGGTTCCATTCTTTTCTTACTAATAGATCTTTCTCAGTTCTCTCTGGCTCCTCCTCCTCACCTGTAACCCCTCTCACCTGTGGTGTCCCTCAAGGGTTTGTTCTGGCCCCCCTGCTGCTCAATATTTTCCTGGCCCCTCTGACCCTTCTGGTGCAACAATTTGGTGTTTCCGCATACTATTACATGGATGACATCATTCTCCTTCACCATACAGACTCCTCCACAACTGATATTACCCCCCCCCCCTCAATTCCTGCCTTTCCTGCATTAACTCCTTCAATTATCTCCACATAAACCACTCCAAAACCATGGCCATTTGGTTCACCTTTGGTAGTCCCACCCCCTCTATTGCCCCCCTGCTTTCTTCTTCCCCTATCCCCATTGTTTCCACCCTCCATTATCTTGGTGTTACCTTTGACTCTGCTCTGACTTTTCATGACCATATCTCCTCGGTTGTCCAGCATTCTTTCCACTCACTAAAGGGCAAATCCGAGATATCCATCCTTTTCTTCCTGTCTCCTCCCTGACTACCCTGTCCTCTCCTTGTCTAGATTATTATAATGTCTCCCTAGCTGGCGTACCTCAATATCAACTACATAGGCTTCAACTGGTACAGAACACAGTAGCCCGTATCCTTACCCATGCCACCAACTCAGACAATGTCACCCCACTCCTCATTCATCTCCACTGGCTCCTTGTGTCTTCCAGAATTCAATACAAAATCCTCACTTTTGTCCATAAAGTGATACACACTGGAGTATCTCAATACCTCTCCAATCTGGCTCACCTCCACACCCCTCAGCGATCTCTTCAGTCCATACACGCTAACCGCATGTCCCTTCCCTCCCCTTCCCAAGCCTACCTGGAGTCCACCCGGTCCTCAGTCTTCTTCTTCCTTGGCTCTAGGCTCTGGAACTTGCTCCCGCCAGCTCGCCACTTAGAACCTTCTTTTGCCAGTTTCAAAGCCCGATTAAAGACTCATCTCTTCTACACTGCCTTCAACCTCACCCTGCTACTCTTGCCCCTCATAACCCCCCCACCCCGTGATGTCCCTGTGTTGTTACACCCCTCCCTATTCAAGGACAGTCCTGTTCTTTCTTGATCTTCCTGTTCTGTCTCTTTCCTGTCTGACCATTGGCGTTCTGTTTCCTTCTTTCACAGCCTTTTTGATTTTGCATTGTAAACCGCTCTGATACTTACGTGTGGGTGGTATATTAAGTGACGAATAAAGATAAAGAAAAGATAAAGATTGGTGCAAATTCAGTGTAAGTTACCTTTATTCAGATAACCAGGCATGGGTCAAGACTGGAAGTTGTGGTATTGATTTGATATAATCTTTATGGAAATTTGACCATATCTTTGGGTACAGTAAGTTTGGAATTAGGGGTAGTGTTAAGTGGTTATATGACAATTTAAGTTTGCTTTCATAATAATCCGCTAAGGTTTGGGGGTTTATGTTTGATTTGTTGAGGAGCGATTCTGGGTATGTGTAAGGGATTTAACAATTTCAAATAATTCTCTTGGCCGGTTCAGCGAATTAAATACAATTTTTGTATGGTAGTTTCTCTTTTCTTTGTTGATTGTATCTTGGTATAGTGAAAGTCTGTCCATATATGTTAATCTGTCTTTGTGGGATTTGGACGCTCTCCACATGTGTTCCAATTCCTTAATTGTCTTTTTAAGTTTCTTATCTCTTGAGAATACCATTGCTTTGATTTATTTGTTTTGTCCTTGTTTGTGTTGTGGGACCATATCAATAGGAGTTTAAGTCTCCGATCTCAGGATCAATATTTGGGAGAGTCTCATTTAAAAATGTGTCTTTGTCAAAGCTCTTAAATTTTGTATGATGATTGGTTCCCGAGTAAGGGATGCGATTAGAGATTTGGTATGATAAATTGAAATTTATTCGATGGTGATCCAAACATGGAACAGGTAGTATTTGTGGTCTAGTGGTTTTGGGAAGATCATAGATTATGTTAGGTAGGAATATTAGATCAAGGGTATTTCCTTTGGTATGTGTGGGAGCAGTTACTATCTGCTGATATGACATATCTGCCATGGTGTTGAGGAATGTGGTGGTGTGTGTGCTTTGTTGTGATGGTAGATTAAAGTCACCTAGTAATATGAATGTTTTTTTTGTTTCAATAGTAGTGGTTAGACTATTATGGTCGGGTGAGAGTGGTCTGTATATTAGGCAGAATGTAATATGTCTATTTTCTATAACTAGTATGTCCATTGATTTGGTGTTATTAGACATTGTAAGGGAGGCATTGTGCTCTTTCTTGACAATAATGAGGACACCACCGCCATATTTGCTTAATCTATGAGAGTGAAAAACATCATAATTCAGTGGCTCTAATTGGTTAATAAGAACTTTATCTGCTTCTGAAAGCCAGAATTTAGTAATGAACATAAAATCAGGTTTGGAGTCCTCAATATAGTCTAACATGGCGGGGATTTTATTCTATACAGATCTGGCATTGATTAACAAGCACACTTCAGTGTAATCTCAATTGGTTTATTTTTTTGGATGGAGTGAGTGTTTGGGTGATGTATATGAGTCTTTGATTATTGTGTTGAGATTTCTGTGCCTCTCTAAGGAGGACAGAGTGGGGGTTCTGATGACATTGGTACTGAATTATGAGTATATTCTGGAACCAATTCTGTGATAGTGATAGAGATAAACCATGAGATAGTAGGCATAGTATGGACAACATGCAGTAGAGGTAAATTACAAACTTGTGGGTTTCTTTCTTTTTTTCTATATTAAATAACAGCTGTGGATGGTATGCAAAATGCAAAATCCCAATTAATATCTAAGTTAACGTCAGAACGTAAAGGCCAAGCAGAGGAGGCTCTTGAGTGGTCTGCAAGATCCAGGGGTGCCTTATATTGTTGTCAGATATAGGCCAGCTGTGAGGATGTTTGGTAAGGTCAGAGATTTATGACATATCCAGTAGGCTGGGGAGCCTTTCAAATGCAAAATAGCACTTCTCATAATAGCATAAAGTTATCCCTTGATAGACTGAGGCAGAAATTAGAAGTGGTAAGTTATCAGGAATTCTTATCTGTGCAGTCATGAATACAATTCATATCACATAAGCCTTATTGAGGCACTAATAGCTAAAGATACAGTGTACAACCTTATACTATACCCTGTGCTTGTTTTAGAGTTCATCGCATAATGTGCGGTATTATGATATATCGGAGAGAGTACCTTCTGATGTTACTCCGATGGTTGGTATCTGTTCAGGTGGTGTCCTCACCTAAGGGTCACATCTAAGGGCATGCCTGGAGGCATTCCCTTTTGTAGCAAAGTTCAGCTGTGTGCTGGGAATGGCTTGATTGGCCTTGCAGTGGGGGGTAGGGAGGCTCTCTCCTTCCTGCTCCCTAATCCGATGTTTAAGAAATAATCTTTGAGAAATAATCCTAAAATTACAAATAAACCAACTGTTTTGCCATGAATACAGATGACTATATTAAAGAGATTAATAGGCAGTTAAGAGACCACTCCTTTTAGATGGGGATCCTACTCCCCTTTTGAAAAGAAGTGTGGATTCTTTTATTCTTACTGGATTTCAAATAGGGTATCTTACTAAAAAGGAATCTGATTTTCTGACAGTACCTCACCCTGTCATCCCTACCATCTATATTCTTCCTAAAAGCCACAAGTCCCTTGTAGACCCTCCAGGCCATCTAATGATTTCAGC
This sequence comes from Ichthyophis bannanicus, assembly GCA_033557465.1. Classification (NCBI taxonomy): domain Eukaryota; kingdom Metazoa; phylum Chordata; class Amphibia; order Gymnophiona; family Ichthyophiidae; genus Ichthyophis; species Ichthyophis bannanicus. The sequence continues at coordinate 579,510,415 of CM066031.1, forward strand.
TATTGGATCCATTTTTTAACCTATTTCACAGTTTTTAAACCAGTACTTCCCAAACCTTTTTTCACTGTGACTCCATTTTAGCAGAGGAAAATTCATGTGACCCAGATACTAATCAAATAGAATGATTACGCAAACAACATAAATATAAACATATAAATATGTAAATCTGTGCTTTTTAAAGTAATTATTCAATGTACTCAGCATGACTGACACATATAGGCTTTGAAGTTATAACATAACTTCTTGAATATTTGCAGTGTGGGCAGGGCTGGTGTTAGGCTCGCAGGGGACCCAGGCAGAAACTGATGAGAGGGCCCAGAGCATGGGGGCCCAGGGCAGCTGCCCTGTTTGCCACCCCCTAACGCTGGCCCAGAGTATGGGGGCTGAGCATCTGGGGGGGCAGTGTGTGTGTGTGTTTATGTGCAGAGACTGAGGGAAAAGTGACTGGGGACGTTGTGTGTATGTCTGAAGCTGAAGAAATCACAGCTTCCTAGTGGGCTTTGAGGGCCCTTCCCAAAGTTTTACCCTGAGTTGATCCCCAGCCATATCTATCACCAGTCCTGGCAAATGTACATTCCAAAAGCTTATATGTTCCAATCACTAAATAGAAAATAAAATTCTTTGGTTCTACCTTGTTTTCTGGCCATTTATTTTTATAATCGTTTGGTTCTGGTTTCTGCTTTTCTCTGTCTTCTCTTAGCTCTTTTTTCCAGGGTCACCTGTCTACTTGTCATGTCTTCTTTCTCCTGTCTTCACCGTCATCACCTACATCAATCTGTAACACTAATCTTTCTTTTCAGTTTTCTTCCTTCTACTTTTACCATTTAGTTGTCGGTCTCCCGCTGTTTATTGCATTTACCCACAGCTTTCCATCACGTTCCCTCATCCATTCCTCCCATTTCCCAAGTCTCTCATTGCACAGTCTTTTACTAACTCTCCCCATGTCCAGCATCTTCCCTCTATCCTCTCTCCCTTTCCCATCCAGGGTGTCTGTCTCTCCCTCTCTCTCTCCCATGTTCATTAGTTCCTTTCTGCCTCTCTAGTGCCCCAACACATGTTCCTCATCTCTTCTGTCTCCCTAGTTCCCACCTGCCCTTACCAGTATCTTTTCTGCCTCCCTAGCCCTATCATTAATGCTCAGTCTCACCAGTTGTTGCACCCTCCATGTCCAGTATCTCTTTTCTCTCACCTCCTCTGTACCCCCCCCCCAATGTCAAACATCTTCTATCTCTCTCCCTCCTTCCCATTCCAGCATCTTCTCTGTTTCCAAAGTTTCTTACATGATCGTTATCTCTGCATTTCCCTAGTCCTCCCCTCCCATATCCAGTATATCATCTGTTTCCCGAGTTCCTCCACAAAGGCCATCATTTCCTCTATCTCACCAGTCATCTTCCCACCCATATCTAGCATCTCCTGTCTTCCTGCCAAGCACCACCCCACACACCAAGTCAAGCATCTCCTATCTATCTATCTCCCTTCCCTGTCCAGCATCTCCTCTGTCTGCCTTGTTCTATTCCCCCATGTCCAACATCTTCTCTACCTGCCTGTACTATACCATCTCCATGTCAAGGATCTCACTGCCATACAACATATTCCATCCCCCATCATGTCTAGCATCCTCCCTATTTCATCTTGCCTAGTGGTCCACCATCCAACTTTCCTTCCCCCTCCTCGCTGGGCTAGCATCTTCCCCCAGTTCTGTACATCTCATAGTCAAAAAAATTGAAACCCCAAGAAGCCAAGCTCTGCATGCAACGCAATACCAGAGAAATAAACTGATGCAGTTCCCCCTGTATTATGCAAAATATAAAGATGGCATATATAAAATCCATAAATTGAAATATTCCAGTCATTAAACTAAAAATAAATTATTTATCTTTGTGGTCTAGCTATCTTAATTTTTCTAACTGCCTTGGTCCCAATGTATGGATTCTGCATCCTGTCTTCTCTTAACTCTCCTTTACAGAGACTGCAAGCCATCTGCCATTTCTCTTCACCCAACTTCTTAATTCTTTCTTTACTAACTTCCCCTCCCCATCCTGCATTCTCCCACCTCCTACGATCTCAGCCCAGCACCTTCCCCCCCCTCTCTCACTTTCATCCAATGTCTTCCTCCCTTTCTCTCCCACAACCGGCCTCTTCCCCCCTCTCCCCCCTTCCTGCCCAGTGTCTTTGTTCTCTCCTACCCTCCCAACCCAACTTCTTCCCCTTCTCTCTCTCCCACACATCTGCATCTCCCCCATGCTCTCTATTCCCCCATACCTAGCATCTCCTTTATTTCTCTCCCTAGCCTTGCTATCTCCCTTGGCCCTTCCGTCCCACATCTAGTATCGCCTCTGTCTCCCTATGTCTCCCCTCGCCATATCCAGCATCACCCCTTTGTCTCTCTATGTCCCCCCTGATGTACAGCATGACTCCTCTGTCTCCTTATGCCCCCCTATGTCCAGCATCCACCCCTCTGTCACCCAATGTCTCCCCCCCCCCTCACATGTCCAGCATTTCCTCAGTCTCCCTTGCTGTCCCATCCTTTCTGACACATACTTGTTGTAGCCAGCACTTGTTCGGAGAAGGGGTGAATTGGGCATGCCCTGGGAGAGCACCTCATGTCAAATCCAGCCCACCAGTAACAAAAGTACTACAGATGCGGGGCCTTTCTGATACAAGCACGCGTGTGCCTCGAAGTCCCTGCTGGCCCTCCTTGTCCCGCCTCCTCTGATGCAACAAGTATGCATCACAGAGGGCAGGACAGGGAGTGCCGGCAGGGTCTTAGAGGCAGCTGCTTGCATCAGACAGGCCCCGCGCCTGTACTACCTTTGTTACTGGTGGTGGATGGTGGGCTGAATTTGGCAGGAGGTGGCATCCTGAAAGCGCAATTCACCCCATCCTGAACCCAACCTGAGGCCGCATCCCCAAATGAGGATTTTGTGACCCCATTTAGGGTCGCGACCCACAGTTTGTGAGGCACTGACTTAGACCGTTTTTAACCACTATTCGATTTTATGTGAGAGATTCCTTAAATGTCATTCATATTTTGAAACATTTCAGGGGATACCATGACCAATTGATTTTGGCCACCTTGGACATAATATCCCTTTACACCAACATTCCACAAAAAAAGGCCATCCGCATTGTTGAACGTGTCTTATAACCTTATAATTATCTATCTGGAAAAAGAGGCAAAGTCAAGATAGTACTCACAGATGGTCTGATGAGTGTCAACAGACCTTTGTTTGTTTAAAAAAAAATACCCACAACCTCAGTGCTTGCTTTAGCTAACTAGAAGCTACCATACATTCTGCATACAGATGCCAGTTTTCAAAGCCTGCAGGCCACACTTTATCAAATCAAGATAGGAAATTATAAGTTGTTGCATATGCTAGCGAAGGTCTCAGAAGAAGTGAAAGGAATTATACTGCCCACAAATTAAAATGACTTGTTCTACAGTGAACTATAGAGAAATATTATGACTGTCTACATGGATTTGAATTTCAAGTGATTACTGACAACAATCATTTAACATACATTCTCACCACTGCCAAGTTAGATGCAGCAAATCATTGATGGTGGACAGCACTGCCTTTATATAATTTCTCCATCAGATATAAGGATGGAAAGGAAATATAAAATGCAGAAAATCTGTCCAGATTTCCCCAAGGTGGATTGAGAACTCAAACTCTTTAACAAAAGAGGAGCAAGTTGCATGATTGATAACTAAACCACAAGAACAAAGTGAGGTCCTAACCCATGATGCATGCCTGGCAATCTAATAGCCTAGAGAAGTATAGATTGATTCTGAAAGAAGAAAATCAATTATGAACTGGGTTGGTAGAGACCTTGCCTACTAAAGGACAAACTATGTCTCCAGAGTACGGTTTCCCAGAAAGCTGATCCAGTGTATCAAGTTTCCCAGAGGTTTCCTTGTTTAAATGAAGGAAATTTCAAACAAAAGACAAAATACCTGTACCGAATCATCTTGTTACCAGATTTGTGAATGGCAAGAATAACAAAATAAACAATAAAATTCTGTTATTTTTTTTCTAGGAAAAAAAGGTTCCAGGACTCACATGCAAGATGCAGGGCAGAGGGGTGAGCCTTACCAAGGAGTGTGGGGGAAGGGAGAGATGGGTGGCATGTACCCCCCACCTCCACCTGCAGCCCTGTCCCCATATAGCCTCACTCCTGCAATTGGTCACAGAGTCTAAAGGCAACATTGAAAACATTACACCATTCCCTAGAACACCAACACATACCTCTTTTTAGGAAAACAGATCTCTACCCAAAAACTACACTGAAATGCCTCATCTAATTCAAGCAGCATGTCAGACATGAAGGGAACCTCACCAGATACTGAAAAAGGGTTCAGAAGTTAGAAATGGAAAGTCAGAAGATGTCAGGGCAAGCATTAGGAGGAGATGAACCAAGGTAATCATCAGATAAGAGAGGACCCTCAAGCCTTCCTGAAGCTGAGAAAGATACACCCTGCTAGTAGGCTTTGGGGGTCTCAGCCATGTCTAACACCATTGTGGCAGATATCTATTTATTTATTTGGGTGTCTTTTATACTGCCCTATCATGTAATCAGGGCGGTTTACATTATAAAACAACATTAACACATTATAACAAAGTGACCATGTTATATACATTCCAAAATTGACATATTCCAGTCACTAAATAGAAAACAACTTTTTTTATATATCTTTTCTTTCTGACCATTTAATTTTTCCCAGGCTTTAGTTTCTGCTTTCTTCAGTCTTCTCTTAACTCTGTTTCCAGGGTCACCTCTTCATTGGCCATTTCTCTCTCCTCCTATCTTCATTTCCTCACCTGCATCCATCTCTAACATTGATCTCTTTCTTTCAGCTTTATAGTTTATGGTTTATTTTAGACTTGATATATTGCCTTTAGCTGAGGGCAACAAAACCGTTCACAAAATTTTAAAAAAATGTTAAATATAGAAATAGGAGAGAAAACAATAGAGGTTAGATGAGTTTAGGGAGAAGCATAGTGGAAGAAGGGGGAAGTTAATCGGTACAGACCTAGGTCCTATCCAGGGCTGGTCCAAGGGTTTCTGATGCCCTAGGCAGAAACCCCAGTCTTGCCGCACCCTCTAAGTTGCCGCTTTCCCCCCCCCCCCCCAGCTGGCACCGCCCCCCTGCCTTCCCTCCAGCTGCTGCTGATTCCGTCTCGGGAGGGGGAGGTGAGCAGCAGCAGCATTTCCAAAAGCAGCAGCTTTTTGCCACTGCTTTTAGAAATACTGCTGCTGCGATTGCCCGTTCCCCAAATGGAATTTGGGTCAGCTGGGAGGGGGTGGCACAGCCGGTCATGTGTGGCACTGCTGCCACCCACCCAGGCCCTAGCCCACTTAGTGGACAGACTGACCCTGGTCCTATCGACCGCCCTGCTCAGATCCCTCCATAAGCTTGCTCGAAAAAATAGGATTTTTCTTAAAGAATTTATTGATGTGTCTTGTTTAATACACAGAGGGATCGAGTTCCACAAAGCTGGTGCCTAGAAAAAGAAGACTGATTGCTGGTAGATTTGTGTCAAGCAAGGCTGTTGGGCGAAACAGTCAGCCTATTGTGGCCTGTAGGGTGTGTAGGGTATTAGGGAATCAGATAGATAAAGGGCTAGAAGTAAAATTTTGAATTAAATATGGTAAACAATAGGGAGCCAATAGTGAGATTTTGAAAGTTGAATGTTGCAATCAGATGGTTTAGAGTGAGTAATTAGCTTGATTGCTATATTTTGAATTTGCTGGAGTTGTTTAATAAACTGTAGAGGCAGACATTATTTTTCTGCTTCTTTATACAGATTTCAGTTCTCCTTACCAATCAGTTCTCGGTCTTCTTTTTATTATTGCATCTATGTACAGCTGTCTACCTCTTTCCTCCACCCCAGTCCTCTCATTCCTCATTGCTCTCACTAACTCCCTCTTATCTTCTCCTTCCCAGGTTCATCATCTTTCTTTCCTCTCTTTTCCTCCATCCAGTGTCTTACATCTAGCATCCCCTTTCTGTGTCTCCCTAGCCTCCTCCACCCCCCCCCCCCCATGTCCAGCATTCCCTCCTCTGTCTCTCTAGTCCCCCTACCTAGGAGGTCTAGCATCTCCCCAGTGTCCCTATTCCTCCCCTCCTGTCTCATCATGTCTGGTGACTGTATTCCCCTCTCCCCAAGTTGTCAGGAATACCCCATCTGGGTCCTTATTCCCTCTTCCATGGTCCTTTATCATATCCAGCACATCTTCTCCAATCTCTCCTCTACTACTCCCCCTCCCATCTCGCCAAGTTCAGAATCTCACCCATCTGTGTTCCCATTCCCTCTCCCATTGATGGTCTCATCAAGTCCAGCATGCCCTCTCTAACCTCTTCACCTATCCTCGAGGTCCAGCATCTCCTAGTGCCCCATCATCAAGTCCAGCACGTTGCCCCCCCCCCTCCTTCCCCCCTCACAAGTCCAACATCTTTCTTTCCTGCCACCGGCTCCAGCCTGCAGCCATCTGAATCCAAACCTGCCTGCAGCCCCAATCTAACTGAAAATAATGCAGGGCCTGCCTTCACACACTTGTGCTGAAAGCAATGTGATGCAGGTCCCTTCCTCATAGACACAGGAAGTCTGCATTGCTTTCGGCACGAGTGTGCAAAGGTGGGTGGCAGGGAGGGGCAGGAATGCTTGCAGTGGGTGAGAAGGGTAGATGATTAGCAGCAGCAGAGAGGTCCCCTCAGTTCAGCAGTGGTCGGCTGGCAGAAAACTGGCAACCCCAATTAGAAACCAGTGAGCCACGTAGGCAAGTAGTGAAAAGATGCTGGTGCTTCATAAGATTTGTAAGTCCAACCAAAAACTCTTGGAGGTCAGCCTTTTACCTAAATAAGCTCATAGGGCCCGATTTTCAAAACTGCTGATATTCAAATGCCACAGCGGCCAGCCATGGTGCTTGAGTATGGGTGGGATATTGAGCTGCGGTATTCAGATAGGAGCTGCTGCTAAATATCCAGGCAGAGCAGTGATAACCACTGAATGGCAACATTTACTCAGTTGCCAGAACGTACCCAATTACTGCCAATACCGCCCCCGGATCCACCCATGGACTGCTGCTTCACTAGCTGGATAGTGCTGGGGTGGTCTAGAAATATTTGGCAGTGCTATGTAGATAGTGCTGCTCAACATTGCGGTCTGCTGCATTAACTGGCTAGCTAAGGGTTTTGAATATCAGCCTGATAGTTTGTTATAAAGACTAAAATGTATGTAAAAAAGCAATCATATTATAGCATATATTTGTGCAGAAAGTATTTGCTGTTATGGGGCCTCACGAAGACTGTTGCCAGTTGGTAAGGTTTTGTTAATTATTTTTACAAATAATTCTTACTTACTGCAGCCAGCTGCTTGCTGGAAATTGTTTGGGACCAGATAGTACAGATGTCTGCACCCACTCTTGCTTCACGATGGCGGTGGCGACTACTACAAATTTCCATTGCCCTCTATTGCTTCTTATACCTTTCCAGCAGTTTGTGTACTTTGGACAGTCTCTGCAATTTTCCTCTGAGGATTGATGTGACAGCATTTTGAAACATTTGCTCAGGCTAACCATATGAAGGATCAAACTGCCAGGACAGTTGCTCAGATCTTTTGGGAAAATTACATCAGCCCTTATGGATATCTGAGTTAATTGCAGAACTCTGCTAGATATGTGGAGGGACAACACAAATAACCCTGTATCATCTGAGGGCAAATCCAGAGGAGTGATTCAAGGGAACACTTCTAGGGTATGCCAGGTTCCTTCTAGAACCAAAAGAAAATGACCTTGAGGAATTATGTCCAACCTTTAGTACATGCATACAATTGTACTAAAAAGGAAGTCATAAATACCACCATGCATTCTCATGTATGCTTGTTACCCTTTGTTTCCAATGAATTTATGCTAGATGGACACTATACACAAGAGTCACCAAACTTACATGAAACAATTGAGAATACTCCAATCTGCATATGAATTAAATACAAAAGAAGATGAGAAAAATCATGCTTCTAACAAGCATTGATAGCATGAAAAAGTATATGGATCCTTTGTGATGGAAGAAGTGCTGGTTCTTAATTTATCTTTGAGATGAAAACATAAATTGCCAGATGAATGGGAATTCATAATCTGTATTGTAGAGATGCAACTGAATGATAATATATCAGTATATCTTGTGGAGCCTGAAAAAGGTGGTGTCTCCTTAGGACATTGCATTGAGATATGTTGTACCCATGCAGCTCTGCCAAAGAGGAAAATGAACCAGGAAATGCTATTACAAGGAAAGTAACCTGTCAGATGCAAAAAGAAGGTGTATCAGAAAGGGAGAAGTTAACTTGGATGTGTCACTGGAAGAAAGTTTTCTTCTTGAACAAGATGTCACTTTCCACTCTGAACTAATTCCTGATGCTGCTGACCAAGAGCAAGAGGAGGATGGGGAGCAATCAGATGTCTGACTCTAATCTGAGTGTAGCTTCTTCAGAAGAGACATTAGTAATGTTGTCTGAAACTGAATTAGCTGATGTCAGAAGATAACAAAGAAGCAGACAAACAAGAGAGGATGAGTGACTAAGGGGCATATTTACTAAAGGTTAACATGCATTAATGAAATTTAAAGTGTATTAAGTGAAGCTAGGGCCCATAGAAATGACTAGGTCATAGCAGCACTTAATGTGCCTTAACCTTTAGTAAACATGCCTCTAATAATCAGCTGAAGTCAACTAATAAGAAAGAATTATTTAGCAACCTCACTAGTACACATTCTTGCAGCCATAGCAGAAGACCCGGAATGGAGTCACTATGAAAAGCTCTTTGGAGGTCTGCAGTTTAGGGTGGGAAAATGTAGCCACTATGACTTGTACATTGCCCTTTAAGCAGACTTCAAAGAGATGAGAATAGAACATGTTACACAGAAACATAGAAACATGACGACAGAAAAAGACCACATGGCCTATCTAATCTGTCCTTCCATATCAACCACTACAACAGTCTCCTTTTTTCCTTTAGAGATCCTCTGTGTTTATCCCATGCTTATTTGAATTCAGATACTGTCCTCATCTCTACTACCTCCACTGGAAGACTATTCCACAGATCCACCACTATTTCCGTAAAGAAATATTTCCGCATATCATTCCTAAATCTATCCCCTTTCACCCTCATCCCATGTCGCCTCATAGCAGAGCTTGCTTTCATTCGAAAGAGACTCTCCTCCTGTGCATTTATGCCATGGAGGTATTTAAACATCTCAATCATATCACCTCTATCCTGCCTTTCCTCTAAGGTGTACATATTAAGATCCATAAGTCTGGGGAGATTGCCGCTGTGAAGGAGCTACCGTGTATTTCCAGCTGCACGGTTCAGAGGAGCGGGACCTGGAGGAGGCTTTTTTGGTCATCGGGTAGGCAGGAGGAGGACGTGCCTTGGCCCGGAGGACCCTGCTGTGCCCTATAAAGCCCTCCGGTTGGGAGTGAGTAGTTGGGAGATTGCCGCTGTGAAGGAGCTGCCGTGTATTTCCAGCTGCACGGTTCAGAGCAGCGGGACCTGGAGGAGGCTTTTTTGGTCATCGGGCAGGCGGGAGGAGGACGTGCCTTGGCCCGGAGGACCCTGCTGTGCCCTATAAAGCTCTCCGCTTCTTTACGCGGCCGCGTGGTGTGGCCTAAAGGGGCGTGGCTCAAGGGGCAGGACACACCCCTTTGGCGCCCCTTTGGCGCACGTGAGGCGTTCATGTGGTGTGTCCATTCAGAGCTGATTCCATCATCATGGGTAAAAGGAAGGCGAAGGTTGGTGATAAATCTGGGGCTGGAAGCTCAGCAGAGAAAGTGGTGGGCCCTATGGACAAGCACGTGACTGCCCTGCTGCCTGGTAATCGATCTCCGGAGGAGGTCTCGTTGAGTCCTGTTCTCCGGTCTCCTCCTCCTTTTCCTCTTCCTGCTCTTTCATCCACCATTTCACATAGTTCTCCTGAGCAGATTCCCCCAGTTCCATGTCCTGTATTTCCATCTGTAACAGAGCCTGGGACTTTAGTATCTCCTACGGGGGATGTAACTCTTCATGATATCTGGTCTGCAATTCAAAAAATAGATGTACGTTTAACTTCTACTGTATCCTCTTTGTGTAAATTTTCCCAAGATGTGGTGGACAAGTTACAATTTATGGATAATCAATTAGGTTCAGTTGTAAAGCTTGCCGCTAGCACTGATTCTCAATTTCAATCTAGCCGTAATTCTGATGTTGCGTTTATACGTGACTCCTCAGTAATTTCCTTTCGGTTTGAGGTGCTTGAGAACCGTGCTAGAGCGTGCAACTTACGTTTCCTTAATTTTCCTATGACACACCTAATGTCCTCTGATATATTGTTGGGTAAATACTTTTTGGAGATTCTGCATTTGGAGGGGGATTTTCATACAGCCCAGACAGTCCATATGTATTATTTGCCTCTTGGTTCTTCCTCCACTCCTCAGGCTGAGGGGGCTTCGGCCCCTTCAGTCTCTTCAGTGGATCAAAATTTAACAGCCTTCTTGGAAGATTCAATGGATATTATCTCCAAACGCAACACTTTGGTATTTCAGTTTATTTCTGAATCTGCCAAACTGCGGGTTATGAGAGCATATTTTAAACATCGGTGTACCCTGTTTTGTGGTCAGGCTATCCAAATCTTCCCAGATGTCTGTCGTTATATGCAGATTCGGTGTAAGCAGTTTCTGCTATTAAAATCACAGGTAGTGGCGTTAGGGGCAACTTTCTTTCTCAAATTTCCTTGCCGTTGTGTGATTACCTTAGGGGGACAAACTTATGTATATAATGATGTTAATGCCTTGAAAGGTTTTCTGGATTTAAAGCAGAGGGAGGTTTGATTGTGGAGGAGGAATGATTCTGTGTTTTTCAGCTCCTTTTTGTGGGGTTTTGTAACCTCTTATTTCTTATATTCAGATTGATTTATTTCTATTGTTATTAGAGGCGATTCTCCTCTTGATGTGTTTCTCTTATGTATGGGAAAATTTTTCTTTATTGTATTTGCTATTTCTTTTCTCATGTTCTTTGTTTGTAATTTCTTGATGCATTGGAAAATCCTTAAATAAAAGATTAAAAAAAAAAAAAAAGATCCATAAGTCTGTCCACATATGCTTTATAATGAAGACCACTAACCATTTTAGTAGCCATCCTGTGTACCGTCTCCAGCCTGTTTATATCCTTTTGAAGGTGCGGTCTCCAGAACTGAAGACAACACTCCAAATGAGGTTGCACCAAAGACTTATACAGAGGCACTATCACTTCCTTTCTTCTGCTGGCCATTCCTCTCCCTATGTGCCCAAGCTTCCTTCTAGCTTTTGCCATCACCTTTTCTATCTGTTTAGCTACTTTAAGATCATCAGACACAACCACGCCTAGGTCCCGCTCTACTTCACCCCCTATACTATATCGCTCCTTTGGATTGCTGCAGCCCAAATGCATGACCTTGCCTTTTTTAACATTAAATCTCAGCTGCCAAATTCTAGACCATTCTTCAAGCTTAGCTAGATCCCTCCTCATGTTATCTACACCTTCCGGGATGCCACTCTACTGCAGATTTTGGTATCATCCGCAAAGAGGCAAACCTTACCTGAAAGCTTTTCCGCTATATCTAACAAAGATGTTAAAAAGAATCAGACCAAGGACAGATCCTTGGGTCACACCACTGGTAACCTTCTCCTCAGAGTGAGCTCCATTTATCTGTACCCTTTGTCACCTGCCACTCAACCAATTTCTAACCCAAGCAGTAACTTTAGGGTCCATCCCTAGGGTGCTCAGTTTGTTTATAAGTCGCCTGTGAGGAACGGTGTCAAAGACTTTACTGAAATCTAAACACACCACATCTAGGACTCGCCCTCAGTCCAACTCCCTGGTCATCCAGTCAAAGAAATCAATCAGATTTGTCTGACAAAACCTGCGTCTGGTGAATCCATGCTGCCTTGGATCCTGTAATCCACTGGACGCCAGAAACCTCACTATTTTCTCTTTCTGCAACATTTCCAATAATTTACTCACTACCAAAGTTAAAATAACCAGCCTGTAATTTTCAACCACATCCTTACTTCCGCTTTTGTGTAGAGGGACCACATGTGCCTCTCACAGTGCTTTAGCACCACTCCCGACTCCAAAGAAGCATTGAAAAGATCAGTCAGTGGAACTGCTAGAAAGTCCCCAAATTCCCTCAGTATTCTAGGATGTATCTCATCTGGTTCCATCGCTTTGTCTACTTTAAGTTTAGCTAGTTTCTCACGAACACAGTCTTCGGAAAATTCTTCAAGATGCCCCTCGTTCTGTTCCTGTTTGTGAGTGTTTTCTGAGGTCCTGCTCATGGTCCTTCATCTGTGAACACAGAAAAGCAATTCCACTTTATCCTCATCAGCTTCTACATATTAATCCCCTTCACCCTTGAGTCTGGCAAAATACCACTTTTGCCCTTCCTCTTCTCACTAACCTATCTGAAAAATGTCTTATCCCCTCATTTTATTGCATTGGCTATTTCCTTCTCTTTTTGAATCTTTGCTTTCCTGACTACTTTGCTAGTTTCTCTATGTTTTTCCAAATATAGATGCCTGTCTTCCTCTCTCTGTGATCTCTTGCATTTCATGAAGGCCTCCCTTTTTTTCTTCACCTTTTCAGCTACTTCTTTCAAAAACCATAGTGGTCTCCTTTTCCTTTTATCTTTACTTATCATTTTAACAAAAATCTTGGTTGCCCTTAAAATATCCCCTTTCAGTTTTGCCCACTGTTTTTCTACATCCCCTAGCTATTCCCATCCCGCTAATGACTCCCTGAGGTATTGGCCCATCTTGGCAAAGTTAGTTTTCCTGAACTCTAAGACCCTTGCTTTTGAATGGATTCTAACAGCCTTAGTCCTAACACTGAACCACACCATCTGGTGATCACTGGATGCAAAATAATCTCCCACTATAACATCAGAAACACTTTCACCATTGACACCCTTCACGTGCGGGGTCTATTACCAGTTCCCTGAATAGTTCTCCCTGTAGAGAATCCAGGATCTCCTTACTTCTAGATGATACTGCAGCAGAAATGTGCCATTCAACATCTGGCATATTGAAATCCCCTATCAGTAGCACTTCCCCTTTCCTAGCAATACTGGGGATGTCTTTAACTCTCTGTCCATCTTTTCCTCCTGTGTGGGAGGTCTGTATATCATGCCAATGCAAATAGATTTATCTTTCCCTCCTTCTAATTTAACTCACAGCGCCTACTCTCTCCCTTTTATGCTCTGTAGTTCCAAAGCTTTATTTATTTATTTAGCTGTATTTATATCCCACTTTTCACCGGGTCAAAGCGGTCAATTGGGGGATACATTTAACACGAGGGGATATGAGACACATACGCTAATACTTACAGGGAACATGGGCAATGGAGGGTTAAGTGGCTTGCCCAAGACCACAAGGAGTGCCTATAGGACTTTAATATTATTTTTTACATATAGGGGTATGTTTACTAAACCGCGCAAATGAGCGGGGCGCACTTGAGCGTGCGCTAAGGTACCTTAGCGTATGCTAATAGTGCGTTTTGGTGCCCTCACATGCGTGTGCGCCCCCCGCACAAGTGCGCTCAGCCCGCACAAGAGCGGGGGGCGCTGATGTGCGATAGAGGCGTGGAAAGGCATTTCGAGGGCGGAGGAAGGCTCCCGAGGGGCGGGGGGACGGGGTCAATGGGTGGAGAGTGGGAGGGGAGAGGCTCCCCGCACAGGAGTGGGGCTGAATTTCGGCAAAAAAATACCGCGAGTGAAACCCTCGCGTTAGAGCCGATTTAAAGGGAAGAGAAACCATTTCCGTCAGCAATGTACAGCAAAACCGGGGAAACCTGTAAAATGTGAGCAGTGTGATACATGTGCACAGAACAAAATAGCAAATAGAAATTGAAAATGACCACAACAAATTCCAAATAAATTATAATCCAGCTGGGCAACAGTGATATTAATGGGGAACCATAAAAAACACTCCCAGGAAAGCTCCAAAAAAAAGAAATGATTTTTGGAAGGGTCTACGCTCCGTAGACTCTTTCAAAAATCACTGCATTTTAATGGAGCTTTCCTGGGAGTGTTTTGCATGTTGCCCATTGATATCACTGTTGCCCAGCTTGGTTTTGGTTTTTTTCCCCTTTTTTGGAGGTCATTTTTGAGGTTTATTTGCACCTTTGTCCCCATACAAGGTAAACGAGCCCACAGTAAAATTGTGCAGAGCAGGGTGTCTGACTCGTGCGGCCAGGTTTCCTATCTCCAGAGACTGTACTGTTTCTGTGGCCACAGTGTGGTGCAGAAGATACAGCCAGTGACTATAAGACCAGAGGGTCACAGGTTCAAATCCCAGCTGTGGCTCCTGCCAACCCAGTCCCCATAGTTTTACCCACCACTAAACAGTGATAGTACAGACACTCCTTTATTGCAGAGAACATAAGCATGGTTCCAACACCCATATTTTACCCTACACCGCACACAAACCATAACAATGGCCATTACCTACAGCTGAGTCCCCCAAATTCAGTCCTGGAGCGCCACAACTCAATCAGGTCATATGCTTTTTCCCAGATAGGGACATGTCTGCATGTTGGCGGAAGAGTACAGGTGGTGGAGGGGGCAGTGGCTGCAAACCACAGCAGACAGTGGCCTAGGCCTGTGCAGGCTGGCACCGTCCACCGCAACAGACAAGCTCTGTCGGATGTACAGTCATGGACTCCCCAGGGAACACAGCATATCTGTGGCAACACAGTGGTGCAGTGCACACAGACAGTGTGTGCAGGAACAGAAAGTCACAGGTTCAAAGCCCAGCTGGGGCTACTGCCAATCCAGTCCACATATTTTTCCTACAACTAAGCCGTGATAGTAAGGACAAACCTTTATTGCTGAGAACATACGCATGGTTAATATGCCTATATTTTACCACACCAAACACAGACACCATAAACAGCTGCATTACCTAGAGCAGAGTCTCCCAAATGCAGTCCTGGAGGGCCCCACACCATTCAAGTTCCATGCTACCTCTAATAAAGATGCCTGTGCTGCATATCTATGCACCACCCCCATGGTATGCAGATGTAGCTCATGCATATTTATGAGGGACAGCATGAAAACCCGAACAGTGTTTGGAACACCAGGACTGGAGTTGGGAAACTCTGCCGTAAAGCAGCAGCCAACAGGGCCAGACACCCCCACACACACCCCCACAGGCCCCATTGGCCAATGCCTCCTGGAGAGGCAGGACATTGGACCTTGCCTGTATCTCCCAATACTAGCAATTGCATATCTTAGCAATGCCACCCTACACCTGGGGATATGGTACACAGCTATCAAATGTTTCCCATGATAACTGGCAGATATCAATGCCTACGTTAAGCACATTTTGCTCCTTGGGCTCCACCATAACAATCATTCTGATGTCTGCGGTGTGTGCTGCAGGTCTGGTCTCTGACAGTGTTTACCACCCTGGGGAGTGACCCCCAACAGTATTGCGTACCATATCCATGCTTGTACTATGCCCAGGACTGGTGTGGTGGGTATGGCTGCTGAACTCCTCTATAGCAGTGGTCCCCAACCCAGTCCTATGGGGCCCACCGGCCAGTCAGGTTTTTGGGATATCCCTAATGACTATGCATGAGATATATATGCATTAGAGATATCCTGCCAACCTGACTGGTTTGTGGCCCTCCAGGGCTCGATTTGGAGACCCCTGCCTTACACCTCTGTCATTTAAGATTGTGAGTGGGCAAGGTACAGATGTCCTAGACATCGAAAGGGTATATAGAATGTGTCACATTCCTTCTCGATTCTCACCACCACCACAAAGTTGTCTAATAGACAATTTTTTGGTGGTGGTGAGAAGTGAGGAGGACTGTGACAAATTCTATCTAACCTTTTTGATGTCTTGGACATCTGTACCTTGCCCACTCACAATCTTAAATGACAGAGGTGTAAGGCAGGGGTCTCCAAATCCAGCCCTGGAGGGCCACAAACCCAGTTCTGGGTGCAGGCATCTCCACTGGGAACATGCACTGTGGACTAACTAGCACACTGTTTGCAGCTGGTATGTGTTGTGATGGAGCAGGGTGCTGCGGCTGATGACTTGCTGCAGGAGAATATCAGATAGTGGTGGGGTGCAGCTCACCATATCCAGGCCTAATGTCTGTCTGCTGTTGTGTTATGGATGTGTATAGCAGTGTTTCCCAACCCAGTCCTACGGGGCACACCGGCCAGTCAGGTTTTCGGGATATCCCTAATGACTATGCATGAGATATATATGCATTAGAGATATCCTGCCAACCTGACTGGTTTGTGGCCCTCCAGGGCTGGATTTGGAGACCCCTGCCTTACACCTCTGTCATTTAAGATTGTGAGTGGGCAAGGTGCAGATGTCCTAGACATCGAAAGGGTATATAGAATGTGACACATTCCTCCTCGATTCTCACCACCACCAAAAAGTTGTCTAATAGACAATATTTTGGTGGTGGTGAGAATCGAGGAGGAATGTGTCACATTCTATATACCCTTTCGATGTCTAGGACATCTGCACCTTGCCCACTCACAATCTTAAATGACAGAGGTGTAAGGCAGGGGTCTCCAAATCCAGCCCTGGAGGGCCACAAACCAGTCAGGTTGGCAGGATATCTCTAATGCATATATATCTCATGCATAGTCATTAGGGATATCCCGAAAACCTGACTGGCCGGTGTGCCCCGTAGGACTGGGTTGGGAAACACTGGTGTATAGAGCTGCATTGACTGCCCTGTGGGGTGTTTGTTCCTCAGCAGGACTGGGGTTGATGTTCCCCTCTACTGACACCTTTGCAGGGGAGATAGAATGTGGATCTATTGATGGGAGACCCTATTTGCCATCCTCAGCCCTGGAGGAGAGGGGGGGGGGGGTGGTAGCACATAGCCCACCTAGGGGCTGCACCTGACTGAAACATACAGAGATATTGAAGGTGTTTCTGCAGAAACTACCTATCTCACAGTTTAACACTACTTTAGACCTCCGGCATTGCCTTATTCAGCCATTGGAAGGTGCTGTGGACCTGGTGCTGGGCGCGTCACCGCACCCTCAGGGTGAGCACAGTACCCGCACAATGTGACGGTGTGTAGCTACTCTGTGCCAGTAAAACACACAGTCAGTACCCCCTACCAGGCCGAGGTGGTGTGTGGGTGCACATGGTCACTTCCCTCTACCGGCCCGAGGTGCTGTGGGGGTGCATTGCCCATCTTGTGTTAATCTGTGGACAGCTGATTTGCATGTGCAGTGCATCATGGGTATGGGTGGGCTAACCCTATCCTGGTGACCACAGCAGACTGTCTGTGTGGTGCCGTGCATGCTCTCTGCAGCCAGCCAGGGGCTTGCTGGCAGCTATAGAGCTGTAGCCTAATGGTTACTTCACTGCCTCTGAAGTTAGAGATCATGGGTTCAAACCCACAATGGGGTTATTTGATAGGGTTGTCTAATGCATTATCTTTTGTTAATGTACATATTTTGATGCCAGCAAAAACACCCTCAGCGTACTGTACCCATAAGGTGCCTCTGAGGGTGCTTTATAGGGCACCTTATGGTTCCCGTCCATATAAGGTGCACTATACATTATCCTGTGATGCAACCTATAGGGAGCCCTATAGGGGACATTTTAGGGTGCTGTGGCAGACAGTGCAATTTATAATGTGCCCTATGGAGTGCCTTATAGGGTGCCTTATACGGCACCTTCAATTACGGCACGTGAGGGCGTGTTTGCTGGCAGCAATTAATAACATAAAAATGAGGTGCTGCAGGACAAAATATGTACAATGCAAAGCTGATGCCACAGCCAGCCTTACGTATTAGGCACACTGGGGAGCAAACTCATGACCCCTGTATCAGCAGTCAGTGCCTTAACCATTGTGCTCCACTGCTGCTCCTCATTGCCTGTCAGCGCACCTACTTATGCTTTTCATTCCTTAAACTGCACAGTGCTGCCATAGAAAACAGTACACTGACCTTGCGGTACCTCATACGACACCCTCTAAAGTGCCCTATGAGCAACATTCTAGGGTGCCTTGGATGACAGTGCACTTTAAAATGTGCCTTATAGGGCGCCTTATGTTAACACGCTTTGAGAGTGCGTTTGCTAGTAGTGATAATTAAAATATGAATAAAATGCCTCCTAAAGCAATCTTCCCCATAATATGTTATGCCTCAGCCAGCCTTGTTTATTGGGCACTTTGGGGGATTGAACCCCTGATCCTTGCACCATTGGTAAGTGTCTTAACCATTGTGCTGTGGCTCTGCTTTTTGTTTTGCACATCAGCGCGCCACTTATACCGCCCAGTATTATAATGCCTCCATAAACATCAGCGTGCCGCCCAGTATTTCTTCACCTCATAAATTAACACCTCAGCCAGCCTTGTTCATTGGGCACTGTGGGGGATCAAACCGCTGATCCCTGCATCATTGGTATGTGCCTTAACCATTGTGCTGTGGCTCTACTCTTCTGTTTGCTCATCAGTGCGCCACCTTATGCCGCCCCATATTGAGATGCCTCCTAAAAAATTAGCACGCACCCTTATGCCCATCAGTGCGCCGCCTTATGCCACCTAGTATTAGACTGCCTCCAAAACATTGGCGTGCCACCTTATGCAGTCCATTATTTCACTGCCTCATAAATTAATGTTTCAGCCAGCTGTCTTTATTGGGCTCTGTGGGGGATCTTCTTGCACCATTGGTATGTGCCTTAACCATTGTGCTGTGGCTCTGCTCTTCTGCTTGCCCATCAGCGTGATGCATATGCCTCCCGCAAAGCTGTCTGATGCATTAAGGTGCGGGGCGCATATGGGCACCGCGCACCTTAGCGCATATGCAAATTCCGGGGTTTCTTTTTCAGCACGAACCACCCACTCCTTATATGGCACCCGCACTCTACCGCGGCCCGCACTTTACCGGGGTTTTAGTAAACATACCCCATAGTGCCACTCCTCTTCCCCTTATACCTATCCTGTCCTTTCTGAATAAAGTATAGCCTGGCATAGTTACATCCCAGTCATGGCTTTCTGTGAACTATGTTTCTGTAACTGCCGCTAAATTGAAGTCAGCCTCTCCCATTAAAGCTTCAACATCTGGGATCTTATTTCCAATGCATACACTTTCCATATGTTGCCCCTTTTACCCATTTCCATAAAGGTATTTAATGTTTCACTTACCTGGGGGCTTTCTTCACCCAACCCCAACAAATCTAGTTTAAAGCCCTCTTCAGAATATTAGCCAGTCTGCTACTGAAGACATGTCAACCTTTTTTTGGACAGATGGATGCCATCTCTGCTCTGCAACTCTTGGAACAGCATCCCATAGTCCAGGAAACAAAAACATTCTCGATGACACCATCTACACAGCCATGCATTAATCTCTAGGATGCAAGATTCTCTGCCTTAGTCTTTACCCTCAACAGGGAGGATTGAAGAGAACACCACCTGTGCCCCTATCTGCTTCACCCTCTGTCCCGGAGCCATGAAGTCACTTTTGGTATGCTCAGCGGGATATCCGGCAGTATCATTTGTGCCGACATGGATTAGCAACATTGGGTAATAGTCAGTGTGCTTGATCAGTCTCAGTGGATTTTGGCACCTTGCAGACAGCATACTTTTCTGGACATCAAGTCTGGTCGGCAGATGGACGCCTCAGTACCTCTCAGAAGAGAGTCACCAACCACCACTACCCTTCACTTCCTGGTGGTCACTGATTCTGCAAGTTTGGGGTGCTCGAGCTCTGGTACTTCCCTTTCCAGGGATGCTTTCAACTCCTCCACTTCCAAGGCTGCATAATGGTTCTTCTATTCAAGGGCTGGAGAAGTTGGATTGGTGATCCTGCAGGCCCTGGTGACTTGTGTCCAACCTTCGTCATTCTGTAGTCACCCATCTTCTCCTCTGCTGGAGAGCTTGGATGTTGCAAGAAGCATCTCATCAATGTACTTCTCACTGTCCTGAATGTTCCTTACCCTTGCCACTTCCTCTCTGAGATCTTCAACTTGTTTCCTGAGAGCTTCAGCATGCAGGCATCCTGCACATGGAACTGATCCTTCAACTGGCATTGGGATCTCTGTCTGGACAGAGGCAGAAGCTGTAAGGGGGGCAACAGCTTTAGTGATACAATATTTTCCAGCCATTGTTCAGTTGGTGGAGCTTAGGTATCTGTTAAAGCAAAAGAGAGAGAGACCTACCAAAGTACCATCCGGTTTCCCAGCTGTCCTTTCAGAGAAAAAGCAGTTAAATCTCTTTAAGTGTGTTCAAAATGTGCTGTTCCAAGTCCCTGTGTGTAGTTAATTGGGGAGCTACCCTATAAAGCAAGACTTTTCACTAGGGGTGGGTGGGAGTTGGGTGGAGTAGGAAGGGAACTAACACATGATGAGGTGTCAGTAGCTTCAAAGAGCTGAGAAAGATACTAAAGCAAAGTTTTAAATCTACCCCGCTAAAGAAAATATTTCCCCTTTTAAACTAAAGCACCAAAAAGAATGTAACTTTGTTTTAAAAATGTACCATAACTTTTTAAGAGCTCCCAAGCAGAGGGTTAGTAATTTAAAAAGCCACAAACTCTTACCTTTGCTTGAAATGCATAGCCCCTGTTAGGAATGCCTCAACATTGCAGGACTCTGAAGCCTTTTATGCAGCTCTCAGCTGCTCTCAGTTCTTTCACAGGCTAATCAGGCTCACTGATGAGGTGTCAGTAGCTTCAAAGAGCTTAAGAAAGTTTTAAATCTACCCCACTAAAGAAAATATTTCCCCTTTTGAACCAAAGCACCAAAAAGAATGTAACTTTGTTTTAAAAATATACCAAAACCCTTTTAATAGCTCCAAGGCAGAGAGCTAGTAATTTAAAAAGCCACAAACTCCTACCTTTGTTTGAAATGTATAGCCCTTGGTAGAAATGCCTAGTTGCTAATGCTTTACAGCACAATCAATTAATCCAAAAATGCCTCACAAAATCCAGGATAGTACAAATCAGCCAAAAAATCCCCAAATTCTCAACCCTACATAAAATGTTTATAGTTGAGCACAAATTTGCTTCTAGCAAAAGAGCCGGAAAACAATTAAGACTTCAGAGTCAGATTTGCTCAAAGATCATCATCATTGGACCTTAATTAAATATCTGCAGAACTTAGAACAGATCCCCCTCGCAGTTAGTTAGATTTCTTACTTTTTATTTGTTTTTAAATTTTTTAATATTTTCTTAATATTCATTCAAACAATATTATCTAACTTTTACCTAATCAGTTTATATAATTATCATATTGCACTACTCTCAAACTGCTCTGAAAAAGAACCCATGTAAAAATCACTATTTTCTCCAAAAACATTCATATCTCAAAAACATCCGACACAGCCTGTGTCAGGGATAAGTTGATTCCAAAATGAAATGTTTTTCTAAACACAACTCTTCAAAAAACAGCAATTTCTTTAGAAGGTCCAGTAGTTATGCCCCTCACACATAGAACAGTCATCATAACAATGATCATAACTCTTAATGCCTGCCCCCAGACTCTTCACCAAGCCCACAAGCACATTGCCCTTACAGTTCACAGAGCAGCCCACAACTCTTTCCCTGCCATCTCTACTTTGTATATTAC
Organism: Ichthyophis bannanicus; assembly: GCA_033557465.1. NCBI lineage: Eukaryota > Metazoa > Chordata > Amphibia > Gymnophiona > Ichthyophiidae > Ichthyophis > Ichthyophis bannanicus. Next base: position 579,532,035 of record CM066031.1, read on the forward strand.
TTTGTACAGATAACTTTGTTTCCAATGGTTGTATATTACTTTGTGCAGTTAGCGTTATTACCAAAGGTTCCAAGGTTTGCGATCTGCTGATACTCTGTTGCGTTGTTAAATGTGCCATAGTTTAATTGACTCAGTTTACTTTGCTAAGAATTGTTCTGTGTAACGTTCCTATCAGTTCTATGTAAACCGCTGTGACTAGTAGATACAGCAGTATAAAAGAGTTGTTAAATAAATAATAAATAAGAAACTGCATATGGAATATCTGCATTTAATCAATAGAAAGGTGGAGTTTCCTCAGTCTTACATACTGTAGTAGACCCTTGAGGAGCAGTAGGCCTGTTTTACCAACAGACTACTATAAGCCTGAGCCTGAAGCCAGTAAAATCTGAGAGGGGTGCAGGTCTCAATTTATGAGCCTTTTCCTTTCAGATGAAGTAAAAAACTCCTGATAGAAGTGAAGCCAGAAGAATATTCCTCAAGAGAAAGATGACATCAGGACCTCAACCTCCAACATGAAAGAATTACAATTAACCAAATTTTATAACACAGAGTAAAGGATTTGAAATTGTGAAATGCATTTCTTTTCTGTCTCATAATCAGAAAATCACTTATTGCTTATTCCTTTATTGTATATTGCATCTATGCTATTTCTACTGATTGATAATGAAAACAATGGACCCAATTTGGAGTAGGACGTGGGGGGCATAAATTGAAACGTCTAAAACTTTGTGCCACTGAATATAGGCACTATATGTGCATACTTTATTTGCATAGGTGCCAAGTATAGGTGCCCAGTATTGGTAAATATGTCTATAAAGTACATGCATAGATGCCAAATATAGGCACCTATGATATAATTTATACATTTAGCCAAAATGCCCCAGGTTATACCTGGTTTTTCTGCATCTGAGCCAAACATATAGGGCCTAATTCTGATCTCGACATCCATCTCCTTTGTACGTCCGGGCTGAGCCAGACATACAAAGGAGATTGCAATTCTGATCCCGTGGGGCACATCTAGCCCCGCGGGATCAGAATTGCTAACAGGCCTGTATGTGCAGGCCGGGACTGCGATTCAGTCCTAGCCTGCACATACAGCCATAGCCTGGCTAACTCAGCCAGGGCTTTTAAATGGAGCAGTGGCGCCATGGCATCCTGTTGCCATGGCACCACGGCTCCATTTAAAAGCTGCGATGCCGGCCACTGCTTAAAAAGTTAATTCCCTGCAGCCTGACCCCCAATCCGGCCTCCTAAGGCCAGGGTCAGGCTACGGGGTATTAACATTGCCCCCCCCCCCCAGCCTCTTCCGCACCCCAAGTCTGCCAAAAAGAAACATCCAGGGAAGTTTTTCCATCCCGGGGGTGGAATAAATTCCCCAGCCATTTCGCTGGACCTGGACATACAGGGCCGACATTAAAATCGACCCTGTACGTCCAGGGCCGGCAACCACCCACTGTCCACCCACTCTCCACCCCCGGGCCACCTCTTCCCTGCCCCTGACTAACTTCCCCACACAACCGGCGTGGAGGTTAGTCGGGGCATGCAGTCAGCACAAATAGTGGGGATGGATGTCCCATTGTCCCCACTGGGACATCCTGTTGCCCCCATTGGGACAGCTATCCCCACTATTCGTGTCTCAGAATAGCCCCCATAGACTAAATGTGCCACATTTTAGAAGGAACATTCTGTGACGTCCAGAGCAGAATGTCCAAAAAACAGGTGGGGCGGCAGCCATGCCTTCTGTAATTGCCCCATCTCCACTCTGAAAAATGAACATCCAGGCAACCAAGTCTGGAGACGGGCCCCATGCAGACAGCAAAGTTGGATACATGCACGGGTATAGGCCATTTTACAAATGTGGAAGTTCCTGAAGTGCACAACCACAGAACTATATACTTGGATGCTCTAGCCTGTGTAGGTCAGAAGGGTGACATTTATGTTATGAGACTAGGACTTCTTGTCCTGCCATTTCAAATACTCCAAGAATGAAAACCAATAAACCCAGCCAACAGATTAATAACCACAAAAAAGATCAGGCAAAAAGAGTACCATAAATGTATAAGTTGAACAAAACATACTTTTTTGTCGGCCTGCTCATATAGAGGTATAGTTCCTCTTTAAACGAAATGTCCATTTTAATTAAAATTTAAGCAGTAAAAATAGCAAGCAGTGGTACTTGGCTGTACGGTCGCCAATCTAAAAGATTCCTGCCATTCAAACTATAACATTTCTTCAAGCAAGGAAGACTAACAAAGCTTCTTCAAATGGATGCAGGCAAGGGAGATAAGCAAGGTTTCTTCAGACAAATACAACACAGTACCGCATTTCGGGTCTATCCAACTTTCAAGACCCTGCGTCAGGTACTCTGTCACTCATGAATCATACTGAATGAAACGTACTTTGAGTTATATATTGCTTGTTCAGCTGAGAGGCTGCTCTTTTTAAATTCGCTCGGTGTCTGATGTCACAGATGACCTCATTGCAAAACTGCAAGGCTTATTGGGGGCCAAAGACAATGCACCCCAAACAACCAAGATCAATTAACAAGGAATCATAGAATGCTGTGCCAGTCCAACTCCGGAGTGTCAGAATGTAAAAAAAGATCCATTTCTGTACAACGAACTGTAGACAGGCTTTGCGATCATCACCCCTGGGCAAAGGAGGAATCCCATCGATAAGCTTCCAAGTGAGTTGTTGAAACAAATGATCAGATTGGATACAATGTTGCACAATTGGAGCAATGAGAATTTTAATATGAAGACAGGATGCATGTTCAGATAAGCGGACTTTAAAAGGCCAAATTGTCTGTCCAATGTATTTTAAACCACAAGAGCAAAGCAGTAAATACACCACATAATCTGATTCACAAGAAGCATGGTGACGAGAGTGCCATATTTTGCCCTTTGTGATATCAGTCCAAGATTCCCCACTCATAGTGCCTTGACAAAAGGAACAATTGCCACAAGGGAAATGACCCTTTAATTCAGGAGAGTGCTGAGGTGAAAAAACAGTATGTGCTATTCTGTCCCTGAGATTACTGCCTCTAGTAAAGGCTATACCCAAAGGTTTATGAAAACGCTGATGAAGATGTAAAATTTGTCAGTGCTTGCTCAAGATATTAACAACCTCTCATAATTTATTCATATAAGGAAGAATTCCCATCACTCTCCCCTCAGTAGTAGGTGTTTGTACAGTTGTCACCTCATCCATCATTGTAGCCATAGGTATAAGCTGTTCCCTGTGGTTGTCCAAGACTCGTTTATAAGCTTTCCGGATAACTGAAGCAGGGTAACCCCTTGCTAACAAAAATTGAGATAATTCATGTGCATGAATTTTGAAATCAGCTGTTGAAGTACAAATAGAAACATGATGACAGAAAAAGACCACATGGCCTATCTAGTCTGTCCTTCCATAACAACTACAACAGTCCCCTTTTTACCTTTAGAGATCCTCTGTGTTTGTCCCATGCTTTTTTTGAATTCAGTTACTGTCCTCATCCCTACCACCTCTACTGGGAGACTATTCCACGGATCCACTACTATTTCCATAAAGAACTATTTCCGCATATCACTCCTGAATCTGTCTCCCTTCACCCTCATCCCATGTCTCCTTGTAGCAGAACTTGCTTTCAATTGAAAGAGACTCTCTCCCTGAACATTTATGCCACGGAGGTATTTAAAAATCTCAATCATATCACCTCTATCCCGCCTTTCCTCTAAGGTGTACATATTAAGATCCTTCAGTCTGTCCTCATATGCTTTATAATGAAGACCACTAATCATTTTAGTAGCCACCCTCTGCACCGACTCCATCCTGTTCACATCCTTTTGAAGGTGTGGTCTCCAGAATTGCACACTATACTCCAAATGAGGTCGCACCAAAGACTTATACAGAGGCATTATCACCTCCATTTTTCTGCTAGCCATTCCTTTCCGTATGCACCCAAACATCCTTCTAGCTTTTGCCGTCGCCTTTTCTACCTGTTTAGCTACTTTAAGATCATCAGATACAACCACGCCTAGGTCCCGCTCTTCTTTAGTGGACAAAAGTACTTCACCCCCTATACTATATTGCTCCCTTGGATTGCTGCAGCCCAAATGCATGACCTTACATTTTTTTAACATTAAATCCCAGCTGCCAAATTCTAGACCATTCTTCAAGTTAACTAGATCCCTCCTCATGTTATCTACCCCTTCCGGGTGTCTAATCTATTGCAGATTTTGGTATCATCCACAAAGAGGCAAACCTTACCTGAAAGCCCTTCCGCTATATCACTAACAAAGATGTTAAAAAGAATCGGACCAAGGACAGATCCCTGGGGCACACCACTGATAACATCCTTCTCCTCAGAGTGAGCTCCATTTACTTGTACTCTTTGTCGTCTCCCACCCAACCAATTTCTAACCCAAGCAGTAACTTTAGGGTCCATCCCTAGGGTGCTCAGTTTGTTTATAAGTCGCCTGTGAGGAACAGTGTCAAAGGCTTTACTGAAGTCTAAATACACCACATCTACGACTCTCCCTCAGTCCAACTCCCTGGTCACCCAGTCAAAGAAATCAATCAGATTTGTCTGACAAGACCTGCCTCTGGTGAATCCATGCTGCCTCGGATCCTGTAATCCGTTGGACTCCAGAAACCTCACTATTTTCTCTTTCAGCAGCGTTTCCAATAATTTACTCACCACTGAAGTTAAACTAACCGGCCTGTAGTTTTCAACCACATCCTTACTTCCGCTTTTGTGTAAAGGCACCACATGAGCCTCTCTCCAGTCCTTTGGCACCACTCCCGACTCCAACGAGGCATTGAAGAGGTCAGTCAGTGGAGCTGCTAGAACGTCCCCAAGTTCCCTCAGTATTCTCGATGTGTATCCCATCCGGTCCCATTGCTTTGTCTACTTTAAGTTGAGATAGTTTCTCACGAACACAGTCTTTTGAAAATTGTTCAAGATGTCCTTTGCTTCTGTTCCTATTTGTGGGTGTTTTCTGAGGTCCTGCTCCTGGTTCTTCATCTGTGAACACAGAACAAAAATATTTGTTAAGCAATTCCGCTTTATCCTTATCAGCTTCTACATATTCCTCCCCTGCACCCTTGAGTCTGACAATACCACTCTTGCCCTTCCTCTTCTCACTAATATATCTGAAAAATGTCTTATCCCCCCATTTTATTGCATTGGCTATTTCCTCCTCCTTTTGAATCTTTGCTAGCTTCTCTAAGTTTTTCCAAATACAGATACCTGTCTTCCTCTCTCTGTGATCTCTTGTATTTCATGAAGGCCTCCCTCTTTTTCTTCACTTTTTCAGCTACTTCTTTCGAAAACCATAGTGGTCTCCTTTTCTTTTTACCTTTATTTCCCATTTTAACAAAAAGGTTTGTTGCCCTTAAAATATCCCCTTTCAGTTTTTCGCATTGTTTTTCTACATCCCTCAGCTGTTCCCATCCAACTAACGACTCCCTGAGGTATTGGCCCATCTTCGCAAAGTTAGTCTTCCTAAAGTCTAAGATCCTCGCCTTTGAATGGATTCTAACAGCCCTAGTCCTAATACTGAACCACACCATCTGGTGATCACTGGATGCAAAATGATCTCCCATTACAACATCAGAAACACTTTCACCATTGGTAAGCACCAAGTCCAGTATGGCCCCTTCATGTGTGGGGTCTGTTACCAATTGCCTGAGCAGTTCTCCCTGCAGAGAATCCAGGATCTCCTTACTTCTAGATGGTACTGCAGCAGTAATGTGCCAATCAACATCTGGCATATTGAAACTCCTATCAGTAGCACTTCCCCTTTCCTAGCAATGCTGCGCATGTCTTCAATTAACTCTCTGTCCACCTCTTCCTCTTCTGAGGGAGGTCTGTATATCACACCAATGTAAATAGATTTCTCTTTCCCTCTTTATAGTTTAACCCACAATGCCTCCCCTCTCCCTTTTAAGCTCTGTAATTCCAAAGCTTTACATATAGTGCCACTCCTCCTCCCCTACTTCCTACCCTGTCCTTTCTGAATAAAGTATAGCCAGATACAGTAACATCCCAATCATGGTTTTCTGTGAACCATGTTTCTGTAACTGCCACTAAATCCAAGTCAGCCACTCCCACCAAAGCTTCAACATCAGGGATCTTATTTCCCATGCTACGGGCATTTATACACACTGCTTTCCATATGTTATCCCTGTTACCCATTTCCATAAAGTTATTTAATGTATCACCTACCTGGGGGCTTTCACTTACCTGGGGGCTTTCTTCATCCATCCCCAACGAATCTAGTTTAAAGCCCTCTTCAGTAGATTAGCCAGTCTACTACTGAAGACGCGTTGGCCTTTCTTGGACAGATGGATGCCATCTCTGCTCTGCAACCCTTGGAACAGCATCCCATGGTCTAGGAAACCAAAATGCTCTCGATGACACCATCCACGCAGCCATGCATTCATCTCCAGGATGCGAGCCTCTCTGCCTTGGCCTTTACCCTCAACAGGGAGGATTGAAGAGAACACCACCTGTGCACCTAACTGCTTCACCCTCTGTCCCAGAGCCATGAAGTCACTTTTGATACGTTCCGAAGTATACCTGGCAGCACTGTTCCCTCTAAGCTGTGCGCGTGTGCGCGCGTGCACACACCTCGCCGAGCGAGCGCACATACTTTACAACAGAGTGCACAAAAATTACGGCTCTGATTCTGATAGAAAACAACACAGACGTCTTAAAATTTAAAAGTTATGATTGTAATTACTAGAAATTTCCCGCTTCATTTAGTAATCATCTGTTTTCATTTAATTTGATTAAAATCAATGTGGTGTACATACTGTATTCTGACGTGTAGTCAAATTTTAAAGTATATAACTCCGAGTGTCATTATGTGGTGCACAAAAATTTAACCTTCCTTCAAAAGCTGCACACAGCTGATATTTTATGCTGTCGCGTCCTCCCGCCCGGGCGGTGGCCTAAGAGCAGGAGGGCTCGCCTTGATTGCTCTTTTAAATACTATGCCTAATATGGCTGCCAGCAGGGGCTGCTGGGATATGTAGTTCTTTGAGCAAATAGTGTGACCAGACGGTTCGTTTAGGCAAAAACAGAGAAATTTATTTTTCAGGGTTTCCTCTCCGCATCAAAATTCATTGCACCAACATAAATTAGGATAATTCTCCAAAGGCAAAGGAAATAAAGCCCGAACAGGCTTAACACAAATATACAGGAATTTTCTTCTTTACAACGTCAACGCTTAGCTTCTCCTGGGTAACTAGCTTCTGAAGCTAAGGTTGTTGCCCGTATCAGCAATTGGCTAAACCTTCAATAAGCTTTTCATTCTTGTACAGCTTCATAGGAACGAAGTTACAACTGTTTTAAACAAGCAAGTTTCTTTCTTCCCTAGCACATTGAAACAGGTTACAATTTGCTTTTAAAACTTCTGGCAAGTTTCTTCTGTCTCCTTAGCTCACCATAACAAGCTCCTAATTGCTTCTTAACAAACCACTCCTTCATATGGCACAAAGTCAGCATGTGTTCAGCTTGTTTGTTTTGCAATAAGAACATTGCATTTCCTCAATATTGCTTTCACTCTGTTTACAGACAAATCTACCTCCATTCCCTCAGTAGATTCACTATAGCTGTCTTCCTGGGAATGAATATCATGAGGCTTGTAATTCTCAGTCTGCAGTAGCTCATTCAACTTTAGCAATAAGTGTTCTCTGTGCTCTGCAGCAACAGGCTTTTGAAATGGAGTTTCTTTCTCCCTTAACAATCTTGCAATATCTCTCACTGCTGAGTCACGGCAGTCACTGGCATACTTCTTATGCCTGCCTACAGCTTGCTTCACAGGGTTCTGGCTAACACAGCGTTTGGCACTCTTCCTTAGCTCTCTGACTACTTCTTCAGCAAGAGCTTTGTTAGGAATTACAGACAAGCCATTCTCTTTACCTTCAGGACTCAACTGCTTCCCTAAGCTGTTTCCCCACCTGGAAAGTGGCTCCTCCAGTTTCCTTTCCCTGAGGTACCTGGAGACACGTTTCTGCCTTGGCTGCTGCTGCCTGCTTTGAGTCACAGACACCTCCTGGTTCTGTTCCTCTTTCTTCCCTGATTTCCGGCTTCACAGGGACCACGTGGATCTGCACTGCTTCTTCCTGAAACTCCACCTGGAACTGAAGCTGAACCCTTCACGGAAACTGAACCTTTCACGGACACTGAACCAGAACCTGCTTCTTCATACACTGAAGCACTTTTAAACCGGTGCTTCTTAGGCACCACGCCTTTCTCTCTACACACGTGAGGCTCGTTAGGGCTCAACCTAGCTCTAACGTCATTAAGTGGGTGGGGCTTAGTACTGGCTGTAGTCTGCCTCGGAGGCTTGTGGTTACTATGGGAACTGTGCTGATCTCTGGTTTTAAAGGCACAGGGCTCACTTTCTTCCCATTCCATCTCTCCTGAACAGCTCTCCTTACCACAATGCGCACACAGCCTACAGAAAATTAGAGGGAACATTGCCTGGCAGTATCATTTGTTCCAACATAGATTAACAACATTGGGTAATAGTCAGTGGGCTTGATGAGTCTCGGCAAACTCTCCATAACATCTTGGATTTTGGCATCAGGCAGACAGCATACCTCTCTGGACATCAAGTCTGGTCGGCAGATGGACGCCTCAGTACCCCTCAGAAGAGAGTCTCCAACCACCACTACCCTTTCGTTTCCTTGTGGTCACTGATTCTGCAACTTTGGGGTACTTGAGCTCTGGTTCTTCCCTTTCCAGGGATGCCTTCACCTCCTCCACTTCCAGGGCTGCATAATGGTTCTTCAGTTCAAGGACTGGAGAAGTTGGATTGGTGATTTTGCAGGCCCTGGTGACTTGTGTCCAACCATCGACATTCTGTTGGCACCCATCTTCTCCTCTGCTGGAGAGCTTGGTTGCTGCAAGAAGCATCTCATCAATGTACTTCTCTCTGTCTAATCCATACAATCTGCCCAAATGGAAGGCCTTTTTTTAAAGAACCTAAGTGAAAACTGTGAAAACTGGACTGGTTTTCTATATAATGTTCAAAGAAGACGACCATCTTGTTGGAAAACTGTCACGTCCAGAAAGTCAATGGAAATAGTCAGACTTGGCTGTAAATTTGATGTTAGCTTTATGCATATTCAGCCATTCCAAAAGATCTTCAAATCATCTGACAAGCCAGTCCAAATAAAGAATACATCATTCAGAAATCATTTCCATAGACTGATATATTGAAACCAGCAAGATGGATATACGAAAGTTTCTTCCATATGTGCCATATATAGGGTGGCCACAGATGGAGCCACTGTAGCCCCTGTAGCTATACCAAAGACTTGGAGGTAAACAATATCATCATACATGAAATAATTTTTTTTTAGAACCATCTTAAGTAAATCCAACAGAAAGCTCTTTGATAATCATTAAGGTAACACAAAATTGCACTGAGAGATTATTGAAAGAGCTTCTTTTGAGGGATGTTTGTATAAAGAGACATCACATCTAATGTTAGCAAAGTAATATCCGGAGTAGTGATGGTAACACTCTCTGGAAAAGATAGAAAATGTAAAATGTCCTTGATAAAAGAGGAAACCTTGGCCGCTGCTGTTTGCCAAAATCAATTGCAAAATTTAAAAAGAGGCTTTAGGATAGAGTCCCTGCAAGAAACAATAGGGCAACCAGGAGGGTGCTCAAAAATTTATGAATCTTCAGAACAGTGTAAATCACCGGTATCTTTGGTGATTCTAAACACAAAAATTATTTCTCTTTATGTGTTATCCAGCCAGCTTCAAGGCCAGAATTACACAATGTGGGCCTGATTCTGTAAGGCGGATAGCGGGGTTGGACGTCCCAGTGGGACGTCCATCCCTGCCATCTGCCAGCACCAAATTGCACCTCCTGGCCCCCCTGCATGCTCAGAGCTGCTGTACATGCTGTGGTGGTGAGGGGCGGTACATGGGTGGAGAGTGGGTGGAGAGTGGGTGGAGTGAGGTGGTCCTGGCACCCGGACGTACAGGGCCATTTCCACTCATGGCCCTGTACATTCCCCAGATGTGGTCTGGATGTGGGTTTTATACCACCTTGGAGGTGGTATAAGCCCTGGGTGTAGCAGCGGTAGTCCCAAGAAGCCCTACCACACAGCCAGCGGAGGGGCAGATGAGTTCCCACCAGCTGATCCAGGCCCTGGCTGCCCCTGTCGAGGGTTGGGCGGCAGGGAAATGGGGGTCGTACTGCTGTGACCTGGCATGCTGCTTGGTTGATGTCCCCGTGGTGGATCCTGGGGCACGCCGGGCCATCACAGTGCCTGATCCTGCACCTCTGGGAACGTCTAGGTCCCACAGTGCAGAATCTGGTACTGATGGACCTGTCCTGTTCGGGGACATCTGGATGGTCCCCTTCCTGCATCAAGCTCCACAGCTATTGTAAATTTCAACATAAGAGTAGTATCAGTAGAAAGTAGCTGATAATGAGTGTGATTCGCTAGCTGGTTTAAAAGTACGCAATGATAATCTGTTCGAGACTGAAGAACAATCGCACTGCCTTTATCGGCATTACAGATGACAATATCCAAATCGGAACTCAATTCAACAAGAGCCTGATATTGGGATTGAGACATGTTGGAATAGCACCTTTTTGAAGATCCTTCAATATTTTATAAGTCTAACAAAACTAAGCTCTGGTAAGTGGATATAATCAGATCAATCGGACTCGGGAAAAGCTACTTTGAAGGTCTAAAAATCACTGAATCAACTGAAGGAGAAGATTTGGAAGCAAAAAAATGGATAATCTGTAGCTTTTGAAAAAACGTCTGAAGAAAAACTCGCATCTTGAAAGAATCATAATGGACCATCGGAACAAAAGACAGCCCCAAATTCAAAACTTCTTCCTGAGTTGTAGTTAATAATCTGTTGCTGTTTGACAACTGACATCTGGTTTGTGATCTCATAAATGGACCCTGCCATTGGCTTGTCTGGTAGTGAGAGTGAGGTTGATAACCTTGGCACTGGCCTCGAGAAAATCCTGACCAGTATAATTGTTATATAAGCTATTTTTACGACTGTTAATTTCCTGGTCATGCTTGTAACATTGCCGAGAACGTGATTGTTTTTCATCCTAATCATTATCTGAAGAGTCATCAGAGGTTTCATCAAATGCAATATGTCTATCCAAATTATCAGGAGTCTTAAACATCCAAGTGTATATTTGATCATGTTGGTAATCAAATTGGCATCTATTAAACTTCTTGATCTTAAAAGATCTAAGATTATCACGAAATTGAGACAAATGTGTAGACAATTCCTGAAATTGCGTTTGAAAGGCTTGTGAATCAAATTCAAATTTTAATTTGTCTTCCATATCCTTAATCTGTAAAGAAATGACTTCCTCCTCCATGGTTGTTCGTTCAACCAGCAATCATTAAAACAAAAGCACATCTATTAAAAAATGCCATTCCATTTCATCAAAAAATCTTGTTCGTCAGCAAATAGGAGGTTTTTGAACCCTTAATCCCCTTGGTATAGTTCGGGTTTTTAAATATTGTGTAAGATAAGCACCATGTAACTGTACTCAAATCAGGAACTTGTTATTTTGCTTAAATTCAATAAAAAGGTTAGATGAAATATTGGTAGCTGAGCCCTCCTCGTCAAATAAAGAGGAATGCTGGATAATATGATTCTATTGTTCGCCAGAATAAGCAAAAGTGTCAGCTGGAGTAGATGTCATAGCAATAGCCAAAAGGGCAAAATCAAAAGGAACATCCAAAGAATGAAACCCAATAAATCCAGCCAACAGATTAATAACCACAAAAAAGACCAGACAAAAAGAGCACCACAGAGACTGCTCACAGAGAGATACAATTCCTCTTCAATGAAATGTCAATTTTAATCAAAATTTAAGCTGTACAAAAAGCAAGCAGAGGTACTTAGCTGTACGGTCACCGATCCAAAAGATTCCCGTCATTCAAACTATAACATTTCTTCAGGCAAGGAAGACAAGCAAAGCTTCTTCAAACGGATAGACCCAAAACACGGTACTGTGTCGTATCTGTCTGAGGAATCCTTGCTTGTCTCCCTTGCCTGCATCCATTTGAAGAAGCTTTGCTCCAATCCACTGCAGGCCCCAGAGAAGGGAGCAGTGGGGGCAGGGGGAAGCAGGATGGAGAGCCTGCCTGGGGTGCTTCCAATCCTTGCGCCGGCCTTGAATAAGTGCAGTGGTGTAAGTTCAAATGAGGGATCCCCTAAACAAAAGTTTGCAAAAGGCCCTCTTATGATGGCAGCAGTGGCAGTTTTGCAGCAGGAGGTGCTTCTCAAGCTGCCAGGAGAGAATACTTTTAATATAGCGAGGCAGGCGGAGGTGGTACAGCAAAGTTTATTTTAAAGTAAATGAGGTTTGCTGTGCCCTGCCTCAGCCATTGCTGTTCTTGGGCAAGCCATTTAACCTTCCATTGCCTCAGGTACAAGATTCCTGGGACAGGAAAAACACTGTAACTGAATACATTATATCGTGAGTTACAACTGAAAAACACCATCAGCTAAAAACAAAAAATATCCCAAAAGATGCATTTCCCCTTGTATAATGCAAAACATAAAGATAACGTGCAATTTCCAAAAATTGAGATATTCCCATCAATAAATTTAAAATAAAATTCTTTTATCTACCTTTATTGTTTGACTATTTTCTTTTTCCTTTTTTTGTATCTGAAGTTTTTATTAAACTTTTTTCAAATAACAATACAGCCAAACCTCTCGTTTCCTTCCCGGTTATCCCAATACATACATAATTGAAGACCATAAACTTCTCTTTTATACTCCCCCCCCCCACCCCACCCACCCACCCTCCTTCCTATTCCACCCTCTCGTCTCAACCAGTCATATGACATCTCCATCTCTACCAGGCCCAACCCTCCCCCCCCCTCCATGTCTGACTAGTTTATTTTTCTAAACGTGTGTGACCCATGCCAGCTGCAAACAACTTAACACAGCAGCGGGAGAAAAAAAGAAATGGCTCAGGCAGTTCTTTACTCCCACGGCTGTGCAGAAATGAGTTGGAGAGCCAGGCTTCGGTCCTCACCGGCTCCCCTTAAAGCCAGCCAGGCCAGCGCGGGGCCCCAGAAATGTGGGGGCCATGTGTATGTATGTGTGAGTGTGTGAGTGATGGGGAAGGGGAGGAGGGGGAGCAGCTGGCACTGGGACTGCTACTGGGGTTAGAATGGAAAATGGGCTAATGTTGGGGGATTGAGGGATTGGAACTGGAGGAATACTGATACTGGGGGGCTAGGACTGGGAATGAGCTGATACTGGGGGATGGGGAGCCGGGGATGTCAAGGGAGATGATGCTGGGAGGGAATGGGACAGGAAGAGGACTGATACTGGGGGGGGGGGGGTAGGGGGGACTAGGACTGGGAATGAGCTGATACTGGGGGATGGGGAGCCCGGGATTAGAAGGGAGATGTTGCTGGGAGGGATTGGAACTGGAAGAGTACTGATACGGAGAGGGGGGGGGGGCTAGGCCTGGAAATGCACTCATACTGGAAGATGAGGGGACTGGAAGGCAGCAGATGCTAGGAGGGAGTGGGACAGGAGGAGGACTGATACGGGGGGGGGGGGCTAAGGCTGGAAATGGGCTGCTACTGGGGGATGGGGAGCCTGGAATTGTAAGGGAGATGTTGCTGGGAAGGATTGGAACTGAAGGAGGACTGATACTGGGGGTTAGGACTGGAAATGGGCTGATACTGGAGGATGAGGGGACTGGAAGGCAGCGAATACTGGGAAGGCTGAAACTGGAAGGGGATGGGGTTGGGGGAGAAAAAAAGAAAATGGGGGAGTGAGGATTGAGAGGGGAACATATATTTTGTGTGGGAGGGAAGAAAAAAAGGTCATACGGAGGTAAGAGTTGAAAGAGAGGGCCATAAGAGTGAATGCTGGGGTAAGAAGAAGGAAAGGCAGAGATAACAAATATCTAAGAAGGAAGTAACTGGGCAGTAGAAGGGATCTAGGGGGCACAGAGGGGAATAAGAGGCTAGCGTAGGAGTGAGATGAGAAATGAGGGGGAATGGACCGGAGGTTAGAAGAGTAGATGGAAAGTTGCTAGGTGAAAAGTCAAAAGGGGATTGAGGACGAAGGGTTGAAAATGAGCGGATGAATGAGTAAAGAAAGAAATGAAAAAAAGTGAAAGATCAGTATGTCAAAGGCGGATGTAGACAGAAAATGGAAAAAAATAGGAGAAGAGAAGAATGGACATGAGCAATAGACAATGGAGAGTTAGCAGAAGACATGAAGAATGCAAAAGAGAGAGATTGAGGCAATTATGACTGAAAAATAAAATACCCAAACAACAAAAGGTAGAAAAAGAAGCATTTTATTTTGAATTTATTAACTGGAATATGTCTGCTTTGGGAAATGTGCTCTGATGTTTTTGCGTTTTGTTCAGTATAAGAGGAAATTAATTTCATACTTTAATTTTCCAGTGTTGTAATACATTCAAAGTTTGGTTTTTGGGGTTCCCAGTTCAGTTATTGTCTTCATATTTTTAAATCATGATCCCTTGTTCTGTGTTTTTTGATGGCCTGTCTGTTTTGCGTGTATGACAGAATTGTGCTATTCTGTTTGTTTAGTTTCTGTGTAGCAGACCCACTTATTCTATTTTCCTAGTAAGATGTATTGGTTTAATATTTGTAGTGCTACCTTTTGATAAACAGGGCTAGGTTCTCTGTGAGTCTTGGTAATGCTGTTATGGGTTCTAAATGAGCAGGGTTTTGTAGTAATACACCTGGTAGTTGGCACTGGAGGGTAATAATGTAGAAATATGTTAGCCTTTCTTTATCCTCACTGTACATGCAAATAGTTTTCAGGCACTCATTAAGAAGCATGTTTACTAAGAGGACAATTGTGTACCGACCATCCAGCCCCTCTATGGCCGATCAGAATCGAGGCATATAGAGGTAGACCCAATTCTGATCCCTCGGGGGCTAGACATACCCACAGGATCAGAATCGGGTCTACGGCCTGGACGTGCAGGCCGGGCCCCAATTCTGATCGGCTGCACGCCCAGCCCACATACCTGGCCAACTTAGCCAGATTCCTGAATGGAATCACAGTACTATGGCATCCCGCCACCATAGCACCGCGGCTCTATTTAGGAGCCACGATCCCCAGCCAACAGCAACACTGCCCTTTCCCCACAACCCGATTCCCGATCTAGCCTCCCATGGCCAGGGTTGCCAATGTTCAACCACTAGCCAGATAGATTTTTTTTGGCCTAACTTTAGCCAGTTAGGGTAACCGGTCAGTGGCTTAATATTATTGTGACTGGCTAACCCTCAATGCTGCTCCTGTTCTGTCCCCCGAAATGCTTTGGCGCTAAGCGGTTAGTGTCAGGGCATTAAGCGGCACGAAGAGGGGATAGTTTAGCAGCAGAAACCAGGTGTGTGCCGCTGAATATCCCGCTCAGTGGGAGTAACACAGTTACCAGGTCTGCTAGCCATATTACTCCTTTTAATTTGCCTCCCATGATATCCAGTTCTGCATTTTGACAGTACAGTCGTGGGAGGGATAGCATTTTGATGATCATAATTGTTGAGTTTAATTTTCAAAATCTTGGGGTGGGGAGCATAAGACTAAAAGGTTTGCATAGCACACCAAGTACCCTTGCACCCTTCACTTTCTTATTCTTCCACCTTAGTAGAAGTTTCAGGCCCCCTTCTCTGTCTTCTGTCGATGGTGGTTGCAGTCTACAGCACTGTCTGCTAGAGCAGTCTTCAGCAGAGGTCGCAGGGTGGGGACAGTACTGCTACCTCCTTTGCTCCCAGTTCCATCACTGGCTTTCTCTTTCGCCAGCGCCTCTGCTCTCATTCTGTCTTCATACACATAGGGGTATGTTTACTAAACCGTCTTAACGTGCGCCCGGCGATAGTGTGCAGGCTGCCATAAAAAGAGTGGGCGTTTCAGTCTTAAAGTAGCAAAATGGGATTATCGCGCGATAACGCACGCTGCTGCACACATTATCGGACGAAGCGCCGCTAAGCGCGTTAACGCGCGGTAATCTTAAGTAGGCGCCCAGATATGCAGACATAGAAACAGAGGTGTAGCACAATGGTTAATACACTGACTGATGATACAGGGGTCATGAGTTCAATCCCCCTATATGCATAAAGCATAAGGCTGGCTGAGGCATCAGCTTTGACGTGTAAGTATTGTTTCTTGAGGCAGTTTATTTGTATTTTAATTATTGCTGCCAGCAAACACACCCTCATGTGCCGTAACCTAAGGTGCCGCATAAGGCACCCTATAAGGCACTCCATAGGGCACATTATAAAGTGCACTGTCCGCCACGGCACCCTATAATGTCCCCTATAGGGCACCCTATAAGACGCTCCATAGGATACCTTATAAGGACTGTAACCATAAGGTGCCTCAGAAGGCGCTTTATAGGGCGCCCTATAAAGCGCCTTCTGAGGCACCTTATGGTTACAGTACTCTGAGGGTGTTTTTGCTGGCAGCATTAATGTACATTAAAAATAGATAATGCTTTGGACAGCCCTATCAAATAACCCCACTGTGGGTTTTAACCCATGACCTCTGGCTCCACAGGCAGTGAAGTAACCAGTGGGCTACAGCTGCTAACAGACCCCTGGCTGGCTGCAGAAGGACTGCACGTCACCACACAAACAGTCTGCTGTGATCACCAGGATAGGGTTAACCCACCCATACCCATGATGCACTGCACATGCAAATCAGCAGTCGACAAATGAACACAAGATGGGGTATGCACCCCCACAGCACCTCGGCCTGGTAGGAGGAACTGACCGTGTGTGTTACTGGCACAGAGTAGCTACACACCATCACATTGTGCTGGTACTGTGCTCACCCTGAGGGTGAGGTGGGGCGCCCAGCACCAGGTCCACAGCACCTTCCATGGCAGAAATAGGCCATGCTGCAGGTCCCCAGCAGTGTTAGTGTGTGAGATAGGTAGTTCCTGCAGACACACTTTGGATACATCTGTATTTCTCAGTCAGGTTTAGCCCTTATGGACCCATAGGCAGATTATGTACCACCACCCAACCCACCCTCTGGGGCTGAGGGTGGGAAACAGGGTCTCCCACCAACAGATCCATATCTTACCTCCCTGCAATGGCAGCAGTAGAGGGGAACCATCAACCGCAGTCCTGCTGGGGAAACAGACACCCTAAAGGGCAGCCAATGCAGCTCTGTGCACATTTATAAAGCAACATTAGGCCCAGAAATGCTCAGGTGCACCCCACCACTATATGATATTCTCCTGCAGCAAGCCTCCAGCCACTGCATCCTGCAAGGTGTTACAGCAAGACACATACTAGCTGCAGACAGTCTGCTAGCTAGTCCATAGTGCATGTTCCTGGAGAAGATGCATGCACCCAAAACTGGGATGTCAGCATGCACACCAAGCAGATAAGTCAGTGATTGGGCCCCAAAAAGGAACCCATAAATATCACATGAGAAAAATATTACAGAGCACTATGGGGGAACCTAGCCATGCCGTGGTCACTGCTCAGTCAAGGTGAGAGTGATCTCCCAGCAGGACATGCTGTGGCCACCCTGTCTGTGCAGGTGGTGGCCAGGCACTGCAATGTCCAAGCCATTGCCCTATGCCCTGTGCAGATGCATCCTGGCCAGGCCACCCTGTCCAGGCTATACCCATGGTACCTTGTTCCCCATTATGCACATTGGCAGGCCAATACTGGCAACAGTGCTGGCAGTGTGGGCTGTGGAGGGTGTTTGCAGCCACCACACACTGGATAGACAGACACACACTCCCAAACCTATGCCAGCATTGTACAACTATAGAGGGGTTTGGCAGCCCTGGCCACCGCTCCAGTCCTGGGCACAGTGGAGGCATGGCTATGGTACGCAATACTGTTGGGGTCACTCCCCAGGGTGGTAAACACTGTCAGACACAAGACCTGTAGCACACTCCACAGACATCAGAAAGGTTGCCATGATGCAGCACAATCAGAACATTGTACTTAACTTCAGAATTGCTATCTGCCAGTAATCATAGCAACCTTTTGATAGCTGTGTACCGTATTCCCAGGTTTAGGGTGGCATTGCTAAGGTATGCAAGTGCTAGTATTGGGAGATGCACACAGGGCCCAATGTCCTGCCTCTCCAGGAGGTATTGGATAATGGAGCCTTTGGGTGCGGGTGTGTCTGCCCCTGTTGGCTGCTGCTTTACGGCAGAGGTTCCCAACTCCAGTCCTGGTGTGCCAAACACTGTTCGGGTTTTCATGCTGTCCCTCATGAATATTGTAAGCCTATTGGCTGACTGTGTCGCCCTAGGCAGCTGCCTAGATGGGACCCAGTTTGAGTTGTGGAATTATAATGATGACTCAAGAGTCGTGTCCAAGTGGAATTAAGGATGGGCTTTATTCCCTGTCCCGTATGGATGACTTTCCGATAAGGATAACACAAATAAAGCTGTTACATCCCAGGCAAAAGAACACTTTAACAAAAACCAAGCTTCTTCTTTGCTTTCCCCAAAACACACGAAAGTATTATCTTCTTTCAAAGAAATCAAAAACACTTCCTTTTCTTCTCTTTACCGCAGAGATTCAAAATCAACAGTTACTCCCATATTACAATCCATCGGCTCCTGAGTATTCTCTGGGATAGTGCTTTCCCACTGCATCCCCTCTTGGGCTGGGTCTGCGTAGGATCTCTGAGTGTCTGCAAACCTGCGCTCAGACCTCTGCTCTGGGGTAAACTCTGTTCTTGGGAGGTACAGTTGCTGCTGCTGGGGGTCAGAGGCAATACAAGCTGGGCTGGGGAATTCTTCCCAGTCCCTAAGCCATTGAGGGAACTCTTGTTTCCTATATGCTTGGCCCTTTCTCCCCCAATCTCTTCCACTCCCCTTATAACACAGCGGGTACTTATCTTTCCCACGAGAGAATATGGCTTCTAGCCCTTCTTCCTCTAGCCAGGGTTTTCTCTCAGAGCTGCCGACTGCTTTGCTCCGGCAGTATCTGTTGCCGGGTCTAGCAGGGTAGTACTTGCTTCCTGCTTCCTGTGGGACTCTCAGAGTGTGACCTTTGCTCTCTGGAGATCTGACTGCTTGCCTGGGAGCGAGGACCCCTCTGGTTGGGAAGACCTTAGCTCTATCTCCCCCGATCCACTCGGGTTCGTCAGACTGCTTCTGTTCAAACCTGGATCTCCAAGGCAGTGGGTCTCTTGCTGTTTGGTCTGGAGTTTCCAACTCAGCCTCTTTGCTTGTGAGATCACCCTCTTGGCTTGTGAGTTCCCTTCTCTCGCTTGTGAGTTCCCTTCTCTCCCTCTCACTTGATTTTCTCCTGGTTTTATTGAGCTGCCTATTGAACGTGGAACGTGACTGTTCCCACAGGTGAGCCTGATTAGAGCTCTGAATTCTTTCTGCGTCACTGCAGAGCTGAGGAATGTTTGTTTCTTCACTCCCTGCCCCCTTGCACTGTGAATGTCTCCACTGACCCTGTGACTGTGAGGTAAGCTCTTCATTTCTAAATCCTTTTAAACTTTTAGACTCTGTGCTCTCTACCTCATGACAATATGCATGAGATACATCTGCATACCATGGGGGCGGCACATAGAAATGCAGCACAGGCATCTTTATTAGAGGCAGCATGGAACCTGAATGGTGTTTGGCCCTCCAGGACTGCATTTGGGAGACTCTGCTCTAGGTAATGTGCCTGTTTATGGTGTCTGTGCTCTGTAGGGTAAAATGTTGGTGTTTTGGGTATGTTTACATCATCTGCAATAAATGTTCTGTCTGTATTAGCATGTTTTAGTTATGGGTAAAATATGGGGACTGGGTTGGCAGGAAGCACAGCTGGGATTTGAACCTGTGACCCTCTGTCTCTGAACATGCTGGCTGTGTGCACCACACCACTGTGTTGCCACAGAGACAGTGCATTCCCTGGTGATACCATGACTGTTCGTCCGGCAGGGCTTGTCTGTTGCAGTGCATGGCACCCACCTACATAGGGCTAGGCCATGGTCTGCTCTGTGTAGCTGCCACTGCCCCCTCCACCACCAGTACCCCTCTGCCACCATGCTGACATGCCCTTCTGCTGGTGGTGCTGGTGGTGCGCAGTCTCAGGCCATCCAGTGTGCAGGTAGGTGGCTGCCTATGGTGCGTGTTCTGGGGTAGGGGTGCCTGCATAGATGTCCACGCTTCCCCCCAACACCGCCTGCCAATGTTCTGTGCCCTTGGAGGTACCTGCTGGGTACTATCCCCTGTGACCCTGTGATAAACACACTCATGCCCATGTTGGGCCCTCATCATTTGCTGTCTGGCTGCTGTACAGTTTCAGCATTCCTAAGTGCCACCTAGGCATCTGCCTAGTCCGCACTGTGCCCCAGCTGCACCACAGCATGTGCCGCCTGTAGCCCTCTGTATCCCATTTTCAAGCATCTGTCCAGTTGGCCGTTCCGACATGCCTGCCCTGCTGTTGTCGCACATGTGCACGCCAAAGGACACCTTTCTGATGGAGAGGAAAACCCTGCACAGCACAATTTCACTGTGGGCTCATTCACCTTGTATGGGGACGTAGCATGGACCCTTCCAGAATTCATATCCTTTTTTTGGTGCTTTCTTGGGAGTGTTTTTTTATGTTTCCCATTGAGATCACTATTGCCCAGCTTGGTTATTTTATTTTTCCATTTTCTTCTGTTCATTTTCACTATTTATTTGCCCTTTTGTTCCGTGCACATGTATCACACTTATCACTTTTTTGTAGGTTTCCCTGGTTTTGCTATACATTGCTGACAGAAATGGTTTCTCTTCCCTTTAAATCATCTCTAACGCCAGGGTTTCACTGGCATTAGTTTTCAGCCTCGTATTTCACAGCGTTAGTGTGCGGGGAGCCTCTCCACTCCCACTCTCCACCCATTGACCCCTTCTCTCCACCCCTGGGGAACCTTCCTCCGCCCTCCGGGAGCCTTTCTCCGCCTTCAGCGCTCGTTTGCGCCTCTGCACGCGTTATCGCGTGCTAAGGTATCTCTGCGCCCGATAAAGCGCCATTATCGCGCGATAAGGTACCTTATCGCGCGATAACATCACAGAGCGCACATTAAAACGGTTTAGTAAACATACCCCATAGTTTTACTTGTGTACGTATAAACAAAGCTATGTATATAGATGGATGGACAGAATGTCAAATGGATGGATGGACCCTCCATAAGAGACGGCATCATCTGATGTGAAACAAACCAATAAAGAGAGTGCAATATCTTGGGAACAGGAAAATGCCTGCTGTGCCTGTATGTAACTCACCTTGAACCTCCGAGAAAAGACATGAGCTAAATCCATTCCTTTTCCCTTTCCAATAGGCCTTGTAATACACAACCTGAGCTGACCTCACGCAGATGCTAAGATGTGTGTTACCCGTCCAGAGCCTTTTGTAAGTCAGGATATGATTATTTCCCTTTGCTAAGGCCACAGAGCATCTTCAGGATGTTTTTCTGTCACATTCCTGAATTTGACAGAATTAAACTGTTTATAAACAAAACGAGCTAACTAACGAGAGAAAAATCTGGTTCCACTCACGGAGTCAGTCATACGGTTTGTTATTTATGGCAAAATTAGTTAGCAGCAGAAATTATATAAAAGGGCAAGTTGTACTTCCATCTAACCTCCTGTCAGAGCTCGATGTGCTCCCAGTACCTCCATATGTCTGCACACACACGCACTCACAAGTTTAGAAGAATCCTAGTTCTTGTACTGTATACAGAGACACAGACATACCACACTCTTGTTTAACACTTTTTCATTCCGTGTTTTATCAGAAGGTTCATATTCTTCTAAACAAGCCAGACCTAGGCTCTGATTTATTTTACTTTTTAGAGAACTTTGGCATAGAAGCACTAACTTATAGATGCCCATCAAATGATTCATCTCTACTTGGCTTGGGATTCATAGGTCTGGAACATAATTTTCATTCTGTTTTCTTCCTTGCTTTCAGATGTGCAGCTATTTTTATCTTCAAATGATTTGGAAGATTTAAGACAGGTCAACAAAGACCCCACAAGTATCGAAAGCAACAGTGGACATCTTGGCGTGCCCTCAACATCTAGAAGGAAGAAGATATCTTTGTTACTGAAGAGTCAATAAGGGCTTGTGGATTAAGTGCTGCACATTTTTTATGTAACCAGGACACAAGGGATAGTGGTTTTTTTTAGTTTTTTTCAAAAATCTTGGGGGGGGGGGGGAAGGTGAGGAGAGGGACTGCATTTCTTTCACCTGATCAGTTAGGCTGATCAGATGTTATGGGGAATGGAGATGAGTTAAACTCAAAATGAGGGAACTATTCTCTGTGGCTACAATGGTATTCTCTGTGTGAAAATTATTATGACATATACTGCATACCAGATGTTCAGAGCATAGTACAGAGACAATATACAGGGCAATTTCCAAAGTCATGTCAAGGGTAAAACAACTGCTGGTCCTATCTATCGCTAAAAGGACTTTATGTACATTGATCCACATTTAGCGGTTGCATTGCTAGGTGGGGTTAGTCTGGGAACTGAAACAATCTGTGTACTTTTACATTTTCAGAGGTATGCAAGGTTTTTTTTGTTTGAAAAATGTATCCACAGAAAACAGAGATGCATGTGACAGTGGACACTTTTGCCCATGGCAATTTTCAATGTGAAAATATGCACATCCTTTCGTGCTGAAAACTGGTGTGAAATCTGTGAGTAAAAAGTACTTGCCAAATTTGATGCTATGCAGGCAGTGTGAAAATTACCCCCTAATGAACAGTCCCTACTTCTTGGAGTATACAAGACAGAATGAGCATACAACAAAAAAACTAATAGGAAACCATTGGTTAAGTGGCAAGGCTGTAACTGAGAAGATTTAAGATAGATGAGATTAAACCGAGAAGGGACAGCTTTTAATTTAGTTTCATCAGAGATAACATTTAAGCTCAGCTTAGCAAGGGCAAGAGTATAAAGAGAGAAGAGACCCCAGAACAAATCCCTCAGCTACACTGACTGATAACAGGATGGCACTGGAAGAGAATCCACCAGAGGATACACTCTATGTTGACTGGAAAAGGTAAGATGAAAGGCAGTGTAGCAGGACATCAAATTGTTCCTCTGTTTTTAGAATGAGGAAATTTCTAGAGGCCATGCCCCTAATTTGGCCTCTGTCTAAGGTGATGCAATGGAGAATGGACCAAGGTGTCCATCACTGAGAGTAGAAGTTACTTGGCAGTGATTTGGACGGAACTATAAATGGTCCTTTTGTTTTGGGTCTATTAGAGATAGTAGATTTGGAGTTGGTGGATGCTCTCAGCTTGTGCTGTGCTGAGAAGACAACAGACACCTGTGGAGCACAAGGTTGCTGTGGAGCAACAGAAAGCTCCTCTCCTCATGACAAAGTAGGCCTTGAAAGAAGGAGAAAGGGGCAACCTCGGGTTGGCTAGCCCTAAACAGTAAAGAGGAGCTAGGAAGAAAATAGACTTTGGAGAAGTCTAGAGTGGATTTTTGGATATTCGGCAGATTTTCAGCAACTAAGGGGTATGTTTACTAAAGCGCGCACACGTGCGCGGCGCACAGTAGCGCACGGCAATGATGCACTTAAGTGCTCTTAAGTGCCCCGCACGCGTGCGCGTCACATTAACGGGTCCGCGCACGTGTGCGGTGCGCTGATGTGCGATAGAGGCGGGGAAAGGCGTACGGAGGGCGGAGGAAGGCCCCCGAGGGGCGGAGAGACGGGGTCAATGGGTGGAAAGTGGGAGGGGAGAGGCTCCCCGCACAGGAGCGGGGCTGAAAATAGACCCAAAAATACCGCGATGGAAAACCTCGCGTTAGAGCCGATTTAAAGGGAAGAGAAACCATTTCCGTCAGCAATGTACAACAAAACCGGGGAAACCTACAAAACGTGAGCAGTGTGATACATGTGCACAGAAGAAACTCGCAAATAAAAATCAAAAATGAGCACAACAAAAATGTTAAAAATTACAATTCAGCTGGGCAATAGTGATAGCAATGGTCAACAATAAAAAACACCCCCAGGAAAGCTCCAAAAAAAAGAAATTATTTTTGGAAGGGTCTACGCTCCGTAGACCCTTTCAAAAATCATTTCATTGTATTGAAGCTTTCCTGGGAGTGTTTTTTATTGTTGCCCATTGCTATCACTGTTGCCCAGCTTGGTTATGGGTGTTTGCCCCTTTTTTCGAGGTTTTTTATGAGATTTATTTGCCCGTTTGTCTCCATACAAGGTAAATGAGCCCACAGTAAAATTGTGCAGAGCAGGGTTTCTGACTCGTCCGGCCTGGTTTCCTATCTCCAGGGACTGCACTGTCTCTGTGGCCACAGTGTGGTGCAGTGGACACAGCCAGTGCCTGTAGGACCAAAGGGTCACAGGTTCAAATCCCAGCTGGGGCTCCTGTCAACCCAGTCCCCATAGGTTTATCCACCACTAAACAGTGATAGTAAAGACACTCCTTTATTGCAGAGAACATAAGCATGGTTCAAGCAACCATATTTTACCCTACACCGCACACAAACCATAACAATGGGTATTACCTACAGCCGAGTACCCCAAATTCAGTCCTGGAGTGTCACAACTCAATCAGGTCATATGCTTTTTCCCAGATAAGGACATGTCTGCATGTTGGCGGAAGGGTACAGGTGGTGGAGGGGGCAGTGGCTGCAAGCCACAGCAGACAGTGGCCTAAGCCTGTGCAGGCTGGCACCGTCCAACGCAACAGACAGGCTCTGTTGGATGTACAGTCATGGACTCCCCAGGGACTTCCACATATCTGTGGCAACACAGTGGTGCAGTGCACACAGACAGTGTGTGCCAGAACAGAAGGTCATAGGTTCAAAGGCCAGCTGGGGCTACTGCAAAACCTGTCCACATATTTTTCCCACAACTAAACCGTGATAGTAAGGACAAACGTTTAATGCTGAGAACATACGCATGGTTAATACGCCTATATTTTACCACACCAAACACAGACACCATACACAGGCGCATTACCTAGAGCAGAGTCTCCCAAATGCAGTCCTGGAGGGCCCCACACCATTCAGGTTCCATGCTGCCTCTACTAAAGATGCCTGTGCTGCATATCTATGCACCACCCCCATGGTATGCAGATGTAGCTCATGCATATTTATGAGGGACAGCATGAAAACCCGAACAGTGTTTGGCACACCAGGACTGGAGTTGGGAACCTCTGCCGTAAAGCAGCAGCCAACAGGGGCAGACACACCCACACCCACACCCACAGGCCCCATTGGCTAATGCCTCCTGGAGAGGCAGGACATTGGGCCCTGCGTGCATCTCCCAATACTAGCACATGCATACCCTAGCAATGCCACCCTACACCTGGGTATACGGTACACAGCTATCAGACGTTTCCTATGATAACTGGCAGATAGCAAGTCCTACGTTAAGCACATTTTGCTCATTGAGCTCCATCATAACAATCATTCTGATGTCTGCGGTGTGTGCTGCAGGTCTGGCCTCCAACAGTGTTAACCCCCCTGGGGAGTGACCCCCAACAGTATTGCATACCATATCTATGCCTGTACTGTGCCCAGGACTGGTGTGGTGGGTATGGCTGCTGAACCCCTCTATAGTTGCACAATGCTGGCATAGGTGTGGGGGTGGCTGTCTGTCTATCCAGTGTGTGGTGGCTGCAAACACTTTCCACAGCCCACACTGCCAGCACTGTTGTCAGTATTGTGCTGCCAATGTGCATAATGAGGAGCAAGGTACCATGGGTATAGGCCGGACAGGGTGGCCTGGCCAGGGTGCATCTGCACAGGGCATAGGGTACTGACTGGGACATTTTACTGCCCGGCCACCACCTACACAGACAGGGTGACCTCAGTATGTTTTGCTGAGAGTTCACTCTCACCCTGACTGTGCAGTGACCACAGCATGGCTAGGCACCCCCATAGTGCTATATAGTTTTTTTTGAATGGGATAGATATGGGTTTCCTTTTGGGGCTTAGTCACTGATTTATCTGCTTGCTATGTATGTTGACATCCCAGTTCTGGGTGCATGCACTATGGCCTAACTAGCAGGCTGTTTGCAGCTGGTGTTTGTCTTGATGGAGTGGCTTGCAGGGTGCAGTGGCTGATGCCTTGCTGCAGGAGAATATCAGATAGTGTTGGGGTGTAGCTTACCTTATCCAGGCTTAATGTCTGTCTGCTATTGTGTTATGGATATGTATAGAGCTGCATTGACTGCCCTGTGGGGTGCATGTCCCTCAGCAGGACCAGGGGTTGATTGACCCCTCTACTGCCACCTTTGCAGGGAGGTAGAAGGTGGATCTATTGATGGGAGACCCTGTTTGTCACCCTTGGCCCGGGGGGGGTGTGGTGGTGCATGGCCCACCTGGGGGTCGCGCCTGACTGAAGCAGACAGAGATATCCAAGGTGTTTGTGCAGAAACTATGTATCTGAAACTTTAACACTGCTTTGGACCTCCGGCATGGCCTCTTTCAGCTATGGAAGGTGTTGTGGACCTGGTCCTGGCCGCCTCATCGCACACTCAGGGTGAGCACAGTACCCGCACAATGTGACGGTGTGTAGCTACTCTGTGCTAGTAAAACACACGGTCAGTACCACCTACCAGGCCGAGGTGCTGTGGGGGTGCACCCGGTCACTCCCCCCTACCAGTCCGAGGTGCTGTGGGGGTGCATTCCCCATCTTGTGTTCATCTGTGGACAGCCGATTTGCATGTGCAGTGCATCATGGGTACGGGTGGGCTAACCCTGTCCTGGTGGCTGCAGCAGACTGTCTGTGTGGTGACGTGCAGGCTCTCTGCAGCCAGCCAGGGGCTTGCTAGTAGCTATGGAGCTGTAGTCCAATGGTTGCGTTGCTTCCTGTGAAGCCAGAGGTCATGGGTTCAAACCCACAGTGGGGTTATTTGATAGGGTTGGCCATAGCATCATCTTTTTTTATGTACATTTTTGATGCCAGCAAAAACACCCTCAGCGTACTGTACCCATACGGTGCCTCTGAGGGCGCCTTATAGGGCGCCCTATAGGGCACCTTCTGGCTCCCGTCCATATAAGGTGCACTATACATTATCCTGTGATGCAACTTATAGGCTGCCCTATAGGGGACATGTTAGGGTGCCATGGCGGACAGTGCACTTTACTATGTGCCTTATAGGACGCCTTATGTTGACACGCTTTGAGAGTGCGTTTGCTATTATTGATAATTAAAATATAAATAAAATGCCTCCTAAAGCAATCTTTCCCATAATACACATTGCCCCAGCCAGCCTTGTTCATTGGGCATTGAACCCCTGATTCCTGCACCATTGGTGCATACCTTAACCATTGTGCTGTAGCTCTGCTCTGCTGTTTGCTCATCAGCGCGCCGCCTTATGCCGCCCCATATTGAGATGCCTCCTAGAAAATTAGCACACCGCCTTATGCAGCCCATCATTCATATGCCTCCAAACACATTAGCTTGCAGCCTTATGCTGCCCATTATTTCACTGCCTCATAAATTAACACCTCAGTCAGCCATCTTTATTGAGCTTTCTGGGGGATCAAACCCCTACTTCTTGCACTATTGGTATGTGCCTTAACCATTGTGCTGTGGCTCTGCTAGCTTGCTTTTCCATCAGCGTGACACATATGCCTCCCGCGCAGCTGTCTGATGCGCTAAGGTGCGGGGCGCACAAGGGTGCCGCACACCTTAGCGCATATGTAAATTCCGGCGTTTCTTCTTTAGCGGGGAACGCCCACTCCTTATATGGCACCCGCACTCTACCGGGGCTTTAGTAAACATGCCCCTAAGTTTGGAGAAATCCAGTCTAGGTCAATCTGAAGACAGAAAGCTGTAGAGGTGTTTTGGTATATCTGAGGAAGTTTGTGGGACCAAGAAGGTTCATCTCAAAATACACCTTTAGAAGTCCATGCTGATCTGTGAAGGACTGAATCTTAGTGCATCCCATGCAGACAGTGAGAAGATACTGAACGTTTTGCAATAGCTTTGTAATTTGGAAATTTTGGATTAGTCCTCTTATGCTTTTCCCCAAAGGTAGTTGTTTTGAGAAGAGTAATTTTGGGGATTTTGTGAGAAGTGTTCCGGGAGTAAATACTAATGAGAGGTTTTGAGACTGTGGAGTTTTATCTATTTTAAAGTATCTTTCAGAGGAAGAGAAAGAAGTCTGGGATACCTAGCCTAGGACATGGGTGCAGAGGAAAAGGACCAGTTAATGAGGAGACTGGCACATTCAGGATCCAGGAGCTAGTCTGTCTGGCTACAGAAGGGATGAGAAGATGACCTTCTTGTTTAGAGTAGACGTGAATGGGACTCTGGTTGAAAAGAATTAATTTGTTCTATTTTTCCATGAACTATGTTTCCTTCTTTGAACACCATATTTTTGACAGTTGTTTTGTCTTTTCTGGGTGCACTCTTACTTTTGGGGATTTCACCTGTAAGGATCCCTTCAGGACCGTAGCCATTCCAACATGCTTAGTGTGCAGGACCAGTCCACTTCTAGCCTTAGCAGTGGGTGAATGCCATCCTGCTCTAGCATCCCCCTGATGGCTGGCTGCTTTGTTTCCTGATTGCCCCGTACATAACTCCAGTGGGCAGGATGTGTGGTGTAGTTTCCTTTTGGTAGTGGTTTGAGTGCTGTTTGAATAGATGTTTTCTGTACAGAGGCCCATTCCTAGGTCTTCTTTTATTTTATTGGTGTCAATTGATCTTAAACCTCTCTACATGTGCAGAGTGTGGGGTGGGGGCTGGAACTGGGTTTAGCTCACACCCTTCTCAGGAGTTCAAGGCAAGTTACATTCAGGCACAACTGGTATTTTCCTATTCCCAAGAGGGCTTACGATCTAAGGGCCGATATTCGAAGGGCATTTACACGGTTTACAGCCTAGTAAACTGTGTAAATGCCTTAGATGGGGATATTCAATGGCACACACACGGTTAGTGTTGTTGAATATCCCCGTCTAAGCCCCCTACGCGCCCCGATGCTATCCATCTTGGGGGTGTTCCAGGACTAAGCAGAGGTGGGGAATGCTGCTAATTGAGTAGCAGCGATATTGCATGCTGCCGGGTTAGCAATCAACGCCTTAAAAATAGGTTCAGAAAAACCTTTGCCTATCTTTAAGGTGCCGATCACTAACCGGGCAGCAGCCAATATCGCTGCTGCCTGGTTAGCCTCTGGGGCTTCCTGTTCCTGTGGCAATCACCGGATATTCAATGCTGTCGCTGCGGCACTGAATATCCGGTTTAGAGGTCGCCTCATTGGCACATGGCCCTTCCAAATGGCGGGCAGCTGAAAATCAGGCCCTAAGAGTCCAGTAGTCAAAAAAAGCTGTTATTCAGATAACCTATTGGGGGTCGTCTGCACTGCATTGAGCGAGTTATTCAGCGGCACTATCTGGACAGTGCAGGGACAGTCCATGGGTGGAGTGAGAGCACTAGTATAAGTGCCAACTTTATCCAGATACTGGCAATTTTTGACCAACACTTATCTGGATAAATGAGGACACGTGAACAGGGCTGTACCGAGACTGAAATGTGCCCTGTGCGACTTGCACATCGGGCACGCGCCCCCCCCCCCCCTCCTGCACCTCCATTTACACACTTCATGGGGATGCAGAGGGGGCACGCGCCTGATCTGCAAGTCGCCGGCACGCTAAGCAGGTCTGGTCCCTCCCGGAGAGACCAGATCTGCTTAGTGTGCCAGTGTGAAGACTTAAGGGGCGCATTTCATCTCTCTGCTGCTGCCTGCTGCCGAAAAAGTGGCGGCGGCAGGCAACAGCAGAGAGCCGAAATCCGCCCTTTAAGTCTTTGCGCCCTTTGCGGCCGCACCGCTTGCACAGGGCTCGGTACGGTCCTGCATGTGAAAGGCAGGCTTTAGTTACTACCTGAATAAGTACAGCTGAAAAGTGCTGTTATCTGCACATAGTCGATGCTTATTACATAACGCTGTTCAGTCTGGATATTCAGCCGCAGCTACCATTTGGATACTGCCACTGAATATCCCGCCAAGAATTCAGCACTGTAGCACTTGAATATCAACCATTTTGAAAATAGGGCCCTGAACAATTACATTGAAGCTCCTAAATTAGTGCCTTATTTTCAGTCAGATTCAGGCACTTAGGGGGATGTTTACTAAAAGCCGCAAATGTGCGCGCCGCAAAATAGCGCACGGAAACGCGGCACCGAAACGCGAATAAACGCGTTTAAATGCCCCGCACACGTGCGTGTCACCCCCGCACAGGTACGCGGCTCACTAACGGGCCCCGTACAAGTGCGGGCCCGCAAATGTCCGATAGAGGCGTGGAACGGCGAAAGGAGGGCGGAGGAAGGCTCCGGAGGGGCGGAGGGACGGGGTCAATGGGTGGAGAGTGGGAGGGGAGAGGCTCACCGCACAGTAGCGGGCCCGAATTTGCATGTAAAAACTACCGCGAGTGAAACACTCGCGGTAGAAAGCATTTAAAGGGAAGAGAAACCATTTCCGTCAGCAATGTACAGGAAAACCGGGGAAACCAGCAAAACGTGAGCAGTGTGATACATGTGCACAGCACAAAAGTGAAAATAAAAATAGAAAATGACCACAACAGAACTATTACAAATAGTAATTCAGCTGGGGAACAGTTATAGTGATGGGCAAATACAGAAATCACACCCAGCAAAGCTCCAGAAAAAAGAAATGAAGTTTGGAAGGGTCTACTGAGAGGAGACTCCTCCAAAAACCATTTCCACGTTATGGAGCTTTCCTGGGAGTGTTTGCTATGGTTGCCCATTAATATCACTGTTGCCCAGCGTGGTGATATGTTGACCCACATTTCCCGTGGTCATTTCCGGGGTTTATGTGCACGTTTGTCACCAGACAGGGTGCATATGCCCACAGTAGAATTGCGTAGAGCAGGGTTTGTGACTCCATCCTGCCAGGCTTACTGCCTCCAGGGGCTGCACTGTCTCTGTGGCCAAAGTGTGGTACAGCAGACAGAGTCATTACCTCTAGGACCAGAGGGCAGAGGTTCAAAACCCAGCTGGGGCACCTGCCAGCCCAGTCCCCATATTTTACCCACCACTAAATAAAGATAGCGCAGACACCCCTGTATGCATGGGGAAAACACCCATATTTTACCCAACACCGCACACACCCCACAACAATGGGCATTACCTACAGCCAAGTCCCCCAAATGCAGTCCCAAACTGCCACATTGCAATCAGGTCAACTGCTTTTTCTGAGAGAAGTTCATGCCAGCATGTTGGCGGACAAGTACATGTGGTGCAGGGGGCAGTGGCTGCTAACCACAGAAGACAGAGGCCTAGCCATGTGCAGGCTGGCACAGTCCACTGCAACAGACAGGTCCTGCCGGATCCACAGTCATGGACAGTCCAGGGAATCCAACCAATCTGTGGCTACACAGTGGTGCAGTGCACACAGACAGTGCATACAAAAACAGAAGGTCACAGGTTCAAAGCCCAGCTGGGGCTACTGCCAATCCTGCCCACATATTTTTCCCACAACTAAACAGTGATAGTAAGGACACACCTTTCATGGCGGGGACATATGCAATGGTAAGACATCTATCTTTTACCCCACTGAGCACAGACACCATGAACAGGGGCAGTACCTAGAGCAGAATCACCCAAATGCAGTCCTGGTGGGCCACACACCAGTCAGGTTCCATGCTGACACTCATACAAATGCCTGTGCTGTATATCTATGCACCACCCCCATGGCATGTAGATGTAGCCCATGCATATTCATGAGGGATAGCAGGAAAACCCGAACAGTGTGATGCAAACCTGGACTCGAGTTGGGAATCTGTGCCGTAAAGCAGCAGCCATCAAGGGCAGACACACCCACACCCACAGGCCCCATTGGCCAATGTCTCCTGGAAAGGCAGAACATTGGACCGTGCATGCAGCACCCACAACGAGCACTTGCATAACTTACCAATGTCACCCTACACCTGAGGTATACGGTACACAGCTCGGAGACGTTTGCTAGGAGCACAGGCAGGCAGTTATCCATACGTTACGTACATACTGCTAGTTGACCCCATACAAACAATCTGTTAAGTGTTTGCGGGGCATGCTCCAGCCCTGGCTTCTGACGGTGCTTACCACCCTGGGGAGTGCCCACCAGCTGTAATGCGTACCATATCCATGCCTTGCCGTGCTCAGGACCGGTTTGGTGGGCAAGGCTACTTACCCCCTCAATCGTAGCACCATGATGGCAGAGGTGTGGAAGTGTGTGTCTGTCTATACCAGGGGTGGGCACCTCCGGTCCTGGAGGGCCGCAGACCAGTCAGGTTTTCGGGATATCCCTAATGAACATGCATGAGATATATATGCATTAGAGATATCCTGCCAACCTGACTGGTTTGTGGCCCTCCAGGGCTGGATTTGGAGACCCCTGCCTTACACCTCTGTCATTTAAGATTGTGAGTGGGCAAGGTACAGATGTCCTAGACATCAAAAGGGTATATAGAATGTGTCACATTCCTCCTCGATTCTCACCACCACCAAAAAGTTGTCTAATAGACAATTTTTTGGTGGTGGTGAGAAGTGAGGAGGACTGTGACAAATAATATCTAACCTTTTTGATGTCTTGGACATCTGCACCTTGTCCACTCACAATCTTAAATGACAGAGGTGTAAGGCAGGGGTCTCCAAATCCAGCCCTGGAGGGCCACAAACCAGTCAGGTTGGCAGGATCTCTCTAATGCATATATATCTCATGCATGTTCATTAGGGATATCCCGAAAACCTGACTGGTCTGCGGCCCTCCAGGACCAGGTTTGCCCACCCCTGGTCTATACAGTGGGTGTTGGCTGCAAGCCCCTTCAACAGCCCGCACTGCCAGCACTGTTGCCAGTATTGGCCAGTCAATGTGCATAATGAGGTGCAAGGTACCATGGGTATAGCCAGGGCAGGGTGACGTGGCCAGGATGCATCTGCACTGGGCATAGGGCCCTGGCAGGGACATTGGCTGGGATATTGTAGTGTCCGGCCACCACCTACACAGACAGGGTGGCCAAAGCATGTCCTTCTGGGGGATCACGCTCACCCTGACTGTGCAGTGACCACAGCATGGCTAGGCCTCCCCATAGTGCTGTATAGTAGTTCTCTCATGTGATAGATATGGGTTTCTCTTTGGGGCCCAGTCACTGATCTGTCTGCTTGCTGTGTATGCAGACAGCCCAGTTCTGGGTGCATGTATCTCCATTGGGAACATGCACTATGGACTAACCAGCAGACTGTTTGTAGCTGGTAAATGTCTTGCTATAATGGCTTGCAGGGTGCAGTGGCTGTTGGCTTCCTGCCGGGGAATATCTGGTGGTGGAGTGCAGCTTACCATACCCTGGGCTTATGTCTGTCTGCTATTGTGTTATGGCTGTGTATGGAGCTGCCTGCCTGGGGGGGGGTGGTGGTGGTGTTCCTCAGCAGGACTGGGGTTGATGTTGCCCTCTACTGCCACCTTTGCAGGGGGTAGAGTGTGGATCCCTTGATGGAGACCATGTTTGCCACTGGGGGGGGGGGGTGCGCCTGATGGTGGCAGACAGGGATATCCATGGTGTTTGTGCAGAAACTAGCTATCTTACACATTAACACTGCTTTGGAACGCCCGCTTGGCCTCCATCAGCCATGGCAGGTGTTGTTGATCTGGTCCTGGCCACCTCATTGCACACTCAGGGTGAGCACAGTACCCGCACGATGTAACGGTGTGTGGCTACTCTGTGCCAGTAAAACACCCGGTCAGTGCCCCCTACTAGGCCAAGGTGCTGTGTGGGTGCACCCGGTCACTTCCCCCAACAGGGCCGAGGTGCTGTGGGGGTGCATTCCCCATCTTGTGTCCATCTGCGGACAGCTAATTTGCATGTGCAGTGCATCATGGGTACGGGTGGCCTAACCCTATCCTGTTGACACCAGCAGACTGTCTGTGAGGTGACGTGTAGGCTATCTGCAGCCAGCCAGGGGCCTGCTTACAGCTATGGAGCTGTAGCGCAATGGTTACATCACTGCCTGTGCAGCTAGAGGTCATGGGTTCAAACCCACAGTGGGGCCCTTTGGTAGGGCTGTCCACAGCTTTATTTTTATTTACTGTACATATGTCTATGCCGGCAAGACCACCCTCAGCTTACTATACCCATTAGGTGCCTCTGAGGGTGCTTCATAGGGCGCCCTGTAGGCCACCTTATGGTTGCCATCCCTATAGGGTGCACTATACATTATCCTGTGTCGCAACATACATGCTGCCCTATAGGGGTCATTCAAGGGTGCCTTGGCGAACAGTGCACTGTAACATGTGCCTTATGGGCCGCCGTATGGTAACATGCTGGGAGAGTGCGTTTGCTAGTAGTGATAACAAAATATAATTATACAGCCTCCTACAGCACTCCTCAACATAATACATACTGCCTCAGCAGGCATTTTTCACTGGGCATGGTGAGGAATTGAACCCCTGATCCCTGCACCATTGGTCAGTGTGTTAACCATTGTGCTGTGGCTCTGTTCCTGTGCTTGTGCATCAGCGCGCCGCCTTGTGCCTATCAGCGTGCCGCCTTCTGCCGCCCAAGGGGACCAGTGCGCCGCCTTCTGCTGCCCAGAAATAACTGTGCGCCGCCTTATGCCGCCCAAAAAGCACTGTGCGCCGCCTTCTGCCGCCCAAGGGGACCAGTGCGCCGCCTTCTGCTGCCCAGAAATAACTGTGCGCCGCCTTATGCCGCCCAAAAAGCACTGTGCACCGCCTTCTGCCGCCCAAAATTAACTGTGCGCCGCCTTATGCCGTTCCAAATTAATTTGCCTCCTAAAACAATGTTAATCATTACAGTTACTGCCTCAGCTGACCTTTGTCGTTGCGCACACTGGGGGATTGAACCCATAGCCCCTGCACCATTGGTCAGTGTCTTCACCGTTGTACCATGGCTCTGTTGTTTTGTATACTCAGCAGCGCGCCACTTTGCCTTTCCACGCGGTAATGTCGACCCCCGCACATTAGCGCGACGCACACACGTCCGGTTGCTTACTACCGTTTTTTTTCTATTTTCTGCCTGAACCGCCCACTCCTTATATGGCACACGCTCACTAGCGCGGCCCCGCACGTTAGGAATGTTTAGTAAACATGCCCCTTACAGTTTCAGCTGAAAATTCATCTTAATTTGAGTTTAAAAGTTATGCTCCTAAATTTAGATCTGCCATTCATTTCTTTAGATTTATGAGCCTAATACTGAAAGTCAATGCAAAGCTCCTAATTTTTTCCCTGCCCTAAATCTGCCCCTGTTGCCACTTACTTATATCCGCCTAAATTTAGGAGTTTACTGAAATTTTGAGTATACATTTAGGAACTCAGTAAATTTTCAAAGAAGCCAATTTAGGAGAATAACTCTCAAAAGTAGAAGTATAAATCCTTTGGAGCTGATACTCAGAGCAATTAACGTGATTAGCACACCTGTTATGTCAGGCGGCAAGTGTGTACTCAGTTCAATTGCAGTCATTTTGTAAAATGGTACCACAGGACAAGAGTTAGCGGTATGTTTACTAAACTGCGGTAATGTCAGTCGCGTTAGGTTCCGCGGTAAAAGCAAAAACGGCCAAATAAGGACATGGGCGGTACATCGTTACAGATAACGCACGTTACCAGGCGCCATAGCCTAACGAGCATTAAAAAACACCATGTAGAGCACCACGCAAGGCGCCCTGTATGGCACCCATAAAGCGTTTGATAAGGTGCTTAGTAAGGTGTCTAGAGCTGTAGCACAATGGTTATTACACTGACTAGTAGCGCAGGGGTTGTGAGTTCAATCCCCCTATGGGTCTAATGAGTAAAGCTGGCTGAGACATTACCTTTTACTTTAAATCAGTGCTGTCTGAAGCATTCTGTTTTTTAATTTTAATTAGTGCTGCCAGCAAACACACCCTCACAGGGCCGTAACCTAAGGTGCTGCATAAGGCACCCCAGAGGGCACATTATAAAGTGCACTGTCTGCCAAGGCACCCTAGAATGTCCCCTAAGGGGCACCCTAGAGGGTGCATGATAGGGTGCCTCATAGGGCACTGTACAGGGCGCCTGATGAGGCACCGTAAGGAGACAGCACTGTGAGGGTTTTTTGCTGGCAGCACCAATTTAAATTAAAAAAAGAAAATGCCCAGACAGCACTACCAAATAACCCCACTGTGGGATCAAACCCATGACCTCTGGCTCCACAGGCAGTGAAGTAACTAGTGGGCCACATCGCTAGTGCTACTAACAAATCCCTGGCTGGCTGCTGAAGGACATCAGGTCACCACACAAGCTGTCTGCTGTGGTGGCCAGGATTTCGGTTATCGCACCCATACCCATGGCGCACTGCACATGCAGATCAGCAGTCTACAGATGGTCACATGTTGCGGTATGCACCCCCCCAGCACCTCGGCCTGGTGGAGGGTCCTGACCATGTGTGTTACTGCCACAGAGTGGCTACAGACCATCACAGTGGACAGGTCCTGTGCACACCCTGAGGGTGAGGTGGGGTGCCCAGCACCATTTCCGCAGCATCTGCCTTTGCTATGATGGGCTATGCTACAGGTCCCCATTGGTGCCACTGTGTGATAGGTGGTCCCTGCAGATACCCTTAGCATTTGCCTGTGTCCATCTGTATATCACGTCTTGCCCATGTGGACTATGATGCACCCGGAATAGTGCATACACTGCGTGGGTGCCATGGTCACATGATTTCAGGCCGGGAGGGTTGGCCCCATAGGCAATTTACATGCCAACACCCAACCCACTCTCTGTGGCTCAGGGTGGGAAACAGGATTTCCAACCAAACGATTGACATGTTACCCCCCTGCACTGGTGACAGTAGATGGAACCATTCACCCCAGTCCTGCCGGGGAATGGACACCCCTACAGCACAGTCTATGCAGATCTGTACACCTCCATACATTGGGAAGTGACAGACAGACAGTAGACCTGGTACTGCGCAGCTGCCCCACACCACTATCTGACATCCTCCAGCAGCAAGCAAAGTGAGTCACCAGCCACTGCACCCTGCAAGGTGTTCCAACCACACACATACTAACTGCAGACAGTCTGCTTGCTAGTCCATAGTGCATGTTCCTGGAGTTGATGTGTGCACACCCACCAAGCAGATAAGTCAGTGATTGGGCTCCAAAGGACAGAGCCCATATATCTCACTTCAGAGGGACACTATGTAGCACTATGGGGGAACCCAGCCATGCCGTGGTCACTGCACAGTCAGGGTGAGCGTGACCTCACAACAGGACATGCCGTGGCCACCCTGTCCATGTAGGTGGTGGGCAGGCACTACAATGTCCCAGCCATTGACCTGGGCCCTGTGCAGGTGCATCCTGCCCAGGCCACCCTGTCTGGCTATACCCACAGTACCTTGCTCCTCATTGTGCACATTGGCAGGCCAATACTGGCAACAGTTCTAGCAGTGTGGACTGCAGAGGGTGTTGGCAAACACCACACACTGGATAGACTGACGCACACCCCCACACCTTTGCCAGCATTGTGCACCTATATAGGCTTTTGGCAGCCCAGGACACCACACCAGTCCTGGGCACAGTGCAGGCATGGCTATGGTATGCAGTATTGTTGGGGTCTCTCCCCAAGGTGGTGGACACTGTCAGGTACCAGACCTGACACACACTCCACAGACATCACAGAGGTTGGTATGCTACAGCCCACTGGGTAGCTTGTGCTAAACTTAGGGATTGCTATGTGCTATGTGCTTTTGCTATCTGTGTACCGTATTCCCTGGTTTTGGGTGGCATTGCTAGGGTATGCAAGTGCTAGTATTGGGAGATGCACACAGGGCCCAACATCCTGCCTCTCCAGGAGGCTGTGGCTAATGGGGCCTGTGTGTGCAGGTGTTTCCGCCCCTGTGGGTCACTGCTCTTGGACAGGGATTCCCAACTCCGGTCCTGGTGGGCCGTACCATGTTCGGGTTTTCATGCTGTCCCTGATGAATATGCATGAGATGCATCTGCATACCATGGAGGCGGCGCATCGACATACAGCACAGGCATCTTTATTGCAGACAGCATGGAACCTGAATGTTGTTTGGACCTCAGGGACTGCATTTGGGAGACTCTGCTCTAGGTAATGCGCCTGTTTGTGGTGTCTGTGCTCTGTAGGGTAAAATGTAGGTGTTCCAGGCATGTTTATTCTATCAGCAATAAAAGGTTCCATCTTTCTTACCACAGTTTATTACTGGTGAAAACTATGGGGACAGAGTTGGCAGGGTTCCACAGCTAGGGTTTGAACCTGTGACCTTCTGCTCCTGAGCGCACTGGCTGTGCATACTGCACCACACTGATGCCACAGGGACAGATCATTCCCTGGAGGTACCATGACTGTTTGGCACCCACCTAGATGGGTCTGGGCCATGGCCTGCTATGGTCAGATGTCACTGCCCCCTCCGCCACCAGTACCCCTCCGCCGCCATGCTGCCATGCCCTTCTGCTGGTGGTGCGCAGTCTCAGGCCATCCAATGTGCGGGTAGGCAGCTGCCTATGGTGTGGGTAATGGGGTAGGGGTGCCTTGATGGATGTCCACGCTTCCCCCCAGCACCGCCTGCCACTGTTCTGTGCCCTTAGGGGTAGCTGCTGGGTACTGTCCCCTGTGACACTGCGGGAGACACACTCATGCCCATGTTGGGCCCTCATCAGTTGCTGTCTGGCTCTACTGTTTACGCATTCCTATGGGCCAACTGAGCATCACCCTAGTCCCCACTGTGGCCCTGCTGCACCACAGCATGTGCCACCTGCAGCCCTCTGTATCCCCTTTTTAAGCATCTGCCCAGTTGCCCGTTCCGACATGCCCACCCTTCTGTTGCGGAACATGTGCACGCCATAGGGAACCTGTCCACTAACAAGGTGAAGCCCTGATCTGCGCTATTACACTGTGGGATCATTCACCTTCTATGGGTACAGAGCATACACCCTTCCACAGTTAATATCTTTTTCTGAGGCTTTCTCAGTGGTGTTTATTGCTGTTTCCCATTGATATCACTATTGGCTAGCTTGGTTATGTTTTTTTCCTCGTTTCTTCTGGTCATTTTCACTGCTTATTTGCCCTTTTGTTCCATGCACATGTATCACACTTATCATGTTTTGTAGGTTTCTCTGCCTATGCTGTACATTGCTGACACTGAAATGGTTTCTCTCCCCTGCAAATGTGCATCTAACGGCAGGTTTTCATTCGCGGTAGGATTCAGCCCTTGAGTTCAGCGCATTAGTGTGCCTGGAGCCTCTCCCCGCCCACTCTCCGCCCATTGACCCATTCTCTCCACCCTCTCTCCACCTTCTGCGGTGTTTTACCGCGCCACGGAGCTTTACGATTGTTACATGATGTTAACGTGCGTTCTGAGACGTTAACGATCATTAACATCTCAGAATGTGCGTTAACGTTATGTAACGATTGTTAACATTACATAACGCGCGTTATGTAACGTTACCGCAGTTTAGTAAACATGCCCCTTAGTGTCCCTACAGGACCATCAGAGATATCTCAGTGGGTGTATGGAAGGCTCAGGAGGGTGGGGATGGGGCTTTGGAAGAGGGTAATTTGCACAACTGGGGGTAGTTTTTTTTGCAGAGAGTCATGCTTTGGGGGTCAACATAAAGCTTGAGAGGTCGACTGAACCACAAAGATTTTTGTTACAAAGGAGGTGAGGGAGGCACCAGCCTATCATGGAGTTTATTACAAAAGAAGTAGGGGAGTGATTGTCAGGAGCAATGCAGGCCCTTTAAACTGCAACCCTGCATTAGTATGCCAGTGATCCAAAGGGAGATTCACTACACCTCTGATGGTATACAGGCAATTAATTTTCCTTGAATAGCACAGTTTGCAAAAGTTTAGCACAAGCCACTTTAGTT
This sequence comes from Ichthyophis bannanicus, assembly GCA_033557465.1. Classification (NCBI taxonomy): domain Eukaryota; kingdom Metazoa; phylum Chordata; class Amphibia; order Gymnophiona; family Ichthyophiidae; genus Ichthyophis; species Ichthyophis bannanicus. The sequence goes on from CM066031.1 coordinate 579,571,864, forward strand.
CCAATTACATAATAACTGCATGCAACACACCTCATTTTTTTAAGGCATGCTGTGCTTGATTTACTTTAACATGAATGCTCTCACCACCGAATAATTCATGTCAGCCCAAATAACTTGCATTATCAGCAAATACCGTGCCTTAATTGGCCAATAATAATGTAGCTTGGTAAATAAACCCCTTAGCAAGTGAGCACTAAAACTCTGCACTAACCTGCTAAGTACTCATTAAAAAAAGTCTACAGTGCGTCAATTCTTCCCTCCCTTCTCCCATAAGATTAGAATTGTACTTTTTTCTTAGTTAACCTTCACTTTGAAAAGTGGTCCAATGTCTGTGGGTGAAAATTACCTAGTGCCTTTGTAGATATGTAGACAGTTTGAAAATGTTCCCTTTAAAAGCCAGAATTATGCATAGGGTCCACTTAATTTGATTATGTAAAGTTACAAGAAAACCTATATAAAGAAATGGATGTAGGTGAGTGAGGGAGAGAATGGGTAGGTTACTATAACTTAGGCAAGACGTGCTAGATGAATATATATGATCCATGTATGTTAAATGGGATTGGTTTATTTATTTGATTTTTCTGTTTTATTTTATTGCTGTTCATTATTGCTGTGCGTGTTTTCAAACTATAATTTGCTTTGGGCTTTGATGATACAGTGAATAATCAAATTGATATTAATAAACAACTGCCATTTTAGATAAAATTTTGGATAAAACAGAAATTTTCGAACAGTCTTTCCTAATTTTCATAGAAAATTATTTGCATATATTTCCTTTGAAAAGGGCCATGGACATAATGCATCCACAGACTTATGGCACAGGCAAAATTTATACGGAAAACAACGCACATAAGTCTGATAATTCAGACTACTCATGTAATTTTTTCATTCAGCCAGAAACACCCCAACCCCTGCCACCACCCCCTCCATGCTGGATTGAGATTGCAATACCCTCAATTCAGCTAAACGTATATACAATCGCTATAGAAATAATCATTTAAAAACTGTAGAATCCCAAATGTATTTTAACTGAATTGATTGAGGATGATTTTTAGATGCACTACTACTACTAGCACTTATCATTTGTTCAGCACTACAAGGCACGCACAGCGCTATATATACAGATGTAAAACACAGGGGTATGTTTACTAAGCAGTCTTAACGTGCGCCCGGCGATAGTGTGCAGGATGGCATAAAAGGAGTGGGCATTTTGGTTTTAACGTAGCAAAATGGGATTATCGCGCAATAATGCGCGCTGCGCACATTATTGGGCCAAATGCCGCTAAGCACGTTAACGCGCGATAATCTTAGGAAGGCGCGCAGACATGCAAACCTTGAAGCAGAGGTGTAGCACAATGGTTAATACACTGACTTATGGTACATGGGTCATGAGTTTGATCCCCAGTGTGCATAAGGCTGGCTAAGGCATTATGTTTAAGTAGTGCTTTTTGAGGCAGTTTACTTTTATTTTAAGTAGTGCTGCCAGCAAACACACCCTCACGGTGGCGTAACCTAAGGTGCCGCATAAGGCACCCCATAACGCACTCCATAGGGCACATTATAAAGTGCACTGTCCGCCAAAGCACCCTATAATGTCCCCTATAGGACACCTTATAAGGCGCTTGAAGGGCGCCCTATAAGGCGCCTTATGGCGCGCTCTATAAGGTGCCTTAAGGTTACACTACTCTGAGGGTGTTTTTGCTGGCAGCACTAATGTACATTAAAAATAGACAATGCCTCAGACAGCCCTATCAAACAACCCCACCATGGGTTTGAACCCATGATCTCTAGTTTTACAGGCAGCGAAGTAACCAGTTGGCTACAGTTCTATAGCTGCAAAGGAGCACCTGGCTGGCTGCAGAAGGACTGCACGTCACCACACAAACTGTCTGCTGTGGTTACCAGGATAGGGTAACCCACCCGTACCCATGATGCACTGCACATGCAAATCAGCAGTCAACAGATGGGCACAAGATGGGGTATGCACCCCCACAGCATCTCGGCCTGGTAGGGGGAACTGACCGTGTGTGGTACTGGCACAGAGTAGCCACAGACCATCACATTGTGTGGGTACTATGCTCACCCTGAGGGTGAGGTGGGGCGCCCAGCACCAGGTCCACAGCACATTTCATGGCTGAAACACACCATGCTGCAGGTCCCCATCAGTGCTACTGTGTGTGATCGGTAGTTCCTGCAGACACACCTAGGTTACATCTGTGTCCTTTTGTATTTCTCAGTCATGTCTACCTCCCTGCAATGGTAGTAGTAGAGGGGACCATCAACCCCAGTCCGGGTGGGGAACAGACACCCTACAGGGCAGGCAATGCAGAGATGAACACATCCATAAAACAATAGCAGAAAGAAGACCTGGACATGCTCAGCTGCCGCTGCCTGCCCACCCGCCTGCCCGCCCGCCCACTGACATTCTCCAGCAACAAGCCTCCAGCTCCTGCATGGTGTTCCAGCAAGACACATACTAGCTGCAGACAATCTGCTAGCTAGTCCATAGTGCATGGTCCTGGAGAAGATGCATGTACCCAAAACTGGGATGTCAGTATACACACCAAGCAGATAAGTCAGTGATTGGGCCCCAAAAGGAGCCCATAAATGTCACACAAGAGAAATGCTATAAAGCACTATGGGGGAACCTAGCCATGCCGTGGTCACTGCTCAGTCAGGGTGAGAGTGACCTCCCAGCAGGACATGCTGTGGCCACGCTGTCCGTGCAGGTGGTGGCCGGGCACTACAATGTCCGAGCCATTGCCCTATGCCGTGTGCAGATGCTTCCAGGCCAGACCACCCTATCCAGGCTATTCCCACAGTACCTTGCTCCTCATTATGCACATTGGCAGGCCAATACTGGCAACAGTGCTAGCAGTGTGGGCTGTGGAGGGTGTTGGCAGCCACCACACACTGGATAGACAGACACACACTCCACACACCTATGCCAGCATTGTGCAACTATAGAGGTGTTTGGCAGGCCTGGCCACCACACCAGTCCTGGGCACAGTGCAGGCATGGCTATGGTACACAATACTGTTGGGGTCACTCTGTCAGACACCAGACCTGAGGCACACTCCACAGACATCAGAAAGGTTGCTATGATGCAGCTCAATCAGCCAATTGTGCTTAATGTAGGAATTGCTATCTGCCTTTTGATAGCTGTGTACAGCTTTCCTATGTTTAGGGTGGCATTGCTAAGGTATGCAAGTGCTAGTATGGGGAGATGCACACAGGGTCCAACATCCTGCCTTTCCAGGAGGCTTGGGATAATGGAGCCTTTGGGTGCAGGTGTGTCTGCCCCTGTTGGCCACTGCTCTAGGGCAGAGGTTCCCAACTCCAGTCCTGGAGGACCAAACACTGTTTGAGTTTTCATGCTGTCCCTAATGAATATGCATGAGATACATCTGTATACCATGGGGGTGGTTGGTAGGGACCACAGCTGGGACTTGAACCTGTGACCTTCTGCTCCTGTACACATTGGCTGTGTGCACTGCACCACCGTATTGCCACAGAGACAGTGTATTCCCTGGGGATACCATGACTGTTCGTCAGACAGGGCCTGTCTGTTGCAGTGCATGGCACCCACCTACACAGGGCTAGGCCATGGTCTGCTCTGGGCAGCTGCCACTGCCCCCTCCACCACCAGTACCCCTCTGCCACCCTGCTGACATGCCCATCTGCTGGTGGTGCTGGTGGAGCGCAGTCTCAGGCCTTCCATTGTGCAGGTAGGCTGCTGCCTATGGTGCAGGTTCTGGGGTAGGGGTGCCTGCATAGATGTCCACGCTTCCCCCCAGCACCGCCTGCCAATGTTCCGTGCCCTTGGGGGTACTGCAGTGCCAGGCCCCACAGTACCTGCTGGGTACTATCCCCTGTGACACTGTGGGAAGCACACTTGTGTCCATAAAACAAAGGATATTATAATGCCTCTATACCGTTCCATGGTGAGACCGCACCTTGAATATTGTGTGCAATTCTGGTCGCCGTATCTTAAAAAGGATATAGCGTTATTAGAAAAGGTTCAGAGAAGAGTCACCAAAATGGTAAAGGGGATGGAAGGATACTCCTATGAAGAAAGGCTAAAAAGGTTAACCTGGAAAAAGAGACGGCTGAGGGGAGATATGATAGAAGTATATAAATTAATGAACGGAGTGGAACGGGTAAACGTAGATCGACTGTTTACTTTATCAGAATATAGAAAGACTAGGGGACATGCAATGAAGCTACAGGGTAAACTATTTAAGACTAATAAAAGAAAATATTTTTTCACTCAACGTGTAATCAAACTCTGGAATTTGTTACCAGAGGATGTAGTAAAGGCTGTTAGTGTAGCTGGGTTTAAAAAAGGTTTGGACAAGTTCCTGGAGGAAAGGTCCATAAACCTTTATTAAGAAGGGACCCAGGATATCAATGCTTGACCCAGTACAAGCATTGCGGAACCTGTGTCTTTTGGGGAAACTGCTAGGTACGTATGACCTAGACTGGCCACTGTTGGAAACAGGATACTGGGCTTGATGGACCTTGGTCTGACCCACTATGGCATATCTTATGTTCTTATTTTCTTATGTTCATGCTGGGCCCTCATCAGTTGCTGTCTGGCTGCTCTACTGTTTCAGCATTCCTATGGGCCACCTAGGCATCACCCTAGTCCGCACTGTGGCCTAGCTGCAGCACAGCATGTGCCTTCTGCAGCCCTATGTGTCCCCTTTCCCAGCATCTGTCCAGTTGCCCATTCTGACATGCCTGCCCTGCTGTTTTGGAACATGTGCACGCCATAGGAAACCTGTCCAATGAAGAGGGAAACCCTGATCAGCGCTATTTCACTGTGGGATCATTCACCTTGTATGGGGACGGAGCATAGACCCTTCCAAAATTCATATCATTTTTTTGGAGCTTTCTTGGGAGTGTTTTTCAATGTTTCCCATTAATATCACTATTGCCAAGCTTGGTTATGTTTTTTTTATATTTTGTTGGGGTCATTTTCAATGTTTATTTGCACTTTTGTTCTGTGCACATGTATCACACTTATCACTTTTTGTAGGTTTCCCTGATTTTGCTGTACATTGTTTCTCTTCCCTTCAAATCAGCTCTAACGCCAGGGTTTCACTGGCGTTAGTTTTCAGCCTCGGATTTCACAGCGTTAGTGTGCAGAGAGCCTCTCCCCTCCCACTCTCCACCCATTGACCCCTTCTCTCCGCCCTCCGGGAGCCTTTCCCCCCTTCAGCGCTCGTTTGCGCCGCTGCGCGCGTTATCGCACGATAAGATACCTATGAGCCTGATAAAGTGCCATTATCGTGCGATAAGGTACCTTATCGCGCGATAACGTCACAGAGCGCACATTAAGACGGTTTAGTAAACATACCCCACAGAGTTTACAATCCAATCAAGATGAGCAACATCACAAAACTGGGGATTAGATTATGGTAAATTACACATACTGTAATTGGTGAACAAGAGAGTGAGGGACATCGGGATCCAAAAGCAGCAGTTTACCCAGGCAAATTACTATTTACTAGGAATGTGCTTAGCAAGGAAAATTTGGTTAACTGTCCTTGCTTTTTTCATGAATTTTTCCAGATTTTTGAGTGGTTTCTCATACGTTTCATTTTAACAGGGAATTTTTAGCACAGGTACTAACATGTACTAACCGCTGAATTAAGATGCACTAACTCATCAATGCAGACATCATCACAGATGTGAGATGGATCTTTGAAAAAACAAAAGAATACCAAAAGGATATTGTATGTATTTTACTGACTACAGCAAGGCTTTTGACTGTGTAAACCATAAGAAAATCTGGACCACATTAAAAAGCATGGGTATAACAGAACACCTGATAGTTCTCTTGCACAACCTTTACACTAATCAAGAAGCAACAGTACTATCTTCCTACCTGTTTAATTTATATGCAGAACTGAGCATCAGAGAAGCAGGACTGTATGAAGACAACTGAGGTATGAAATTTGGTGGAAGACTCAACAACCTTCACTATGCTGATGATACCACATTACAAGCAGAAAGTGAAAACGATCTGAAACATTTGCTTCTTAAGATCAAGGAACATAATCTTAAAATGAGCCTGTACTTGAACATGAAGAAGACAAAGATCTTGACAACTGGTAAAATCAATAAGTTCATCATTGATGGAGAAGAAATAGAAATAGTGGACAACTTCAATCTGCTTGGATCAATAATCAATAAAGAAACAAAAAGCAGTCAAGAAATCTGAAAACATATTGCTCTTGGCAGAATGACTATGACAGACCTAGGCAGGATTCTTAAGAGGAGAGATATCTCTCTCCATAAGAAGATTAGACTGTCCAAGTCATAGTATTTTCATTAGCATCATATGGATGCAAAAGTTGGACAATGAAGAATACTGTGCTTACCATGGACTGCCCGAAGAACAAACTAGTCAGTACTAGAGGAAATCAAGCATAAGCTTTCTTTAGAAGCTAGGATGACAAGACTTAGGGGCATGTTTACTAAACTGCGTTAACGTTACATAACGTGCGTTATGTAACGTTAACGATCGTTACGTGCGGTTAACGCGCGTTCTGAGACGTTAACGATTGTTAACGACTCAGAACGCGCGTTAACCGCACGTAACGATCATAAAGCTCCGCGGCGCGGTAAAACACTGCAGAAGGTGGAGAGAGGGCGGAGAGAAGGGGTCAATGGGCGGAGAGTGGGCGGGGAGAGGCTCCAGGCACACTAACGCGCTGATCTGAAGAGCTGAATCCCAATGCGATTGAAAACCTGCCGTTAGATGCACATATGCAGGGGAGAGAAACCATTTAAGTTTCAGCAATGTACAGCATAGGCAGGGAAACCTAAAAAAAGTGATGTGTGATACATGTGCACAGAACAAAAGGGCACATAAACATTGAAAATGACCTCAACAAACTGGAAAGAAAACATAACCAAGCTGGCCAATAGTGATATTAATGGGGAACATCAAACCATCCCCCCCCCCCCCAAGAAAGCTAAAAAAAAAAGATATTAATCGTGGAAGGGTCTATGCTCCGTCCCCATACAAGGTGAATGAGCCCACAGTGAAACTGCGCTGAGCAGGGCCTTCCCTTGTTATTTGACAGGTGTCCTATGGCGTGCACATGTCCCGCAACAGCAGGGTGGGCATGTCGGAATGGGCAACTGGACAGATGCTGGAAAAGGGGATACAGAGGGCCGCAGGCGGCACATGCTGTGGTGCAGCTGGGCCACAGTGCGGACTAGGGTGATGCCTAGGTGGCCCATACGAATGCTGAAACAGCAGAGCAGCCAGACAGCAACTTCTGAAGGCCCAACATGGGCACGACTGTGTTTCCCACAGTGTCGCAGGGGATAGTACCCAGCAGCTACCCCCAAGGGCACGGAACATTTGCAGGCGGTGCTGGGGGGAAGTGTGGACAGCTATGCAGGCACCCCTATCCCAGAACCCGCACCATAGGCAGCCGCCTACCCGCACACTGGATGGCCCGAGGCTGCGCTCCACCAGCACCACCAGCAGAAGGGCATGCCTGCATGGTGGCAAAGGGATACTGGTGGTGGAGGGGGCAGTGGCAGCTGCCCAGAGCAGACCGTGGCCTAGCCCTGTGTAGGTGGGTGCCATGCACTGCAACAGACAGGCCCTGTCTGACGAACAGTCATGGTATCACCAGGGAATGCACCAACTCTGCAACAACACGGTGGTGCAGTGCACAAAACCAGTGTATTCAGAAGTAAACAGTCACAGGTTCCAGTCCCAGCTGTGGTTCCTGCCAACCCAGTCCCCATATTTTACCCACTACTAAAACGTGCTAATACAGACAGAACCTTTATTGCAGATGACGTATATATGCACAAAATACCTACATTTTACCCTACAGAGCACAGACACCATAAACAGGCGCATTACCTAGAGCAGTCTCCCAAATGCAATCCTGGAGGGCCAAACACCATTCCGGTTCCATGCTGCCTCTAATAAAGATGCCTGTGCTGCATTTCTATGTGCCACCCCCATGGTATGCAGATGTATCTCATGCATATTCATGAGGGACAGCATGAAAACCCGAACAGTGTTTGGCACCGCAGGACTGGAGTTGTGAACCTCTGCCGTAAAGCAGCAGCCAACAGGGGCAGACACACCCGCACCCACAGGCCCCATTATCCAAAGCCTCCTGGAGAGGCAAGACTTTTGGCTCTACATGCATCTCCCAATACTAGCACTTGCATACCTTAGTAATGCCACCCAAAACCTGGGAATATGGTACAAATCTATCAAATTGTTGCTATGATTACTGGCAGATAGCAATTCCTAAGTTAAGTACAATTTTCTGAGTGAGCTGCATCATAGCAACCTTTCTGATGTCTGTGGAGTGTGCTATAGGTCTTGTGTCTTACAGTGTTTACCAACCTGGGGAGTGACACCTACAGTATTGCGTACCATAGCCATGCCTGCACTGTGCCCAGGACTGGTGTGGTGGCCTGGGCTGCCCAACACCTCTATAGTTGCACAATGCTGGCATAGGTGTGGGGAGTGTGTGTCTGTCTATCCAGTGTGTGATGGCTGCCAACACCCTCCACAGCCCACACTGCTAGCACTGTTGCCAGTATTGGCCTGCCAATGTGCATAATGAGGAGCAAGGTACTGTGGGAATAGCCTGGATAGGGTGGTCTGGCCTGGAAGCATCTGCACACGGCATAGGGCAATGGCTCGGACATTGTAGTGCCTGGCCACCACCTGCACGGACAGGGTGGCCATAGCATGTCCTGTTGGGAGGTCACTCTCACCCTGACTGAGCAGTGACCATGGCATGGCTAGGTTCCCCCTTAGTGCTACATAGCAATTCTCTCATGTGATATTTATGGGATTTATTTTGGGGCCCAATCACTGATTTATCTGCTTGGTGTGTATGCTGACATCCCTGTTCTGGGTACATGCATCTCCTCCAGGACCATGCACTATGGACTAGCTGGCGGACTGTCTATAGCTAGTATGTGTCTTGCTGGAACACCTTGCAGGGTGCAGCGGCTGGAGGCTTGCTGCTGGAGAATGTCAGATAATGGTGGGGTGCAGCTGAGCATTTCCAGGCCTGCCGTCTGTCTGCTATTGTGTTATGGATGTGTACTGCTCTGTCTGTTCCCCAGCAGGCCTGGGGTTGATGGTCCCCTCTACTGCTACCATTGCAGGGAGGTAGAATGTGGATCTATTGGTGGGTGATCCTGTTTCCCACCCTGAGCCCCAGAGGGTGGTTTGTGTGGTGGTACATAATCTGCTTATGGGTCCATACACCCCCCTCTCTTCATCTACAGCAGGTAACCATGGCACCAACACAGGATATGCACTATTCTGGGTGCATCATCGCCCATAGGGACTAGACATGACCTAGAAATACAGAAGGACACAGACGTATCCTAGGTGTGTCTAACGGAACTACCTATCACACACTGATGGGGACCTGCAGCATGGCGTATTTCAGCCATGAAAGGTGCTGTGGACCTGGTGCTGGGCGCCCCACCTCAACCTCAGGGTGGGCACAGTACCCGCACAATGTGACTGTCTGTGGCTCCTCTGTGCCAGTACCACACACGGTCTGTTCCCCCTACCAGGCCGAGGTGCTGTGGGGGTGCATACCCCATCTTGTGATCATCTGTAGACTGCTGATTTGCATGTGCAGTGCATCATGGGTACGGGTGGGTTAACCCTATCCTGGTAACCACAGCAGACAGTTTGTGTGGTGACGTGCAGTCCTTCTGCAGTCAGCCAGGGCTTTGTGCACAGCCTTATAAGGTGTCCTATAGGGGACATTATAGAGTGCCTTGGCGGACAGTACACTTTATAATGTGCCCTATGGAGTGCATTATGGGGTGCCTTATGCAGCACCTTAGGTTATGACACCGTGAGAGTGTGTTTGCTGGCAGCACTAATTAAAATACAGGTCAAATGCCTCAACAATCACTACTTAAATGTAAAGGGTGATGCCTCAGCCAGCCTTATACATTAGGCCCACTGGGGAATCAAACCCATAACCCCTGTACCATCAGTCAGTGTTGTAACCATTGTGCTACAGCTCTATTGCTGTGCTTGTATACCTGCGCGCCTTCTTAAGATTAACGCGTGGTAACGTGCCATGTAGCGCTCGTTCATTTATGGCACCTGGTAACGCGTGTTATCGCTAACGATGTACCACCCATGTCCTTATTTGGGATTTCTGTCTCTACCGCGGCTCCTAACGCGAATCACACTAACGCAGTTTAGTAAACATACCCCTTATAGACTTTCATACTTTGGACACATCATGCAAAGAGAGAGATCATTAGAGAAAGACATCATGCTTGACAAGGTTGAAGGTCAACACAAAAGAGGAAGGCCAGCAATGAGATGGATTGATACCATAACAGCAGCTATGGATGCCATTCTATCAAAAATGAGCCACCTCACTGAAGACCAAACTCAGTTCACAAGGTTTATCACACTGGTACTCCGTCTTACTTGTCTGACCTTTTATCTTTTCATTCCCCTCGGTACACTCCCCGCTCGTTCCACCTCAATCGTCTTGCTCTTCCCTCCCCTTCCCGCGCTCACCTTCAATCCACACGCCTCTCCGCATTTTACTTCGCTGGCCCCGCGCACTGGAACTCCCTCCCTCCTTCCCTTCGTCTGGAATCACAGTTTACTGTTTTTAAACAAAATCTCAAAACCCACCTATTCTCCATAGCCTTCAATGTCCCCTCCCCATTTGTATGAGTCCTTTTCTATTGTATCTTTTTGCCTTTTGTATCTTGTCCTGTGTTCCCCTGCTTTCACTCTTCTGTCCTTTATACAAATATGTATCTTTCCTTTCTTTTTCTTTTTCTGGCCTTGGCCACAGTTTTTATGTATTGTTTTTACGTACCATGTTTTTTATTTGCTTTTATGACCCTTTTATGTATTTTATTATTGTACACCGCCTTGATTGTTTTGAAAGGCGGTTTTTATCAAATAAATAAACCTTAAACCTTAAACCTTATTAGTGCACATTTAGGGGGTTATTTTAGAAGCCCTCTTCATGCTTTGGATGTCTGAAAACAGGCATGGAGACGTTCAAAGTATGGAGACATCCCCAGAGCCATTTTAGAAGTTGGTTCTGTGGCTTCTGGTTTCTGAGGGGCAAACTCCACAACAGGATGCTGTTTCTCCATCAGTGAGTACTTTGTCATCTTCTTCTCCTTTTGATCAGGGCGTTGTAACCCCGTCCAGTCAGAGTGTTCAGCTTGTTGGAGGGGATGCTACCCTGGTTCAGGTGAGATGTGCCTCCCTTGACTTGCAAACTGCTCCAAACTCTTCAGAGTTTAGGGATGATCCTTTGTGGAGATTGACCCATCTGTTATCTACTCCGTTTGATCCTATTGTGACTTTACCGGACAAACCTGTTCCCCCAAGGAAGTTTCTTTGCAAGACATTTGGGAAGTTGTTACCCATACAGAACTGTCCCTTCAGTCTTCTTTAATTAAGATTTCTGTTTTTTCAAAGAAGTGGTTGTGAAGCTTGCTGAGCATGATATTAAATTAGGTATCGTTGATCAACATTTTCAGCAATCTGAATCTTTGATGGGTGCTCTGTAGGCTTCATTTTCCTCCTTTGTTCAGGATTGTTTATTGTTGCAATGTCAGTTGAAAGCTTTGGAAAATGTTACTTGTAAAAATGTAACATTTTTAAACTTTCCATACACCCACTTCCTCTTACCAACATTACTTTTTGTTAAATATTTGAAGGAGATCCTACAGTATTCTGAGGCTGATGCTGTTTGGTTCTCCAGAATTTATTATATCTCTCTGGGGATTAAGGCTTCAGTGAGGGGTGGTGATGGATCTGGGGATGCTCTTGATACTATTTTGCCTACTGATAGTCTTGATCTTTCAGCATTTCTAGAGTCTTCCATAGATGAGATTCCTGAACGGGCCACTTTGGTGGTGTCGTTTATGGCTGAAATTGATAAGGACCATATATTCAGTTTATATAAACAAGAGGCATGTAAAGTTTTGTGACCAGGTGATACAGGTTTTTCCAGACATTGCTAGATTAACACAGAAATGGAGGAAGACATTTTTAGGACTCAAACCTAAAGTCTTGGCCCTTGGTGCCTCCTTCATGTTAAAATTTCCTTGCAAATGCTTGATAGTATATCAGGGTAATAGATACACTTTTCTTAAAATAGATTAATTGGAAACCTTTCTTCAAGGGAAGGGGTGAGCTATGATGAATCTTTGTAATGAGCATTATGACTTAGTATACTGGGTTCTAGTTTGTTTTACAGTGACCAATGTGCTTTTCTTCGTATCCTTTGTATTACTGCCATCCTTTTGTGGGCAGTATTGCATAGTTTCTAAACCTTTCTGTGTACAGTAAATATTTGGAAATGCAAATAAAATATTTTTAAAAAAAGCTGCCTCTGTGGGCATCCCCAGGGCAAGGATGTCCAAGTATGAACAGGGATATGGAGTAGGCATGTCCAGGGTATTCACAAATAGGCAATGGAATAGTGCTCATTTTATCAGACAGACCTCTGGAGGGTGTGGAGAAGGAGGACTGCTCATGCCCCCTATATTTTACATGCCAATAGTGAACACTGACAGGAAATAAGAGCTCATGTTTTCATTTTGCTACACCTTATGCTAGCTTGTATGAGATGGACATCCCCGCTACACGCTTTCCTAAGAGGGATGGGTATATGGTCGCCTGCACATTTGTCCACATCGGGGACATCTATGTTACTAAAATTGAGCAGAGCCATAGACATCCCTGGTGTTTCTCGACACGTTCCTCCCTAGGCATCCTCCATTTGACTTGGACGTCTTTACTAAAATGCCACTTCACATCAACTGAGCCCAAAGAAATATTTTAAGGTACGCTAATGAACTGAATGTGCACTAACAAACGCACACCCTTACTGTTTACCTAGATAAATGTCTTTGAAAAGTGCTCTCAAAGTAGAAATAAATATAAACAAAAAGAATTCCAGGTGATGTCCTTTGACTGAACTTACAGATTCATATATTTTTGACCAGCTTTCAAGAACAACACTCCCTTCATCAGGTCAAAGTGATCATTTCCCTTGGACTCAGTGAAGGGAGTACAGGTGTTGAAAACCAGTCAGAGATTTATTGTAAGTCCAATAAAAAGGTGTCACCGACAAATGAAATTTTAAAATCAAAAGTATTTCTACAAAGCTTGTTGAGGCTGATGGTCTCGTTCATCCCCCGTCCCTGCTACAAAGAACAAATTGGATTTCTTCCATTTCTAGGTGGTGACAATGATGATGCCTGAACTGTGGTATGGATTGCCATTTGTGCTGTAGTCAGATTATGAGCCTGATTCATCAATACATTTTTTTAGAGACACAGAATGAGAGAATAGCCTCGGTGAAGTGTAGTGCCTGTCACAGCTTTCTTTTTGTACTGTATGTTGTCCTTTCTACAGTTGTGGTCAACATTATTGGCACCCTTGCATTTTAGGTATGTTGTGAAAAATATCTTGAGAAATAATTGGAAATATTCTAACCATATGCCATTATACGCAGACGCAGTAATTTCTGAGAAAAAAAATATATATGACCTGGACAGGATTAATGGCACCCTTCACTGCTATTTGGTTGTACAACCCTTAGCAGTGATGATAGCCTCCAAACATTTCTCTTAGCAATCTATAAGTTTCATACATCTGTCTGCTGATAGTTTCTCCCACTCTTCAAATGTGATTTGTTCCAACTCATGAATGTTTCCAGAAGTCCTTTTACCAAAGGCAGATTTCAGCTCTTTCCAGCTTGATTGGATTAAGATCAGGACTCATTGCTGGCCAATTTCAAACAGTCCATTTGTTACTTTTTAACCATTCTTTTGTACTTTTGGATGTATGTTTTGGGTCACTGTCCTGCTGGAGGACCCATAACCTTTGACCCAGACCTAGTTTTCTGACATTAGGTAGCACATTTTGCTCCAAAATACCTTGGTAGTCCTCTGACTTCATAATTCTTGTAATACTTTCCAGGCTTCCGGTTCATGAGGCAGCAAAACAGCCCCACAACATTATGGAACCTCCACCATATTTAACTGTAGGAAGGATGTTTTTTTCCTTGTAAGCTTAATTTCTTCACCTGTAAATTTATTGCTGGTCCGCATTGCCAAAGAGCTCAAGTTCGGTTTCCTCTGTCCACAGAACATTTTCCCAGAAGAATTGTGGTTTCTCAGGGTGGGTTTGGGCAAAGATCAGTGGTGGCTTTTTATGTCTGTCTTTGAGCTGTGGGGTCCTCCTTGGCCCATGAAGTCCTTCTTTGTTTAGTGCATGGTATAGTTTAGTGCATGGCATAGTCCTAACAGCAATTGGGACCCACAACACATGCAACAAGGCTTGAAACACAGTGTGTGTTGTGGTTCCCGATTGCTGTTAGGACTGCGATTTGGCGCTTGGCAGCTTGCCCCTATGTGCTCCTCAGTTAAGTATGATACTGTGAGGATATGAAGTTTTGAATACGAACGGAGTGTTTGTCAAGCCATTTTGTGAGTTTTCTCACTAGTTTCAAGTATGTACTGAAGGAGGAAGGAGGAAGTAAATGAAGATATTGTTGACGGAGAGTGATTATCCCCTTCTGAAATTTTGAATAGTCCCGACAATAGAAGTTGATGGTGTGTTGGGGACTTTTTGTGGGAACATTCAGGTGTGTGTTATCCTGTGGTATGAAGCTGGATTCCAGTTTTTTAAATATTTTGATTAAAAAGGAGAGCCCACTTCGGGAGGGAGCAATCCCTCATGGTGGGTGATCTGACAAAAAAAAATTGTAGTGGATAATATATTTTGGATTAGGCTTGTAGGCTAGGATTTTTGGATATTCACTATGTTTTGAGGAATAATCATGTCTTGGCAATGTCCCAGTTTTTATATCATTTCCTACTATTTCCTTTTTTAATTGGTCTTGTTTTATTTGATTCTTTTATGTGTCAAATATGTGTGCATATATAGTCCAAAGCCATTTCACTGCCCACTTTTTTTAGGCAATATTGGATGTTAAGGGGTTGAATTGCAAGTATACCAATAATGCTGACCACACAACTGTATAATAGGAAATAATATAAAAACTGGTGGAGAAGGAGGTAGTGCAACATTATAATTTTTTGAATTCAGAGAGGCAGGCGGGTCCTGAGGTCACCTGCTTTTCCCTCAGGACCTGCCTGCTCCTTGCAATTCAAAGCATGATCACCTTGCGCTAGCTCAAAGCTGCTTAGTGGGAACATTGCTTACAGTACCCTCCTCCCCAAGAATGCCGACAACACATGATCTGCTGCTGCTTTAAAAGTAGATCTCCAAAGTCAATGCAACACTGATTCTGTGAACCCATCCTGCATGATTTGCATCCAGTTCTTCAGTGGTATATATGCCACTGGCACCTGCTGCTCCTAAACAGCATTCGATTGGTGTATGTCAGCAATATATAGCAATTGCAGAAAGAAATTCTCCACATAAATTAAAGTTGTGGGCAGTGGGTGCTAGCCTGGAACTGAGCACTTTGGACAGCTAGCAGGCCAAGTCATCTGTGCTGGGAAATGACAAATGTGTGTGAAAAGGACACTCTCAAAACTGCACTCGCCCCAAGTCTCATTCAATGTGTTTCATTATTTTAACATTAAGGGGGTAGTTACTAAAGTGTGTTATGGCAATGGTGCATGTTATTTGGCCCTTAACACTTCTTAAAGGGCAATAACATGCATTGCTTCAGCATAATGCACAAATTGCCACTGCGAGTTCAAAAAAAAGAGCATTCACTCTCGCAGGTATACACAGGGCACAAAAAGAGCGAATGGCCTAATATTCAAAAGGTATTTACATAATTTACAGCCTGTAAACCATGTAAATGCCTTAGACGGGAATATTCAACAGCCCCTATATGGTTAGTGCCCCTGAATATTCCCATCTATGTCCCCTACATGCCCCGATACTATCCGGTTAACATCAGGGTGTGTTGGGGGCATTCCGGGAAGGAGCGGAGGCAGGGAGTCCCGGTAACAGGGTAGCGGTGATACTCGGCTGCTACCCAGTTACCCATCCATGGCTAGAACTAGGTGAACCAACAGCTCGCCTAATTTTAGACAGAGATGGCTAACCGGGTAGTAGTCCAATATCGCCGCTACCCGGTTAGGCTCTGTGGGTGAATCCCCTTGGTGCCTATCCTGGATATTCAATGCCATCATTGTGGCATTGAATATCCAGCAGGCAGGGCTATATGCCAACAGGGCGCATAACCCACGCAACTGAATAGCGGGCGCAAAGAGTCTATGGGGCATGTTTACTAAACCTTCTTAATGTACGCTCTGTGACGTTACCGTGCACAGAGGTACCTTAGCGCGCGCTAACGCGCGCAGAGGCACAAACAAGCGCTGAAGACGGAGAAAGGCTCCCGGAGGGCGGAGGAAGGCTCCCCAGGGGCGGAGAGAAGGGGTCAATGGGTGGAGAGTGGGAGGGGAGAGGCTCCCCACACACTAACGATATGAAATCCGAGGCTCAAAACTAACGCCAGTGAAACCCTGGCGTTAGAGCTGATTTAAAGGGAAGAGAAACCATTTCTGTCAGCAATGTACAGCACAACCAGGGAAGCCTACAAAAAGTGATAAATGTGATACATGTGCACGAAACAAAAGGACAAATAAACAGTGAAAATGAACAGAAGAAAATGGAAAAATATAAAATAACCAAGCTGGGCAATAGTGATCTCAATGGGAAACATCAAAAAACACTCCCAAGAAAGCACCAAAAAAAGGATATGAATTCTGGAAGAGTCCATGCTCCATCCCCATACAAGGTGAATGAGCCCAAAGTGAAATTGCGCTGTGCAGGGCTTTCCTCTTCATCGGACAGGTTTCCTATGGCGTGCACATGTGCGGCAACAGCAGGGCGGGCATATCGGAATGGCCAACTGGACAGATGTTTGAAAATGGGATACAGAGGGCTGCAGGTGGCACATGCTGTGGTGCAGCTGGGGCACAGTGCGGACTAGGTAGATGCCTAGGTGGCACTTAGGAATGCTGAAACTGTACAGCAGCCAGACAGCAGCTGATAAGGGCCCAACATGGGCATGAGTGTGTTTAGCGCAGTGTTACAGGGGATAGTACCCAGGGGATAGTACCCAGCAGGTACCTCCAAGGGCACAGAACATTGGCAGATGTTGTTGGGGGGGAAGCGTGGACATCTATGCAGGCACCCCTACCCCAGAACACGCACCATATGCAGCCGCCTACCTGCACACTGGATGGCCTGAGATTGCGCACCACCAGCACCACCAGCAGAAGGGCATGTCAACATGGTGGCAGAGGGGTACTGGTGGTGGAGGGGGGCAGTGGCAGCTACACAGAGCAGACCATGGCCTAGCCCTGTGTAGGTGGGTGCCATGCACTGCAACAGACAGGCCCTGCCGGACGAACAGTCATGGTATCACCAGGGAATGCCCTGTCTTTGTAGCAACGTGGTGGTGCAGTGCACACAATCAGTGTGTTCAGAGGCAGAAGGTCACAGGTTTAAGTCCCAGCAGTGGTTCCTGCCAACCCAGTCCCCATATTTTACCCACTACTAAAACGTGCTAATACAGACAGCACCTTTATTGCAGATGACATAAACATGCCCAAAACACCTACATTTTACCCTACAGAGCACAGACACCATAAACAGGGGCATTACCTAGAGCAGAGTCTCCCAAATGCAGTCCTGGAGGGCCAAACATCATTCAGGTTCCATGCTGCCTCTAATAAAGATGCCTGTGCTGCATTTCTATGCGCCGCCCCCATGGTATGCAGATGTATCTCATACGTATTCATGAGGGACAGCATGAAAACCCGAACAGTGTTTGGCATACCAGGACTTGAGTTGGGAACCTCTGCCGTAAAGCAGCAGCCAACAGGGGCAGACACACCCGCACCCACAGGCTCCATTATCCAATGCCTCCTGGAGAGGCAGGACATTGGGCCCTGTGTGCATCTCCCAATACTAGCACTTGCATACCTTAGCAATGCCAACCTAAACTTGGGAATACGGTACACAGCTATCCAAAGGTTGCTATGATTACTGGCAGATAGCAATTCTGAAGTTAAGTACAATTTTCTGATTGAGCCGCATCATGGCAACCTTTCTGATGTCTGTGGAGTGTGCCTCAGGTCTGGTGTCTGACAGAGTGACCCCAACAGTACTGCATACCATAGCCATGCCTGCACTGTGCCCAGGACTGGTGTGGTGCCCAGGGCTGCCAAACACCTCTATAGTTGCACAATGCTGGCATAGGTGTGTGGAGTGTGTGTCTCTCTATCCAGTGTGTGGTGGCTGCCAACACCCTCCACAGCCCACACTGCTAGCACTGTTGCCAGTATTGGCCTGCCAATGTGCATAATGAGGAGCAAGGTACTGTGGGAATAGCCTGGATAGTGTGGCCTGGCCTGGCCGCATCTGCACAGGGCATAGGGCAATGGCTCGGACATTGTAGTGCCTGGCCACCATCTGCACGGACAGTGTGGCCACAGCATGTCCTGCTGGGAGGTCACTCTCACCCTGACTGATCAGTGACCACGGCATGGCTAGGTTCCCCTATAGTGCTATTCTAGTATTTTTCTCCTGTGATGTTTATGACTTTATCACTGAGTCATCTGCTTGGTGTGAATGCTGACATCCTAGTTCTGGGTACATGCATTTTCTCCAGGACTATGGACTAGCTAGCAGACTGTCTGCAGCTAGTATGTGTCTTGCTGGAGCACCTTGCAGGGTGCAATGGCTGCAGGCTTGCTGCTGGAGAATGTCAGAGAGTGGTTGGGAGCTGCTGAGCATTTCCAGGCCTACTGTCTGTCTGCTATTGCCTTATGTATGTGTACAGCTCTGCATTGCCTGCCCTGTGGGGTGTCTGTTCCCCAGCAGGACTGGAGTTGATGGTCCTCTCTACTGCTACCATTGCAGGGATGTAGAATGTGGATCTATTGGTGGGTGATCGTGTTTCCCACCCTGAGCCCCAGAGGGTGGGTTGTGTGGTAGTACATAATCCACCTATGGGTCCAAACCCTCCTCTCCCCTCCTGAATAAATATTGACAATCAAAATAAAAACAGATCATACAAGAACTATAAAAAACTTAAAAGGGGGACCTATCCCAAAAAAAATATTAAAACCTCAAAGCTCTGCAATTGGCTATATACAGTATCGACGGTAAACGTGGATAATTTATCATAAATAAATAAAGAGGAAAAACTAATAATGAAAGAAAAACAGGTAATTATTGTTAAAAATCAATTGTACAAAGTAGCATATCACATAAAAACAAAAGTAAGATGATGATAAAGTATTGTTTACTTCATTTCTAGGCAATGCTAATTCAATACGGTATCAAACACATTCTTCTAAAACCTCAGAAAGTTAACATAGATAAGCCATATTCCACGTCTGTTTTACTTTATTTATTTGGAGAGACTAGATTAGAGAGACTAGATAGGGGCAATTGGCTGAAGATGTTTCCCTTATACACAAAACAGTCCTTCTTACATTTTTGACTATAATGCTTACTTAGGGGTATGTTTACTGAACAGCGCTAACGTCGCAGCGGTGACGTTATCATGCGATAAGTGACGTTATCACGCAATAATGGCACATTACCGTGTGATAACGTCACATATCGCGCGATAACATCTCCGGCGGCGTTAAGGTGCGCAGAGGGCGGAGATAAGGGGTCAATGGGCAGAGAGCAGGAGGGGAGAGGCCCCAGGCACACTAACGCTGTGAAATCAGGGTCTGAAAATTAACGCCACTGAAAACCTTGCGTTAGAGGCACATTTGCAGGAGAGAGAAACCAAGGTACTGCAAAGGCAGGGAGACCCAGATAAGTGATAGTAGTGATACATGTGCAGTAACAAAACATGCAAAAACCAGAGAGAAAATGACCAGAACCAAAATAGAAATACAAAACATCGAGCTGGCCAATAGAAAAAACAAGGATAAATGGTAATCAACACTACCCATAAAGAATAAAAAGGAAGATGTCACTTTTGGAGGGGTCAATTCTGATTCTACCTATGAAGTGAATGTTCCAACATTGATAGTGATGATGAGGGTTTGCTATGGTGTATATTGGGCAGCTTGCTTATGTGGCTTTCACATGTGCAGCAACAGCCGAGTGGCCATGTAGGAAAGAGCACTATGGTGATGGTGTAAATGGAGTACAGGGGACTGCAGGCGGCACATGCAATGAGTCAGCTGGGGCACAGTGTGGACTAGGCAGATGCCTACTTGGCAGATAGAAACTGAAAAGCAGCAAGACAGCAACTGACCAGGGTCCCACAGTGTCCCAGGGGACAGTACCCAGCAGGTACCCCCAAGGGCATAGAACATTGGCAGGCGGTGCCGGGGGGAAGTGATGATGTCCATATCAGCACCCCTACCCCATATCACGCACCATAGGTAGCCACCTACCGTCACACTGGATGGCCTGGGACTGTGCACCACCAGCATAAGGGCATGTCAGCATGGTGGCAGAGGGGTGCTGGTGCTGGTGCTGGAGGGGGCAGTGGCATCTGCCCAAAGCAGACCAAGGCCAAGCCCTGTTTAGGTGGGTACCGTGCACTGCAAAAGACAAGGTCTGTCTGACGAACAGTAATGGTATTCACAGGGAATGATTCACTTCTGTGGCAACAGTTTGGTGCAGTACACACAGACAGTATGTTCAGGGGCAGAAGATCACAGGTTCAAGTCCCAGCTGGAACCTTTATTGCAGATAAAATAAACACCTACATTTTACCCTACAGAGCACATATACCATAGACATGTGCAGTCCCTAGAGCAGAGGTTCCCAACTGCAGTCCTGGAGGGCCAAACACCATTCAGATTTCATGCTGTCCCTAAGAAATATGCTTGAGATGCATTTGCATGCACCGCCTCCATTGTATGCAAATGTATCTCATGTAAATTCATTAGGGACAGCATGAAAATCTGAACCGTGTTTGGCCCTCCAGGACCGGAGTTGCGAAACTCTGCCCTAGAGCAGAGGCCAACAGGAGCATAAACACCCACACCCACAGGCTCCACTATCCAACGGCTCATGGAGAGTCAGGCTGTTGGGCCCTGCGTGGAGCAGCATCTACCAATACTAGCACCTGCATAACTTAGCAATGCCATCTTAAACTTGTAAACACGTTCCACATATATCAAAAGGTTGCGATTAATGTCAGATAACAAATCCTAAGTTAAACACAATTTGTTGACAGAGATTCATCATAGCAATCTTTCTGATATCTGTGGAGTGTGTTTCAGTTTTTGTTTCTGACAGTGTTTCCCACCCCGGGGAGTAACCCTAACAGTATTGAGTACCATAGCAATGCCTGCACTGTGCCCCGTTCTGGTATGGCAGCCAGGGCTGCCAACCACCTCTCTCTTTGCACAATGCTGAAATAGGTGTGGGAGTGTGTGTATATCTATCCACTGCTTTGTAGCAGCCTACACCTAATTGAGCCCACAATGCTTGCACTGTTTCCAGTGTTAGCCTGCCAATGTGCATAATGAGGAGCAAGGTACTGTGGGTATTGCCAGGACAGGGTGGCCTGGGCAGGATACATCTGCACAGGGCATAGGGCAATGGCTGGGACATTGTAGTGCCCGACCACCACCTGCACGGACAGGGTGGCCACAGCATGTCATGCTGGGGGGGGGGGGGCACTCTCATCCTGACTGAGCAGTGACCATGGCATGGCTAGGTTCCCCCATAGTGCTCTACAGTATTTTTCTCAAGTGATATCTATGGGTTCCCTTTTCTGGGGCCCAATCACTGACATACCTGTGTGGTCTGTGTGTGCTCACATCTCCTTTTTGGGTGCACACGGTTTCTCCAGGAACATGCACTATGTACTAGCTAGCAGACTGTTTGTGGTTAACATGTGTATGGCTGGAACACCTTGCAGGGTGCAGTAGATGGAGACTGACTGTGCTCTCTGCTGGTGAGTGTCAGATAGTGGTGGGGGGACAGCTGAGCTTTTCCAGGTCTACTGCTTGTCTGCCAGTGCCCTAGGTGATGCGTACAGATCTGCATTGACTGCCCTGTAGGGTGCCTGTTCCCCAGCAGGACTGAGGTTGATGGTCCCCTCTACTGCCACCATTGCAGAGATGTAGAATGTGGCTCTGTTGGTGGGAGATCCTATCCCCACCCTGACCCACAGAGAGCGGGTTGAGTGGTGCTACATAATCTGCATGTGGGTCCAAGCACCACCCTTCTCTTATAACATGTGACCATGGCAACCACACAGGATATACACTATTCTGGGTGTATCACAGTCCACAAGGGCTAGACGTGACTGGGAAGTACAGATGGACACAGCTGTTTCCTAAGTATGTCTGCAAGGGCGACCTATCACACACTAGTACCGATGGGGACTTGCAGTATAACCCATCTCAGCCAAGCCAGGTGCTGCGGACCTGGTGCTGGGTGCCCCACCTCACTCTCAGGGTGAGCACAGGAACTGCACAATGTCACGGTCTGTAGCTACTCTGTGCCAGTAACACACACGGTCAGTTCCCCCTACCAGGCCGTGGTGCTATAGAGGCGCATACCCCATCTTCTGATCAGATGTAGGCTGCTGATCTGCATGTGCAGTGCATCATGGGTACGGGTGGGTTTACCCTATCCTGGTAACCACAGCAGACAGTTTGTGTGGTGATCTGCAGTCTTTCTGTAGCCAGCCAGCAGTGTGCCTGATGCTATAGAGATGTAGCCCTCTGGTTATTTCAGTGACTATGAAGGAAGAAGTCATGGGTTTGATCACACAGTGGTGGACAGGGCACTTTATAATGTGCCCTATGGAGTGCCTTATAGGGTGCCTTATGTGGCACCTTAGGTTATGGCACTGTGAGGGTGTTTTTGCTGGCAGCACTGATTTAAATTACAAAAGGAAATGCCTCGGACAGCACTGATTTAAATTAAAGAACGGAACTGCCTTCTTACATAACACCACTGTAGGATTGAACCCATGACCTCTGCCTCCACAGTCATTGCAGTAATCAGTGGGCTACATCTTTATAGCATCTAACACTGCGCTGGCATGAACTTAGGGTTAACGCGTGTTAACGTGCCACGGCGCCCACTATCGCGCGATACAGATTCTTGCTACCTTGCTGCCGGAACGCCCACTCCTTATATGGCATTCTTCACATTAACACTGCAACTAGCACCGGTAACATTAAGACGGTTTAGTAAACATACCCCTTAGTCTTCCTTGGCTAAGTTTCAGGCACTTGATCCCTGTTAACATCACAATGATTTGAATTTTGCTATCCAAACTTTGAAACGGCAAAGCTTATAATGAATTAAGTGGACAGAATGGCTCTGATGCTCAATTTACACCACCATATAAAATCTAGTAAATTAATAGCATTTGAGACAGACTTTCCAACCTGCCGAGTTCCAAATGATGGGACTTTGCCTTCTCCAAAGATTGGAGAAAGAGTATTTGAAAGCAAATTTCCTGGTCAAAGCACTCCAAAAGTGGACTTTTACGCACCCTATGTCTATCTACATTTACAAGCCTAGAGTCTCTTCATATAAGTTTACTTCAGCTGAAAGGTGCTGCTCTCAGAGGTGGAATTTGGGAGGGGTTTGAATTTATCTGCATTCTTTTGCTTTTTCCAAAGTTGCATATAAAATTCCCCTGGAAAACCATGCACCTACATTAGTAGATGTAAAGGTATTGTGGGTAATTTTTCTGGGATCATTTTCAAAGTCACAATATGTGCCAACTCTCCCATTTAAAATTAGTATAAAGCCCATGGGGTAAAATGTATCCATGGACTTTATACCTATGCAGGCTGTTTCAAAATCCTCCCCTCCTCCCCTCCTCCCCTCCTCCCCCCCCCTCCTCCTCCCACAAAAGATGGAAAAAATCAGCATCTTACTAGAATAATCCTGGCATTTATGAGACTGATAATATCAAAGTCAATAGAAACAAATGACATAGGGAAGGGGTTGCCTTCCTTAAAATGATTAGGTTTTGTTGGAAGGTCTCTTTAACCTGTCTACAGATAAGTCATATTGACCTCAATTCACCCCATGTTTGGACTTCAAAAAAATGTACAGCCAAAAGATACTCACTGCTTCAGGCAAATAGATTTATTCATATCTTACATTTGTAAAAGGCTGGTGAGAGGCCTCACGTGTCTTGGAAAATTCTAAGAAAATCCATTTTTTTAGGTTTTAGGCCAGCTCTCTCACTCTCTAGTGTGTAATACATTATCAGGCTTGCAACAATAAGCACAAGCCTTAATATCCATTTTCAGACATGCAAATCATTTTGACATCAAAAACATCTGGAATAGGGTGGAAGAAAAGCACGGAACATGCTTATTGCATGATATCAGCCTACAGGAAGGGCAAGAACCTAAAAACATATCCCAGACTTCAGCGCTTACTCAATTTATATATGCTCTGAAACACTCAGTAGCCCTGCATCATAGAAAATGAGCACATATCAAACATTCCTTATATTTACTTCCAGAAAATACCCTGAAAGCCATAGCAATGTGCAAAGCATTAAGAGCCATAGCCATAAAACGCATGGAGGAATCACCTAGTAGGCTGAAAAACAACTAAGACAGGGTTCAAATCCCACTAATTGTCCATGGGACCAGGGCCGGCCCAAAGGTATCTGTTGCCCTAGACCAATGGTTCTTAACCCAATCCTCCCGCACCCCATAGGCCAGTCGGGTTTTCAGGATATCCACAATGAATATGCATAAAATAGATTTGTAGGCAGTGCATGCAAATCTATCTCTTGCATATTCACTGTGAATATCTTGAAAACCTGACTGGCCTGGGGGTGCGGGAAGACTGGGTTAAGAATCACTGCCCTAGGCAAACCCTCAATCCTCTGCTCCCCCCCTCGGAGTGGCCAAGTTCTACCCCCCATCAGGACCATACCAAGTCATAATTGCACCCTGTGCTATTTCCACAACTGGCGCCCACCCCCCCCCCCCCCCTGCTGGTTGCCTGCCCCCGTCCGCCAGCCCCATCACATTGCCCTGCTGCCGCAGCCACTTTTTTGTTTTCTCGGAAGCGGCAGCAGCAGCAGTGAGGCAGACCCGTATTTGTAGGCAGATCTGGTCCCTCCTTCCCTTCTTTGATGTAGGTCACGTCAGAGGAGGGAGGGACTAGGCCAGCCATGCAAACGCTGAGTTGCAAAGACTCGCGTTTGAATGACTGGCCTGGTCCTTCCCTCCTCTGATGCGACCTACTTCAGAGAAAGGAAGGAGAGACCCAACTTGCCTACAAACATGCCTCACTGCTGCTGCCGCCGCCACCTCCGAGAAAACAAAAAATGGCAGTGGTAGCAGGACAACGAGGGGGACGGGACAGGGCCGGCAGCCCAACATGTGCTCCTAATCCTTTTGCACCCTGTGTAGCTATACCACTCGCACAGGGCTAGGTATGGTACTGCCTCCCATACTCTAGCACCACCCAGTCCAACATCTCTCTCCACACCAAAGTGTTCAGTATCTCCTCTTCCCCCGCCCCTCACTCACATGTGCAAGCAACCCTTCCCTTCCCTCCCCTCCCTCCTGCCCCAGACATCCATCATCTCCCCTTCCTTTCCCTTCTCCCTCACCAAATGCAGAGAGGTGCCTCCTTATATTCCTAAGATCTTATCAAGGTAATCTTTGCATCCACCAATTGCAGATTTACATGCTTGCCAATTTAAACAGGAAGATTTCCAAAGTACACCAATACTGAAAATTCACCTTCCTAATTTAGAAAGGTTTAGAGATATAAAAACAAGATCTCTGCATCCCCCGAGTACCGACCACACAACCCTTCAATCAAGACTAAAGGACATTGGCCTACATGGCACCACCTTGAAATGGTTCACTTCCTACCTCACAGACAGGCACCTCCAAGTCAAATGCAGCTCAGTCACCTCCCGGCCTCTGAAAGCAACCCAGGGCATTCCGCTGGGTTCATCCCTCTCGGCCCTGTTATTCAACCTGTACATACAACCTATCTGCTCAATCATACACCACCATAAGATAAAATACACCATCTACGCAGATGACATTATGATATACACCCCCATCAACATGGACAACCCAGACTACTCCAGCATAGCCAATTGTCTACAACAGATGACAAGCTGGTTTCTTGAAAACAACTTGGCAATAAACTACCACAAATAAGCGCTTCTCATCACCAGAAACTCCGCCTTCACTCCCACACCCACCATCAAGCTGAATGACATCACAAAACCAATAAAGCCAGAAGTAAAATACCTCGGAGTAACGCTAAACAAAATCCTGAACCTACAGTCACACATTGCCAGAACCACAAGGAACGCATACCTCAAAATGAGAACCATCAGACGACTCAAACCTATCCTCTCACAAGATCACTTCCACACCATCTGTCAAGCCCTAATCACCCCCACGTTAGACTACTGCAACCCCATTTACCTCAGACTATCAAAACAAGCACTCCAACCATTACAAATAGCACAGAACACCACCGCCCGCATAATAGCAGACTCCTCAAGGCAAGACCACATTACCCCCATTCTCTACAACCTCCACTGACTCCCAATCAGCTCCCGCATCCGATATAAGGTAATACTAAACAAATTCAAAATAAAACAGAACCTCTCAGGGAACAGTCTACAACCCCTCATCAAAGCTGACCAAAGCACCAGACCCAGGAGAAGAGGAACCGCAAACACCATCAACACCCCCAGAGCATTCGCCAGAACCAGACAAGACACCTCAGAAAGAGCACTATCCCTGACTGCGCCCACACTAAGGAACTCACTCCCCAATGACCTAAGATCAACTGTAGACCTCAAGGACTTCAGGAAGATGCTCAAAACTATGCTCTTCAAAGAACACTGCAAAGACTACATGTGACCCAGCCACACAATCTACTCCCCCCTGCCTGACTACTCAGCATTCCCCTCACATTTTGTATATAATCGTGTATACAATTCACTGTATTTAACTCACACTGTATCTAGCTCACTATGTAATCAACCACACGCTACACACACTCCCACGCAATCTATCTGTTGTATTCACTGCATGCTTGCACCCAACCTCACTGCCACATGATTTGTGTGATGTGTTAAACTGCTTTGATTTCAAGATGAAACGGTATATTAAATCCTTCTAAATAAATACAGAAAAATAAACATCCCCCTTATAATCTCAAGACCTTGATAAAAGGACTTCTATGTCCCCAACTCTGAGAGCTTCACCTCTTTGTATTCCCAATTATTCAGGAAAATTAGGAAAAATTTGAAAATTACAGATAATACAGAGTTCCCAGATATTTTGGCACAAAGTATGTTCTGAATGGTTTAGGGAAATAGGGTTACAATTATGGGAACTGCCCTTCCACAGCATTTATACAATAAACAACTTGTTTCATCTCTGCTATCACAAATTTATTCTGAGCCAAAACACAAGCCAGCTATTACAGACTGTAAATTATTACAATGGATAAAGCAATATAGAAAAACAGCAAGAGATATCATTTTATTTATTTATTTATTTAAAAGCATTTGTATTTCATACTATACCCTGGGTAGATAACATAAAACATACATAACAATTACAAAAAACAAAAAATACCATACTCATGCCTGTGCAAACAAGCACCTCACCATCTGCCTAATACACAGAACCCCACACAACAAACCCAAAGAATTATACACACTTCTCAAAGCGATTTGCTCACACTCCTCCACTCAAAAAGACTTCATCCTTCTTAGACTTGAATCTTCCCTCAGCTTCCAACAGCCAAACCTCTACCTTCCTAGAAACAATGAAAGACCTGCACTACACTCAACTTAAATCCAATCCAACCCACACTGAAGGAGGAATCCTCGATCTAGTCTTCTTCCCAAACAGCCCAATGGACTCAAAAGAGTCCCCCCACCCCCCCACACACACACTAGTACCAGTTCCCTGGTCCAATCACAGTCTAATGAACTTCACATTATCACATGCACACACAAACAATCAACTGCAAAAAAACTCTTCCACAGAAAGGAGATTCCATGCATTCGACAAACAGGCCTTCCCCCCAAAAATGCTACTGAATCTGGCATGCATCCCAGAAGAAACCGTCCTTGAGTCGTTAATCAACAAGAGGAATTCCACTATATCTGCAGCAGCTCTTGCACCACCAAGGGCTGCCCCCAATAAACAACAACATCACTCAAACGCAACCTATGTCACCTTGAACACCTTTGGAGGAAGTCAAAACACCACCACCTCCAAACCATATACCTAAACAACCTAAAAACTTACTGTGACACCACCAACAAAACCAAACAAGAGTACTACACCAACCTCATACTACACACTGTCAACAAGTCCAGGGAGCTCTTTGAACTAGTCATATCACTCACAAAGGAACCCACTTAACCAGACCAAGGGGTATGTTTACTAAAAGCCGCACAATTGCGTGCCGCACAATAGCGCACGGAAACGCGGCACTCAAACGCTCAGAAACGCTCTTAAACGCCCCGCAAAAGTGCGCGTGGGCCCCGCACAATTGCACGCCGCACCAACGCACCCCGCACAAGTACCCGGCCCGCAAATGTCCGATAGAGGCGTGGAAAGGCATTCTGAGGGCGTAGGAAGGCTCCCGAGGGGCGGAGAGACGGGGTCAATGGGCGGGGAAGGGGAGGGGAGAGGCTCCCCGCACATGATCGGGGCCGAATTCACAGGTTACAAATAGCGCGAGTGAAACACTCACGGTAGAGGGCATTTAAAGGGAAGAGAAACCATTTCGCGTCAGCAATGTACAGGGAAACCGGGGAAACCTGCAAAACGTGAGCAGTGTGATACATGTGCACAGAACAAAAGTGCAAATAAAGATAGAAAAAGACCCAAACAAACATATTAAAAATAGGAAGGCAGCTGGGGAACCCCGATAATAATGGGCAAACATAAGAAACACACCCAGGAAAGCTCAAAGAAAATGAAATGAAGGGTGGAAGGGGCTACGGAGGGGAGACCCTTCCAAAAACCATTTCCTTGTTTCTGAGCCTTCCTGGGAGTGTTTGCTATGGTTGCCCATTAATATCACTGTTGCCCAGCTTGGTTATATTTATCCCCAGTTGTTCGTGGTCGGTTGAGGGGTGTATTTGCAGTTATGTCACCAGACATGGTGACGGAGCGCACAGTACAAATGTGCAGAGCAGGGTTTTTGACTCTGTTGGTCAGGTTTCCCACCCCCAGGGACTGCACTATCACTGTGGCCACAATGTGGTGCAGCGGACAGAGGCAGTACCTTTAGGACCAGAGGGTCACAGGTTCAAATCCAAGCTGGGGCTCCTGCCAACCCAGTCCCCATATTTTACCCACCACTAAACAGAGATAGTACAGACACTCCTTTATTGCAGAGAACATAAGCATGGTTCACACACCCATTTTGTACCCAACACCGCACACACACCATAACAATGGGCATTACCGACAGCCGAGTCCCCCAAATGCAGTCCTGGAGTGCCACAACGCAATCAGGTCATATGCTTTTCCAAGATACGGACATGCCAGCATGTTGGCGGTAGGGTACAGGTGGTGGAGGGGGCAGTGGCTGCTAGCCACAGAAGACAGTGGCCGAGCCATGTGCAGGCTGGCACGTCCACTGCAACATAGGCCCTGTCGGATGTACAGTCATGGACTTCCCAGGGAATTCAGCACATCTGTGGCAACACAGTGGTGCAGTGCACACAGACAGTGTGTGCAGGAACAAAAGGTCACAGGTTCAAAGCCCAGCTGGGGCTACTACCAATCCTGTCCACATATGTTCCCCACAACTAAACCATGTTAGTAAGGGCAATCCTTTATTGCTGGGGACATACGCATTGGTCATACGCCATCTTTTACACCACCAAGCACAGACACCATGACCAGGGGCATTACCTAGAGCAGAGTCTCACAAATGCAGTCCTGGAGGACCACACACCATTCAGGTTCCATGCTGCCACACATACAAATAACTGTGCTGTATATCTATGCACCACCCCCATGGCATGTAGATGTAGCTCATGCATATTCATGAGGGACAGCAGGAAACCCCAACCAGTGTATTGCAAACCTGGACTGGATATGGGAACCTCTGCCGTACAGCAGCAGCCAACAGGGGCAGACACACCCACACCCACAGGCCCCATTGGCCAATGCCTCCTGGAGAGGCAGGACATTGGGCCCTGCGTGCAGCACCCAATACCAGCACTTGCATACCTTAGCAATGTCACCCTACACCTGGGTATATGGTACACAGCTCTCAAACGTTTGCTATGAGTACTGGCAGATAGATATCCCTACGTTACGCACAGTCTGCTCTTTGAGCTCCATCATAACAATCTATCTGATGTCTGCAGTGTGTGCGTCAGGTCTGGCCCCTGACAGTGTTTACCACCCTGGGGAGTGACCCCCAACCGTACTGCATACCATACCCATGCCTGTACTGTGCCCAGGACTGGTGTGGTGGGCAAGGATTCTGAACCCCTCTATAGTAGCACAATTCTGGCATACGTGTGGGAGTGTGTGTCTGTCTATACAGTGTGTGTCAGCTGCAAACACTGTCCACAGCCCACACTGCCAGCACTGTTGCCAGTTTTGGCCTGATGATGTGCATAATGAGCAGCAAGGTACCATGGGTATAGCTCAGACAGGGTGGGCTGGCCAGGATGCATCTGCACAGGGCATAGGGCACTGGCAGGGACATTGTAGTGGCCGTCCACCACCTCCACAGACAGGGTGACCTCTGTATGTGCTGCTGGGCTTTCACTCCACCCTGACTGTGCAGTGACGGCAGCATGGCTAGGCACCCCCATAGTGCTTCATAGCATTTCCCTCATGTGATATATATGGGTCACCTGTTGGGGCCTAGTCACTGATGTATCTGCTTGTGTGTGTTGCCATCCCAGTTGTGGGTGCATGCATTTCCAGCGGGACTAACCAGCAGACTGTTCACAGCTGGTATGTGCCCTGCTGGAGTGCTGTGCAGTGGCTGATGGCTTGATGCAGGGGAATATCAGATGGTGGTGGGGGTGCATCTTAGCATATCCAGGCCTACTGTCTGTCTGATATTGTGGTCTGGGTGGGTGTGGGGGCTGCTTGGACTGCCCTGTAGGGTGTCTGTTCCCCAACAGGACTGGGGTTGATAGTCCACTCTACTGCCAACATTGGGGGGGGGGGGGAGGGAGGGAGGGAGGAGAGGGGAAGATCTGTTGATGGGAGACCCTGTTTGCCACCGTCGTGGTGGTGGTGGTACATGGCCCACCTAGGGGTCCGTGGGGGTTCTCCTGACTGAGACAGACAGAGATATCCAAGGTGTTCCTGCAGAAACTACCTATCTGACAGATTACGACTGTTTTGGAGCTCTGCCATGACCTCTCTCAGCCATGGAGGGTGCTGTGGACCTGGTCCAGGGCGCCTCATCACACACTCAGGGTGAGCACAGTTCCTGCACAATGTGACTGTGTGTAGCTACTCTGTGCCAGTTAATCACCCAGTCAGTACCTCCTACCTGGCCAAGGTGCTGTGTGGGTGCACACGGACACGTCCCCCTACCAGGCGGGGAGCTGTTGGGGTGCATTCCCCATCTTGTGTTCATCTGTGGACAGCTGATTTGCATGTGCAGTGCATCATGGGTATGGGTGGCCTAACCCTATCCTGGTTACCACAGCAGACTGTCTGTGTGGTGACATGCAGGCTCTCTGCAGCCAGCCAGGGGCTTGCTGGCAGCTATATAGCTGTAGCCCAATGGTTACTTCACTGCCTGTGGAGCCAGCGGTAATGGGTTCAAGCCCACAGTGGGGTTATTTGATAGGGTTGTCCAAAGCTTTTTTTAGATATAATGTACATATGTTGCTGCCATCAAACACACCCTCAGTGTACTGTACCCATAAGGTGCCTCTGAGGGTGCTTTATAGGGCGCCCTATAGGGCGCCCTATAGGGCACCTTATGGTTGCTGTCCATATAAGGTGCACTATACCTTATCCTGTGATGCAACATATATGGTGCCCTATAGGGGACATTCTAGGGTGCCTTGGCGGACAGTGAACTTTAACATGTGCCTTATGGGCCGCCTTATGTTAACACGCTTTGTGAGTGCGTTTGCTAGTAGTGATAACTGAAATAAAAATAAATTGCCCCCTACAGCACTCATCCCCATAATATGCACTGCCTCAGTGAGCCTTCTTCATTGGGCACTGTGAGGGATTGAACCCCTGATCCCTGCACCATTGGTCAGTGTCTTAATCATTGTGCTGTGGCTCTGGTCCTGTGCTTGGGCATCAGCGCACTGCCTTATGCCGCCCAAAATTAATATGCCTCCTAAAGCACCTTTACCCATTAAAATTAATGCCTCAGCCAGCCCTTTTTGGTGCACACAATGGGGAATTGAACACATGGCAGCTGCACCAGCTGTCAGTGCCTTAACCATTGTACTATGACTCTGTTCTTTTGTGTGTGCATATCAGGGCGCCACTTAGCCTTCCCACACACTATTTTGCACGGCGCACATTAGCGCGCCGCGCAAATGTGCGATCGCTTACTCCCGTTTTTTTCTTTTTTCTGCCTGACCCGCCCACTCCTTATATGGCACAGGCACACTACCGCGGCCCCGCACGTTAGGAATGTTTAGTAAACATGCCCCCAAGACATAAGAATATATGAACATAAGAACTTTAAGATATGCCATACTGGGTCAGACCAAGGTCCATCAAGTCCAGTATCCTGTTTCCAACAGTGGACAATCTAGGTCATACGTACCTAGCAGTTTCCCCAAAAGACACAGGTTCCACAATACTTGTATTGGGTCAAGCATTGATATCCTGGGTCCCTTTTTAATAATGGTTTATGGACATTTCCTCCAGGAACTTGTCCAAACCTTTTTTAAACCCAGCTACACTAACAGCCTTTACTACATCCTCCGGTAACAAATTCCAGAGCTTGATTACACGTTGAGTGAAAACATATTTTCTCTTATTTGTCTTAAATAGTTTACCCGGTAGCTTCATTGCATGTCCCCAAGTCTTTCTATATTCTGATAATGTAAATAATCGATCTGCATTTACCTGTTCCGCTCCATTCATTAATTTATAGACCTCTATTATATCTCCCCTCAGCCGTCTCTTTTCCAGGTTGAAGAGCCCTAAGCTTTGTAGCCTCTCCTCATAGGAGTAGCCTTCCATCCCCTTTACCATTTTGGTGGCTCTTCTCTATACCTTTTCTAATGACGCTATATCCTTTTTAAGATACGGCGACCAGAATTACACACAATATTCAAGGTGCAGTCGCACCATGGAACAATACAGAGGCATTATAATATCCTTTGTTTTATTTTCCATTCCTTTCCTTATGATACCTAGCATTCTATTTCCTCTCTTGGCTGCCGCTGCACACTGGGCGGAGGGTTTTAACATGTTATCCACGATGATGCCTAAATCTTTTTCCTGGGTGGTGGATCCCAATGTGGAACCTTGCATCGTGTAATCATAGTTTGGGTTGTTCTTTCCTAGGTGCATAACTTTGCACTTGTCCACATTAAATTTCATCTGCCATTTGGATGTCCAGTCTTCCAATTTATCAAGATCCTCTTGCAATTTTCCACAATCCTCTTGGGCTTTAACAACTTTAAATAGTTTAGTGTCATCTGCAAATCTGATAACCTGACTCGTTATTCCCTTTTCCAGGTCATTTATGAATATGTCAAAAAGCAGCGGATGCAGCACAGATTCCTGGGGTACACCACTATTCACCTTTCTCCATTGGGAAAATTGGCCATTTAGCCCTACTGTAGTAGCTGATAAGAATGCAATAAATAATACCCGGAGTCAGGCAAAGATTCAAGCCGGTTTAATGTGCACAGGCTCAGATTGCAGTAGCATTCAAAATGGTCTGAGCAATGGCTCCTAGTAATACAACAGCTTTTATACCTTTCTTTTCCAGTCTAATACAGGCAAAACTCCTCATTGGCCACAGTGGCCCACTTACTCTCATCCAATAGACATCTCTGACCGGGCCCAGGACTCGCTCCCCCTGCTTGGGTCTTACTAGCCACGGGTCAGCAACTAGACATAACACTAAACATAATACTTCTGCTAAAGTATACAGTATATTTCGCTACTCTTGCAAGGTCAGTTAGCCACAAAGATAGTGGAAGGCATATCAGAAGCATTCTTAACAAAAGCAAAAGAAAGCAAGGCCAAACAAAGCAAGGCTAAGATGTGTTTCTAATAGCTACTGGTGATTTCTGTAATATTCCAGGCACATATCTCTAGCCCTGGCTCAAAATACTAAACAATCAAAACGCTAGACAAAATATTCTTACACTGTTCAGCTTCTCTACTATATTTTCATCCTAATTACAAGGTCAGTGCACAATCAGCAAAGATACAGTGGCATTCTACTGAAACAGACATCAGACATCTAAACAATAAACAGTAAGAAAGTATTTAAGTCTCTTATCTCCAGGAGAGCAGAACATGTTATCAAACTAGAATAGAACGGTATTTCTTTCTAACAGCTAACAGCATTCTGTAATTTTCCAAAATCAGCAATAACATTTTAAAGCAGGAGAAAAAGGGCTTCAGACCTAGCTCTGCTACATGCTAGGCCATCGCCTATCACATTCCCTCCTTTTGATTATTCACACCCACAAGTGAGAAAGGGTGAGAATCAAATCACACATATAGTATGCCATACTAGGGTGGAGGGATCATTTTGTGGTATAGGGAAGTAGCCCTACGATGCTAGGATTCGTGTAGCTGCCTTACGTTAAGTTTAATATACGTATACATAATCAAACAGCCACAATCAATAATACATTTGATACAAGTGTCTTTGTCAAATCATATAGCATGCCTAGTGTATAAGCGGAGGGGCAGGAGACATAGGAGGAACAAATGACATATATACTGTTCATCATAGCAATAGGCCCATTCTCATGACCCACAAAAATAAGAACCATTCCTATTAATAGCAGCACCTGTATCAGAGGTCGGTAGCAGTACATGTCAAAAAGGTAGGTAGCACATGTTTGAAAATTAGCAACACATGTACTAAAGTCCAAAAAATCTGGGTTCTGAGAGCTGGCGAGTAGCAATCAAAAGGGCTCCATTCTCATTGTTCCATCGCAGTTCCCATAACAGGAGAGGAAAGATTCTGGCGGGGGTTGAGACAAGTCCAGGTATTCCCTGTTGTGCAAATACTAGGTTTGCAGGCTGCACAGGGAGGTAGGGCAAGAGTCAATTCAAAGCACCCCAAGGTTGCCGCCAGAACGAAGCAATAATAAGAATCCATAAAGAGCATAGTCTCTGGAAAAATGGTGGAACTGTCGGCTTCCACAACAGGTAGCAGACGTAGCGTTGATTGTAGGTCCTCACGCTTCTGCTGGACGTAGACCGACTACCAGCTTTGTGGCAGGAGTAGGGCTGTAGACGTCAAAGTATCACAGTCTTGTAGGATGTCTCAGTCTCTAACATAGTCCCTCAGTAGAACACAGTTTCTCAGGATGGTGGTAGCCGTCGTAGAGTGAGCCGCAATGGAGTTTCAGGATCATTTATGGAAGTCCACGACCAAGTTCAGAAGCGGCTGCTGGAATGCAAAACTGGAGGACGTCTGTTCCCTTGACGTCCAGGAGCAAGTTGGTAAAGTTCTTACGATGACGGATCTTTTCTTCGCAGTGTGAGTCGCAACAGTGATGCAGGATTGGCGATCGAAGTCCAGGGACGACTCTCAGCTACTGTGGCTGGTTTCACTCGACTGTGGTGGATCCAGGAGTCGATCTCGGCCACTTTAACTGCGTTTGGGGTTGATAACAAGACGACATATGGCCCTTTCCAATGCAGGGCTAACGGTATCCTTCTCCACTCTTTGATCCACACCGAGACTCCAGGCTTGAAAGGATGCAGGGGCTTGGATGGGCTGGTCTCGTACTCACGCATGAAGACCCTGCAAAACAGAACTTAAAACCAATAGTGCTTATCTAGTAATTTCAGATCCTATCTGTCACACATCTCCTTTTACTCTCTATACAATAGGCTACAGAATCTCAGAATCTCAAAAGGGGAAACTCCTAAAGACTTAGCAGGGGCTAAGTATATCCTATGAAGGGCTATAGGAAGAACTTGGGGCCAGGGCTGAGGACTTAACTACTAGATCAAGGGTCACCACTGCATATTTAACACAACTATGTCCATTAATGATGACAAGACTGCTTTCATCCACAAAGAAAGTTTTGTCTGGGCGGTCCAAGGGGATATCAGTTGAGTCTAGGCAACTTGAGCACACAATGTCTATTACTTCCAAGCAATCATGGTCAGGAGGGCCTGGACCGACGGGCAATAGGGTGGCTGGGTTTAGAGTTTGGCTGACACTTAATTGTAAGTTAGGATTCTCACATAGCATATTTTGATACTTCAGCATTCAGGCATTGGTGAGCCAATGGCTTCCTTTGTGCTCCAGCAGGGTTAAAACAGAGTGTGGTACAGTAACTTGAAGGTTTTGTCCTAAGGTGAGCTTATCTGCTTCGCTCACTAAGAGGGCTGTGGCTGCTACAGCTCTCAGGCAAGGTGGCCAGCCTTTGGCAACAGGATCCAATTGTTTCGACAGGTAGGCCACAGGTCGCTGCCAAGACCCAAGAGGCTGGGTCAAGACTCCCAATGCGTTTCCACTTGATTCATGTACATATAGACGAAATGGTTTCTGCACATCTGGTAGGCCCAAGGCTGGGGATGACATCAATGCTGTTTTTAATGATTTGAATGCTGTATCTTGTTCTGGGCCCCATTCCAAGGGAGATTGTTCCATTCCTTGTGTGACTTGGTACAAGGGTTTCGCCATGAGCGCAAAATTTGGTATCCATATTCGGCAGTAGCCTGCAGCTCCCAAGAAAGCTCGCACCTGTTTCCTAGTAGTGAGGGTTGCGATGCGGCATACTGCTTCTTTTCGCTCAAGTCCTAATTTCCGGGTTCCTTTGGACAGGTGGAACCCTAAATATTTCACTTCTGTCTGGCACAGCTGCGCCTTGGCTCTGGAAACCTTGTATCCAGCTTCATTCAAAAGGTGCAAGAGATCACTTGTAGCTTGTATACAATCAGATTTGTTGTTGGTGGCTATGAGCAAATCATCTACATATTGGAGCAAAATTCTTTTTCCCGGAGTACAGAGTAGCTTGACAGATCTTGACTGAGGGCTGCACTGAAGATAGTGGGTGAGTTCTTGAATCCTCGTGGTAATCGAGTCCAAGTGAGTTGCCCTCGCCGTCCTGTGGTAGGGTTTTCCCATTCAAATGCAAACAAAAGCTGACTGGCTTCTGTCAGGCGTATACAGAAAAAAAGGCATCCTTTAAGTCCAAAATAGTAAAGTGAGTGGCTTCTGCTGGAATCAGTCCCAGGAGGGTGTAAGGACTTGGTACTACTGGATGTAGGGTTTCAACTGCACTGTTTACTCGACGTAAATCCTGCACTGGGCGGTAGTCACCTGTCCCAGGCTTCGTGATTGGGAGAAGGGAGGTGTTCCAGGGTGACTGGCATTCCTTGAGAAGTCCATACTTCAGTAGTTTCATTAAAGCTGGTCGAAGAAGGGGATGCTGTTGCACATGCACTGGTTCCACTCCGGCTTGAGGGTGACAATAACAGGGGCTATGTTCTTCGCTAGGCCAGGTGGATTATCTTCTGCCCATACTCCAGGTGGGGCTGGTGGGTATACAGGAACTGGCTGGCCTGATTGGAGATGCACTATAGAACCGCTACTCTTCTTCTCGGGGAACAGTCAGCACTATCAATCCAGCTCCTTCGATTAGGAAAACTTCCTCCACATCATTCAACTTAAGTATCAGCAAGAAGAACTGCTCTCTTCTCCATCTTACATTCACTTTCTCTGTCACATTATCTCCACAATTCACAGATATTCTAAACAACTTAATCGTGCTGTATTCATGCCCGCAAATCCATCCCGTTTCTGCAAGTTCTGTTTTATATCTCCCTGGGACTGACTTGACAAAAACTGCATTTACCAGGCGCAAATTCTCCTGGGCTGCTGGATTTCATGGGGCATATAGTGAGGGCTGCCTGCACTATTTGGATTCCACTTCATGTTCTCGGGCGCTGACTGTGGGTGACTCTGAACTGGAAAAATGAATCCCTGCCTGCAGTGTCAGCGGTGGACTGTAGCCCCCACATGTGCTTGTCAACAGACAGAGGAACAATCTAGATAGAGTCCTTACAATAGAAAACTACACTTTTGCAACATGTTATAATAACAAATCCTAACAGAAAGAACTATAGTTCATAACATGACGACTACATAGCTGTTACGTATAACTGGAATAAAATTACTTGGCAAAAAACTAACTGCCAGCCGTAATCATCTTGGCTTTACAAAAGAAATTACATTCAATTTTACAGTTTTTAGGAAGCAGAGATTCAAAAAGACATTCATTCTGGATATTTTCCATAAAGCGGGTGGACATCTAGAATACACATACACATTTTCCTTCCTAGTTTATTTTATTAACAATAAGCATGTCTTCTATGAGGCGCTTGCCGCAGTGTATCAGGAACTAAAACTCATACACGATTAAGCCCTCATTCACTCAGGATTCAAAGCACTTTCAAGTTGCGATCTAGTACCGCTGGCTCAAATGCTGCAGAGTCCTGTCAGTGTTCGTAACCTCGGCTTCGTAGGGCAAAGGGAAAATACAAGCATCCTTTCCTATTGAAACCTGAGCCCTACATGATTTCTGCTCACTTGATCTGC
The DNA here is from genome assembly GCA_033557465.1 of Ichthyophis bannanicus. NCBI lineage: Eukaryota > Metazoa > Chordata > Amphibia > Gymnophiona > Ichthyophiidae > Ichthyophis > Ichthyophis bannanicus. The sequence goes on from CM066031.1 coordinate 579,610,640, forward strand.
ACAGGAATTCGAGTAGGAATGTAACCCTTTCCAGGCTAAGTACAATACTATCGAGATCCACAATCCTGACTAAACATTCTTATTAAATGATATATAATACATGACCATAGCAGAAGGCACATCACTATTACGAAATATTGAATAAAAACAGGTATAATTCCCTAAAATAAGCACCCATTAGCCCAGCAGCAGAACGTTGAAAACATGCCTTCATAGGGTTAAAACATTCCTCTGCACAAACACGCCTCTTGTCAGTTTCACGCTGTGCTGCAGCTGAATGAGGGAGACAGCCTACTGATTTTACAGTGACTCTAGGGGTTCGGCGTCTGCTTAACTATACTTTTACTATTTCATATGCGGTAAAGTGTCACAAATTATCCAATGGAATATAATCCTACCCTTATACTAAAAGGGAAACTTGGGGTTTCAACAGATAACCAAGCAAAGACAAACTCCCAACGCTTCCTCCTTTTCACAAGCACTCTTCACACAGACAAACATGCTAGCATTTTCCAAATTCTGAATTCCCGGGCTGACTGACAAACCAGAATTACCAAAACCGAAAGGGCTGATGGGTTCGCCCCGCGCACTACTTGCAGGGGTACTAGGATCGCCCGTGGAAGTTGATCAGACTTCCTTTACCTGTTACTGTACCAGAAGTGTCTCGAGACTTTCCCAAAGCTATCTGACTAAGAACCAGAAAAATCAATACTCACCAGATCCGGTAGCTAATGCGCTGCGCAACCAATCCCTCCTTGGGTTGAATCCTGGACCCCCCTCGGGTTCTAGGTGTTGGCCGGCCAGAAACAGCAACCTGCGGAGGCAAGGAGGAGTCTCCTCCGATACAAAAGGACCAGGGGCACCAGAGACCCTCCTGCGGTCAGTCAGGCTCGGCTCTAGCCGGACCAAACCTGTGAGGCGAGATGTCGGGGCATATTCACTTGCATACCATCCCCCACTCGCACATTCCCAGCCAACGCACCAGGAATATGTAGTAGCTGATAAGAATGCAATAAATAATACCCGGAGTCAGGCAAAGATTCAAGCCGGTTTAATGTGCACAGGCTCAGATTGTAGTAGCATTCAAAATGGTCTGAGCAATGGCTCCTAGTAATACAACAGCTTTTATACCTTTCTTTTCCAGTCTAATACAGGCAAAACTCCTCATTGGCCACAGTGGCCCACTTACTCTCATCCAATAGACATCTCTGACCGGGCCCAGGACTCGCTCCCCCTGCTTGGGTCTTACTAGCCACGGGTCAGCAACTAGACATAACACTAAACATAATACTTCTGCTAAAGTATACAGTATATTTCGCTACTCTGGCAAGGTCAGTTAGCCACAAAGATAGTGGAAGGCATATCAGAAGCATTCTTAACAAAAGCAAAAGAAAGCAAGGCCAAACAAAGCAAGGCTAAGATGTGTTTCTAATAGCTACTGGTGATTTCTGTAATATTCCAGGCACATATCTCTAGCCCTGGCTCAAAATACTAAACAATCAAAACGCTAGACAAAATATTCTTACACTGTTCAGCTTCTCTACTATATATTTTCATCCTAATTACAAGGTCAGTGCACAATCAGCAAAGATACAGTGGCGCGGCATTCTACTGAAACAGACATCAGACATCTAAACAATAAACAGTAAGAAAGTATTTAAGTCTCTTATCTCCAGGAGAGCAGAATATGTTATCAAACTAGAATAGAATGGTATTTCTTTCTAACAGCTAACAGCATTCTGTAATTTTCCAAAATCAGCAATAACATTTTAAAGCAGGAGAAAAAGGGCTTCAGACCTAGCTCTGCTACATGCTAGGCCATCACCAATCACACTACCCTCTGCTTTCTATCTTTTAAACAGTTCCTGATCCACAATAGTACACTGTCTCCTATCCCATGACTCTTTAGTTTTGCCAAAAGTCTCTGATGAGGGACCTTGTCAAAGGCTTTCTGAAAGTCCAGATACACTATATCAACTGACTCACCTTTGTCTACTTGTTTATTCACACCTTCAAAAAAACATAACAGATTAGTAAAACAAGATCTTCCTTCTCTAAAGCCATGTTGGCTGTCTCCCATTAGGCCATGCTGAGTAATTTTGTTCTTTATGATGGTTTCTACCATTTTTCCCGGTACTGACATCAGGCTCACCGGTCTGTAATTTCCACGATCACCCCTGGAACCCTTTTTAAAAATTGGTGTTACATTGGCGATCCTCCAATCTTCAGGTATTACAGATGATTTTAATGAAAGTTCACAGATTACTAATAGCAGTTCTGCAATCTCATATTTCAGTTCTTTCAACACCCTTGGATGTATACCATCCAGTCCAGGTGATTTGCTACTCTTAAGTTTATCAAATAGTTGTAATACATCTTCCCGGTATAGCGATATTTCTTTCAATTCCTCTGCGATATCACCTTTAAATACCACTTCAGTCATGGGTAACATCCCTACATCTTCCTCAGTAAAGACAAGCAAAGAATTTATTCAGTCTCTCTGCTACAGCCTTATCCCCTCTTACTTCCCCTTTTACCCCTCTATCATCTAACAGTACAATTGACTCTCTCACAGATTTTTTGCTACGAATGTACTTGAAAAAGTCTTTAGTACGTGTTTTTTCTTCCGTAGCAAGTTTCTTCTCAAATTCTCTCTTTGACTGCCTTATCAATGCCTTGCATTTAACTTGCCAGTGCTTGTGCTGTTTCCAGTTTTCGTCATTTGGCTCTTTTTTCCATTTCCTGAAAGATGCTTTTTTGGCAACAACAGCCTGTCTGACCTCATCTTTAAACCATGCTGGCAGTTGTTTGGACTTCCTTCCACTTTTCTTAATGCACCCTGAATACCCAAGACATGGCATTGTACCTGCAAACCAAACACAATACAAGCCTCTCAAAGAACCTCATCTTACCTACATGAAACAAAAACACCCCACCCAAACACTTCTAGGCCACTTTCAGGACTGTATCACGCAAAGAACTCGATGGAATAATCACCAACATCAACACGACCACCTCCCCATTTGATCCCTGCCCAGTATCTTGGCTAAAGACTACCAGGGCACAAATTATACCACTCAGAAAAAAATACTGCAGACATCCCTAATACAAGGCTTCATCCCACCCTCACTAAAAGAAGCTTCTATCAGATCACTCTTAAAGAAGCTGAACCTGGACACCAGCTCACTTTGCCTAATGCAGACCCATAGCCAGTATACTATTCATAGCAAAAATCATAGAAAAGACCATTCAGATCCAACTCCAGGATCACATAAACCTCCATGCACCACTGGACCAACATCAGCATGGATTCTGCCCTTACCACAGTGGGGAAACCTTACTCACCTCACTGCTAGACAATCTCATCACAAGCACAGAAGTTTTCATTCACAGTTTCACCCTGCTATTTCTGGATAGCTCTGCTGCATTCAACTCCGTGTCTCACCAAGTCTTACTCAACCAACTCCATGATATTGTAGTACAAGGCACCCACTCAAATGGTTTCATTCCTACCTCTCAGACCACAGCCAGCAGATAAAGGTAGGAACCCAACGATCTTCCCTATACATCCTATCACAAGGGATCCCCAAAGATCCTCCCTCTCTTCACTACTGTTCAACATTTACATACAGCCCCTGTGTACAGTCATTCAGAACTTAGACGTCAATTACCAAATTTATGCTGATGACATTATGATCTACACACTATTATCCACAACCACACCGGATTACTCAAAAATCACTGCCACAAACAACTATAAATTCGGAACCCTATAAAACCCCTCCTCAACATAAAAAACCTACTCATTATGTCAAGCTATCATCACTCCCCTGCTTGACTACTATAACTCAATTTATCAAGGCCTACCCAAGCAAACACTTCACCCTCTACAACATGTCCAGAATGCTGCAGCACAAATCATCTGCTGAGCATCAAGACAGAACCACATCACACCCATCCTCAAACAACTCCACTGGCTCCCCATCACCTCAAGCATCAAATACAAGATCATCACCACCATCCACAAGGTACTACATAACCAATCCTCCAAGCACCTGCAAACTCTAATAAACAAACCCAAGACCAACAGAACAAGAAGACAAAACACAGAAAATCTCGTCAACGTCTCACCCCAGCTTTGCAAGAATAAACAAAACACACAGCACAGAGCATTCTCACGCTACGCCCCCACCCTCTGGAACTCACTACGTACCTCCCATGCTAAGGAACATTGAATCAACTGGGGACTTCCGGAAAAAGTTAAAAACCTACCTCTTTCAAGAACACTTCAGCCCTGACTCCCAGCATAGAGCAATGCAACATGAACTCTCACAAGCCCACAGGAATTTTCCTACCCCGCCTCCTTGAAACTCCTGTTTAAAAGGACTTAACCAAACCAAGCAACACAAGACTCCCCCCATTGATAGACGCAAACCCCCTGAGCCCAGATGGAGCACTCCCACCCAAGTGCAACCCCATACAATCCCTTCCCTGGTTTATATCTAGTTTAAGCTAACTATTTTAAGTTCTTGATCTTAATGATGCTATATGTAACCTCCATATACTCAAAAGTTCCCTGTTTGCACCTAGCTTTATGTAAACCATTTTGACTAGCAGAAAAACGGAATAAAAAAAATCGGTTAAATGTAAACAAAAATCTGTTTAAATAAATAAATAAATAAATAATATGCAGGCTATGTTAAGAGCTAAGGCAGTGTGTTTTCGCTTAATGTGCACTAACTGCCACATTAAACGCCTAATGCAGGAATCACCATTAAAGAAAGTGAAATGGGCAGAAAATGGGTGGGGAATGAGCAGGAACTACAACTCACGTCAATTGCTAATGCGGAAGATAACACTGGATAGTTCATGCCACCTCAAGAAGTACAGCTAAATGCATTCTGCATTATCAGCCATGCCATTATTATTATTATTATTATTATTATTATTAAAGACTTATAAAGCGCCGCAACATACGAAGCGCTGTGCAAACATAGAAGAGAGACAGTCCCTGCTCATCAGAGCTCACAATCTAATAAGACAGAAAACAAAATAAGTTACATAATACAAATAACAAAAATTTACAGGACAAAGTAAGCAAATGTTGATAGAGAGATCAAGATAGGGTAAGACAGGAATGGAAAGCAATAGTGAAGAGATGGGATTTTAGTCTGGACTTGAAAATGGCCAAGGAGGACGCCTGGCGCACAGAGATAGGAAGACTATTCCAAGCAAAGGGTGCTGCCTGTTGGAAGGAGCGAAGTCTGGAATTGGCAGTACGAGTAAAGGGCACAGATAAACGAAGACTATTTGAAGAGCAAAGCAACCGAGAGGGGATGTAAGGAGAGATGAGAGATGAAAGATACTGGGGGGCAGAAGAGTGAATACATTTATAGGTCAGGAGGAGAAGTTTAAATTGTATACGGAGACGGATGGGAAGCTAATGAAGCGACATGAGGAGAGGAGTGATGTGGGAAAAATGAGATTGGCGGAAAATGAGTCGAGCAGCGGACTGTTGAATTGACTGAAGAGGAAAGAGGTTGCTTGCAGGGAGGCTGGCAAGGAGAACGTTACAATAATCAAGACAGGAGGTGATTAAGGAGTGGGCAATCAATTTAGTGGTGTCAACAGAAAGGAAGGGGCAAATTTTGGAAATATTGTATAGAAAGAAACAACAAGTTTTAGCAATGAGCTGGATATGTGAAGAGAAAGAGAGAGAGGAATCAAAGATAACACCAAGGTTACGTGCTGAAGAAACAGGGATGAGTACAGAGTTATCAACAGAGAGAGAGAAAGGGGAAAGAGGAGGGGAAGCATTCGGGGGAAAGATAACACACAAGAGCAAATTTTGCCTCGCATTAGTGGTCCAGCTGCCCTCCCAAAAGTACAGGGAACATCCTCAACATAGACTGCAGAGGTTTTGCTGCTAATGTCCCTTAACGTTTGCAGGTAATGCACATTAGGTGCACAAGCGTAGTGCTCTTTAGGAAAGACTGCCTTTACGAATTGTCTTTTCCATGCTAAATATATCCAAATTTCACTTGACTGGGATGGAAAGACCACAAATGGCCAAAAATCATTGAAATAATGCACAATACGTTTCCTGAATGTAGACTTCTACAAATAAAAAATAAAATTCAGATTATTCTACTCCACAAGAAGCCATAGTCCTTATGAAAAGTGCACAGATGGTTACATTACAGTATTTGTCTAACATTTTGTGCACATTAGACAGTATTAACTTACAAGGGCATTTGGATTAATTATGCAAAAATGGTATATTTTTATATGCACAACGCATTAAAAGTAAAACCTAGAATTCCCAAGCCAGTGTTCATTAAAAGATTTCTGTGTTTTGTCAAGGGACAACATAAAGATGAACATACAAAGCAATTTCTGATGATTAAGATCAAAGAAATGTCCCTCTGTTGAGCGGTAAGCAGATCTAAGGTGAAAGAAACACACATTCTGATGACACATCAACCAATTGCTCTGCTCACTTACAGCTGCATTAAGCACTGACATTGAAAGTTTTGCAAACATCTTCAATTTATGTTTGTCCTGAAATGGTAATGATAAAATATGTTAAATAAGCAAATAAAAGGAGAGCATGTTATACTCTCTGTGTAGTACACACCAATGTTGTTATATAAATCAGCGTTGATTCATGAGAAAACTAAGATATAAGATGCCCAGCATCCAAGAAAAGCCTATTGCTTTATTTAAGTACTTAAGTTAGGAGCCTAAATCTGTGTCCTATTTTCAGCCTATTTGGCGCCTGGTGCTGAATATCCGGCTTCACCACTGATAGCTTTTGCTATCTGGTTAGCGGCGATATTCAGCCATTGACCTGTCCTATCTTTATGCAGTTTATTTATTTAACCAATTTTATATACTGCTCTATTTTGCAGTCAGAGCAATTTACATATAACATAAAGTGAACTAAGATTTACATAGAACAGGATTTAAAACTTGGAGATCTTAACAAGGTAAACTATGTACAGACAAGTGAATTCTCAGGTATGAGGGGTGAGGGTGATTGTGTTGAGAATTCAGTATAGTAAGGTGGCTCATACTTTATGGAATATTGTCATAATAATTGGAATAAGCGTGTCTTTAGAGATCTATGAGAGATCAGAGTTGGATCGGAATGAGTCAGATAGTGTATTCCAGAGGGTGGGAGCATATAATGAGAATGCTCTGTTGCAGGTTGACTGGTTGCTTTTTGTAGTTGCTGCAGGTGTTGAGAAGGTGTTTTGCATCCCTCTTCATTTAGGGGTATGTTTAGTAAGCCGTCTTAATGTCACTGGCGCTAGTTGCAGCGATAATGTGAAAAATGCCATATAAGGAGTGGGTGTTCCGGTCTTATGGTAGCAATCGCGGGTTATCCCGCGATAAAGCGCGCCGTGTCCGTTATCACGCGATAGAGGGAGCCGCGCACGTTACCGCACGTTAACCTTAACTTCGCGTGCTGGCCTGCAATCACAGCAATAGAGGTGTAGCACACTGGTTAATACAATGACTGCTGAAATAGGGGTCATGAGGTTGATCCCCCAGTGGGCTTAATGAATAAGGGTGACCAAGGCAATTCCCTTTCCTGCTCGTAACAGTACAACAATCTGTGCTGCCAGCTAAAAATACCCGCGCCCCAGTGCCATAAACTAATGCACCTTTTAGGGCATCCCAGAAGGCACATCCCAAACCACCACGTCAGCCAAGGTGGGTTATAATGTGCCCCAGAGGGCGTGTTGAAAGGTTGTCAACCCCCAAGGCACCATATTAGGCACCCCATAAGCTGGCTGAATCTAAGGTGTGGCTAAAGATGCCCCAAGGATGTATAGGGCACTCAAGAAATGTTGGCTAAGGGCAGTAAGGTTTCCCAAGTTGAAAAGCAAGAAAGGTATGGGCCAAACACAGATGAAACCCAACATTGCACAGAGCACCAAGGAAAGACAATGCACAAGTGATGGAAGGAAGTAGATCTGAGCTGATGGATCAGACAAATCTGCGTTCAGCCCATGTGGCAGTTTGAAAAATGGACAAACATATCGGGGCCAGCTGTAGTGATGCATAGGGTGATGGTAATGTACCATGCAACAATGACAGTGTGTGGCAGAGGATGGGAAGATGTGTCCAGCAGAGGAGGTAGAGGTGGCAGGATAGGTGCAATGACAGGAGGACAGAGGAGTAGCAGTGCCATGCACAGCACACACAGGAGAGGCAAACAGGAACAGCTGCAATGCAGAAACATGTACCAGTGCAGGACATGGGGTAGGAGCTTGCACATCAGGGAAGGACGGCACACAGCTGCCAGACACACATAGAAGGACAGAAGGATGGCTGGCAACTGTGATAAGGGTACAATGTGGCTAACAGCACAGATCTGCACAGATATGACTGTTACAGGAATGAAAACAGGACATGCATACAAATGAAAGAGAACAGAGAGGAATCAAACCAATGACCATTAACACAAATGTCAGGTCACAAACCAGTAGGCTACACCACCAATGTGAGGTCAGTAGCAAAGGCTTCATACAAGAATACTGCAGGGCATCATACAAGAAGCCTGCTGGCTGCCAGGATAGGCAAACCTCCAACAGTAACCATGATGGAATGCATATGCAGATCTGGTGTGTACAGCTCAAATCACAGTCTGTAATTGGGACCAGAACCACATATAACTACATGCACACACACAATGAAATGTTATGCAGTGGATACAGCATGCAAAAGAGGAAAGAACTTAAACCCAAAGGGTGGCAGGGGATGCCCTGTGGAGCAGGAAAGAATTAAAAACTCACCTATTCAAATGCTATTATAATCAGCCATGACTCTCAAATGCGTTAGATAACACGTTATGTAAGAATATGTGAAGATGTATAATACAAGGATAATTCTGAATATATAAATTATAGAAAAGGTGTAAGGTACAATTGTAAATACTTATGTATAAATGTAAATATGTATAACGAAGTCCCCCATGACACTAACCCTGTGTGCTGTGACCTACCCTTAGATCTATATAATTACTGTCCCCTCCCTGTCCTGATTGACATCCCCAGAAGAAGAATCAAACCGCTGCTGATCGCTGGAAGCAGCGGTATATAAGTGTGTATTAAATAAATAAATAAATAAATAAAAATATGGAACAGAACAGAAAAGGAGCATGTGAGAATTGAACCTGCAAACAGGTGTGCCACAGACTAGCTAAACCACAACAATGCCAATCCCCCAAACAGACTTCCTATGTAAACACTACAAAGAAAGAGACATATGTAGCAGCTAATATGTGATGGATAGGCAGCACAGAGGGCACACTTTGGTGTACAGTGAAGAGGTGGAAGGGTGTGCGGATAGGTGATGAACCTTGTAGTTAGCTCAAGGTCAGGTTAGCATAACACAAAAAAAACCCCACATGGGAATCAAACCTGCAACCTATGATGTTACAACACATGTCCATAACCACTATCTCAAACAACCACACCAAGTACAACGCGAAGATATTACCTCAAAGGAAATGTGTGTATGGGAACCTGTAACACCCAGTGATGTGGCAGACGGCTGGCAGATAGTCAACTGGCACCGTACAAGGATGTGAGCACAGGTGGGCCATGTACATGACCAGGAAATCACTAAATACGTGTGTCAGTGTATTCAAGCAGCAGCAGAAACAAATGTACATCCAACACATATTTTTATTTTGGTTAATCATCAGAGATAGTGTAGATACCGCCTATCATAATATCAAGGTGATTGGATCCCAGGTGAAAATCTGAGAACACATTTTGCAGGGCAGCAACCCACATGTTACAGAAACGTCACTGGCCCGTCCACAGATGATGGGCAAGAGAGATAATGTGCATCAGGTGCATGGTGTGCAGTATGCATTAGGCCCCCACTCCCCACATGCTGCTGCATGCCCCAAATGTGTTAGTTACATATGTGTGCATGTAGATAGTAGGCAGTGCATGATGAGGGCCCAACACACATCAATCATGATCTGTTTCACATGAACACAGAGAATTTAAATGAACCATCTGCAGAAACATGCAGAGATAACCCTGTGCAGAAGATCCCCCTGCACTGGTTGGTGTGGATACAGTGTCTGAACACATATGTGAGTGTCGTTACCTCAGGGGATAAATAGGTCTGTACCAGACATGCAATGCTAGGTTTGCAAATCAATGCAGAGCGTCACGTCTGTACAGTAAACAGACACAATAACCTGTATATACAGATGGAAAGAAAGGTCAAACATGTTACAGTTACATATCCCATATTACACATATCCCACATTGTTAAAGCCGTATATTTCAAGATCCGGACACTCAAACACCTCCAAACCTTATTGGACCCAAGTGATTTCCGAACTGTATATCAAGCCCTTATCCTACCCCATTTTGATTTCGCCAATGCCATTCTCCAAGGGCTCCCACAATCTACATTGACTCCCTTACAACTGGCCATGAACGCCGCTGCGAGAGTTCTATTTGGAGCAGCGAGGTATGACCATATCACACCCATCTTATTGCAGCTCCACTGGCTCCCAACACATGGAAGAATACTATTCAAGACCCTAGTACTTACCTTTAAAGCCATCCACAACATAACTGCTTCTACACTAATCAATCTACTTCAACCCACTCCGCCCAACAGATCCAGAAGATCAACATCAGCAAACACCCTAATTATACCAAATGCTTCAACAAAATGCACGCTAACAACATCCAACAGAGCATTCAGTCTCTATGCTCCCAAGTGTTGGAATACACTGCCTCCAGAAATCCGAACAATCACCGATCTCATGCAATTCAGGAAGGCACTCAAGCACTACTTATTTATACAATACTACCAGATCAATCTTAATCCACCATAGACACACCCCTCCTCTAGTCCTAACGCATACCCATAGATTTATCATAAGATACTCACAAAGCTTATTGTTATATATGTAAATAATTGTTGTGCATGTCTCCCTAAGTTATCCAAGTTTTTCTTCCCTGTTCTATGTAAAACTGATATTTGTTAATTATGGTTCCATGTAAACCGCGCTGATGCTAAAAAGTGCGGTATATAAGAAAAATAAATAAATATAATAATACAGTAACCCACACAGAAGCCATATTGCAACATGCTGTGTTGCACCAACATAGTCACATGCACATGCACCGTGTATGGTGAAACATGATACAGTGATGCCACACATGCACTGTAACACCCTTGGTGATTGCAAACAGCAATCCAAGATGCTGGTGTGCAGTAAAGTGGTGTCGTGGCAAATACTGTGTCGTGTCCAAGTGGAGGCTAGGTGGACATGGACAAGAGGACCTCTCCATTGCTCCCCCTGTGCCACACGCAAGGCTGTATGCTCGTGTTGAAACAAACAGATGAGCATATGTGCGTTCCATGTCACACACATGGCCAAAACACAACAACACAATGTCAGAAGGATGTACAACATACAGCGACAATGTCAGTCCCTGCTGCACACGTGGGGACTAGCACACAGTGTCCAAAGTGCAAAGGGTGTCTGCAATCCAACAAGTCATGTTATGACTGTCCTTGAAACCCTGGGCATGCATAGTCAAGTGTGACATCCCAATATGCCACAGCACTGGAAAGGTCATGTGTGTCCCCTGCGATGAACATGACACCCAGCCAAAGCACAGCAGCAATGGTGTGTTAGACAGGCCTGTCATACCCAAAGTAGCAGTCCAACAATAATACTGTCCATCCTAGGCATGTATCTCACTCGCAGAGGTCAAACATCCTATGGCACCATTTCCCAGAGATAGTTCCATGGTGTTGTTGTGTCCTCCAACAGGTGGTTGATGGTGACGCCGGATGCACTGTAGATGTGCTTTGTGTGTTCACTGCCCTGTGTCAGAAGAGGATAAACAATGTATTGATATGCTGCTTGCAACATCATCCCAAATTGCAGAGAGTCAAACATCAATATGTACGTAAGGAAACGTCACACAGGCAAACATAACATATCACAACACTGAACACACTGCATGTTGGGGACATTTTGAATTGGAACCGCAGACAAGGGTGTCACATGGATATGGTCATGTCCATGCCCATGTTACACAGGCGTTTCATAGCTCCACCCCATGTGTATCAGCGTTCGTGTATAGAGACCCAACAGGAAATGTCTATGAGACAGACAGCAAATCATTAACATGTAAAGACTGATGTCATTCACAAAAGACCAAAGGTGCAATCTACTGTGTGTTTGCAGCAAGTGTATGTTTGGGATCCCCGAGGCGCTCAAAGGCCACAACACGTCACAGTGAAGGGAGAAGATGTCATCGAAATGTCTAGAATCACCATGTCCCCATGTCCAGCCACTGTTGATGCATGTCCACATTATGGCGATATCTGTGATACAAAAATGCTGTTGAGCAGTGGTCTGTCAGCACACAAGAGATAGGTCAGCTCACAACACACAACACATGTCCACAATGTTCACAAGGTAAACAGCAGTAAGGTAGAGATAGCACAGTCACCACCGTTCCCCAGGTGTACAGACCCCACACACGTGCAGACGTCCGAAGGTCCATAAATCAACGCGCATAAATGGTACACGCTGAGGGGTTAGTGCTGGCGAGCGAGGTTGGAGGTGTGCGTTATTGGTGTTGAAGCAAAAGGAGGGTCAGAGGCAGGTTAGGCGTGGAGTGTGGCAGGGTTGGTGAGCGGTGAGGGAGGTAGGTAGCTGGGTTGGTGCGTGGTGTGGGAGGTGAGTGGTGAGTGGTAAGGGTGGTCGGCGGTGGTGGTGGTGGTGAGTGACTGCGCTGGTGCATGGCGGAGGTAACAGCAGGCAGGGCTGGTGAGTGGCTAAGGTTTTGAGGGCTGGTGAAGGTGACGGGGAAGGGGCAAGGCCACATGAGGTAAGAGAAGTCCGGGATGCAGAGGGAGGACAGGGAGAGCAGGGACATGTTGCGGCAGGACACGATAGGTGGGGTGTCCGGAATAACGGCAGGGCCGCAGTCCCCAGAGACGGGAGGGTTGGAACACCCTGCATTTGAGGTTGACGGCCCATCGGGTATGGCTGGCACCACCCAGGAGCAGCCTGAGGAGCATACCACAGGCAAGCATAGGCGGATGCCTGTGCCGGATGGGGAGAGCAGGAGGGTGATATGGTTTAGCCAACAGGAAAACCACAACCTGCTTGCAAGTGTTCTTGAACACTATGAGGAACTGTATGGGTGCATGAGCTCACGCACAACAGTTAGTGTATGGACCCAGGTGTGGGTGGAGGTGCAGGGGGACGTGGCACAGGCTGGGGGGCCACCAAGGGACCTTGACAGCCTCTGTAAGAGGTTTAATGATATCAGGAGGGGGGTCCATGCACACATGACTGCAGAACGCCGACATGCTAGTGGCACTGGCAGGGGCGGTCCCTTCATCCCCAGCCTCACGCCCCTGAAGCAGTAGCTGGCTGAGAGCCTAGGTCCCATCTATATCCATGGCCTCTCACCGGCGCTGGACACGGCTGATCCCAGAGCAGGAATGTTCGGGACATGCAGCACACATACAGCTATCTACCACGCTCACGCTGGGCATGCCACGGGGGGTAGCAGGCCCATGTCCTAGGAGCAGGTGTGTCCGACCTAGGGAAACATATACCTGAGTCCACATTCCCCGTTAGTGTTTGCACGTGGACATTATAGGGGATAGAGTCAAACCTCCTTCCCAAAACCTTTCATATATCTGTCTGACAGAATGAGCTCCCTCCCATCACCCCTTCTTGCCCTGGGCAGATGTAGGCATGGATATAGGTCAGAATGTCCTGGACATATCTGAAATGTGGTGAGGACATCCAAGGTCGGGGAGTAACCCACACATGTGTACTCCACGCTCCAGGTCAGACTTGGATGTCTGCACCCCAGATGTGGGTTAGAAAATGGGGCATCCCCATCAAATGGGTTAGTTCTGTGCATAAAATGCGTAGTGAAGGGGGTACAGGGGGTGAAGAAGGAGCAAGCAAGAGAGTTCCTGTCCCCATAGCTGACCAGGTAAGAGAGACAGAGGAACGCAAGGGCTATATACACAAATATGTGTCTACGTTACAATGTGCTCTACGTCTCTGTCTGTGACACCCCATATCTACTGTGTACCTTGTTCTCCCCCCCCCCAGATAACATCCAGGCTATCGAGGTGGCTGAGGAGGACAGTGGCGGTGAGCCACAGCCTGCGGAGGTTGATAAGGCACCACATGCAGAGGTTGCCCTCAGCAACACCCCAGACACCCCATGGGCCGAGGTGCTGTCTGAGGAGGTGGCCACCCAGGAGGACGAAGGGTCACCCCAGCAGAGCAGGGAGACAGGCACCACAGTGGCTGGGGAGGGGCCTGAGGTTGCGGGGGTAAGCCTCACATTGCCACCGTCAGGGCCATCCACTGCAACAATAGGCGCAGTGCCTGTTGTCCTCCGGGAGCTGCGGGCACATACGGCATCTGCACACAGGGATGCTGCAGGTAGGCAACTGGCAGGATGGTTGCATGTGCTGTTGTGGCACACCAACACCCAGACACAGCGGTGGGATCACACACGCGCACGATGACAGTGGGCCTCCACACATACATATGGCCCCCGTTGGGTTCTGGGCAACAGATGTCTCACAGGTCTCCTTGTTCCCATCCCACAGGCACACGCCAGGCGCTGATTGGTATGCGGATGGAGATGCATGGCTTGCAGCAGCTCCAGCGTGCCCAAATCCAGGCGGTGTGGACCCTCACATGGGTGGTGTGTGGGCTCTGCAGGGACACCAGGGAGCACACCCAGGAGACACAGCAGCTGCGAGGGACTGCTGTGGATATCGCAGCTGGCATAGGCCATGGCAGGACATATCATGCAGCCTGCAGCAGCACCAGAGGCAGCAGCAGCAGCAAGGGGTGTGGGGGGACGTGGGAGGGGGCGGGGGCATGGGCAGTCACACAGGCCGTAGGTGTGTGAATGCAATTTGGACTGTAAACCACATTAAATGACACATTACCTTTGTTCACCGATGTGCATGTGTCCTTCCTTTGTGTTGGGGGTTCCCTGAATGGGCTGTTCCAATTGGGGTTAGCATGGTCACCTGTGCTCTACCATGTCACAGGCTGGTGGGGTGTCTGCCCCAGCATCAGTCATTACAGAGCGCTGCACACATGCCCTGTGTCCCATGCACCATGCCATGTGTTCACGGCCATACATATGCCTGGTGTTACACCCTCACTCCTCCTGCCACCTGCTGTACATGTCTGATTGTTCAGCCCACATTGTGAGGTATGTCCTCCCTCTGTCCCCACATATCATCCACATCAGGCTATCTACATGGGTGACCCGTCTGTCGGACACACACCAGGGACATGGTGGCATACTAAATGCACATGCTTGGCGGGCAGACACGATGTACAGATATACCTAGCTACTGTCAGTTGTTTACCCCCCTCCAGCACTTGTAGTGCACAGCTGCTCCTTCACCCCACCAAACCCCATCTTAGTGTGTCCCACCGACTAACGCACTGACTGACACGTGGTTCCCCACATACATCACATATACGCTGCATCATGGGTACCACACCTGCACCTCCTCACCGTCCTATCATGTGCTGCACTCCTGCTACTGACTATCTGTGACAACGTGCCTGTGTCCATGTCTGGTGGACGGTGCAGCGCATGTTTACATCATGGTGTCAGCTGGGGATACGTCCGTCAGCACACATGGTGCTCAACACAGCCTGTTGTGGGGCAGGGACAATGTATGTAACACAAATACACACTGAGACATGCACACAGGTGGCACACTCACCACTACAGCATGTATGTACAGAGGACACATGCCCATTGCAGAATTTGGCTGCCTACACAGTGTTTTAATAAGGGTATGTGTTAGTAGGTGCCATACAAATGTTAACATTTGGAACACAGAAACTCTCTCCCACAGGCGGTCAAGAATGAAATGGAACATGTACAACTTCATCTGTGGAAGTCAATGATGGAAAAGTTCTATAACATCAACAAAGACAAAACCTGGAGCTGACTGTGGTACAGATCATTAACTACTAGTATGCAAACTCAAGCTAAAGTTGAAAAAGAGCAAACCACTCATGAATGCAGCAAAATATGACCTTGAAAATATACCACTGGAATTTAAAGACTGCCTGCAAAATCGATTTTCTGCTTTAGATACAAATGACAGAGCGTCAGAAGAGTTATGGAAAGACATCAAGAAGGTTGTGTTGGAAGAAAGCGAGAAGTCTCTACAAAAGGTGAAAAAGCAGAAACGGCCAAAATGGATGACAGAAGAAACTCTGAAAATTGCCCAGAAATGCAGAGAAGCTAAAGCCAGAGGAGAAAGAAAGACAATAACAAAACTCAACAGAGATTTCCAACGTGCAGCAAGACAGGACAAGGAAAAGTACTACAATGACACATGCAAGGAAATAGAAGCAGAAACTATTAGAGGAATAACAAGATTGGCTTTCCTAAAGCTACGAGAGTTAAAGAAAAAGTTCCAGCCTCGAATTGGAATGTTACAAGATGCTCAAGGTTCTATGTTGAATGATGCTGAGAAGATCAAGAAAAGGTAGAAGGAATATACAGAGTTTTTATATGATAAAGATCAAGTGGACCAATTGCCGTTTCAACCTGTACCTTATGATCGGGAACCATTGGTGATGAAAGAAGAAGTTAAAGCAGCATTGAAAGCCTTATCAAAGAACAAAGCACCAGGCACTGATAGCATTCCCATAGAAGTATTACAGCAATCTGATGCAGCTGTTACCGTACTTACAAGGCTCTGCCAAGAAATATGGAAGACAACATCATGGCCAACTGACTGGAAAAGATCTGTGTTTATACCAATACTAAAGAAAGGTGATCCAACTGACTGTGGAAATTATCACACAATCGCTCTGATCCCACATGCCAGCAAGATTCTACTGAAGATTATTCAAAAGAGACTACAACCATACCTGGAACAAAAACTACCTGAAGTGCAAGCAGGGTTCAGGAAAGGGCGAGGAACGAGAGACATCATTGCGGATGTGAGATGAATCCTTGAAAAGACTAAAGAATACCAAAAGGATATCTATTTGTGCTTTATCGACTATAGCAAGGCTTTTGATTGTGTAAAGCATGAGAATCTCTGGGCCACATTAAGAAGCATGGGTATACCAGAACACCTGATCATACTCTTGCACAATCTGTACATTGATCAAGAAGCAATAGTTTGAACGGATCAAGGAGAAACTGAATGGTTTAAAATAAGCAAAGGTGTAAGACAAGGCTGCATACTTTCCCCCTACCTGTTTAATTTATATGCAGAACAAATCATCAGAGAAGCAGGATTGTATGAAGACAACAGAGGTGTGAAGATTGGTGGAAGACTCATCAACAACCTTCGCTATGCTGATGATACCACATTACTGGCTGAAAGTGAAGATGATCTGAAACATTTGCTTCTCACAATCAAAGAACATAGTCTCAAAATGGGCCTGCACCTTAATGTAAAGAAGACAAAGATCATGACAACTGGCATAATCAACAGGTTCATCGTTGAAGGAGAAGAAATTGAATTTGTGAACAACTTTAACCTACTTGGATCAACTATCAATAAAGAAGCAACAAGCAGTCAATAAATCAGACGACGCATTGCTCTTGGCAGAATGGCTATGAAAGACCTAGATAAGATTCTCAAGAGCAGAGATGTCTCTCTCCATACAAAGATTCGACTTGTTCAAGCCATGGTATTTTCAATAACATCATATGGATGTGAAAGCTGGACAGTGAAAAAGATAGACAGGAAGAAAATTGATGCCTTGGAATTATGGTGTTGGCGGTGAATACTGTGTATACCATGGACTGCCCGAAGAACAAACCACTCGGTACTAGAGGAGATCAAACCTAAGCTTTCTTTAGAAGTTCCGATGACAAGACTTCGACTTTCATACTTTGGACACATCATGCGAAGAGAGAGATCATTAGAGAAAGACATCATGCTTGGCAAGATAGAAGGTAAACGCAAAAGAGGAAGGCCAGCAATGAGATGGATCGATACAATAACAGCAGCTATGGGTACTAGTCTGTCAACAATGAGCCGCCTGACTCAAGACCGAACACAATTTAGGATAGCTATCCAGAGGGTCGCCATGAGTCGACTCCGACTCGACGGCACTTAACAACAACAACAATCAAATTGTGGGAAGATGAGGGTTTGGAAGACTGTTCAGAGTCAAGTAGTGGACGAAGGTGATGTAGAGTTCATATCTTATGGTAGATGCCTTTAATGACATTACTAATGTGGGATTGCATACTTAGTTGCTGGTCAGTGGTAACTCCCAGGTATCTGATCTCCTGTTTCACCTCAAGATCTACGTTGTTGACTTTCACAGTAGGTGGTGAGATGAAGGATTGGTCTCTGGTTATGAATAATACTTCAGTCTTTTTACAGTTGGCCATGAGGTTGTGCTTTGAGAACCATTGGGAGACTGCTTCAAAGCAGTTTAATATTTTGGTGAAGTTGGGTTTGTTCATGGAGAAAGGGGCATATAGCATGATGTCATCTGTGTATATATGATAATGTATGGCAAAGGACTGTATAAGGGAGCAAATGGGTTGGATGTATAGATTGAATAATAGGAATGAGAGAAGAACTTTTGTGTCTGGCTGAATATGTCAGAGGAGTGGGCCTCCATTTTTACTTGTTGTTTACGCCCGGTTAGATAGGATCAGAATCAGTCAAGTGCTTTGTGTTCTAATCCTATTTCGTATAGATGATCTATCAGGATATTATGGCTGGTAGAGTTAAAGACGGAGGCAATGTCCATAAATATTAATATGAAGCCTTGTCTCTGTTTATCAATGCCTCTCATGAGCCTATCCATGAGGAAGGTTAGTAGGGTTTCTACTCCATAATGTTGTATGAACCCATGCTGATGTGGGTCCAGAGTGGCATGGGAGTCTATATGATCCTGGAGTTGCTGCTGGACTACCTTTTCTGTTACTTTTGCTAGGAGCAGTAGGCTTGGTATAGACCTGTAGGAGGTTACAATGCAAGGGTCCAGTTTGTTGGTTTTTTAGTAAGGGTCTTACAGTTGCTGTTTTGAGGGATGGTGGCATTATGCCTTGGTTTAAGAAAAGGCAGATGAAGTTGACAATAAAGGTACTGAGTTCTGTTTATGCAAGTTTGATCCAACTGGTTGGACAGGGATCAATGACTGAGGTGGTAGTGCTTTGGTTGTGGATTATGTTTTCTATGTGCTCTTTTGTGACAAGATTGAAATGAGAGAGTTTATGTATTGATGTGTTTTTGTTTTGAGGAACTTGTTTGGTATCCAGTTAGTGGGCTGAAAATCACCGCTAACCATAACGGTGCCGGGACTACCTCAGGCCCTCCCACAAACCACCCCGACATTATCCAGTTAGTGCTAAGGTGGTTTGTGGGAATATTCAGTGATACTAGCCAGATAGTGCTGCCGAATATTGGGCTCAGTGGGGTTTAAGCAGTTCGCAAGACCTGCAACCACATAAATACCCCTTTGAATATCGGGCCTTATGCTTATAAATTTAGGGCTGCCATTCATTTACCTATATTTATGAGCCTAATTTATGAGCCCTGGGTTGAAAATCAGTGCTAAGCTCATAACCATTTTCAACCAATCTAAATCTGTCCCTTTTGCCACCTACTTTTTATGTTCCTAAATTTAAGAGTTGAGTGAAATTTGAGCATAAATTTAAACATTCACCCCTAGTAAATTTTCAAAAAGGCAAATTTAGGAGCATAAATCTCAAAGTTAAGAGCATAAATCCTTTGAATACTCAGCCTTTGAATCTTTACGGTCTATTGTCATTTGAACTAAAATGTTGCCTATCCTTTTTAGCTTCTCAACACCATTCCTTAGGTCCTCCACCCCTACCCCTATTTCTTTCTAGAGTGAGATAGTAAATGTTTTCACTCTTTCCAATCAACCCTTAACAAAGGTGGAACCAGGTTATTGACATGAACATTTAAAGAAGGAGATAGAACAGCTTTTATATAGGTACTGTCGGAGCTCCCCCGTGTGGCCAGGCAGTTGCCCAGTGGTACGAGAGGGCCCGATTGTCCTTTGTATAAAAGTTAGCCCAATAGCATGTAGTTGTGTCTTTTAAAAGATTAGAGCCAAGTTCAAAGGTCGCAGAAAATTTCTTTTATTTAAGAAATAAGGTTTTCCCAACCAAATTAAATTCTTTGGCAAGAATAGTTGAAAACTACAAAACATAAAGTTCAGGATACTTCTCCAGTTATAAACGTAAGCCTGTTAAACAGTCCTTGGCTTGGCTTAGTTTACACACCTTTTTCCACAAGTAAAAATCTTTTACAAGAGCACTCTGTTCTCCGGTCCCCAGGAGGCACTATAAATCTCCACTGTTCCTTTCACAGCTGGTATAGCAACCTTCCCTGGTCCACCAACAGACTTTTCAAATGCAGTAGTATTTCTTCAAGATACAATTTGAACTTTTAGCTTCTTCCTAGCTTTCTTAACCATGCAGCTTTATCAGCCAATCTGTCATTGATTAGCCTAGCTAAAAGTTATGGGCTTTGCATAGAATGTCTTTGTTAAGAACTCCTGGGTTTTCCTCCAGCTTACTAAAACCCTATTCAGTTCTTTATTCTTCCTTGGCACAGATAGCACAGTCATTTTCCATATCTGAAACACTGCTTCCATCAAAAGTGTCCCCCAGGTCCATTTCTTCCTCACTGGGCTCTTTCAGATATCTGCTCTCCTTAGTATCTGCCTGAGAAGCCTTTGCAGGTTGTAAAGCCTTCAACACTTGCTCCCAATTATGCTTTCCAGAACGTGCGCTTGTGGGGGAAGGGCAGGAAAAGGTTTCCCTGCTTAACAGCTTCTTTAAAGCTTGTAAAGGGCTCACCTTGCTAGCAGTGCTTTTCCTTCCTGTAGGCTCCTTACAATGAGAAGGGCCAGACCATGAGCTTCTGGAAAATATCTCCTCCTCAGAAGAATCCTCCCCCAGCTCTCCACTGGCCTTCTCACCTCTCTGTTCCTGTCCTGGGTCAGCTTCCTTCGTTCCCCTGGCTCTGTAGCAACTCTGCTTGTCCCAGAGCCTCTGTGTCTGCTTCCAAACTGCGTCTGTGCAAGCTGCTTCTGTGTCTCCTGTTTCTCTTTCCGTGTCTCCTTCCGTGTCTCTCTCCGTGTCTCTTTCTGTTTGTGAGTGCAACTTCCCTGCCTAAATGTTTGGGGCTGTCCTATGGCTCTTGACTCCGCCCCCAAACCACTCCCATCTCCTCCCTCGGTCTCCATGGGAACAAGGCGTGTCTCTAGCTCTGCACTCCTCTGCAGGGAATCTTTGTCTTTAGTTTGGGTGTTAACCCTTTCTGTGCCTGCAGTTTCTTTGGGTTTAGAAAAAAAGGCTGCTTTCCCTTTCTTTTCCTGCACTCCAAGCCTGCTTCTCCACCACATAAACCCCCCCCCCCCTTAAGATATTCCGGGCTGGTGTTTCTAGCGCACAGCACGGAATCCTTCTTTGGGTCTGTGGGCCTGCGGGATACCTATCTAACCTGTCCTCTCTTGCAGCCAGCCGGGCAAGTGCCACTCTTTCATGCCATGGCTGCAGTACATTAATGTGGAAGATTTGTTCCTTCCCTCTCCCAGTCCCTACGGCATAGGAGACTGGTCCTACCCGTCTGAGGACTCTATAGGGTCCTTTCCACCTGCTCTCGAATTTTGAAGTAGGTCCTGTCACAGTTACCAGTTCCTTTTCACCCACCTCCAATTGACGTGGTCGGGTGTGCCGGTCATAGTAACCCTTCTGGCGGGCTTGGCTCGCCGTCATATTGTCTACTACCACTTGGGATGTCCGCTCTAAACGTCCCCTTAAATCCCTTAGAAATTTTGGTACTTCTATCTCCTCTAGCTGGGGTTCAACCCACTGCTCTCTTAAGATATCCAGTACCCCTCTGGGAGCTCTCCCGTACATCAGTTCATATGGAGAGACGCCCATTGAAATCTGCCGGCGCTCCCTACAGGCATATAAGGTGAATGGTAACATTATATCCCATTCAGTCATGTTGCCTTCCAGACTCCTCCTCAACATTCGTTTGAGGGTCTGGTTCTGTCTTTCCACCAGGCCGTTAGTTTGCGGGTGATAGGCAGCAGTTTTTATGTGTCTGATGCCAAAGGCATCCCAGACTTGGGCAAGGTAACGTGAGAGAAAGTTACTGCCCCTGTCTGTTAAAACTTCTCTCGGAAAACCAATTTCGCAAAAGAGCTTTATGATTTCCGCGGCCATGGTCCACGCTGACACATTGCGTAGGGGAATGGCCCATGGAAAGCGCGTCGCCTGATCCACAATGACCAGTATATATTGATATCCCCTAGGGGTCTTAGTTAGGGGCCCCACTATGTCCATAGCCAACCTGTCCACTGGTTTTGTTACCAGGGGCAAGGGAATTAATGGCACCTTCCTGGATGAACCATGGTGACCTTCTGGCACGCTGGGCAAGCTTCACAAAACTTTGCAGTCTCTTTGAATATGCCCAGCCAATAGAAGCGGGCCATGATTTGATCTAGGGTGCTATGGAAACCCTTATGCCCCCCCTACCGGGTGGTCATGTGCTAACCTTAGGACCAAATTTTTAAAAGTAGTAGGGACTACTAATTGCTTCCTTATGGTTCCTAAATGAGGGTCTAAACTTTCACGGCAAAGTATTTCCCTGTCTAGCACAAATCGTGGCAATGTCTCTGAGCCCTTGTTGGCATACTCAAACGCTCGACTTAGGGCAGGATCCTCCCTTTGCTCATTGGGGAAAGAGGGGAACTTTCCTACCAGCTCTGCAGGAGCCCATGGTAATCCCTCTCCATTGGCTAAGTCTGCCCGATTCTGAGCCCTGGCCTGCCTTCCCCGGCGTTTATCTGCCTTACTTTTTCTTTTCCCTTCCCTAGAGGGTGTTATTAGCTCTTCGTGTGTGGGCAAACTACACATAGGATCTCCGCTTGAGTCCTCTTCTTCCTTCCTAGCCTTGGTTTTGGCCCTTGTAGACACTAACCCAGTCTTGGCCTCCAAACCCTTGGCTAGCCCACGTTTAAATTGTGGCCATTCTCTCCCTAAAACTATTGAATGTGGAAGTTTTGGGACTATGGCTACAGTGATGTTTTTCTTCAAGCCTAGGCCTTTCACCTTTACCTTCTGCAAGGGGTAAGCTGATGCTGCACCATGCACACATCTAATTCTTATGTTCCCCTCTGAGTGTTTTCCTGTGTGACCTCCCCCGGCTTGTATCTCGGCCCACAGCTGTTGGGAAACCATCGACTGGTCGGCGCCTGAATCTAAGAGCGCCTCTACTGGGATGTCCTCCACCTCCACTGACAGTAAAAATCCCTCTCCCCTTTCCTTGGATGGGTTAGTCATTAATACTGTCTTGGCATGACAATCTTTTCTGAGATGGCCCTTAGTTCCACAACCATAACATTTTTGTTGCTCATACCCTGACCTTCCTAGGGATTTACCTCGGGTAACCTCTCCTAGCATGGTCCTGCTCATTCTTTCCAGTTCCCTTACACTTGCTTGGCTCAACCCTGCACCCTTCATTTGGCCTACCACTCGAGCTTCTAAGAACCGCTCTGCCAAAGAAATTGCATCTTTTGTGCTTTTGCAATCCTGTAAAACCAGGAAAGATCGCATTTCCTGTGGCACAGCCTCTATAAACTGTTCTAAAGCAATCACATCCAAAATGGTGTCAACTGTTTTCCCTTCAGGCAACAACCACTTATACATTAA
The DNA here is from genome assembly GCA_033557465.1 of Ichthyophis bannanicus. Taxonomy (NCBI): domain Eukaryota; kingdom Metazoa; phylum Chordata; class Amphibia; order Gymnophiona; family Ichthyophiidae; genus Ichthyophis; species Ichthyophis bannanicus. Next base: position 579,634,408 of record CM066031.1, read on the forward strand.
TGCTTTGAGGCGCTGACACAAAGCACGAGGCGTCTCATCTGGCCTCAGTTTACAAGCCCGAAAAAGACGGCGGTAGACCATTGGAGTCAATCCTAATCGGTCTCGCACGGCCTTTTTTACCTCGTCGTAAGTGGAGGCAAGCTCAGCGGGCACAACCCTATAAGCTGCGAGAACTTCCCCTGTAAGGGAGGCTGCTATACGTATGGCCCATTGCTCTTCTGGCCATCCACTTAGGACTGCCACACGTTCGAATACCTCAAAATAATCGTCAACATCATCCTCTGGAGTCAAAGGCCCAAAGGAAAAAGTTCCTTTACCCCCATGTCCCAGTCCTGGCAAAGTTCCTAAGGAACCAGACACGGTCCTTAGCTCCTCCGATGTCTTCTTCTGTTCCCCCATCCATGCAGTCATCATGTCCAGGAGCGGCTGTTGCTGTTCCCTCATCATGGCAGCCATCCGTCCTTGAGACTTTACAGCGATCTCCTGCTGTGGCCGGAAGCAGTCTGCCATCCAGTTGAGGAGCTCCGCTCGCTCCATCCTGCGATGCTGGAATGAAAACAGAAAGAAAAAGACACACCAAGTGCGGCCCTTATAGACACAGCACCCCCTCTCCTCCTACTGAAGAACCTCCCCTCCTTGCAGCAATCCTGGATCAACCCCTCTAAATATGGGATTACCTGCTGCAAGTGGTGAATCAGGCCTCTCAGCACCGCCGGTACCAGCTGGGCTCTCCAACTTCGGTCCGCTCTGCTGAGTCTCTGGTTCAGGTTCTCTCTGCAGGAGCCTTGAGGAAGGCTTTCAGGATGTCTTCTCCAACCACCTTGTAAATCCTGATGTTGTTGTAGCTTCGGTTGGTAGGTTTTTCTCTTATCCTGCCAACTACGCCACCTGTCGGAGCTCCCCCGTGTGGCCAGGCAGTCGCCCAGTGGTACGAGAGGGCCCGATTGTCCTTTGTATAAAAGTTAGCCCAATAGCATATAGTTGTGTCTTTTAAAAGATTAGAGCCAAGTTCAAAGGTCGCAGAAAATTTCTTTTATTTAAGAAATAAGGTTTTCCCAACCAAATTAAATTCTTTGGCAAGAATAGTTGAAAACTACAAAACATAAAGTTCAGGATACTTCTCCAGTTATAAACGTAAGCCTGTTAAACAGTCCTTGGCTTGGCTTAGTTTACACACCTTTTTCCACAAGTAAAAATCTTTTACAAGAGCACTCTGTTCTCCGGTCCCCAGGAGGCACTATAAATCTCCACTGTTCCTTTCACAGCTGGTATAGCAACATTCCCTGGTCCACCAACAGACTTTTCAAATGCAGTAGTATTTCTTCAAGATACAATTTGAACTTTTAGCTTCTTCCTAGCTTTCTTAACCATGCAGCTTTATCAGCCAATCTGTCATTGATTAGCCTAGCTAAAAGTTATGGGCTTTGCATAGAATGTCTTTGTTAAGAACTTCTGGGTTTTTCTCCAGCTTACTAAAACCCTATTCAGTTCCTATTCTTCTAGCACAGATAGCACATTCAATAATTAAGAACTCCTGGGTTTTCCTCCAGCTTACTAAAACCCTATTCAGTTCTTTATTCTTCCTTGGCACAGATAGCACAGTCAATTTCCATATCTGAAACACTGCTTCCATCAAAAGTGTCCCCCAGGTCCATTTCTTCCTCACTGGGCTCTTTCAGATATCTGCTCTCCTTAGTATCTGCCTGAGAAGCCTTTGCAGGTTGTAAAGCCTTCAACACTTGCTCCCAATTATGCTTTCCAGAACGTGCGCTTGTGGGGGAAGGGCAGGAAAAGGTTTCCCTGCTTAACAGCTTCTTTAAAGCTTGTAAAGGGCTCACCTTGCTAGCAGTGCTTTTCCTTCCTGTAGGCTCCTTACAATGAGAAGGGCCAGACCATGAGCTTCTGGAAAATATCTCCTCCTCAGAAGAATCCTCCCCCAGCTCTCCACTGGCCTTCTCACCTCTCTGTTCCTGTCCTGGGTCAGCTTCCTTCGTTCCCCTGGCTCTGTAGCAACTCTGCTTGTCCCAGAGCCTCTGTGTCTGCTTCCAAACTGCGTCTGTTCAAGCTGCTTCTGTGTCTCCTGTTTCTCTTTCCGTGTCTCCTTCCGTGTCTCTCTCCGTGTCTCTTTCTGTTTGTGAGTGCAACTTCCCTGCCTAAATGTTTGGGGCTTTCCTATGGCTCTTGACTCCGCCCCCAAACCACTCCCATCTCCTCCCTCGGTCTCCATGGGAACAGGGCGTGTCTCTAGCTCTGCACTCCTCTGCAGGGAATCTTTGTCTTTAGTTTGGGTGTTAACCCTTTCTGTGCCTGCAGTTTCTTTGGGTTTAGAAAAAAAGGTTGCTTTCCCTTTCTTTTCCTGCACTCCAAGCCTGCTTCTCCACCACAGTACTGACAAAATACTGAAGTTCGAATAATCCAATAAACAGGATGTGTTAAATGTTGAAGTAGCCCTGGTGCATTTTGATGAAGGCACTTTAGTTGGAAGTGTTATTCTGTTGCTGCAACGTAGTGGCCTGATTATACAGAGCAAGTGTCCTTCTCCCTGATGCAGTTCTGGCGAAACGCCTGGCATCGGAGTGTGGACAATGTTTGCAACTTCTGTTCCAGCCAATCCAGCTAAGTGATTTGCTGTGTGCTGTGTGTAATGTTTGTACTGAGCACAGATAATGTGGACAACTTGGGTTTTTGCTAAATAGTGCCTGTATATTCATGTGCTGGGGATGTTCACTCGTGACATGAATCATGCAATACTATGACCATTAGTGTTGTGCAGTTAATAGTGGAGTTTTTTTCCTGATCTGTGATGGTGTGTCTATGTAACGTATATGTGCCAGTTTTAAATGCATTTACAACTACTTTGACCTAGAGCCGTTGCGTCGGCTTGGTGACAGTATTCATTGAGGTCTTTTTTCTCCACTTGTGAGCATTAGTGAAAAGTTTCAGTGCCTATTACTTTTCTTTCTTTTTTGCACTGGTTTACCATCTTTTTGTGTAGGTTCTTTAACATCAGATGCTTTGAGGTTTGCATTCTCTATTAAGATGGCATTTAAATAAAGAGCAGAGATAATTATTCTAAATTACCCCCATCCATTGCTAGGCAGGTTTTGAATACAAACAAAAACATACTTTGAATTGCCTGTATGCAAATGCCAGAAATCTTTAAAATAAGAGTTAGAAGGTATAGCGTTAAATGAAAATACATATAATGGGAACAATTTTATAATAAGATGCTATGTTGAAAGTCCAAGAAAGCACTTATTTTATCCCTATTTAAAATAGGCCCCCAGATCTGGCCTCAATAGCATGCAAATGTGGATGCACACATTACACCCGCTTTGAAGTTGCTGTAAATGTGTGTGTACTCTATGTGCGTGCCTGCATATGTCATAAAATATGTGCATACATTGCAACTCTGCCTCTTCTCTGACAAAACTATACCCCTGGGAATGCCCACAAATACCATGCGTAGCAGAAGCCTCGGAAATGTGCCTTTTGTGTTTATAAACAGGATCATTCTGAAGTTCCTGCTCCTATGTTTGAACCCAGCTTGCAATAAGAGGTAATGGAGGTTGAACTTGCAAAGAGTACCCTCCCCAAATTGGAGGGAACTATTAAAGGGCCCTGAATGCAAGAGTATTCTAATTTCCTCATTTTATCATAGTCTCTCTTTTCAATATTAAATGCCAAAGCAGTAGAGTCTTTCTAGTGATTATGATAAATGTAATTGCATTGTGATTACTATTATCAAGTGGCCCCATCACTAAGAATTAGATCTAAAGTAGTTCCTCCTATTGTTTATGTTTGCTTGTTTATGATTATTTAAAACTTTCTATATCACTCTGTGCCACACAGTACCACAGTGGTTTAGAGATCTAAAACAAAACACGCATTAGAAGATATTGTAATAACAAAGTGAGAATAGGTTAACACTGAAGGCAGAAACAGTCTAGTCTCTAGTGCCTACTCCAGCACCTTTACTTAAACCCCTGGAAAGTCATGGTAAACAGGTGGGTCTTTAAAAGGGCTTTGAATTTCTGAAGAGAGATTCTACCCAGAGAGGCATTGGAAGCCCATTCCACAAAGTCGGGGCTAAGAAATAAAAAGTTGTGTGACGCGTCGCTTCAAGGCGTGAACGGGAGAGAGACGGGATGACCAACAAACTAGAATTTTGGGAACAAAACGACCTGACAGGGCAATAGGTAGCAAGCAAGGAAGAGAGACAGAGAGGGAAACCTGTGTAAAAGTCCTGTGGGCAAGCACAAGAACGTTAAAACAAAAGCGATATGTAAGAGGAAGCCAGTGGTGCTTAAACAGGGAAAACATGATCATACCAAGAGGCACCGGACACAAGACGGATTTGTGAATTTGCAGATGACACAAAATTAAAGTCATTAAAAAGCAGAGGACTATGAGTAATTGCACAAAGATTGTGTGAAACAAGGAAACGGGCATCTAAAAGACAGATGAAATTTAATATGGACAAACGCAAACTGCAAAATGAACATAGAGAAAAATAATCCCACCTATAGGTACAAAATGTTAGGGATGTGCTTTCATTTGTAATGAAAGCTAGGATTTCTGCGAAACAGGAAATGATGGCATCATCATTTCCTGGTTCCCATCAGCAGCGTGCACTCTCACAAACGTTGTGCACTATTGCTCAGTTCTGCACACTCTTGCAAAAGAATGAGCACTATTGAGGAAAAATGATATAATATTAAAAAAAGAAAGAAAGAAAATGAAATGAAATGGAAATTTTTCAACTGAGCATCTCTATAATATGCTGGGATCGGAGTTTGGAGTCACCACCCCATAAGATTACCAGATTTTTTGCCGGCAAATCTGAGACATTTATCCAAAGTGTGTGGGGGAAGTGGGGGAAGGGAAGAAAGGACTCCTTAGTTTCAAATTTGAGCAACAATGCATGGAGGAGGAAAGAGGAGTCATTACCGTACCGCCCTCCCATCCATCATGACAACAACGTCACTTCCAAGAAGACAAATCAACAAAAATAGAAATAGTGATGTATTTCCCACATACTGTGCAAAATATAAAGATAATGGATGTAAATTCTAAAAACTGACATATTCAAATCATTAAATTGAAAATAAATCCTTTTTCTATCCCCTCATCGGGGCCATTTGGTAACCCTATCACCCAAGAAAAAGATCTTGAGGTTACTGTATTGTGGTAGTACATTGAAATTTTCAGCCCAATGTGCTGCAGCTACCAAAAGAAGCAAATAGAGTGTTAGGGATTATCTGAAAAAGAAAGAGAACAAAATTAAGAATATAGTACTGTATACCTCTGTATAAGTCCCTAGTACGACCTTGCATTGAATATTGTGTGCAGCTCTGGTCATCTCATCCCAGAAAAAAAACTCACAAAAGAGCAACAAAAATGATAAAGGGGTATGTTTACTAAACCCCGTTGCTGTGCGGGTCCCCGTTAGTGTGCGTGTGCCATATAAGGAGTGGGCGGGTCAGGCAGAAAAAGATGAAAAAAAACGACCGTACGTGTGCGCGTCGCGCACCTGTGCGGGGCTCACATTAGCGCGTGGGAAGGCTAAGTGGGACGCTGCTGGGCACATAGAGGAACAGAGCCGTAGCACAATGGTGAAGACACTAACCAATGGTACAGGGTCCACAGGTTCAATACCCCATTGTGCACGAGGAAAAAGGCTGATTGAGCCATGAACCCTAATGGATAAAGGTGCAACAGGAGGTATATGAATTTAGTGCGGTGCACTGTTATTTTGGGTGGCGCGCAGTTATTTTTAGCAGCATAAGGCGGCGTGCTGATGTCCACGCACAGGAAAAGAGCCACAGCACAATGGTGAAGACACGGATCAATAGTGCAGGGAGCAGGTCCCCAATCCCCCACAGTGGTCTGGCTCAGTGAGGCATTACGTTAGGGGTCTCAGAACGAATGGTCAGCATAACGCGGTTTGCTGATGGTCATGAGGTGGGGCTGTAATGTTTTTGGAGGCACAGTAATAGTGGATGGCAGAAGTGGTGCGGTGATGGGCATGCACAGGAACAGAGCCACAGCACAATGGTGATGACACAGACCAATGGTGTGGGGTTCAGGAGCTCAATCCCCCACAGTACCCAGTGAAGACAGCTGGCTGAGGCAGTATGTATTATAGTGGGGAGTGCTGTATGAGTCTTTTTAATTTTATTTTGTTGTCACTACTAGCAAACGCACTCTCACAGCGTGTTAACATACGGCGGCCCAAGGGGCCACATGTTACAGTGCACTATCCGCCACGGCACCCTAGAATGTCCCCTATAGGGCACCATATATGTTGCGACACAGGATAATGTACAGTGCACCCTATTTTGATGGCAACCATAAGGTGTCCTATAAGGCGCCCTATTAAGCACCCTCAGAGGCACCTTATGGGTACAGTACACCGAGGGTGTTTTTTCTTCCATAAAAATATGTACATTAGAAAATGGGTGATGCTCTGGACAACCCAATCAGGTAACCCCACTGTGGGTTTGAACCCATAACCTCTGGTTGCACATGCAGTAACGTAACCATTGGGCTACAGCTCTGTAGCTGTATGCAAGCCCCTGGCTGGCTGCAGAGAGCCTGCATGTCACCTCACAGACAGTCTGCTGTTGTGAACAGGATAGGGTTAGGCCACCCCTACCCATGATGCACTGCACATGCAAATCACCTGTCCACAGATGCACACAAGATGGGGTATGCAACCCAACAGCTCCCGGCCTGGTATGGGGATGTGGCCGTGTGCACCCACACATCACCTCTGCCTGGTAGGGTGTACTGAGTGGGTGTTGTACTGGCACAGAGTACCTACACACCGTCACATTGTGCGGGTACTGTGCTCACCCTGAGGGTGCGATGGGGCACCCAGGACTAGGTCCACACCACCCTCAATGGTGGAATGAGGCCATGCCAGAGCTCCAAAGCAATCTTACTCTGTGAGATAGGTTGTTTCTGCAGAAGCACATTGGATATCTCTGTTGGTCTAAGTCAGGGGAACCCCTCATGGACATCTACGTGGACTATATACCACCATTTCTCCCCTTCGCCCCCAGTTTGAATGACAGGGTCTGCTATCAACATGCTACCTCCCTGCAGTGGAGTGGACCATCAACCCCAGTCCTGCTGGGCAAGGGACACCCTACAGGGCAGTCCTGCCAGCTCTGAACACATCCCTGACACAATATCTGACAGACATTAGGCCTGGATATGCTAATTTATGCAAACACACCTTTGATATCTCTTACCGTCTGGTTTAAGGGAACCCCTCATGGACACCTAGGTGGGCTATGTACCACCATTTCTCCCCCTCCAGATTGGAAAACAAGGTCTCCTATCAACATGCTACCTCCCTGCAATGGTGGCAGTGGAGTGGACCATCAACCCCAGTCCTGCTAGTGATGAGACACCCTACAGGGCAGTCACTGCAGCTCTATACACATCCATTACACAATATCTGACAGACATTGGGCCTGGATATGCTAAGTTGCACCCCACCACTATCTGATATTCTCCTGCAGCAAGCCATCAGCTGCTGCACTCTGCAAGGCACTCCATCAGGATACAGACCAGCTGCTAACTGTCTGCTAGTTAGTCCTGTTGGAAATGCATGCACCCAGAACTGGGATGACAGTACACACCAGCAGATAAGTCAGTGACTGGGCCCCAAAACAAGACCCACATATATATCACATGACAGACATACTATGTAGCACTATGGGGGTGCCTAGCCATGCTGTCGTCACTGCACAGTCAGGGTGGAGTGCAACCCCAGCAGCACATAGAGAGGCCACCCTGTATGTGTAGGTGGTGGCCAGCCACTACAATGTCCCAGCCAGTGCCCTCTGCCCTGTGCAGATGCATCCTGGCCAGCCCACCCTGTCTGAGCTATACCCATGGTACCTTGCTGCTCATTATGCACATTGGCATGACAATACTGGCAACAGTGCTGGCAGTGTGGGCTGTGGAAGGTGTTTGCAGCTAACACACACTTTATAGTCAGACACACACTCCCACACATATGCCAGCATTGTGCTACTATGGAGGCGTTTGTCAGCATTGGCCACCACACCAGTCCTGCGCACAGTACAGGCATGGATATGGTACGCAATACTGTTGGGAGTCACTCCCCAGGATGGTAAACACTGTCAGGGCCCAGACCTGAGGCACCCACTGCAGACAACATGAAGATTGTCATGAGGGAGCTCAAAGAGCAGACTGTGCGTAACGTAGGGATATCTATCTGCCAGTACTCATAGCATGCATTTGAGAGCTGTGTACCGTATACCCAGGTGTAGGGTGACATTGCTACAGTATGCACATGCTAGTATTGGGAGCTGCACGCAGGGCCCAATGTCGTGCCTCTCCAGGGGGCATTGACCAATGGGGCCTGTGGGTATGGGTGTGGGTGTGTCTGCCCCTGTTGGCTGTTGCTTTATGGCAGAGTTTCCCAAATCAAGTCCAGGGTTGCAAGACACTGTTCGGGTTTCCCTGCTGTCACTCATGAATATGCATGAGCTACATCTACATGCCATGGGGGTGGTGCAGAGAGATACAGCACAGGCATTTCTGTGAGTGGCAGCATTGAAGCTTAATGGTGTGTCGTCCTCCAGGACTGCATTTGTGGGACTCTGCTCTAGGTAATGCCCCTGGTCATGGTATCTGTGCTCAGTGGGGTGAGAAATAGGCGTATATCACCAGCAATAAAGGATTGTCTGTACTCTCACGGTTTAGTTGTGGGGAAAATAGATGGACAGGATTGGCAGGGCTTTGAACCTGTGACCTTCTGTTCTTGCACACACTGTCTGTGTGCAGTGCACCACTGTGTTGCCACAGATGTGCTGGATTCCCTGGGACGTCCATGACTGTACATCCAATAGGGCCTATCTGTTTTAGTGGACGGTGCCAGCCTGCACATGGCTAGGCCACTGTCCTCTGTGGATAGCAGGCACTTCCCCCTCCACCACCTGTACCCTTCCACCAACATGCTGGCATGTGCTTATCTTGGGAAAGCAGATGACATGATTGGGTTGTGGCACTCCAGGACTGCATTTGGTGGAGTCGGCTGTTGGTAATGCCCATTGTTATGGTGTGTGTGCAGTGTTGGGTACAAAATGGGTGTCTGCACCATGCTTGTGTTCTCAGACATAAATGGGTGTCTTCACTCTCTCTGTTTCGTGGTGGGTAAAATATGGGGCTGGGTTGTCAGGGGACCCAGCTGGGATTTGAACCTGTGACCCTCTGGTCCTAGAGGTACTGGCTTTGTCCACTGCACCACACTGTGGCCACTGAGACAGTGCAGTCCCTGGGGATGGGAGACCTGAACAAAGGAGTCATACAGCCTGCTCTGCACATTTGTAATGTGGGCTCTGTCACCTTGTCTGGTGACAAAGGTGCAAATAAACCCCACTACTGACAGCAAATAGAATGAGGACTGAATATAACCAAGCTGGGCAACAGTGATGTTAATGGCCAACCATAACATACACTCCCAGGACAGCTCAGACACACAGAGATGTATTTTGGATGGATCTCCACTCCGTAGCCCCTTCCAGACATCATTTATATTTATTGGAGCTTTCCTGGGTGTGTTTTTTAGTATTGCCCATTAATAGTATCAGTATTCCCCAGCTGTATTACTATTTGTTTCTGATGGTGCTCAAAAAGCAAAAGGTGCTTTACGTAGGAATGTCTATCTACGTGTACTCAAAGCAAACATTTGAGAGCTGTGTACCGTGTACCCAGGTATAGGGTGGCATTGCTAAGGTATGCAGGTGCTAGTGATGGGAGATGCACACAGGGCCCAATGTCCTGCCTCTCCAGGGGGCATTGGCCAATGGGGCCTGTGGGTGTGGGTGTGGATGTGTCTGCCCCTGTTGGCTGCTGCTTTACGGCAGAGGTTCCCAAATCCAGTCCTGGTGTGCCAAACACTATTTGGCTTTTCCTGCTGCCCCTCATGAATATACCTGAGCTACATCTACATGCCATGGGGGTGGTGCAGAGATATGCAGCACTGGCATTTCTGTTAGGGGCAGCATGGAACCGGAATGCTGTGTGGCCCTCCAGGATTGCATTTGGGAGACTGTGCTCTGGGTAATGCACCAGTTCATGGTGTCTGTGCTCGGTGGGGTAAAAGAGAGGGTATTACCAATGTGTATGTCCTCAACAGGAATGGTTTGTCCTTACCATCATGGTGTAGGTGTGGGAAATATATGTGGAGAGGATTGCCAGTGACTCTAGCTGGGCTTTGAACTGGTGACCTTCTGTTCTTGCATACACTGTCTGTGTGCACTGCACCACCGTGTTGCCGCAGATAGGCTGCAGTCCATGACTGTACATCCAAAAGGGCCTGTCTGTTGCGGTGGACGGTGCCAACCTGCACATGGCTAGGGCACTGTCTTCTGTGGCTAGCAGCCACTGCCCCCTCCACCACCTGTACTCGTCCGCCAACATGCTGGCATGTCCTTCTCTCAGGGAAAGCATATGACCTGATTGCGTTGTGGCACTCCGGGACTGCATTTGGGGGACTGGGCTGTAGGTAATGCACATTGTTATGGTGTTTGTGCGGTGTAGGGCAATATATGGGTGTTTGCACCATGCTTATGTTCCCTGCAATACAGGGGTGTCTGTGCTATCTTTGTTTAGTGGTGGATAAAATATGGGAATGGGCTGGCAGGACCCCCAGCTGGGATTTGATCCTCTGGCTTATGGTCCTAGCGGTACTGGCTCTGCCCGCTGCACCACACTGTGGCCACAGAGACAGTGCAGTCCCTGGGGATAGTTAGCCTTGCAGGATGGAGTTGCACAACCTGCTCTTCACATTTTTACTGTGCGCTCATTCACCCTGTCTGGTGACAAACGTTCAAATGAACCCCGGAAATGACCACGTGAACAGGGGGTTGGAATATAACCGAACTGGGCAACAGGGATATTGATAAGCAACCATATGACACCACTCCCAGGGAAACTCCATAAACAGGAGATGTGTTTTTGGATAGGTCTCCACTCCTTGGACACTTCCAATATTAATTTCTTTTTTTTGGAGCTTTCCTGGGTGTGTTTGTTTGTTTTGCTCTTTACTATAGCTGTTCCCCAGCTGACTTACTATTTTAAATATTTTTGTGGTGGTCCTTTTCTATTTTTAATTTCACTTTTGTGCTGTGCACATATATCACACTGCTGACGTTTTTTAGGTTTCCCCGGTTTTCCTGTACATTGCTGACGGTTTCTCTTCCCTTTAAATGCCCTCTACCGCGAGTATTTCACTCGCGCTATTTTTTTCATGGAAATTCGAGCCCGATACTGTGCGGGGAGCCTCTCCCCTCCCACTCTCCACCCATTGACCCCGTCCCTCCGCCCCTCCGGTGCCTTCCTCCGCCCTCCTTTGGCCGTTCCACGCCTCTATCGGACATTTGCGGGCCCGCACTTGTACGGGGCCCGTTAGTGTGCCGCGCACCTTTGCGGGGGTGACACGCACGTGTGCGGGGCGTTTAAACGCGTTTATTCGCGTTTCAGTGCCGCGTTTCCGTGCGCTATTTTGCGGCGCGCACATTTGCGGATTTTAGTAAACATCCCCCAAAGGGAATGGGACACCTCCCTTATGAAGAAAGACCAAACAAGGGGTGCTCCTTGCATGATTTTGAATGCTGGGTAATGTTTTCTTCTACCATTGGTCCAGCTTTAAAGATTTCCAGTGAGGTGGGGAGAAACAAAACTCTTAACCAACCTCCCATTAAGGTTTTGCCCATCCTAATGTCACGCATAGCACATTTTGCATGCCCCTACTCACAATGTAAGCAACCTCCTGTGCAAATGATAACTGAATAAAGAACAATCTTATAACTCCAACTTTTCATGGGTTATGTATCTCTTACTTTTCTTTCTTTTGTTTTTCTTGAGCCAGTACATCTGTATGGGTGAGTTTTCTTTATGTGAGCGTTTAATGAGGCCTGTATACAATTACCCTAATGATAATCTTTTGAACTATATTGTATACTTTTTGATTAGATTCTGTTAAGTAAGGGTGGTGAAAGGAAGTGGTCTTGGTTTTCTGAGTTTTCTTTATACCATGACAATAACGAACCTCGCTCTTAAGCTAGTGTGTCTGAAGTATGGTCTCGATCTCTCAGATTTTACCGCTAATGCTCATTGTAGTACTTGCATTGTGACAAAGAGAATTTCCTTCTGGAGTTCATAAGATGAAATATGTGTAGGCAGTCTATCAAGGTGCACTTGGAAATAACTTTTGATCAAGCCTGTGCCACTCAGTACAATGGGAAATATTTGTATATCTTTCTGCCACATTTTCTTGGTCTCTGACTGCATTTCTTGGTACATGGGGATCTTTCTCCCTCTCCAAATGCATCACAGAATAATTGCTTGGAACTTACACCTCTTTAATGCCATTTTGGTGTTTTTTTCCTTTATCGTTTTGTCTGGCTTCCTTGCATCCAGCTCTTTATCAGTCAGAATGGGAAAACTCCAGGTGATCATAGAATTTTTTTCATTATATATTTGATCTGACAGCTCCCTCCTGCTCCTTTACTTTTCAAACTCAATCATAACTAGCCTCTACTGAGCATGAAGTATCCAATAATGGCATATAGATGGGAAAGTTGGACAGTGAAAAAGATAGACAGGAAGAAAATTGTTGCCTTTGAATTATGATGCTGGTAATGAATACTGTGTATATCATGGACTGCCCGAAGAACAAACCAGTCAGTACTAGAGGAGATCAAACCTAAGCTTTCCTTAGAAGCTCAGATGACAAGACTTCGACTTTCATACTTTGGACACATCATGCGAAGAGAGAGATCATTGGAGAAAGACATAATGTTTGACAACGTAAAAGAGGAAGGCTGGCAACGAGATGGATCGATACAATAACAGCAGCTATAGGTGCCACTCTGTCAACAATGAGTCATCTGACTGAAGACCGAACACAATTTAGGTCAACTATCCAGAGGGTCGCCATGCGTCGACACCGACTCGACAGCACTTAACAACAATAGCTGAGCATTAGCACTCTGAACTGTTGTTCCATGTCATTTTCTCTGTTTTTATAATCTTCCCTATTTTAGCCATTATAGTGATGTTCCTTGGTTAGATTTGACTCCAGATCCTGGTATGCGTACACCTTATTTCTAATCAGTAAGTATCGCCACTGAATAATGACAAACTCCCTCCCCAACCGGGGCAGTGAATATTGCCTTCACAGTGCCTCTGGTCCTAGCCAGTCCATGGAGTGAAAGCCAGGCCCAAGAACCAAACCTGGGTCTTCATAAGACAGTACATATAGCAAGGCTTGCCCAAGAAAGGATTTGATATATATTGCCAGTTACGATAACTTACCCACAAACTTTAGCAACCTGCAGTTTGCAATGGATACCACCGACATCTCTGCAGCTGTATCAGTTCATAATTGACAGTTTTGTACCACATTCATACCAGATACTTTAATCAAGGTCATGCTTGCTTTCAGAATACACACTGCTTTTTTTTAAGTTAACTGGAAAAGTATTTCAAGTACCCACCAAATTATAAAAATAAATTATTTACGATCCTTAATTTCTCTGCATATTAATAATGGTATAAACATAGAATGGAAGCTTAAGAAAACTAATGGACTGGAGATGGACATCTGGATTGTATAGTATACCATGGGCTTTGATTTAAATTAATATTTTGCTACTGTCAAAACCATGTAAAAAAGGCAAACAACTTTAACTTACCATATGAGCAGCATTTTAAAATGTCTTATTGTAAAGGAAAGTAATTCTAGCTTTATTTAATGTTCTAATCGTAAAATACATGACATGAATGGGTCAAAGTTGTCTTAAGTGCCTCTAATTAGCTTACAAGTCTGCTTCTGCATGTTGTTTTTATTTAACCCAGTTCTTCATTTATTGTATAGCCTTTTTAATAGCTGTGCTTGGTCTCCCCTGCTGTGGAAACTACTGTTGCTATTGTTTCAGTATCCTTTTGGCAAAGTTCGACCCCTGGTGCTTTGCATCCAGAAGTCAATATGCTCTGAGTGCAAGCATATGGGACTCAGGCCATAGAATTTAATTTTCAGTTTCTATAGTGAGTTATTCCCAATCTTCAAACCATTTCCAGTAGCTCTGAAAGGTACTTGCGGCATATGTGTTGATTGAAATCAAGTCAGACAGCTGAATCATGCTGGAATTCCTTAAATACAGGGATAGGCGGCCTTCTGCTTGAAAGAATCTTCTCTGTCACCATTCACAATGCAAAATAAATAGCTTAGGATGATGCAATTTGCAAGGTTGGTTCAATAACATTATAGAAAACATTTTTCATAGACTACAAAAATGCAGGAATGTTTGCATTTTGTAGGGAAACGAGTTCACTGTACAGGAATTCAGTAAGCTTTATATAATAATATTTTAAATATAAATATAAGGCCATACAGTTTGAATAGTCTTTACATCTCTCCTGCAAACAGTTAAGAAATGAACATTACCTTGTGCTTTCCTCATGCTCTGCTCAAAGGCCATGCTCCTTATTCTTTCCCTTGCGTCTGTCTTCAGAGAGTTGTCAAACAAGGCAATCAATATTCTTCCCCATTTTCGCCTGCATCCATGCCTCCCATTAATGCTTTTGTAGAAAGACTGTCAATCTCCTATGTCATGTATCTCTATAAAGTCATGGCAGGCAGTTTTCAAAGCCATTTACCTGGTTGAATTGGCTTGTTGGATAATGCCCCCCCCCCCCTGGCTAAAACGTATGTGCAGTTTTCCATTGCACACATAAAGTTAACCATTAAAAAGAAATGCACTCATAGATTTGTTCTAGGGATGTGCAAAGAAAAACATTTTTAAGTCTTTTTTGGATTTTTGGCCTTTTTGACACCTGCAAATTTACTAAATATATGTTCATTTGTGGTTTAAATCGGTTTTGTGTGCACTACGATTTTTAAGCCATGTTATTGAGCTGAATGCATGATAATGAATGCACAGCCCCAGTCTGTCTAGATAAAGGTCAGTGCAAGGGTATTGGGCAACCTAGGTAAACCTTTAGCCTTATCTCCCTTACACACACACTCAAGATTTTATAATTAAACTCAACAATCATGATCATTCCAACACCACCCCTCCTACACAAGTCCTATAAAAGTGCATTACTGGACACCATCCTTCAAGATACTGAGCATTGTTTTGTATTTATGGGTGTGTCTACTCTCCCTGCAATTAAAAGAATGTGCTAATGACCTTTTGAGCTTATGTGGCCTTCAGGATCTGTTGTTTTGCTTGGACTCTACTACTGTTCTTTGCTGTCCCTCAGAAGCTGCTGGCTAAGGTAACCACCTAGTCAGGGTCAGTGCACGAACTGGAGGTGCCATCGGTGGGCCACCATCCTGCCACACCCCCACACCCGCCCCATTACCACTGCTGCCTGCAGCAGTAACAATGGCTCAGAAACCCGGACGCAGCGCATACCTAAAGGCTTCAGTGCGGAGTCTCAGTTTCTCTCGTCTCCTATGAGCCTCTTCTACTCCTCCTCCAATGCAGACTTCCAATTTATGCAAACTGGATGTCTGCAGAGCTCTTTGATTAATACATATGAACCACAGGTCAGTTATAGCAGGCAATGAAAAGGTGCTGGTACCCCCCATAAAAAAGCCCTGCATTGTCCCATAAGGTTAAAGACACATCTTCCATAGAATATTTAATTTAATTTTAATTTAATTAGCAGGTTTTTATATACCGCAACTTCCATAGATCAGTTGCGGTTTACAATGAACAACAATGAACAAGCAAGGCTGTTTTACAAGGAACGGCAGTAAACATCATGCTGTTTTTACATATAACAGTGTTAACAATAATAACAATTTCGGTAATAACAATAATGGGTTTAATCTATCAGAACAGATTGATAGTTGAGAACTATATACATTGAACATGTTTAGAACTAAAATACAGTTTTAAATAGAATCTCTGGATATCTTACAAGGTATTAGTACTCATTCCAGGTCGAGGGTCAATTATCATTGCTGGTGCGGCTATCCCTTTTCATGTTGTGTTGGTGAGTTTGATATTGTGGGCCAAGTACTATACCAACTCATTGTGGCAGAGAAAACAGAATGAAAACTGCTCACTTTCTCCAGGCAGAGTGTGTGATAGTCCAGGAACAGTACTGATAGCATCATCTAACCCCAAAAAGAAGGACCTCAAGTCAGGAATGAAACCCATGCTTCCTGCTTAGAGTAATTTTATAAACTGGCAGCTAGCTAATGGGCATTTTCACACACATACTTTATGCCTACTTTATAAAGGCAAGTAAGGGCATACTTGACTTGATAAAATAAAGGGTAAGTGCAAAAGTAGACGCATATGTTAAAACGCAATCACTTATGCCAGCCCAGGAGCTGGTATAAATGGTCATGCCTACCTTTTGCAACTAGGCACGTAAATAAAATAATTTTATAATATATGTATGTAATTGCTCACACCTTTCATGTCCATCCCAAACTCCCCCACGTGCATGTAAATGACTAGAGCACTGGAATTTATGCACATTATTCATATTCAAATCTAGGTGGCTCCTTATAAAGTTACCTCCATGTGTGTAACACTAAAAGCTAGGCCAATGCTCTGACATTGTCTATTGGGCTTTGTCCAGAAAAATGAGGGAGGATATCGAGGGTTGGGATTTTCATCTCCTCGACTATTCTCATGTATCTCTCATTCTCTCATTATCATACCAAGCTTAGGAGAGGCACTGCTGGAACTAAGAATGAATAAATACACATTCACTTAGACATAAAACTAGAATTCAATCAAGACTGTAAATAATGCTTACAAATATTAGCTATTGAGCAGATATTTATTGCAATATGGTTGACCATGAAGGAGCAGCTGTGATTGGTAAGTTGCACATAAGCCTTGAGAAATGAATGCTGGGGGGCTTTATTACATCTGAATGGAGTTCTAGACAAATGCAGGAGCACTCGGGCAGATGAAATGAAAGTAATCCAGGTGACTCAGGTACTGACCAAAGCAGTTACTCAAGATATGGACCAAGATGTCACCTCCTGCAATGGTCAAGTACTGTGTTGTACAAATAAACTACTTATACAGTTTGAACTAGAGGGAAGGGGTGTAATTTTCCAAAGCTTTTTACATGAACTGAGTTCAACCCCTGACGCAGCTATTAGCGAAATGATAGCCTTTGTTAGGCTATTGCTGAGATTCTTAACTGAGTGTATCCATACCCCTTGGGGGTATGGGAACCAAACAATGGGGGTATGGGACTGGATCTCTGAACAATTAAAAAAGATGTTACTGTATTCAATTAAAATTTAGATTAATTATCACAGTTATCAACATGGAATGAGGCGGCAAGGCCACTAACCAATCAGCAATCAGATCATTCAATGTGGACGTCTTCCCACTTCCCTTCTTGTCATTTGATATGTTAGTGGCATCAACGCTAGATTGCTTTCTATAACCTCCAGCCCATCCAGTCCTTATGCACAACCTTCTTTTTGTTCAAAGTGAGTGTCTATTTCAAAATATTTTTTCTCAGATACTGTTACTTCATGAAAAAAATATTTTTCATCTGAAATTTAAATTTTTTATTATTTTTTCACAGATTTGTTGTAAAATGTCGTCTGTTAAAAAAAACAAAAGTGGGAAGAGGAATATAGTATGTTGCTTTTGACTTCACTTGTTTGAGAGAACGAGATGGAACTGAAAGACCTCAGTGCACAATTTGCAATTTGGTAATGAGCAATGGAAATTTGAAGCCACAGGATTGAAGAGAACAACTCGAAACCAAGAACAGTAATCACGTTGGAACCTCGATTGATATTTTCATGTTGGAAAGAATTTGTTATGATCAGAAAGGAGCTCTTTCATCATATGGGTTTGTTCCACCTGGGAAACGTCTTCTGGAAGCCTCCTACAAAGTTCCATATATGATGGCCAGAGAAAAGAAGCCCCACGCAATTGGAGAAAGCCTAGTGAAGCCCTGTGCACTGGATATGGCTAAAATCATGGTGGGAGAGAATGCCATCAGGTGCCCTTGTCCAATGACACTGTACATCAACGAATTAAAGATATCAGTGAGGACATACTAACCCAAGTCATCAGAGAGATTAAAAATAGTTCTGAAAAAATCTGCAGGCAGCTCGATGAAACAACTGATGTTTCAAACCACAGTCAATTGCTAGTATTTGTATGCTATGTTCATGAAAAGATCAAGGAAGAGTTTTTAATGTGTGACATAGTAACATAGTATATGGCGGCACAGTATGGTTCATCTAGTCTGCCCAGCAAGGTGACAAGAGTATCTTCACTTGCCACTCTGTGCAGGTCACCCCTCCCCATGCCTTTGTTTAGGGGTGTACCCACCACTCCATGTAGGTCACCCCTATTTGTTGAGATATAAGAGATAGTTATGTTTATTTTGATTTTATCCTGTTGCTATAAACAACAATCAGTGCAACTGATGTGCTCAAGTTGATCCAATTGTTTTTTAATTGTCCTAAGTTAGCATGGGACTTGATTGGGAATATTTGTATGGATGGAGCTCCTGTCATGATTGGCAAAAAGTCTAGATTCATTGTTGATCACACACTGTGTTCTACATCACCAAGCTTTGGCATCCAAAACATTGCCCAAGAAACTTAAAGAAGTGATGGGAATAGTTGTGCAAATAGCCAACTTTATTTGTGGATATACATTAAATCATCGGCTATTTCAAGCATTCTGTGAAGAAATTGGAGTGGAACACTGTGTTTTACTGTATTACACAGAATTGTGCAGGCTAAGTCATAGCCATGTTTTGGCACGTGTCGTGGAACTTCGGGATGAAATTTTTAAATTCCTTGAGGATCAACAGTCCCCGCTTGCAAACCATTTTGAGGATGAATATTTTATTGTTAGTCTGGGATATTTGGCCAATATTTTCAGCCTCCTCAATAATTTGAATATGTTGATGCAGGGAAGGGATGTGGATATTATTCAAGCCAGGGGAAAGCTTGTGGCATTTACAAGGAAATTACTTATTTGGTGTCATTGTGTTGAAAGTGGAAATCTGGCATATTTGTCAAGGCCAAAAGTTATCCTGATGTCATCAGAAAGGTTTTTCACTACACGGTGTTGCTTTGCTAATTCTTGGTCACTGGAACTGTAGAGCTTCAGGTCATCTACAAATAATAAATGGGATGTTGCCTCTGGGTTGATGCCTTCTTTAGGATCCAGGCTAAATAATGCTTATACTATGATGGTCATGAACCTCACTTCTAAGCCAGGGTATGTGGAGTATGATCTCAGAGCCTCAAATTTACTGCTAATGCTCGACATTGTACTTGCATCATGCCAAAGAAAGCTTCCTTCAGGAGTTCATAACATGCATGGGTAGTTTGTCAAGATATGCTTGGAAATTCTTCTTTATCAAGACTGTAGCTCCCAGTACAATAGGAAATATTTCTGTATCTTTCTGCCACATTTTCTTGGTCTCTGACTATATTTCTTGGCACTTCAGGATCTTCTGCCTCTCCACGCAATTCTCAGAATCTTGTCTCAGGGCAGTTTCTCCAAATGGGTTAGCTTTGTGCAAACCATGACAGTCCTGAACCTCACTTCTAAGCCACTTGCTGCGGTAGGAAGCCAGTGTTGCTTCTTTTGAAGTGGGCTAGCATGATCGACTGTTTTAGTGTCATATAGAAGCTCTACAGTTGTGTTCAGAAGAAGCTGAAAACGCTTTGGAGGTAATTTTATAAAGGATATTTTCCACATAAAGGCTTTTAATGCACATAAAAAGGGTTTTATAAAACTTCCCCAGGGGTTATGCAAGGAAAAATATGTACGGTAGCAAGAAGTCATATACTTTTATGCAACTCATGAATAGGCATATTCAGTGACAGAGTTTGGGAAAAGTGCCAGGAAACTCATGATTTATGTGCATATTTTAAAAAAAAATCTGCATGTATATGTGTAGTTTATATATGAACATGTATGCTTGCTCCCAAGCACACATAATTATCTATGGTTTCAGTCTAGGTGTGATTTCTGCCATTTTGCCTTCTAGTAATTTATAAAGACAAATAGGTGCCTATATGCCATATAAAACAGGCTTAAAATAGGAGCCAATGTGGCCTTCACACATAGCACCTTTTTATAAAATTTCCTTTCACATGTTAGGGGCATGTTTACTAAACCGTCTTAATGTGCGCTCTGCGACGTTATTGCACAACAATGGTGCTTTATCGGGTGCACAGGTACCTTAACGCACAATAACGCGTGCAGCGGCGCAAACGAGCGCTGAAGGCGTGGAAAGGCTCCCCAGGGGCGGGGAGAGAGGGTCAATGGGCAGAGAGTGGGAGGGGAGAGGCTCCCTGCACACTAACGCTGTGAAATCCGAGGCTCAAAACTAACGCCAGTGAAACCCTGGCGTTAGAGCTGATTTAAAGGGAAAAGAAACCATTTCCGTCAGCAATGTACAGCAAAACCAGAGAAACCTACAAAAAGGTGATAAGTGTGATACATGTACACAGAACAAAAGGGCAAATAAACAGTGAAAATGACCAGCAGAAAAGGTAATAAAAACATAACCGCACTGGCCAGTAGGGATTTTAATGGGAAACATCAAAAAACACTCCCAAGAAAGCTCCAAAAAAAGATATGAATTTTGGAAGGGTCTATGCTACGTCCCCATACAAGGTGAATGAGCCCACAGTGAAACTGCGCTGAGCAGGGTTTTCCCTCTCCATTGGGCAGGTTTCCTATGGCGTGCACATGTTCCACAACACCAGGGCGGGCATGTCGGAATGGGCAACTGGACAGATGCTTGAAAAGGGGACACAGAGGGCTGCAGGCGGCAAATGCTGTGGTGCAGCTGGGCCACAGTGCATAATGAGGAGCAAGGTACTGTGGGAATAGCATGGATAGGGTGGCCTGGCCTGGATTCATCTGTACAGAGCATAGGACAATGGCTTGGACATTGTAGTGCCCGGCCACCACCTGCACGGACAGGGTGGCCACAGCATGTCCTGCTGGGAGGTCACTCTCACCCTGACTGAGCAGTGACCACGGCATGGCTAGGTTCCCCCATAGTGCTCTACAACATTTCTCTCATGTGATATTTATGGGTTCTCTTTTGGGGCCCAATCACTGACTTATCTGCTTGGCATGTATGCTGACATCCCAGTTCTGGGTACATGTATTTCCTCCAGTACTATGGACTAGCTAGGAGACTGTCTGCAGCTAGTATGTGTCTCACTGGAACACCTTGCAGAGTGCAGTGGCTGGTGGCTTGCTGCTGGAGGATGTCAGATAGTGGTGGGGGGCAGCTGAGCATTTCCAGGCCTTCTGTCTGCTATTGCTTTATGGATGCGTACAGCTCTGCTTTGTCTGCCCTGTAGGGTGTCTGTTTCTCAGCAGGACTGGGGTTGATGGTCCCCTCTCCTGCTACCATTGCAGGGAGGTAGAATGTGGATCTGTTGGTGGGTGATCCTGTTTCCCACCCTGAGCCCCAGAGGGTGGGTTGTGTGGTGGTACATAATCTGCCCTTCACCTACATCATGTAACCATGGCACCAACACAGGATATGCACTATTCTGGGTGCATTATAGTCCATAAGGGCTAGACATGACTGAGAAATACAGAAGGACACAGATGTATCCTAGGTGTGTCTGCAGGGACTACCTATCACACACAGTAACACTGATGGGGACCTGCAGTATGGCATATTTCAGCCATGAAAGGTGCTGTTGACCTGGTGCTGGGCGCCCCACCTCACCCACAATGTGACGGTCTGTAGCTACTCTGTGCCAGTACCACACACGGTCAGTTCCCCCTACCAGGCCGAGGTGCTGTGGGGGTGCATACCCCATCTTGTGCCCATCTGTAGACTGCTGATTTGCATGTGCAGGTCATCATGGGTGCAGGTGGGTTAACCCTATCCTGGTAACCACAGCAAACAGTTTGTGTGGTGACGTGCAGTCCTTCTGCAGTCAGCCAGTCAGGGGTTTTTTTAGCAGCTGTAGCCCACTGGTTACTTCACTGAATGTGGAGCCAGAGGTCATAGGTTCAAACCCATGGTGGGGTTATTTGATAAGGCTATCCGAGGCATTGTCTATTTTTAATGTACATTAGTGCTGCCAGCACAAACACCCTCAGTGTACTGTAACCATAAGGTGCCCTATAAAGCGCCTTATAAGGTGCCCTATAAAGCGCCTTATAAGGTGCCTTATAGGGCGCTCTATAAAGCGCCTTATAAGGTGCCTTATCAGGTGTCCTCTAAAGCGCCTTATAGGGTGCCCTATAGGGGACATTATAGGGTGCCTTGGCGGACAGTGCACTTTATAATGTGCCCTGTGGAGTGCCTTATAGGGTGCCTTATGCAGCACCTTAGGTTACGGCACGTGAGCATGTGTTTGCTGGCAGCATTAATTAGACTACAAATAAAATGCCTCAAAAATCAATACTTACACGTAAAAGCTAACTCCTCAGCCAGCCATATGGATTAGGCACACTGAGGGATCAAACTCATGACCCCTGTATTATCAGTCAGTGTATTAACCATTGTGCTACACCTCTGTTTCAGAGCTTGTATGTCTGCGCGCCTACTTAAAATTACCGCGCATTAACGTGCTTAGCAGCGTCTCGCCCGATAATGTGCGCAGAGCACGTTATCGCGTGATAATCCCGTTTTGCTACTTTAAGACCGACACACCCACTCCTTTTATGGCATCCTGCACACTAACGCCGGGCGCACGTTAAGACAGTTTAGTAAAAATGCCCCTTAGTCTTTTCAGATTATGACTGGATGAGGTCAGGGGCAGAACACCTTTGGGGTTGGAGGAGCCAAACAAACCAGTCTCCAGCCCTGCCCCGAAGCTCTCTATTGCTGATGCTGTGTTGTGCAAAATATTGGTGGGACCATGGCCCCCGTGACCCACCCCTTTCCGCTACCTATGAATGAGCTGCAAGCTAATTTCTAGGTGGTTGATTATGCTCTGTGTTAAAATAATTTATTGGTGGGGATCCTGTAAAGTGCAAGATATTATCTAGGTGACTAAGAGTAATTTTGCCTTGCCAAGTAGTCTATTAGGTATTGACAAGATAAAATGTAGGGTAATTTGAGGATTTTTTTTCACATTTTTGATCTAGGTCAGGGGTGGGCAATTCCGATCCTGGAGGGCCGCAGACCAGTCAGGTTTTCATGATGTCCCTAATGAATATTCATGAGATCTATTTGCATCCACTGCCTTCCATTGTATGGAAATAGGTCCATGAATATTCATTAGGGACATCATGAAAACCTGACTGGTCTGCGGCCCTCCAGGACCGGAATTGCCCACCCCTGTTCTAGGCAGATTTAAAATATTTGAAGTCCAATTCTGCATAAACGTTTTTTTCTCTGAGACGTTTAGGTCAGGCAGTACCCATTTCCCAAGTATTTTACCAAGGGCTCTGCCAAATGCAGAGTATTTTGTAAATTGCACATACAGCAGGACTCCATTATAGAAGTCATTTTATAAAGTCATTTTAGCACGTTTGGCAATGCATGCGTGTAAAATGGCTTTTATAAAATTAGGTCAAGCATAAAAGTGCACTTTGGCATCAATGTGTCTACTTTTACTGTAGATATTGCTGGGGGCACATTTATTATAAAATATGCTGATCCGTGCATATACTTTACATACAAACATTTACTCCTGTTCTCGAGCGGGCGTAATGGATGCATCATCAATGGAGGTGCTATTGCTGCTGGATTTGGTCTATTATTTTATAAAGACACATTGGCGCCTGTGTGTTTTTATAAAATACAGCGAAAATAGGGCCTTCTTGCCCTCTAAAACTGGGTGTCCTCTTCGTCATAACTAGAGGCATTCTGGAGTCCATGCTCTTAAGCAAGTCTTTGGACAGGATGATGTTTTAGGAGAGGGCCTCTGCTTTCAGTCAGGAGACAGGAGGAGCCACCAATATTTTGGAGGGACATTCTGAGGGCCTGAAAAGCCAGCATCCAAGGTATTCCTTCACAGAAGTCTGGAGAGTAAGGAGAAACTGACTTTATGACTACACCCCCTAACTGGGGCTGAGGGGGGAGGGAGCAGCACAGCCTGGGATCTACTGCCCAGACACTAAATACAAAATAGGTGGTAACCTCAATTTGGCTAGGTTCAATCAACTAGCTTACCGCACAAATCCAAGGAGTGAAGAGTAAGTTGACAAGAGAGGTCTATGGAAAGAAGAAATCTAGAAGCAGAGGAGATGGTGCACCAGAAGAGAGGTAACCATCTACTTGTCTCTGGGATAAGAGGAAAGAGCAAAATTATGACTCAAGGCAGTAGGAGGGACCTGACAGCAGGCATATCCCTGTTCTACTCCAAACATGTCTCCCAGGTGCATCCCTTGCCTCTGAGTCAGAGAGTTGTTTAGTTAGCTTTTGATTGACTCTATGGGGTATGTTTACAAAACTGCGTTAGTGTGATTCGCGTTAGGAGCCGCGTTAGTGGAAGAAATGCCAAAAAAGGACATGAGCGGTACATCGTTAGTGATAACGCGCGCTATAACGCGCCACGCAGCAACGATCATTACAGGGCGCGTTACTGCACATTAAGAGTAAGAGGGCACGCAGACACCCACATACAGAAACAGAGCTGTAGCACAATGGTTACTACACAGACCGATGATACAAGGGTCATGGGTTCAATTCCCCAGTGTGCCTAATGAATAAGGCTGGCTGAGGCATCATGTGTAACCCTTTGAAAGCCTACTATAATAATATAATCTGCAGCCAGGATAATGTTTGCATATGTCAGGAAAATTGTACCAGTCTTATTCAATATGTTCCAATAGTGACGTTCCCTCTGCGATGGTCATGTATTATATACCATTTGATAGGAATATTTAGGCAGATGTTTGGATCCCAAAAGTTTTGGGCTTGGCCTGGAAAGGGTTAAGTATTGGGCTGTGAGGAAGTTGAGTTGTACGTTAATAGTGCTGCCAGTAAACACACCCTCACAGTGGCATAACCTAAGGTGCAACATAAGGCACCCTAGAAGGCACTCCATAGGGCACATTATAAAGTGCGCTGTCTGCCAAGGCACCCTATAATATCCCCTATAGGACACCATATAAGGCACCTTATAAGACGCTTTATAGGGCGCCGTATAGGGCGACATATGAGGCGCCCTATAGGGCGCCTTATGAGCCATCCTAAAGTGACAGTACCCTGAGGATGGTTGTGCTGGCAGCACTAATATACAATAAAAATAGACAATGCCTAAGACAGCCCTATCGATGAACCCCACTGTGGGTTGTGAACCCATGACCTCTGGCTCCATGAGCAGTGAAGTAACCAGTGGGCTAGAGCTGCTAATAAACACCCGGCTGGCTAGAGGAGGACTGCACGGCACCACACCCACATTCTGCTGTGGTCACCAGGGAGATTACATACCACCACCCAACCCACCCTCTGGGGCTCAGGGTGGGGGACAGGATCTACCGCCAACAGATCCACTTTCTACCCCCCTGCAATGGTGGCAGTAGAGGGGACCATCACCCCAGTCTTGCTAGGGATCAAACACCCTACAGGGCAGGCAATGCAGAGCAGTACACATCCATAACGCAATAGCAGACAGACAGCAGGTCTGGAAATGCTGAGCTGCCCCCCACCATTATCTGACATTCTACAGCAGCAAGCCTCCAGCCGCTGCACGGTGTTCCAGCAAGACACATACTAGCTGCAGACAGTCCGCCAGCTATTCCATAGTGCATGGTCCTGGAGGAAATGCATGTACCCAGAACGGGGATATCAGCATACACACCAAGCAGATAAGTCAGTGATTGGGCCCCAAAAGAAAACCCATAAATATCACATAAAAAAAATACTATACAGCACTATGGGGGAACCTAGCCATGCCATGGTCACTGCTCAGTCAGGGTGAGAGTGACCTCCCAGCAGGACATGCTATGGCCACCCTGTCCGTGCAGGTGGTACCGGACACTACAATGTCCAGCCATTGCCCTATGCCCTGTGCAGATGCGGCCAGGCCAGGCCACCATATCCAGGATATTACCACAGTACCTTGCTCCTCATTATGCACATTGGCAGGCCAATACTGGCAACAGTGCTAGCAGTGTGGGCTGTGGAGGGTGTTGGCAACCACCACACACTGGATAGACAGACACACACTCCCCACACATATGCCAGCATTGTGCAACTATAGAGGTGTTGGGCAGCCCAGGCCACCACCCCAGTCCTGGGCACAGTGCAGGCATGGCTATGGTGCGCAATACTGTAGGAGTCACTCCCCAGATTGGTAAACACTGTCAGACACAAGACCTGTAGCACACTCCACAGACATCAGAAAGGTTGCTATGATGCAGCTCACTCTGAAAATTGTACTTAACCTAGGAATTGCTATCTGCCAGTAATCATAGCAACCTTTTGATAGATGTGTACCTTATTCCCAGGTTTAGGGTGGCATTACTAAGGTATGCAAGTGCTAGTATTGGGAGATGCATGCAGAGCCCAAAGTCCTGCCTCGACAGGAGGCTTTGGATAATGGGGAATGTGGGTGCGGGTGTGTCTGCCCCTGTTGGCTGCTGCTTTACGGTAGAGGTTCCCAACTCCATTCCTGCAGTGCAAAACACTGTTCGGGTTTTCATGCTGTCCCTCATGAATATGCATGAGATACATCTGCATACCATGGGGGTGGCGCATAGAAATGCAGCACAGGCATCTTTATCAGAGGCAGCATGGAACCTGAATGGTGTTTGGCCCTCCAGGACTGCATTTGGGAGGCTCTGCTCTAGGTAATGTGCCTGTTTATGGTTTCTGTGCCCTGTAGGGTAAAATGTAGGTGTTTTGGGCATGTTTACGTCATCTGCACGAAAGGTTCTGTCTGTATTAGCAGGTTATAGTAGTGGGTAAAATAGGAGGACTGGGTTGGTGGAAACTACAGGTGGGACTTGAACCTGTGACTTTCTGCTTCTGAATACACTGGTTTTGTGCACTGCACCACCATGTTATCACAGAGATGGTGCATTCCCTGGTGATACCATGACTATTGGTCAGACAGGGCCTGTCTGTTGCAGTGCATGGCACCCACCTACACAGGGCTAGGCCACGGTCTGCTCTGGGCAGCTGCCACTGCCCCCTCCACCACCAGTATCCCTCAGCCACCATGCTGACATGCCCTTCTGCTGGTGGAGCTGGTGATGCGCAGTCTCAGGCCATCCAGTGTGCAGGTAGGCAGCTGCCTATGGTGCGGGTTCTGGGGTAGGGGTGCTTGCATAGATGTCCACGCTCCCCCCCAGCCCCGCCTGCCAATGTTCCGTGCCCTTGGGGGTAGCTGTTGGGTACTATCCCCTGTGACACTTTGGGAAACCCACTCATGCCCATGTTGGACCTTCAGCAGTTGCTGTATGGCTGCTCCGCTGTTTCAGCATTCGTATGGGCCACCTAGGCATCACCCTAGTCCGCACTGTGGCCCAGCTCCATCACAACATGTGCCGCCTGTGGACCTCTGTATCCCCTTATCCGGCATCTGTCCAGTTGCCGTTCCAACATGCCCGCCCTGATGTTGCAGGACTTGTGCACCTGTCTGATGGTGGGGAAAACCCTGAGCAGTGCTATGTCACTGTGGGCTCATTCACCTTGTATGGGGACGGCGTATAGACCCTTCCATGATTTATATCTGTTCTATGGGGCTTACTCGGGGGGGGGGGAGGAGGGGTTGATGTTTCTCATTGATACCACTATTGCCCAGCTTGGTTATTGTTATTTTCCAGTTTGTTGGGGTCATTTTCAATGTTCCTGTGCCCTTTTGTTCTGTGCACATGTATCACACTTATCACTGTTTTTTTTTTTTTTTTAAACTTTTATTTTCATTTTGCAACAAACAAAAGAAACAACACACCAAAAGAGACAAAACAAGTATACAATAAGGAAAAGTAAACCCATTACCCCCCACCCCGATGCTTCTTCTCTACCCGATTATAACAGCAGGTGAGCGCTTCCAATTAACAGTGATTATACAACAAAAGATCAAAAGAGAATCTACACTACAGCAAGATCAAGAGACAAAGATATACAAAGTCAGACAGTCAAATGAGAGCATTTAGCAAAATGTACATAGTCATTGAGCAGCTTCCATTGAGACCAATGAGAAGGAGTCTGAACGGAGAAAGCGAACAGACGAGGTATTTGTTCATATTTACTGTAAAGACAGGCATGATTCCCCCAGTCATTGGGGCTCAAATGGGAGCTAAGCTTCCAGTATTACTTAATTAGGGAAATACTTACTTAGGGAAATAGCAATGCTAAACATGAAGTTCGAAAGGAGATAAGCCATTTTTGGGAGAGAGGGGATCCCCGCAACTGGGCGAAGTCCCACTATCCTCCAAGAAAGGGGCTCCTGAGAGTGCGAGATAGACTAAATACGACCCCAGACCCGACGCCAGTAATACTGTAGTGCGGGATATTCATGCATAACATGAGGCAATGAACCAATGGCCGCGGGACGTGTCCAGCAACCAGTGCCCTGAGTAGTGTTCCATTTGTCTAATCTGTGAGAAGTGTAAAAACACCGGTGGGCTAGAAAGGAGAGGGTCTGAATGAGTGAGGCGGATCGGGAACCCGTATCCCTCTACTCCTGATAAGGCTCTATTGCTCCGAGATCGAAGTCACATGCAATTCTCTCTCCCATACTTTCTGCGCTATAGGGGTATCTCTAGGTATAGCATTACAGAAGGTTTAGTAAAATTGGATGCTACACCCGGTGAATTACCGAGAGGTCGGAGAATCTCCGATCAACCTTATATAGAGAATGCCGATGGCGGGAGTACTCCAGTGGATCAAAGGCGATGCTGAAGTTGCACTGACCAGAGTCGGGAGTCTAACGATTGCATAAAAGTAGTAAAGGCACCTAAAGTGTCTAAAAGCATTGGTGGATAGTGGGAGTCTGATGGGAGAGTCATAACAGGGAGAAAGGTAAGAGGAATCGGTTCGCGAAGGCCCGCTTCTGTATCGAGCCACACAGGTCTGCTCGGTACTGGCTCTTCCAACCAACGAGCACCTTGTTTGAGAAGAAAAGATTGAGGGAACACTTGAGTAAATCGCCACCAAGTATTAATGGAGCATTGACAGAGGCCGAGGCCAACTGCGCAATACTTGCATAGTAAGCAGGGTTGTCCACATTCGGGGCATAATGCCAATACACGTGAATTAACTATCTCCAACCTCAAGGTGTACACGGGCCCATCTACCCCTCTTGTCAGCGCTAATATCAGATACAGTAGCGTGCTAAGACTTCTTAACCAAAGTGGCTATCCCGTACCATTTGAAACCGGTGGGAGAATAGGCAGCTACCATGTGAGGCTTAGCATTGAGTTTCAGTGTTTCAGCAGAGTTTAAATGCGTTTCCTGAAGAAACACTAAATCAACATGCTCATGGCTAAGATAGCTAAGGATTTTCTTTCCGTTGAGTGGACCATTAATGCCTTTGACGGTGAATGATAAGATTTTACATAAGGCCATACAGAAAAGTTAAAAATTCTGAGCAGGATAGCACACATAATTTCACTGTGTCCCTCAAACTGACTGTATCTGGCTGTACACATGACATAGGAAAAATAAACTAATATAATACAATGAAGCGCCCCACATTAACAAAGAAAACCGCAGTACGGTAGAGGAGAAGCAAAACCCCAAAATTACTGGCGACCATGTGTCTGCGGGGAGAAGCCCCAGAGAAGGCCTAAATTGAAAAAACACATAACCTGTAGGACTGTGCGTGCTCCGAATCCGACCGAGGCACACATCATGAAGGGATAGGAGACCAAAAAACAAAAGTCATATAGAGAAAGAAAGAAAGTCCAGGCTATTTCTGTGCTTGGCTATGACCGCCGCATCGGGCCCTTCAAAATGGCGGATAGAGCCGGCAAATAAGAGTCCAAACTTTGGGATTAGCGCATCTGCTCTGCTTCTTTGGAGTCTAAAAATGTTGATAGTAGATCAGGATCTTCGAACGTCCTGGTTTGGTTATGGAGAGTCACTCGGAGCTTCGCTGGATACAACAGGCCAAAGCGAGCCTGTAGCTGTTGAAGTCGAGGGCGAAAAGCAAGGAGTTTCTTCCGACGGTCAACGGTAGGCTTTGCCAAATCAGGAAAGAAGGAGACCTTACGACTTTCAAATTCCAAATGATGATTCGCTCGGGCAGCATGTAAAATTTGTTCCACTTGTTGATATCGTAGCAAGCTAAAGATAATAGGCCGGGGGGTCGTGCGGTTGAGCGCCATGTGAGCAGGAACACGGTGCGCACGATCGATTTCCAGTTCTTTATGAAAGGTGATCTTCAGCAAGGAGGGAAGAGTTTTGAGCAAGAATTCTCTTATATCTCCTGCTTCCACCCCCTCCGGCACTCCGAGGAGCCTCACATTGTTGCGACGGGCTCGATTATTGCTATCTTCTAACTCCTTTTGAAGATTCTGTATCTGACGCTCAGCCTCGTCCAGTTTGCCCAAGCGCACCTCGTGCGAGTCGAGGACCCCCGCCATGTTGTCCTGCCGTAATGAAAGACTTTCAAGTCGGTCTTGGAGCACTCCAAAGTCTTCTCGCAGGGCTCGAAGCGCTTCTCCATTGGACTGCACCAATTCCTTCACGCCGCGTATTTCTTCCAAAATCTCCAGGTGCATCTCGGGGTTTTCACGAAATGGAACCATCTTCTGTGGGGAGGACACCTCTGTTTTGGAGCGTTTTCCGTGAGAAGAAGAAGGAGACCCGAAGTCCAAGCGCGCTGGTTTATGGGCCGCCATTCCCCCCGAGGTGCCCCGGTCAGCTCGGAGCGAAATAGTAAATTTGTGTAGGTATTAAGTCAGGATTCTAAGTAGGCCTCTCGGGAGCTTCAACGCAAAGCGTCCTACCCGCTGGACATCAGGCTCCGCCCCCCCTTATCACTGTTTTTTGGTTTCCCTGCCTGGGCTGTACATTGCTGACACTGAAATGGTTTCTCTCCCCTGTAATGTGCCTTTAATGGTAGGTTTTCATTTGCGTTGGAATTCAGCCCTGAAATTCAGCGCGTTAGTGTGAAGGGAGCCTCTCCCCGCGCACTCTCCGCCCATTGACCCCTTCTCTCCGCCCTCTCTCCACCTTCTGCGGTGTTTTACCGTGCCACGGAGCATTATGCTCGTTAGCGCATCATAACGCGCGTTATGACGCGCTAACGATCGTTAACGTTACATAACACGCGTTATTCACGATTACCGCAGTTTAGTAAACATACCCCTATGTTGCACTTGTGCTCGAGGAGGGGGAAGGGGCAGCAAGTGGGTCCCTGAGAAGCATACTGCATTCTTGGAGGTATACCCCTCTTCAGTATTTTTGAGTTCAGAGCAAGGTGTACAAGCATCTGAAGGGACCCTGCTATGTCTCCCAGGAGAGCATCTGTAGAAGAAGAAGGAAAAGGAACCAACAGGAGAGGAGAATCATGAGGGGAAACTATAAAGAGACTCGGGGTCCAAGGATTTTGAATAACCATCTTCATTTTGTCCTTCTCATTAACTGTAGATATTTTGGGTCTATATGGATCACCTCAGTCGGTGTGTTTTTAAATGCCAGCTGCCGCAATCTAAAAAATCTAGATATTTAACACTGATGGCCACTGCAGAATATCCTGATTATGCAATGATCGGTACTGCTATCCAGATAGTGGAGATATTCTGTTCGCAGTCCACATAGCTATCGGGATAAAGTTAGAACTGGCTTTATGCTTTCCTGACGTTTTGCAGATAGTTATCAAGATAAGGGAATGAAAATCACCACTATCTGGATAATTCGCCACTATCTGGATAATTCGGCACTCTACCCTCACTCTGCCCATACACCGCCGCAGCAATTACCTGGATAGCAGGTGCTGATCTCTAGATAAGTGCCTTTGAAAACTGACATGTTAATTTTTGGGAATTGCCCAATAAAGATCTTTTTACCTAAAAATAATTTTGGTGTCAATCTGGCTTTTTTGGCTCTTGTCTTTTTGATTTACTGCAGTTTAGGCATAAGCATAGTCTCCCTCTTTTTCCAGGACCCTTTATTTTTCCTTAGGTACGTTGTTCACTGGACTTTCACTGTTTTTTGCCCATTTAAAGTGACAGGCACCCAAATAAATTTCTTTGGTTACACACCTCTGGGACTACCCTTACCCCCTTAGCAAGAGGCCAGCCACAGATAAAAAGACAATGGCATGTGTATTTCCTGGCATGTACAGTGGGAGCAACAATTTCGTAAAAATACAAGTAGAGAAAAATGGCATCACTTGGCAGGTTCCATGAATAAGTGCCAGCAATTATGGGGTTTATTTTATACCATGAATAGCAGGGATGGATGTCCAACCCTGCTATTCGTCCCCCTTCCATCTCTGGCAAAAGTCTCCCCATATGAACAAGGAGCTTGTACAGGGAGACTTAGGAGGGGGCATTGAGGAGGTGGAGTGAGGGCGGGCAGTGGATGGTCTGAGACCTCAGACATACAGGGCCAATTCTGGGGCCTTGGATCTAGACAGGGGACTTATTCCACCTTAGAGGTGGAATAAGTCCCCCTGGACATCAGGGTATGGCAGGCCTGGGCAGCGGCAAAGAGGTGATGGGGTGCAGGGGTTTCCTCTCAGCCCGACTCTGGCCATGGAAGGCCAGATTGGGGGTTGGGCTACAGAAAATGAAGATTGTGGTCAGCAGCCGGGGATCGCAGCTCCTGAATGGAGCCGTAGTGCCATGGCAACGGGATGCCATGGCACCACCGCTCCATTCAGGAACCTGAGTTAGCAGGACAGGGATCTGTACGTGCAGGCCTATCTGAAACAGGTCCCGGCCTGAAGGTACAGGCCCAGACCCAATTCTGATTCCGCAAGGCATGTCTAGCCCCATCAGGACTAGAATTGGGTCTGCCTCTGTGCGTCCTGATTCTGATCGGATGCACAGGGTCCTGCAGGCACTCATTGAATGTGCCTCCACATGTATGAGGGCAATTCTATAAAATACACAGACAGTTACCCACTAGAAATGCATGCTTTAGAATAGATGGACGCTATTCTGTAAGGCCATGTGCAAGTCCCATCGCACATACGAGTGCCCTTGTGCCCATCATACTTTCGGTTAGGATGGGCACAAGGGGGAGTTTGAGGAGAGCATAGGTGGGGCCCAAATTTACATGCATAAGTTACAGAATAATATACAGTAACTTGCACATGTCTTCACCAAACCTAGGCAGAGGCATCCCAGGATGCAACACAGGGGTCACTGTGCAATATAAGGCATTTCTTGCCTTATATGATAGGCTGACCCCCATCCAATGCATCCCAGGATGCACTGTGTGAGGCCAAGTGCTTCCATTTTACAAGATGGAGGTGTGGGGGCAAGATTTAGTGGGCAACACTCCTGAACTAGCATTTAAGGTATTATGGGGGTGGGGGGATGGAGGGGATGGATGGACTTGGGGCCACTGGTCCATCAGGCCTGTGTTTTGAGAAGGGTGGGAAGACTGGGGGCCACTGGGCCACCAGACCTTTGTATCAGTTGGGTGGGGGAACTTGGGCCACTGGGCCACCAGGTCTGTATTTTGGGAAGGGATTGGGACTGCTGGGCCACCAAATCTTTTCATTTCTGTCAGGGGAGGTTGATGTCCATGAGGGGTACTAGTCCCCCGACAGCGTGCCTATTGCCTAGATCATCTGAGGTGAAGTGTCAAACTTCACCTTAGATAACCCTGTTTGTCTGCAAGGACAGCATGTCAAAGTTGCACCGAATTCTGTGCACCTATGTTTGGCTTGCTCTCCCAGTTTAACACTGACTTTTTGTGCACTGGTTAATTTGCATATTGCATCCCAGAGGAAAAGATCAGTATTAAACTCACACTATGAAACCCTGTGCTAGAGCTTTAAGCACTGGGCTCTAGCACGGGGTTTCTGCATTGGCCTGAAGGTCCCCACACTCCTGTCCAGTCCTCTGAGTCTCTACCTAATCCCTGAGTTCCTGTTCTCCCTCATTCCCAAATCCCCACCTAATCTTAATCCTGAAAGTCATTTTTCTTGGCAAGGGGGCACTTGCCACCCCTATGGTTCTCCATGGTTTACATACCTTCTCTTTCGTTCCCCTTTTGATACCCCTCCCTCCCACCAGCTACCTTTTAAAACTCATACTTTCCACCCAATGATCAAAGTTACCAGAAAGAGAAAGAGCTCTGGGGGTATCTCGGGCCACTTCCTTCTCTGCAGCCAGTGATCGTGGCTAGAGTGGAGAGAGCAGTATCACACATTTCTGGGCCAGGCTAGCAACAGTGATTGTGTCTGCAAGGCAGGAAGCAGGATGCAGCATTTCCAGTCCAAGCTAGTGGTAGCAGTGATTACAGAGGTAGATTCAGGATGCAGTAGTGCTTATTGACATTGGGGGGGGGGGGGGGCCGGCCTGTAACATTTCCAGCTTGGACTGGCAACAACATTGATCGTTATGGGTAGGGGAAGCAGAATTAGGAAGCATTTATAGGGATTTCAAGTACTTGGCTCCCTGCTTTGTGCTCTTCCCAGACTGCAGGCACATGTAGTTGTTAAAGAAAACATGGGCTTGGGGCCAAGTCAAATTTTTATTGACACATCTCCCCGATTTTGGTGACACAATGGTTGAGAACAACTATTCTAAGATGATATAATGGAGGATGGACTAAGAGACTCATCACTGTCACTAGATGCCTTCTTCCAGGTTTATGTAGGAAGCAATGAAAGGTCCTGTGGTCTAGAGCTGGGGTCTTTGGGGGGGGGGGGTCCTTTGCCAGAGCTGAACAAGGGGTGCCATGAAAGCCAAGAGGTTCCAAGCTGCTAAGGAGCAGCAGGGAAGAGCGTTCTCTCCACTGAAAGAAGAAGAGGAGTTTCCCTAGATTGCCCAAGCATAACATAGGAAAGGACTGTAGAAGAGCACAGACTTAGAGAGGATTTGGAGTGAAGTACCAGCTGTGAACAGCTATTCAAGCAGCAGGGGTGTGAAAGGACTCAGCCAAGTGTTCCTGAAAGAGTCTAGCTGCAGGAATGGCTTTGGAATATCTCAGGAGGTTAGTGTAGCCTGGAGGGTGCATTCCACCTAACATCCCGGAAAGTCAACACTGTGGTGTAAGGGATAAACCCTGGTGGTGCATCCCAAGCACAGAGAAAGGAGTTCTGAGAGATTTTCGAATGAATTTAGTCTTTTTTGGGAGGTAAGGTACTTTTTCCTCTAAAGGTGCTATTCTCAAAAGTGGTTAAGGATTTTTATACAGAATCCAGGGCATAAGATTATTGTGTACTTAACACAAGTACTAAAGAGGTTTGTGATGTTTGCGAGAAGTATTTTCCAGAGAGGAGCGGGTGCCTACCTAGGGATCCAAAGAAGAGAAATCTGAGGCATACTAGGAGAGGAGGCTTGTCCAATGACCTAACTAAAGAGGAAGTATTACCAACAGATCTGTAAACCACTTTGTTTGAACTGTACTAGTGATTTTATTGATTTTCTTTCTGCTACTGTTTTATAAACACCTTATTTTGGGGGATACACTTAATAAAAGAGCTTTTAAAAAATATCTACAGAATTAGACTATATTTCCTTTTGAATGTGGAATGTTGTGAAATTTTTCCCAGTGCGATTAATCAGGGCCTGCCCACTAGAGCCCCTTTTATTGCTATTACATATTCTTTATGTACCCTCTTGGGATTGGCAAGTCAATAACCTGCCCCAGTAGGATCCAGTAGTTTTAATGGGTGGTTGAAGCTAGCCAGAGCCAGAAGATTCTTTATGCACAGAAGGGCTTTGGGATTTATCTATTCATTTATTTATTTGTGGCTTTTAAAGCTATTTTAAAGGCAAAGCCAGAGGCTGCACTGTAGGGGGTGAGTGTGATGCCTGGCAATGCCACTTTAGTCTACCCATTTCTATATAGTTGGCCCCTAAATACTTTTGTCTAGAGATATCACCGGTAACATGTGATCAGTGTTCAGTTCAAAGATTTAGGGGTATGTTTACTAAACTGCGGTAACGTTACAGACCGCGCGGTAGGTAACATTATCGCGTGTTATGTAACGTTAATGAGCGGTAACGTAACGTTAACGCGCAGTAATGTTACAAGCCACACGGAAGCGTTCCACGGCACGGTAGAGGGAGGAGAGAGGGCGGAGAGCTGGGGTCAATGGGCAGGGAGTGGGCGTGGAGAGGCTCCCTGCACACTAATGCGCTGAACTGAAGGGCTGACTCCTACCACGAATGAAAACCTGCCGTTAGATGCACATTTGCAGGAGAGAGAAAACATTTCAGTGTCAGCAATGTACAGCATAGACAGGGAGCCCAAGAAAGGTGATAGTAGTACTCCATTTGCAGCAACAGCATAGTGCCCTGGTATGAAAGGCCACTATGGTGATGGCGCAAATGGGGCATGGGGGCTGCAGGTGGGACATGCAGTGGGGGCTACTGGGGCATGGGGTGGACTAGGCAGTTGCCTAGGTGGCACATAGGAACGCAGAAAATGAACACCAGCAAGACAGCAACAGACCAGGGTCAAACATGCCCATGAGTCTGTGTCCCACAGTGTCCCATCCATGGGACATTACCCAGCAGGAACCCCAAGGGGCACATAACATTGACAAGCAGTGCCGGGGGAAGTGTGGACACCTATTTAGGCACCCCTACCCCAGAACCCACACCTTAGGCAGCCGCCTACCTGCCCCCTGGATGGCCTAGGACTGCACACCAGCAGCACCGACAGCATATGGTCATGGCGGCATAGCAGGGGGGGGGTGTTTGTGCTGGTGGGAATAGTGGCATCCACCTGCAGTGGACCTAGGCCATGCCCTGTACCAGTACGTGGTGTGCAGTGTAACAGAAGAGGTCTGGCTGGGGAACATAAGGGTAGTCCTAGGGACCACTATGCTGCTGTGGCAACAGTGTGGTGCAATACACTCAGCCAGTATGTCCAAGAGCAAAAGGTTCAAGTCCCATCTGTGGAACCTGCAGAGCATCATCCCATAGTTTTATCCCACAATTTATTTATTTTATTTATTTATTTAAAAGGATTTCTATACTGCCTTTTCCTTGAATCAAGGCGGTTTTCACAGCAAACAATCACAATAGTGTTTTAAGGGTGGTCATGTAGTGGTCCAGAGTGTGTGTGTGTGAGTTAGGGTATATTATATTCATGTTGAACTATATACATTCTGCGTACTGTTCCCTCTAAGCTGTACGCATGTGCGCGCGCACACACCTCACCGAGTGAGCGCACATACTTTACAACAAAGCGCACAAAATTTGCGGTTCTGATTCTGACAGAAAACAACACAGACGTCTTAAAATGTAAAAGTTGTGATTGTAATTACTAGAAATTATCCACTTCATTTAGTAAACATATATTTTCATTTAATTTGATTAAAATCAATGTGGTGTACATACTGTATTCTGACACGTAGTCAAATTTTAAAGTATATTTATTTATTTATTTTATTTATTTAACAGTATTTCTAGACCGTCTTATCATAAAAATCAAGGCGGTGTCACAACAAAACAATCAGAGGATGTGGAGGGGGTTCATGCAGTGATGGGGAAGTGAGGTGCGGGGGGGGGTTCATGCAGGGAGTGCAGGGGGGTGGTGTGCGTGTGGGGGGTGTGTTCTAGAATAGGGGGGCTATGTACAGGGTGCGCTATGATACAGCATGTTCTATAATACTAGGTACTATTCAGATAGGTCATGGGATAAATCCTGTGCCGATATACAATCTTTCGTCAGGGGGGGGGTCTTTGTTGAACAGACCTTGTTGATTAAGTGACGTGTCCATAATGTTCTATGAACAGAGCTGTCTTCAGCTGTTTGCGGAAGTCCTTGAGGTCCGTTGTCGCTCTCAGCTCGTCTGGGAGGGAGTTCCAAATGGTTGGGGCTGCCAGGGAGAGGGCTCTCTCTGTGGTGTCTTTTCGTGTTTTTCTGAAGTCCCTCGGTGTGTTGACTCTGTTGGAGGTTCCTTGTCTTCTCGGGCGGGTGCTGGTGTCTGGCTGAATGAGGGTGTGCAGGCTGTTGGCTGAAATGTGGTGTTTGATTTTGAATATGTTTATTATTGTTTTGTATTTAATGCGTGAGCTGATTGGAAGCCAGTGTAGGTCTTTGAGAACCGGGGTAATGTGGTCCTGTCTTGTTGAGCCAGAAATGATGCGTGCTGCGGTATTTTGGGCTAGTTGGAGCGGTTTGAGAGTTTGCTTTGGTAGGCCAAGGTAGATGGGGTTGCAGAAATCCATTAATGGGGTGATGAGTGCTTGGCATACCGTGCGGAAGTGTTCTGCGTCGAGGAGGGGTTTAAGCCGTCTGATGATTCTCATTCTATGGTATGCATTCTTGACCGTTTTGTTAACGTGAGACTTGAGATTTAGTTCGTTGTCCAGGGTTACTCCAAGGTATTTTACTTCGGATTTTATTGGAATGGTTGTGTCTGCTATTTTGATGTCCGGTGGGTGGATGAAGTCATGGTTGCGAGTGATTATTAGAGCCTCAGTCTTGCTGTAGTTGATTGAGAGGTTGTTGTTCGTGCACCAGTTTGTCATTTGTGTTAGGCAGTCAGTTATTCTCTTGTAGTCTGGGTTGTCGGTAGAGATAGGTGTGTATATCATGATGTCGTCTGCGTAGATGGTGTATTGAATGTTGTTCGCTTTCATGATGTCGCATATCGGTTGGATGTATATGTTGAACAGGAGTGCCGAGAGGGCGGATCCTTGAGGTACTCCTTGGCGGATTTTTATGGGTTGAGAGGTGTTGTGGCCTATCTTGACTTGCAGCTGCCTGTCGGTGAGGTAGGATTGGAACCATTTTAACGTGGTACCATGAAGTCCAATTTCCTTTAGTCTTTCCAGGAGGGTTAGGTGGTCAACCGTGTCGAAAGCGGAGGAGATGTCAACGAAGATCATTAGGATGCCTTTAGTGTTGTTGTCTATGACTCTGAGGATGTTGTCTATGAGGTAGATCAGCAGTGTTTCAACTCCATGTTGGGGGCGGAAGCCGTGCTGGTTGTCGTCTAGAGGAGCGTGGTCGTCGATATGTTCCTGTAGTTGTTGTTGCACTGCTTTTTCTATAATTTTTGCCAGAAAAGGTATGCTGGATATTGGTCTGTATGCTGCAGGGTCTTTCTTGTCGAGGGTGGTTTTCTTAGGTATTGGGCGTACTGTAGCCAGTTTGAGTTGAGCTGGCAGGAGACCCTGGGTGAGTGAGTTGAGGACAATGTCGTGTATGATGTGGATGAAGCTCGATTTGGTGGCCTTTATCCATGATACTGGGCAAGGGTCCGTGGGGGCGGTGCTTGTTCTGATTGCTGAGATGATGTGGGAGAGCTGTTCTGTTGAGGGCAGGTAGAAAGTGTCCCATGTCTTGGGGTGAGAATCAGGCTGGGTAGCAGAGCTGGTTGCAGTTGGTTCTGTGGAGTGAAATTTGTCTTTGATGTGATCAGCAAATTTTTGCGGGTCTATTTGTATTTCCTCTTCTGTTTTCTGTTCCTTTGTGAGGATTTTCACTATGTCGAAGAGCTCTCTGGGTTTGTTTATGGAGGTGTTTATCATGTTTGTATGGTATTCTTTCTTGGATTGGTTGATGTGTTCGGTGTATAGTCTTTGGTTTGTTAGGTATATCTGCTGGTTTTCTGTTGTCTTGGATTTTCTCCATCTCCGTTCGATCTTTCTGAGTTCTCTTTTCTCTTGTCTTATGGTCGAGGAGTACCAGGGTTTGTGATGTCTCTTGTTGTTGCAGTGTTCCTTTGGTCTGGTAGCAGTAGCTGTGGCGGCGTTGGATAGTGTGTTGTTCCAGTTGATTATTTGAGTCTCCAGGTTGTCTGCTTCTGTTGACAGTTGATTTAACGTGTCCAGCAGGAAGGTGTCTCTGTCGAATTTCTTGAATCGCCTTCGTATGTGGGAATTGTTGGTTTGTTCGTTGTGATTGTCTTTTTGAAGTTGCAGTGTGATCTTGATTGTGTGGTGATCAGACCAGGGGACTGGGGTGATGGAAGGTGTTGAGATTAGTCCTCTTGAAGTGAGGGAGTTGGTTGCGAATATGAGGTCAGGTGTAGAGCCGTGTCTGTGTGTGGGGGCGTTGATGATTTGGGTGTATTGAAGGGCTGTCATTGCTTGGAGGAAGGCATCTGCATCTTTGGTGTTGGTGGACTTGAGGTTGAAGTCACCTAGCAGGATGGTGGGTTTGTTAGTTGCTGTGAGGGCGCATGCTGTTTCGAGCGTTGCTGCCAGTTCATCAGGAGTGGCTCGGGGTGCTCTGTAGGTTAGGCAGAGTGCCATGTGTTTGTTCATGATGCTAAGCGTGTTGCTTTGTGGTGTGTCGGTGGAGCTGTGTGTTTTGAACTTCATGTTTTTCTTTGCTATTATGAGAACCCCTCCTCCGCGTTTGTGGGTGCGTGGGCAATTGTAAGCTGTGTAGATGTCTGGTACCAATTGATTGAGGAGAACTGAGTCGGTGGGATTGAGCCAGGTTTCTGTAATGCAGAGAATGTCTGGTTGGTGATATTCTATGTGGTCTGCTAGTGTGTGTATCTTGTTGCATATGGACCTCGCGTTTATGAGCTCTATGGTCATTTGCTCTGTAGTGTTGTGTGACTCCGTTGAAAAATGTGCGAGGGGGTATGATTTGTGTGCGTCTTTTCTTCTTGATGTTGATGTGCTGTGTGTGGCGGGGTGATTGTATTGTGGAACTGTGTAATGCCAGTTAGAGGGTGGGTGCCATTGTGGGTTATGGTGTAGGTGGTGGAGGTGGGGGTCTGGTGAAAGGATATGTGTGAGGAGGAGGCTGAATGGTAGGAACCATGTAGCGATCATGGTGGTAAGCTGTGGTGTTCTGTGTGATGTTTGCTTGCAGTTTCTGATGTCCGATGAGGTGTGCACAGATTTCATACAGTTCGCTGTCCTTGTTGAATGAGTTTGTGAGACTCACCTGGTCGGTTTTGTTGGTGTTGCTGTTGAGAGTTGGTGTGCTCTACCCAGCTTGTAGAGCTCGAGGAGCGTGGGGATATTAGTTGGCGAGCTCAAACCCGTCCTGGGGAGCTCAAGCCGGGGCTGCCTTTCACAGGTGTGTTAGGCGATGTGGGGGATCCGTTCCCGTGGTTGGCGGAAGCGACGCAGCTTTATCGGCGTGTTGGTGGTGAGGGACTCCTTTTTTTTCACCGCCAATGGCCACCGCCTAAGGGCCACGCCAAAGGGCCCTCTGGCGAGGCCCTCAGGCGCGGGCCCGCCAGGCGCGGGCGCGCCCTGTAGGGACGCCGCTTTTGAGAGGGATTTCTGGGCGGGCTTTCTCCCGCTCCCACTGCCCGGATAGGGCAGGAGCACTCCCACTGCCCCGATAGGGCAGGAGTTCAGCGAGGGAGAAGCCTGGCTTGCAGGCAGCACAGCGGGTCCCTCTCGGTAGGGACGCCGCTTTTGAGAGGGATTTCTGGGCGGGCTTTCTCCCGCTCCCACTGCCCGGATAGGGCAGGAGCACTCCCACTGCCCCGATAGGGCAGGAGTTCAGCGAGGGAGAAGCCTGGCTTGCGGGCAGCACAGCGGGTCCCTCTCGGTAGGGACGCCGCTTTTGAGAGGGATTTCTGGGCGGGCTTTCTCCCGCTCCCACTGCCCGGATAGGGCAGGAGCACTCCCACTGCCCCGATAGGGCAGGAGTTCAGCGAGGGAGAAGCCTGGCTTGCGGGCAGCACAGCGGGTCCCTCTCGGTAGGGACGCCGCTTTTGAGAGGGATTTCTGGGCGGGCTTTCTCCCGCTCCCACTGCCCGGATAGGGCAGGAGCACTCCCACTGCCCCGATAGGGCAGGAGTTCAGCGAGGGAGAAGCCTGGCTTGCGGGCAGCACAGCGGGTCCCTCTCGGTAGGGACGCCGCTTTTGAGAGGGATTTCTGGGCGGGCTTTCTCCCGCTCCCACTGCCCGGATAGGGCAGGAGCACTCCCACTGCCCCGATAGGGCAGGAGTTCAGCGAGGGAGAAGCCTGGCTTGCGGGCAGCACAGCGGGTCCCTCTCGGTAGGGACGCCGCTTTTGAGAGGGATTTCTGGGCGGGCTTTCTCCCGCTCCCACTGCCCGGATAGGGCAGGAGCACTCCCACTGCCCCGATAGGGCAGGAGTTCAGCGAGGGAGAAGCCTGGCTTGCGGGCAGCACAGCGGGTCCCTCTCAGTAGGGACGCCGCTTTTGAGAGGGAATTCTGGGCGGGCTTTCTCCCGCTCCCACTGCCCGGATAGGGCAGGAGCACTCCCACTGCCCCGATAGGGCAGGAGTTCAGCGAGGGAGAAGCCTGGCTTGCGGGCAGCACAGCGGGTCCCTCTCGGTAGGGACGCCGCTTTTGAGAGGGATTTCTGGGCGGGCTTTCTCCCGCTCCCACTGCCCGGATAGGGCAGGAGCACTCCCACTGCCCCGATAGGGCAGGAGTTCAGCGAGGGAGAAGCCTGGCTTGCGGGCAGCACAGCGGGTCCCTCTCGGTAGGGACGCCGCTTTTGAGAGGGATTTCTGGGCGGGCTTTCTCCCGCTCCCACTGCCCGGATAGGGCAGGAGCACTCCCACTGCCCCGATAGGGCAGGAGTTCAGCGAGGGAGAATCCTGGCTTGCGGGCAGCACAGCGGGTCCCTCTCGGTAGGGACGCCGCTTTTGAGAGGGATTTCTGGGCGGGCTTTCTCCCGCTCCCACTGCCCGGATAGGGCAGGAGCACTCCCACTGCCCCGATATAACTCTGAGTGTCGTTATGTGGCACACAAAAATTTAACCTTCCTTCAAAAGCTGCACAGCTGATATTTTATGTGCACACAGCCTACAGAAAATTAGAGGGAACATTGATTGTGCGCTATTATACATTCTGATGACTATGTGGAGGGGGAGGGGGTTTGTTTCCGGTGATCTGGTTACAATGTGTGCTATTATTCTTTCCTATATACAAGTGGTGGGGGAGGGGGTTTGGTCTTCGGTCTTGATCTGATTGGTGGGTAGATCATGTGACATCCCCAATGCAGTCA
Organism: Ichthyophis bannanicus; assembly: GCA_033557465.1. Lineage (NCBI taxonomy): Eukaryota > Metazoa > Chordata > Amphibia > Gymnophiona > Ichthyophiidae > Ichthyophis > Ichthyophis bannanicus. The sequence goes on from CM066031.1 coordinate 579,677,419, forward strand.
CAACAACATGTGCAAACCCCAACGCAGCGGTGCACAGGGGTACAAACACCCACTCACATGGGCTCCACTATCCACAGCCTCATGGAGTGTCAGGCTGTTGGCCCCAGCACGGAGCTGCAGTTATCACCAGAGTACTACTACTACCCCCTGCACAGTTTAGCAATGTCGGCACTGTGCTCAGGACCAGTGTGGTGGGCAGGGTTGTCAACCACCTCTATCTCTGCACAATGCTGAGAAAGGTGTGGAAGTGTGCGTATGTCTATCCATTGTTTTGTGTCTGCCAATACCTCACTGAGCCCACATTGCTCACACTGTTTCCAGCGTTAGCCTGCAAATGTGCATAATTGAGCAAGGTATTGTGGGTATGGCCTACATAGGGCGGATTGGCCAGGATGCATCTGCACAGGGTGGAGGGAAATGGCTGGGACACTGTAGTGCTCGACCACCACCTGCATGGGCAGGGTGGCCACAGCATGTCACACTGGTAGGTTGCTCTGACTCTGACCGAGCAGTGGCCACGGCATGTCCATGTTCCCACTTAGTGCCGCACATTATTTGTCTCTAGTGATGCCTGTGTGTTCCTGGTTCTGGGGCCCAATCCTAGAGATACCTGCTTGATGTTTGTGCTGTGCATCCCACCTCTGGGTGCACAGGGTTCCCCCATGAGCATACACTATGGACTGGCTAGTGGGCTGTCTGTAGTTAGTCTGTGCATGGTGAGACCACCCTGTAGGATGCTTCAGATGCAGTCTGATTGTGCTGGCGGATGGCAGACTGTGGTGTGGAGCCCTCCCCCACCCACCCCCACCCCACCCCACCCCACCCCACCCCAACCACCCCACCCCACCATCACTGCTGGTCTGCCACAGTCACATGTATGGCTCTGGCCCATCAACCCTGGAGAGCTATCATTAGCCAGCAGGACTGTGGTTGCTAGTATTATAGCTATTCTGTAGAGTGCAGGCACCTGTCCAACCACACCCTCATCTACAATAGTGGTGATTGTGGGCCCCTGGGGGTATATAGTGCATATTACTTAGACCAGTGTTTCCCAACCCAGTCCTACGGGGCACACCGGCCAGTCAGGTTTTCGGGATATCCCTAATGACTATGCATGAGATATATATGCATTAGAGATATCCTGCCAACCTGACTGGTTTGTGGCCCTCCAGGGCTGGATTTGGAGACCCCTGCCTTACACCTCTGTCATTTAAGATTGTGAGTGGGCAGGGTGCAGATGTCCTAGACATCGAAAGGGTATATAGAATGTGACACATTCCTCCTCGATTCTCACCACCACCAAAAAGTTGTCTAATAGACAATATTTTGGTGGTGGTGAGAATCGAGGAGGAATGTGTCACATTCTATATACCCTTTCGATGTCTAGGACATCTGCACCTTGCCCACTCACAATCTTAAATGACAGAGGTGTAAGGCAGGGGTCTCCAAATCCAGCCCTGGAGGGCCACAAACCAGTCAGGTTGGCAGGATATCTCTAATGCATATATATCTCATGCATAGTCATTAGGGATATCCCGAAAACCTGACTGGCCGGTGTGCCCCGTAGGACTGGGTTGGGAAACACTGACTTAGACCCATAGAGACAGTACTACCTAAACCAGTGTTTCCCAACCCAGTCCTACGGGGCACACCGGCCAGTCAGGTTTTCGGGATATCCCTAATGACTATGCATGAGATATATATGCATTAGAGATATCCTGCCAACCTGACTGGTTTGTGGCCCTCCAGGGCTGGATTTGGAGACCCCTGCCTTACACCTCTGTCATTTAAGATTGTGAGTGGGCAGGGTGCAGATGTCCTAGACATCGAAAGGGTATATAGAATGTGACACATTCCTCCTCGATTCTCACCACCACCAAAAAGTTGTCTAATAGACAATATTTTGGTGGTGGTGAGAATCGAGGAGGAATGTGTCACATTCTATATACCCTTTCGATGTCTAGGACATCTGCACCTTGCCCACTCACAATCTTAAATGACAGAGGTGTAAGGCAGGGGTCTCCAAATCCAGCCCTGGAGGGCCACAAACCAGTCAGGTTGGCAGGATATCTCTAATGCATATATATCTCATGCATAGTCATTAGGGATATCCCGAAAACCTGACTGGCCGGTGTGCCCCGTAGGACTGGGTTGGGAAACACTGACCTAAACCTCATGCGTGTCTAGCCCCCGCCCCACTGCTGTTCTGACAACAAGTACCCATAGCAACCAGACCTTGATACTGTATACACACTAATCTGAGTGGTGTCTGGTCCCACAGGACCACATGTGATGGCAGAACCCAGACAGTAATAGAAGCACCTCTCACATACTGGTAGTGATGGAAATGTGCAGCAGGACCTATCTCTAGCACCGCATGTACTGTGGACCTAGTGCTGGGTGCCCATCCTATCCCTCAGGGTGAACACAGAACCTGCACAATGGCATGGTCTGTAGCTACTCTGTGCCAGTATCACTCACTGTCAGTCCATCTTACCACGCTGCAGTACCAGTGAGGTGCAGACCCCATTTGGTGGTCAGCTGTAGGCCGCTGTTCTGCATGTGCAATGCATCATGGGTGCTGGTGGGGTTACCCTATCCTGGCACACAGAGCAGACAGTGTGTGCGGTGACCTGCAGTCCGTCTGTTACCAGCCAGTGCTGTGCAACAAGCCATAGAGCAGTGGTTCTTAACCAGTCCTCCTTGAACCCCTAGGCCAGTCGGGAGTTCAGGATAGCCCTAATGAATATGCATGAGATATATATGCATTAGAGATATCCTGCCAACCTGACTGGTTTGTGGCCCTCTAGGGCTGGATTTGGAGACCTCTGCTTTACACCTCTGTCATTTAAGATTGTGAGTGGACAAGGTGCAGATGTCCTAGATATCAAAAGGGTAGATAGAATGTGTCACATGCCTCCTCAATTCTCACCACCACCAAAAGGTTGTCCAATAGACAATATTTTGGTGGTGGTGAGAAGCAAAGAGGCATGTGACAAATTCTATCTAACCTTTTTGATGTCTTGGAGATCTGCACCTTGCCCACTCACATTCTTAAATGACAGAGATGTAAGGCAGGGGTCTCCGAATCCAGCCCTATAGGGCCACAAACCAGTCAGGTTGGCAGGATATCTCTAATGCATATATATCTCATGCATATTCATTAGGGCTATCCTGAACACCCGACTGGCCTAGAGGTTCAAGGAGGACTGGTTAAGAACTACTGCCATAGAGGTATAGCCCAGTGTTTCCCAACCCAGTCCTATGGGGCACACCGGCCAGTCAGGTTTTCGGGATATCCCTAATGACTATGCATGAGATATATATGCATTAGAGATATCCTGCCAACCTGACTGGTTTGTGGCCCTCCAGGGCTGGATTTGGAGACCCCTGCCTTACACCTCTGTTATTTAAGATTGTGAGTGGGCAAGGTGCAGATGTCCTAGACATCGAAAGGGTATATAGAATGTGACACATTCCTCCTCGATTCTCACCACCACCAAAAAGTTGTCTAATAGACAATATTTTGGTGGTGGTGAGAAGTGAGGAGGAATGTGACACATTCTATATACCTTTTTGATGTCTTGGACATCTGCACCTTGCCCACTCACAATCTTAGATGACAGAGGTGTTAGGCAGGGGTCTCCAAATCCAGCCCTGGAGGGCCACAAACCAGTCAGGTTGGCAGGATATCTCTAATGCATATATATCTCATGCATAGTCATTAGGGATATCCCGAAAACCTGACTGGCTGGTGTGCCCCATAGGACTGGGTTGGGAAACACTGGTATAGCCTACTGGTTAATACGCTGCCGTTCTAGGCCAGAGCTACTCACATCCAGTCCTGGAAGTCCACAACCCTGCAGGTTTTCAGGATATCCCTAATGAATCTGCATGAGCTGTATATATGCATTAGAGATATCCTGCTAACTTGATTGGTTTGTGGCTCTCCAGGGCTGGATTTGGAGACCCCTGCCTTACACCTCTGTCATTTATGATTGTGAGTGGGCAAGGTGCAGATATCCAAGACAGCAAAAAGGTTAGATAGAATGTGTCACATTCCTCCTCGCGTCTCACCACCACCAAAATATTGACTATTAGACAACTTTATGGTGGTGGTGAGAATTGAGGAGGAATGTGACACATTCTATCTACCCTTTTGATGTCTACAACATCTGCACCTTGCCCACTCACAATCTTAACTGACAGAGGTGTAAGGCAGGGGTCTCCAAATCCAGGCCTGGAGTGCCACAAACCAGTCAGATTGGCAGGATATCTCTAACGCATATCTATCTCATGCAGATTCATTAGGGATATCCTGAAAACCTGCAGGGTTGTGGACCTCCAGAACTGGATTTGAGTAGCTCTGTTCTAGGCAGTGGTCATGTGGTTCGATTCCTCATTGTTCCTTCCTGTCCATGTCTGATGTTTTGCATGCCTGTGACAATCATATCTTTGCAGATCCGTGCTGCCAGCCCATAATACCCTCACCACAGTTGCCATCACTCCCTATACCAGAGCTACTCAATTCCAGTCCTGGAGGACTGCAACCCTGCAGGTTTTTGGGATATCCCTAATGATATGCATGAGATATATATGCATTAGAGATAGCTTGCCAACCTTGACTGGTTTTTGGCCCTCCATGGATGGAATTGGAGACCCCTGCCTTACACCTCTGTCATTTAAGATTGTAAGTGGGCAAGGTGCAGATGTCCAAGACATCAAAAAGGTTAGAATTTGTCACATTCCTCCTTGCTTCTCACCACCACCAAAATATTGTCTATTAGACAACTTTTTGGTGGTGTTGAGAATCTAGGAGGAATGTGACACATTCTATCTACCCTTTTGATGTCTAGAACATCTGTACCTTGCCCACTCACAATCTTAAATGACAGAGGTGTAAGGCAGGAATCTCCAAATCCAGCCCTGGAGGGCCACAAACCAGTCAGGTTGGCAGGCTATCTCTAATACATATATATCTCATGCATATCATTAGGGATATCCCAAAAACCTGCAGGGTTGCAGACCTCCAGGACCGGAATTGAGTAGCTCTGCCCTATACAGTGTTATAAGGCACCTTACTAGGCACGTCATAAGGCACGTTACAGGGCACCTTACTAGGCAAAGTACAAGGCACGTTACAAAGCACGTGCCTTGTACTGTGCCTACTAAGGTGCCTTATAATGTGCCTTATGACATGCCTTGTAACGTGCCTTATAACACGCGTTAGCCTAAGGCGCCTTGTAACGCGCGTTAACTGACACAGCTTGCCATAATGATGCACCACCCATTCCCTTATATGGGAATCCAGGGAACCTAACGCGGGGAACGTTACCACAGTTTATTAAACATACCCCTAAGACTCCAGAATGTGTGATTGCCAGTGAGGGAGGATGAAATGAGAGAATTTGTATTGGAAAGTGAGTGTGTGAATTGAGGAGGGAAAGTTAGCCACTTACCCTTTCCCCCTTCCAATATGGAGAGATACAGAAAATTTGCAGGTCTACTTCAGGTCCCACTGGCTTTATCTCCAGTATCGCCACATAGAGATCCAGGTAGAAGGGAAGCCTCAGAAGACCAGCCTCTTGAGGCTGACTTGGACCTATCAAGAACATAAGATGTACATTTTGAGTCAGACCAGTGGTACATGGAAGCCAGCATCCTGTCTCTGAAAGTGGCTCATCTGAGTTATGTAGAAAAATCTGGATTATCCCTTCCCTGTTCCATTCCCAACCATAGCAAGTGGTGAGCCCCATGTCTACCTGTCCTCCAGAATCTTGTCCAAACCTTTTTAAATCCAGCCTTAAGTAGACTAAACTGAGAACTTGCATATATAGGGTTAACATGGGGTAGAATAGCTTGCTATGTGCATCTTAAAAGGTATCACAGCAGGAGAATACCACCATCAAGTCAGGACTGAAATCACAGTCTTCTTACTGGAACTTAACCTCTATGCCATAGACTTGGCCCTGAACCAGAGAGGATATTCCTGTGGCTGTTTTGATTTAGATGTCATAACAGACAGACTGAGGCAGTCCATGTTGCATCTATGAACTGGAAACCCAGCTATCTTGAAAGAAACAGGCACTATAGTAGAAAAAACTAAAACCAGGACTGGCTCAGCTTACTGCTTGTGACATGGACCTATATAGTCACCTAGTTTAAGATGACTGAGATAAAATTCTGAATTCTGCCATGTGGGAATGAATGGCACTCTGTGATCTAACAAACAGTTGTGTTTAGCAAAAACGGACTCCTTTTTCTTCTCTAGCCAAGTTTAGAAAGTATTTCATGTTCAGAGAGCTGTCCCATGAAAATATTTCAAAAAGTGATTGATGTCAGTGGTGAGTTTCCAAACGGCCACCCATGGTGATTTTAAACTTTACATGGCAGCAGGAGGTTCTCTTCAAGGCAACCGTCTCTTTGGCCAAAATAGCAGTGAAAGTGGCTCAAAGCCAACTCTTCCAAATGGCCCTTTTCAGATAACTTTATTAAAAATGTGTAATGGCCTCTTAGTCCTAGCAGCCATCCATTTCATTGCTGTTTCTCTATCCGTCTGTTCTATTTAAGTGCTCTCTTCTTCATTAAAGGTGCTCTGGCCAGAAACACTTCCTTGCAGCCCCAGAAAATGTACTTACAAAGGCAATATCTGCTTTGTTTAATTTCACGGTTTTTATTTTAAACATTCATTTGTGGTTTTTCTTTGTTTTGTTCTAGTAACAGTTAACTTGTTCTATTCACAGGTGATGACCCAGTCGGGGAAAAGACGCCATTATTTTTCAAATAACCGAAGATTTGAATCATTAGATTTAGCTTTCTTGAAAACATTGGCTTCCGGTACTATGCTAGTGCAATCATTTTTGTCCCTATGGAGAAAAAAGAATACCACTCAGTATTAATCCTTGCATAATATGTGCAAAGTGAACCACAGAAGGACGCCATTTATCTGAAACGGTCAGGGACGACACCGTGCCAAATAATAGATCTTTCGGGATAAAAAGAGCAAAGCGCTTGCACTGGAAAATAGGTCAGGGGCTATTACAAATCCAATACTGCTTCCATCATAGCACTGGAGCCTTGTGCAATAACCCTTATTGAGTTACTAACTGTTGTAAATTCCTATTTGACATTTTAGAGTGTGTGCCTTCAAATTAAGATTGGATCCTGCATCGGTAAATGATGCTTTCCGGTATAGAAATGATTAACAGAAATTTTATAGTACTTTTGTCCATCAATGCTTTCTTTGAATAATATGGTGACAAGAATGGGGTACAATGTGGGAAGACAGGAAGGGAACCTCACCAGAAATATTCCAAACCATGCCTGCACCTGACTTCCTCTGGAGTTTCTGCTTATTCAGCTTGAAGGAGGTCACGTAAGTGCATCGTCTGCCTGAGGCAAAGTTTGCTCCTGTGAACCGCAGTCACTCACAGAGACAAGACGCCTCACAAGAGTCCTCAGGGGTAAAATATTCTTTAAAATGGATCAGCAATTTTTGTTTTGTTATAAAGTATTTATTTTCTGTATAGTTAGTGCTAGAGCTGAGACCTTGGATCTAACTGATTCATGCCTGTTTAATTTATTTTATCCACTCCAATTTCACTGAAAAGACATTAGCAGTGAAGTCAATAATGCTTTTATTGGATCCCCTACACTGCCACTGGAACAAATAAATATACACTCGGGCAGATGAGCTTTTATTACTGCAAACAGATTTTAATTCAAACCAGCATCATACAGTTTTTAGAGCAATAAAATTTAGCTTTTCCAATACTTTTGCTCAATTTTTTTTATCAGAATGATATATATTTATCACAGGTAACAGATTTCTATTAAGTCAACTGAAACCATCTTATCTTTTAAACCTCTGGTCAATTGTGGGATTCGATTACAAAACCTGATGCGTTTTTGAATCGAGCTTCAGAATTTCTATTGAACTTTATTAAATAAATGATATCTATAAATCCAGTGCCTCTGCCCCTGCTCTGCACAAAGGGAACAGTCTTTTACAAACCCTAGCTTTTCAGTTTAACTATGCAAGTAGTATGCTTGCCCTGTGAGTCCACTTGAATGCATGGAAATAAAGGACAATGCACAAAAAGTTATACAAAGTAGTACCTTTTTGTTGTATTAATCTGAAATGTATATGTTCCTTATCATACCAGAAACAGAGGTGCTGGCCCCCTGCGTAGTTAAACATCGTTAAATGTAGATTGATATCTTAATCCAAAATTATTTAAACAATAGCAATTGGATGGCAGATCTTTCTTGACTCTCATGGTTCAGCTAGAAATTTTTGACAAATCCAATTTCTTAAGGCAAAAATAATATCTCACAGCAAGTTGATAGAATTATTATTCATTCTCTTGAAGAAGATCCCCTTGAGCAAAGCACAGATTCTGGAAGGGGGCGATGTCTCCATACAGATTAAATCTGAGCATACTGTAACAGTAATGAACCTCACTCCTATGCAAGAGTATATTGGGTAGGATCTAAGGGGTATGTTTACTAAACTGTGGTAATGTCATTTGCGTTAGGTTCCGCGGTAAAGGTACAGATGCCCATATAAAGGCATGGGCGGGGCATCATTATGGCAAGCATGTCAAGTAACGCGCGTTATAATGTGCGTTATAAGGCACTTTATAAGGCATGTTACAAGGCACCTTCCTAGGCACAGTACAAGGCACGTGCCTTAACGTGCCTTGTACTGTGCCCAATAAGGTGCCTTGTAACATGCCTTGTAATGTGCCTAATTAGGAGCCTTATAACGATTGCTGGCAACTGTGGTGAGGGTACTATGGGCTGGCAGCATGGATCTGCAAAGATATGACTGTCACAGGTAAGCAAAATATCTGCCTTGGACAGGAGGGAACAACAAGGAACTGAACCCATGACCTCCACCTAGAACGTCAGTGTACTAACCAGTAGGCTATACCTCTATGGCTTGTTGCATAGCAATGGCTGAGTACAGAAGGACTGCAGGTCACTGCACAAACCGTCTGCTCTGTGTGCCAAGATAGGGTAACCCCGCCAGCACCCATGATGCATTGCACATGCAGAACAGCGGCCTACAGCTGACCACCAAATGGGGTCTGCACCTCTCCGGTACTGCAGCGTGGTAAGATGGACTGACAGTGCGTGATACTGGCACAGAGTAGCTACAGACCATGCCATTGTGCAGGCTCCATGTTCACCCTGAGAGATAGGATGGGCTCCCAGCACTAGGTCCACAGTACATGTGGTGCTAGAGATAGGTCCTGCTGTATATCCCTAACACTGCCAGTGTGTGATGGGTGTTCCCAGCAGTGCAACTGAAGGTACATCTGTTCTAGCTGTGTTCTGTAGTCACATGTGGCCCTGTGGGATGGGACACCACCTAAATTAGTGCGTACCCGGTGTTAAGGAGTGGCTGCCATGGGTACTTGTTATCAGGGTAGGGGGGTGTCTAGACTTGCATGAGGGTGATGCAGTACTGCCACTATGGGTCTAAGTGGTATGTGCTGTATACCCCAAGGGGGCCACAATCACCCCTTTTGTAGATGCCTGTACCCTACAGCATGGCTGCAGTACCAGCAACCACAGTCCTGCTGGTGGATGACAGCCCTCCAGGGCTGCTGGGCCAGTGCCATACCTGTGACCATTGCAGACCAGCAGTGATGCTTGGGGTAGGAAGGGGAAGGCTCAACTGCCCCACGCCATGGTCTGCCATTCATCAACAGATAGCACAGTCAGACTGCACCTGCAGCATCCTACAAGGTGTTCCCACCATGCACAGGCAAACTGCAGACAGTCCACTAACCAGTCCATAATTTATTTTTATTTATTTATTTATTTGAACATATTTTTATACCGCTCCCTCCAGTGATCAGCAGCGGTTTACATTTAACAATTAAACTCTGCGCAGTTAGCAGTTACATATAACAGTAAGAGAATAACATTGAACATTGTAGTGTAACATTAATTTCAAATAATTCAAATAACTCATTATCTCAAACTATTTACATAATAGAAGAAAATATGTTAAAATACGTGTTATAATTTAACTATATACAGTGTTTATGATGAAGTACATGCAAGTAGGTTTACTGTTTAATTAATTGTGTATTTGGAGTTTCATATGATGTTTTGTGTAAAAATTTGCTCTATGTTATTTCTGTCTGATTGTAGTATTCTTGAAATAAATGTGTTTTAAGGTTTTTACGGAATGATGTGAGATCTTTGTTAGCTCTTAAGGTGTCAGGGAGTTTGTTCCATTGTGTGGGAGCTATGTTTGTGAATGCTCTATTACTAGTGTTTACTTTTACCTTGCAATGGAGAGAGGAGTTTGTAGTGTATTTAGATTGTGTGTACGCCTTTTCCGATTAGTATTAATGAGTGTGGCAAGGTAAGATGGTGCAATATTGTGTACTAACTTGAATGTTGTAATTATTATTTTGTATCTTATGCGTGCATGTATCGGTAGCCAGTGAAGTTCTCTTAGAATGGGTATGATGTGATCTGAGAAAGGTACGTTCATCAAAATTCGAGCTGTGACATTCTGTGCCATCTGTAGTATGTTTGTTGCTTTTTTAGGAAGTCCTTGTAATATGCCATTACAATAGTCCAGATGTGGAGTTATGATTGTTTGTATTATTGATCTAAAATCTGATATTTCAATGATATTGCGTAAGGGTTGTAAGGTTCTTATTTTGTAGAAGATAGTTCTGTTTAATAGTCTTAGATGGGTTTCCATGTTAAGTGTCATATCAAGGGTAACACCTAGGTATTTTAGTTCTTGTTTAGTGTTGTAGGTTTTATTATTTAGTATGATTGTGGGGGGGCTGTTTAAATTCTGGGTTTTTAAAGATAAACATTACTTCTGTTTTTTTATGGTTGATAAACATATTGTTTTGTTGGAGCCATAGTTGTGCTTCTTTAAGGCAAGTTTCTATGTGGCTGTAATCTGGGTTACATATATCCAGTTGCGTATAAAGCATTATGTCATCTGCATATAGATGATAGTCAATTTTGTGGTTTTGGAATATTGTGCAGATGGGTCTTAGATATAGGGGTATGTTTACTAAACTGCGTTAGTGCGATTCGCGTTAGGAGCTGCGTTAGAGACAGAAACCCCAAATAAGGACATGGGCGGTACATCGTTGCCAAGAACGCGCCGAGAACGCGCACTACAAGGCGCCATAAATGAACGAGCGCTACAGGGCACGTTACCGCGCGTTAATCTTAAGAAGGCGCGCAGACATACAATCACAGCAACAGAGCTGTAGTGCAATGGTTACATCACTGACTGATGGTACAGGGGTCAGGGGTTCAATTCCCCAGTGGGCCCAATGTATAAGGCTGGCTGAGGCAGCACCCTTTACATTTAAGTAGTGATTGTTGAGGCATTTGATATGTATTTTAATTTGTGCTGCCAGCAAACACGCCCTCACGGTGGCATAACCTAAGGTGCTGCATAAGGCACCCCATAACGCACTCCATAGGGCACATTATAAAGTGTACTGTCCGCCAAGGCACCCTATAATGTCCCCTATAGGACACCTTATAAGGCTGTGAACAAAGCCCTGGCTGGCTGCAGGACTGCACGTCGCCACACAAACTGTCTGCTGTGGTTACCAGGATAGGGTTAACCCACGTGTATCCATGATGCACTGCACATGCAAATCAGCAGTCGAGAGATGGGCACAAGATTGGGTATGCACTCCCACAGCACCTCGGCCAGGTAGGGGGAACAGACCGTGTGTGGTACTGCCACAGAGTAGCCACAGACAGTCACATTGTGCGGGTACTGTGCCCACCCTGAGGTTGAGGTGGGGTGCCCAGCACCAAGTCCACAGCACCATGCATGGCTGAACTATGCCATGCTGCAGGTCCCCATCAGTGTGTGATAGGTAGTTCTGTTAGACACACCTAGGATACATCTGTGCCCTGCTTTATGTCTCGGTCATGTCTAGTTCTTATGGGTGATGATGCACCCAAAATAGTGCATATCCTGTGTTGGTGCCATGGTTACCTGCTGTAGGTGAAGGGGGGGTGGTATGGACCCATGGGCAGCCCATGTACCACCAAACAAACCACCCTCTGGGGCTCAGGGTGGGAAACAGGATCACCCACCCATAGATCCACAATCTACCACCATACAATGGTAGCTGGAGAGGGGACCATCAACCCCAGTCCTGCTGTGGAACAGACAGAACGGTACACATCTGTAACACAGTTACAGACAGAAGGCCTGGAAATGCTCAGCTGCCCCCCACCATTATCTGACATTCCCCAGCAGCAAGCCTCCAGCCGCTGCACCCTGCAAGGTGTTCCAGCAAGACACATACTAGCTGCAGACAGTCCACCAGCTAGTCCATAGTGCATGGTCCTGGAGGAGCTGCATGTACCCAGAACGGGGATGTCAGCATACACACCAAGCAGATAAGTCAGTGATAGGGCCACAAAAGAAAACCCATATATATCACATGAAAAAAGTACTGTAGAGCACTATGGGGGAACCTAGCCATGCCATGGTCACTGCTCAGTCAGGGTGAGAGTGACCGCCCAGCAGGACATGCTATGGCCACCCTGTCCGTGCAGGTGGTACCGGGCACTACAATGTCCGAGCCATTGCCCTATGCCCTGTGCAGATGCGGCCAGGCCAGGCCACCCTATCCAGGCTTTTCCCACAGTACCTTGCTCCTCATTATGCACATTGGCAGGCCAATACTGGCAACAGTGCTAGCAGTGTGGGCTGTGGAGGGTGTTGGCAGCCACCACACACTGGATAGACAGACACACACTCCCCACACCTATGCCAGCATTGTGCAACTATAGAGGTGTTGGGCAGCCCAGGCCACCACACCAGTCCTGGGCACAGGGCAGGCATGGCTATGGTACGCAATACTGTAGGAGTCACTCCCCAGGTTGGTAAACACTGTCAGACACAAGACCTGTAGCACACTCCACAGACATCAGAAAGGTTGCTATGATGCAGCTCACTCAGAATATTGTACTTAACCAAGGAATTGCTATCTGCCAGTAATCATAGCAACCTCTTTAAAGATGTGTACCATATTCCCAGGTTTAGGGTGGCATTACTAAGGTATGCAAGTGCTAGTATTGGGAGATGCACGCAGAGCCCAGAGTCCTGCCTTTCCAGGAGGATTTGGATAATGGGGCCTGTGGGTGCGGGTGTGTCTGCCCCTGTTGGCTGCCGCTCTACGGCAGAGGTTCCCAACTCCAGTCCTGCGGTGCCAAACACTGTTCGGGTTTTCATGCTGTCCCTCATGAATATGCATGAGATACATCTGCATACCATGGGGGTAGCGCATAGAAATGCAACACAGGCATCTTTATTAGAGGCAGCATGGAACCGGAATGGTGTTTGGCCCTCCAGGACTGCATTTTGGAGACTCTGCTCTAGGTAATGTGCATGTATATGGTGTCCCTCCTCTGTAGGGTAACATGTGGGTATCTTGGGCATGCATCTGCAATATAGGTGCTGTCTGTATTAGCACATTGTAGTAGTGGGTAAAATATGGGGACTGGGTTGGCAGGAACCACAGCTGGGACTTGAACCTGTGACCCTCTGCTTCTGAATACACTGGTTTTGTGCACTGCACCACTATGTTATCACAGAGATGGTGCATTCCTTGTTGCCACAGAGTCTGTACATTCCTTGGTGATACCATGACTGTTCGTCAGACAGGGCCCGTCTGTTGCAGTACACGGCACCCACCTACACAGGGCTAGGCCACGGTCTGCTCTGGGCAGCTGCCACTGCCCCCTCCACCACCAGTATCCCTCAGCCACCATGCTGACATGCCCTTCTGCTGGTGGAGCTGGTGGTGCGCAGTCTCAGGCCATCCAGTGTGCAGGTAGGCAGCTGCCTATGGTGCGGGTTCTGGGGTAGGGGTGCCTGCATAGACGTCCATGCTCCCCCCCAGCCCCGCCTGCCATTGTTCCGTGCCCTTGGGGGTTGCTGTTGGGTACTATCCCCTGTGACACTTTGGGAAACACGCTCGTGCCCATGTTGGGCCTTCAGCAGTTGCTGTCTGGCTGCTCCACTGTTTCAGCATTCATATGGGCCACCTAGGCATCACCCTAGTCCGCACTGTGGCCCAGCTCCACCACAGCATGTGCCGCCTGCGGCCCTCTGTATCCCCTTCTCCGGCATCTGTCCAGTTGCCGTTCCGACATGCCCGCCCTGATGTTGCGGGACATGTGCATGCCATAGGAACCCTGTCCGATGGGGGGGAAACCCTGAGCAGCGCTATTTCACTGTGGGCCCATTCACCTTGTATGGGGACGGAGTATAGACCCTTCCACGATTTATATCTGTTCTATGGAGCTTACTCGGGGGGGGGGAGGGGTTGATGTTTCTCATTGATACCACTATTGGCCAGCTTGGTTATTGTTTCTTTCCAGTTTGTTGGGGTCATTTTCAGTGTTTCTGTGCCCATTTGTTCTGTGCACATGTATCACATGTATCACACTTATCACTTTTTTTTTGTTTCCCTGCCTGGGCTGTACATTGCTGACACTGAAATGGTTTCTCTCCCCTGTAATGTGCATTTAACGGCAGGTTTTCATTCGTGTTGGAATTCAGCTCTGAAAATCAGCGCGTTAGTGTGAAGGGAGCCTCTCCCCGCCCACTCTCCGCCCATTGACCCCTTCTCTCCGCCCCCTCTCCACCTTCTGCGGTGTTTTACCGCGCCGCGGGGCATTATGATGCGCTAACGATCGTTAACGTTACATAACGCGCGTTATTCATGATTACCGCAGTTTAGTAAACATACCCCATAGGTTAAATAGTATGGCAGATAATGCTGAGCCCTGTGGAATACCTTGTGTCTGTGGGAAGGTATTAGATAGATTTTTATCAAAGTATACTTGTTGTATCCTATTAGATATATAGGAAGTGAACCATTTTAAGGGGGTTCCTATTATTCCTATTGATTCCAATCCCTTTATAAGGGTGTTATGGTTCACTGAATCAAAGGCTGCTGTTATGTCAATGAAAATTAGGATAAACATTTTCTTGCAGTTTTCAATGCCTCTATGAAGTTTATCAAATAGTACGAGTTGGAGTGTTTCTACTCCATGCGATTGTCAAAAACCATATTGTTGAGCATCTAGTGCATTTGTGCTATCTATATGATTTTGTAATTGGTATTGTATGGTTTTTTCAATGATTTTGGCTATGAATGCATGCTCACAGGGGAACACTTCACCCAGAGGTGGGATGCACAGCACAGACACCAAGCAGGTAACCCTGTGATTGGGCCCCAGCACAAGAAACACACAGGTATCACTGGAAACAAATAAGATGTAGCATAGACATGCCATAGTCATTGCGCCGTCAGAGTGAGAGTGACCCCCCCCCCCCACCCTGTCCATGCAGATGGTGGTCGAGCACTACAGTGTCCCAGCCATTGCCCTCCACCCTGTGTAGATGCATCCTGGCCAATCCGCCCTATCTGGGCCATACCCACAATACTTTGCTCCTCATTATGCACATTTTCAGGCTAATGTTGGAAGCAGTGTGAGCAATGTGGGCTCAGTGAGGTGTTGGCAGACACAAAACAATGGAGAAACATACACACACTCCCACTCCTATCTCAGCATTGTGCTTAGATGGAGGTGGTTGACAACCCTTCCAGCTGCACTGGTCCTGATCACAGTGCCAACATTGCTAATCTGTGCAGGGGGTAGTAGTAGTGCTCTGGTGATAACTGCAGCTCTGTGCTGGGGCCAACAGCCTGAAACTCCATGAAGCTGTGGATAGTGGAGCCCTTTCTTTCTTTCTTTACATACATTTTCTTATATACCACGCTATTCCACATCAGTGCGGTTTACATTGAACAACAAACTTACACATTTCAATTGGTTGATCTGTGTTTACAATTAACAGGTACTCAAACTTAGATCAAAACTTGGGTAACTATTTGCATCTGTACAATCTAGTATTAAAGAATCCTTTTGTACTGCATCGGTTAGCTAGTTGATGGGGCTATTGTGGTACTGTCTTCTGGGTAATACAAGAGGAAGAGGTGATGTTTTAAAGCTTTCCTAAACTGGGCTAGATCAGTGATTGTCCGGATGCTGGTTGGGAGGGTGTTCCAGCATCCTTGTGAGCGGGTGTCTGTACCCCTTGTGCACCACTGCGTTGGGGATTGCCCATGTTGTTGTGGCTGCAGTGTGGGCTAAAGCTATGGGGAGATGCTCTGCAGGATCCACAGATGGGACCTGAACCTCTGACCCTCTGCTCTTGGACATGCTGGCTGAGTGTACTGCACCACACTGTTGCTACGGCAGTATAGTGGTCCCTGGGGCTACCTTATGTTCCTCGGCCAGACCTATTGTGTTGCACTGCACACCACGTACTGGTACAGGGCATGGCCTAGGTCCACTGCAGGCGGGTGCCACTGCTCCCTCCAGTACAATCACCCACCCCCTCTGCCATGCCGCCATGACCATATGCTGTCAGTGCCGGTGGTGCGCCATCCCAGGCCATCCAAGGGGCAGGTAGGCGGCTGCCTAAGGTGTGGGTTCTGGGGGAGGGGTGCCTACATAGATGTCCACGCTTCCCCAGGCACTGCCTGTCAATGTTATGCGCCCCTTGGGGTTCCTGCTGGGTAGTGTCTCCTGGATGGGACACTGTGGGCCACAGACTCATGGGCATGTCTGACCCTGGTCAGTTGCTGTCTTGCTGGTTTCCATTTTCTGCGTTCCTATGTGCCACCTCGGCAACCACCTATTCCACCCTATGCCCCAGTAGCCCCCACTGCAGGTCCCGCATGCACCCCCCATGCCCCATTTGCACCATCACCATAGTGGTTTTTCATACCAGGGCACTATGCTGTTGCTACAAATGGAGCACTGCTATCACCTTTCTTGGGCTCCCTGTCTATGCTGTACATTGCTGACACTGAAATGGTTTCTCTCTCTTGCAAATGTGTGCTAACGCCAGGTTTTCAGTTGCATTAGGATTCAGCCCTTACTTTCTCCGCGTTAGTGTGGAAGGGGCCTCTCCCCGCCCACTCCCCGCCCATTGACCCCTTCTCTCCGCCCTTTTCTGGACTTACCACGGCCGGGAACGTTAAGGCGCGTACCCCTTAACGTAGCCACTGCTACGTTACTGCAGTTTAGTAAACATAACCCTAAGTCTCTTGAATTTACTGCTAGTGCTCGCCTTAATGCTTACATCATGCCAAAGAAAGCTGTCTGCTGGGGTTCATAGGATGTAATAGGTATAGGCAATCGATCAAGGTGTGCTTTGAAATTGTTTTTAATCAGACCAGGCATGATGGAAAATGGAGGGGATTTTGGGGGCACCTAATGTTGCCAGTTGACCCCCATTATAAATTTAAATAATGATTTGGGTGAGGAAATTTGGTTGCTAGTCAGGTATTGATACATTAAGCATTTGTTAATTAAACTGAGGGTATTTTTTTGTTGTTTAAAAATGTTTCTTACGTGTATTGTATGAGTCAGTATGTCTTTCTATGTATTTTGTTTAGTGATACATTTTCATTTCATTTATTAGATTTAGCAGATGTTAACAAAGCTTATAGCAACTTTCAAATAGAAGTACTTCAGCCATAAAATAGATGGGCCCACTATTCAGCGTCGGCGAGAAGTGCTGTTAAAGCGGCCAGCTGCCAGCACTGAATTTTCGACTCAGATGTTCAATGCTAGGGCCATATACACGCTCTAACACTGAACATCCAAGATGCTGGCCTGCCACAAAGCTAATCGGACAGCTGTGATATTCAGCCACTGCCCAGTTAGCTTCTGCGGCGAACGTTAAGCCAGTGTTTCCTGTGCCTGACTTTCGCCACATGTCGCCAACCAGGCAGTGGCTCAATATCACCGCTGCCTGATTAGGAATGGGTGCCACCATGGATTCCCCCTGCACACTCTGATGCTAATGGGTTAGCATCGAGACGTATAGCAACAGCACCCACGGAAATTCAGTGGCACTATGGGGCATGTTTACTAAACATTCCTAACGTGCGAGGCCGCGGTAGTGTCCTGTGCCATATAAGGAGTGGGTGGTTCAGGCCGAAAAAGGAAAAAAAAAGACCGTATGTGTGCGCGTCGCGTTAATGTGCGGGGCCCACATTAGCGCGTGGGAAGGCTAAGTGGGGCGCAGCTGGGCACATATGTGAACAGAGCCGTAGCACAACGGTGAAGACAATAACCAATGGTGCAGGGGCCATGGGTTCAATCCCCCAGTGTGTGCAGCCCAAAAAGGCAGGCTGAGGCACCACCTTGAATGTGGAAATGTGTGTCAGGAGGCAAAATAATTTTGGGGCGGCATAAGGCGGCGCACTGTTCATTGTGGGGCGGCATAAGGCGGCGCACTGTTCATATTGGGGCGGCATAAGGCGGCGCACTGTTCATTGTGGGCAGCAGGATGCGGCGCGCTGATGGCCACAAGGCGGCGTGCTGATGCTAAAGCAAAGGAACACAGCCACAGCACAATGGTTAAGACACTAACCAATGGTGCAGGGACCAGGGATTCAATCCCTCACAATGCCCATTGAAAAAGGCTAGCTGAGGCGGTATATTTTATGTTGTGGAGTGCTTTAGGAGGCTTTTTAATTCTATTTTGTGATAACTACTAGCAAACGCACTCTCACAGCATGTTAACATAAGGCGGACCATAAGGCACATGTTACAGTGCACCGTCCGCCAAGGCACCCTAGAATGTCCCCTATAGGGCAGCATGTATGTTGCGACACAGGATAATGTATAGTGCACCCTATATGGATGCCACCATAAAGTGCCCTATAGGGCGCCCAATAAAGCACCCTCAGAGGCACCTTATGGGTACAGTACGCTGAGGGTGTTATTGCAGGCATCAACATATGTACAGTAAATGTAAAAAATGCTTTGGAAAACCCTATCACAGAACCCCACTGTGGGTATGAACCCATGACCTCTGGCTGCACAGGCAGTGGCGTAACCATTGGGCTACACCTCTATAGCTGTAAGCAAGCTCCTGCCTGGCTGCAGATAGCCTGCACGTCACATCACAGACAGTCTGCTGGTGTAAACAGGATAGGGTTAGGCCACCCATACCCATGATGCACTGCACATGCAAATCAGCTGTCCACAGATGCACACAAGATGGGAACTGCACCCCTAAAGCTACCCAGCCTGGTAGGGGTAGGTGTCCTTGTGCACCCACACAGCACCTCGGCCTGGTAGGGTGCCCTGAGTGGGTGGACAAACGGCAAAGAGTAGCTAAACACCATCACATTGTGCGGTTACTATGCCCACCCTGAGTGTGTGATGACGCGCCCAGGACCAGGTGCACAACTCCTTGCATGGCTGAATGTGGCCATGCCAGAGCTCCAAAGCAGCAATAACCTGTGAAATAGGTAGGTGCTGCGTAAACATCTTGGAGATCGCTGTCTGCCACAGTTAGTGGTAACACCCCCCTGCACTGATGGCAGTAGAGTCAATCATCAACCCCAGTCCTGCTGGGGAAGTAGAACACCCACCCCCCCCCGGGCAGTCCAAGCAGCTCCACACACATCCATAACACAATATCAGACAGACATTAGGCCTGGATATTCATAGATGCACCCCACCACTATCTGATATTCACCTGCAGCAAGCCATCAGCCACTGCACCCTGCAAGGCACTCCATAAAGACACATACCATCTATGCTCAGTCTGCTGATTGGTCCTGATGGAAATGCATGCACCCACAACTGGGGTGGCAGCACACACAAGCAGATAAGTCAGTGAAAAAGCCCCAACAGGAAACCCATACATATCACAAGAGAGAAACACAATACAGCACTATGGGTGTGCCTAGCCATGCTGCCATCACTGCACACTCAGGGTGAGAGTGATCCCCCAGCAGCACATACAGAGGTCCCCCTGTCTGTGTAGGTGGTGGCCAGGCACTACCATGTCCCTGCCAGTGCCCTATGCCCTGTGCAGCTGCATCCTGGTCAGCCCACCCTGTCTGAGATATACCCATGGTCCCTTGCTACTCATTATGCACATTAGCAGGCCAATACTGGCAACAGTGCTGGCAGTGTGGGCTGTGGAAGGGGCTTGCAGCCAGCACCCACTGTATAGACAGACACACACTTCCACACCTATGCCAGCATGGTGCTACTATTGAGGAGGTAATTAGCCTTGGCCACCAAACCTGTCCTAGGCACGGCAAGGCATGGATATGGTACGCAGTACTGCTGGGGGTCACTCCCCAGGGTGGTAAACACCGTCAGAGGCCAGTCCTGGAGCACGCCCCGCAAACACCTAACAGATTGTTCTGATGGGGTCAACTAGCAGTATGTGCGTAACGTATGGATATCTATCTGCCAGTACTCCTAGCAAACGTCTCAGAGCTGTGTACCGTATACCTCAGGTGTAGGGTGACATTGCTAAGGTATGCAGGTGCTAGTATTGGGAGATGCACGCAGGGTCCACTGTTCTGCCTCTCCAGGAGACATTGGCCAATGGGGCCTGTGGGTGTGGGTGTGGGTGTGTCTGCCCCTGTTGGCTGCTGCTTTACGGCAGAGATTCCCAACCCCAGTCTAGGTCTGCATCACACTGTTCGTGTTTTCCTGCTGTCCCTCATGAATATGCATGAGCTACATCTACATGCCATGGGGGTGGTGCATAGATATACAGCACAGGCATTTGTATGAGTGGCAGCATGGAACCTGACTGGTGTGTGGCACACCAGGAATGCATTTGGGAGAGTCTGCTCTAGGTACTGCCCCTGTTCATGGTGTCTGTGCTCAGTGGGGTAAAAGATAGACGTATTACCATTGCATATGTCCTCGACACGAAAGGTGTGTCCTTACTATCACTGTGTAGGTCTGGGAAAAATATGTGGCTAGGATTGGTGGAAGCCCCAGCTGGGCTTTGAACCTGTGACCTTCTGTTCTTGCATGCACTGTCTGTGTGCACTGCACCACCATGTAGCCACAGATTGGCTGGTTTCCCTGGAACGTCCATGACTGTGGATCCGGCAGGGCCTGTCTGTTGCAGTGGACTGTGCCAGCCTGCACATGGCTAGGCCTCTGTCTTCTGTGGCTAGCAGCCACTGCCCCCTGCACCACATGTACTCGTCCGCCAACATGCTGGCATGAGCTGCTCTCAGAAACAGCAGATGACCAGATTGCAATGTGGCAGTACGGGACTGCATTTGGGGGATTTGGCTGTAGGTAATGCCCATTGTTGTTGTGTTTTTGCAGTGTTGTGTAAAATATGGGTGTTTTCCCCATGCTTATGTTCCCTGCAATACAGGGGTGTCTGCGCTATCTTTGTTTAGTGGTGGGTAAAATATAGGGGCTGGGCTGGCATGTGCCCCAGCTGGGATTTGAACCTCTGACCCTCTGGTTCTAGAGGTACTGGCTCTGTCTGCTGCACCACACTATGGCCACAGAGACAATGCAGCCCCTGGAGGTAGTATACCTGGCAGGATGGAGTCACAAACCCTGCTCTACGCATTTTTACTGTGGGCCCATGCACTCTGTCTGGTGACAAACGTGCACATAAACCCCGGAAATGACCACAGACACTGGGGAACAATATATCACCACGCTGGGCAAAAGTGATATTAATGGGCAACCATAGCAAACACTCCCAGGAAAGCTCCAAAAAGGACATTTGTTTTGGATGAGTCTCCGCACCGTAGACCCTTCCAATATTCATTTCTTCTTTATGGAGCTTTCCTGGGTGTGTTTTCTATATTTGCCCATTACTATAACTGTTCCCCAGCTGCATTACTATTTGTGATATTTTTGTTGTGGTCACTTTCTATTTTTATTTTCACTTTTGTGCTGTGCACATGTATCACACTGCTCACGTTTTGCTGGTTTCCCGAATTTGCTGTACATTGCTGACGGAAATGGTTTCTCTTCCCTTTAAATGCCCTCTACCGCGAGTGTTGTGATAAGGAAGCTTATCATAGCTCAGGTAGGAGCTATAGAAAAGATGATGTGACTCTGAACAAGCAACCTGTCAGTTCTGGTAGAAGCAAGAAAACAGAGTTTTCACATAAAAGACTACCAGTCCCAGAATGCACCAGGTTTCCAGCAGCCATGAGAGGGGCTGAAGTGAGAGAATGTGTGTGCAATCAAGAGAGCTATGAGGTAATCCCTAAGCACTCATCTCAAAGGGCAGGGCCTGATTCAACACAGCTGCGCTGTGTTAGGGAGCAGCACACATTAGGACAGAATAAGAATAGAGCTTTTTCTTCAGGAAACAGTTACTACAAGCTCCAGCCCAGTTTCAAGAAGAGCTTGAGGGAGAGCTTCAGCAACTGCTACAGAGGGAGGAAGAGATACAGAGACAGCAACGGCTACGAGCTCAAGCACCAGTATCACCTGGAGAAACAGAAGCCAAGCCAAGCAGATAGAGAGAGAAGGAAACTCTCTGGAAGGAAGAGAAGAAAGGCCATTGGAAGGTCTGGGAGATTCCAAGGCAGTACTCATACTGGGAGGTATTCCAAAAGCCAGCAGAGTCCATTGGACTGGATTCAGCCAGAGGAATGGAGTGGCAGAGATAGGAATCACCAGTGGCTACCTGGAAGAGAGAAGACTGCATGTGGAAGGGACTTTCAGACCAAGGCCAGAAGGTATGTGAGAGGAGATCCAGTGTCCAGGGATCAAGATTGGAAGGCTGGACATCAGAATTGGATTACATATTGGCCAGGCTATACAGAGAGGAATAATGATAGCAGGAGAGGCTCAGGTATGAACACTGATCCAGACCCTATCTATAATAGAGAATGGCAGCAAGGGAATAAGCATTCTCATGATAGTGCCTTAATGAAAGACTCATCTGTGCCAATGTATGATATTGACCCTATGATTGTTGATGCAGGGGGAAATACAGCAGATGAAACTATTTACATGGACTGTTCTTTATCTAAATGCTAGCCTTCTGTGAGCAAACACATCAGCCATCACAAAGAAACCTAACTTTGTTCTTTATTTCCACTGCAAACAGCTCTTAAAGCAGGATTTGGGCTCACACAGTAGCAGCCAGCCAGCTAAAGGCTTTCAGCTGGTCCATTGATAGTAATTAGGGCTGCACCTGATTGTGTGTGTGAGCAAGGGAGAATCACTGCTGAGATCGGCGTGGAAAATAAGCAGAAGTTAACCTAACCAGCAAAGTTTATTCTTTACTTTGTGCCTTTGTATTTGGTAATTACTTGCTAAGAAAACATTAGCTAATTGCCTGACAAGCTGAAGGTTGTTTTCTGGTTTACTTTGTGACTTTTTGTTATCCATTTTAAACACTGCAAGCAAGTAACCTCATTTATAGTGCTATCAAGCATACATGTGCTGGGTGAATTAAACCCCATCAATAAAAGAAGTATTTTATTGATCTTACCACTTGGTTTCACAACTCAAATTATTGTCATCAGCTGTGTTTGGGAGATTGTGTAAGTTCTCACCCTAGGCAGCCGTCTGACAGTGTTTCACTCGCGGTAGTTTTGCTTTGGGATTCGGCCCCGATAATGTGCGGGGAGCCTCTCCCCTCCCCTTCCCCGCCCATTAAACCCGTCTCTCCGCCCCTCAGGAACCTTCCTCCGCCCTCCGTTAGCCGTTCCACGCCTCTATCGGACATTTGCGGGCCCGTACTTGTGCGGGGCACGTTATTGTGCCACGCACCTGTGCGGGGGTGACACGCACGATTGCGGGGCGTTTAAGTGCTCTTAAGTACCGCTTTTAGTGCGCTATTTTGCGGTGCGCAAATTAGCGGTTTTTAGTAAACATGCCCCTATGTGTCCAGTGGCACTATAATGGTGGCATCCATGGATATTCAACAGGTTAGTGCCGATGATTATCCCTCAGAACAGCCTTTAGACAGGTTGCAGGCGTGCAAACCGTGTAAATGCATTTGAATATCCCTCTGATATTTTAATGAAGATTATGAATTTAAAAAGATGTATTAATTTTGGATAAATAAATAAATCAATCAAAATATTAAATCAACGTAATCAAAAGTATATAAAAATTACACAGGTACACTACCAAAAAACTGCCTCCAGTTTTGCAACTGATTCCTATAGATTTTGGGGTGCTGAATCCAGGAAAAATAGCCAAAATGTTCCATCACGTCACGTTTTCTTGCAAAATTAGATTTCTTACCCATATAAGGAATGTTCACATAATTTCTTTTCAGCCGACTGCAGTTTATTTTCTTGGCCCAAAATAGAGGTTGTAATGGTTAACTAACTAGAAACACTCCCTCATGATATTTTAGAGTGTTTTGTATTCATTTTTTACATTAACAGGACAATTGGGAGGCGGGGGGCTAAATCCAGTACTCGCGCTGGCGCATGTACTTTCCTGTTCGCCTCGCCTCGTTCGCTCGCTCAAACACGGTGGTTGCGACATGAACGTTCCTGTCAAATTTCAGTTTCTTGCAAGTTCATTATTACCTTTTGTTTGCTCAGTCGTAATCCAGCTTTATTCCGAAGTGGTTCACTACAGTTGTAGTTTGCAGTGCTGTGTATTTGTGATGGCTCACAGAGCCAGAGGTTGCGTCAACTCTCCGGACAGTTTTTGTTTTATTTGTGGGGAATATACCGTGAAAAAGCGGCAGAGGAACATTTCTGCATTTATTAAAAAAGTATATTTCGCCTATTTCGGTTTGAAGTTAGGCGATCAAGACAAACCGTGGGCTCCTCACAAAGTGTGCAAGACATGTGAGGAAGATCTACGCTTATGGATGAAAGGTAAAAAACAAGCATTTTGTTTCAGAATACCTATGATGTGGCATGAACAAAGAGACCACAGCAGTGACTGCTATTTTTGCTCTTGCATTGTGAAGGGATATAACTTAAAAAATAAGAACGTAATAAGTTACCCCAACCTTCCATCAGCAATTAGGCCTATGCCTCATAGCAACGAAGTACCTGTGCCTGAACCACCAAAATCTTTGGATCATATTTGTGTGGACGGTTCTGATCATGATGAGACTCATCAGATGGCTTTTCCCGATGAGTCCAGTACTTCCGAGTTTGAAACTGAACCAGATCCGAAACCTGAACTTTTCTCTCAAGCTGAATTGAATGATTTAGTCCGGGATTTAGGACTCCCAAAAGATGCTGCCCAACTGCTAGGTTCTCGGCTTAAACAGAAAAATCTATTGTCACCAGGAACAACTTTTTATTGGTACCGCAACCGCGAGACACAATTTTTGAAGTATTTCAGCAAAGAGGAAGATTTGGTATTTTGCAACAATATATACGGAGTGATGGAAAAGTTTAAACTCAAGTATGATCCTACTGAATGGCGGCTGTTCATTGATTCGTCAAAAGACAGCATAAAAGGTGTTCTTCTTCATAATGGCAACACATTCGCTTCAGTTCCTATTGCTCACTCTGTTATTCTCCAAGAAAAATACGAGAATTTGGCCCAGATTCTTCAGAAGATTCGTTATGATGAGCATAAGTGGATGATTTGTGGAGACTTTAAAATTCTATCCATGCTATTAGGGCAGCAATCCGGTTTCACCAAATATCCCTGCTTCCTTTGCTTGTGGGATAGCCGGGCCCGCGACCTACACTGGGGGAAAAAAGACTGGCCAATTCGGGAGTATTTGAGACCCGGTGAGAAAAATGTTCTTCATGAGAGCTTGGTACCTCGTGATAAAATTCTATTACCACCTCTCCACATTAAGTTGGGTCTCATTAAGCAATTCATCAAGTCCCTTCCAAAAGATGGTGAGTGCTTTCGGTACCTTTGCTCAAAGTTCCCCCGACTTTCTGAAGCAAAGCTAAAGGAAGGAGTGTTTGTTGGCCCTGATATAAGGAAACTCATTTCAGATGGAGCATTCGCTGAAACGATGTCTGAGAAGGAAAAAGAAGCCTGGGATTCCTTCAAGGATGTTGTTCTCAAATTCTTGGGGAACAGGCGGGATGAGAACTATAAGGATATTGTTGCCAGGATGCTCAATGCCTTCAAAGAACAAGGCTGTAACATGAGCCTGAAAGTCCATTTCTTGCACTCCCATGTGAACTACTTTCCCGAAAACTTGGGGGCGTACAGTGAAGAACAAGGTGAAAGGTTTCACCAGGACATCAAGGACGCAGAGAGAAGGTACCAAGGAAGATGGAACACCGCTATGATGGCTGATTTCTGCTGGTTGCTGCTGCGGGAAACCCCAGATGAAAAATACGCCAAGCAGCGCACCAAGAGAAGCATTCGGGGGAAGAAGAAACGGGCCCACCAGGAGATTGATTGACCCAAGAATGACTTTAAAATCTAAACTGTGTTGACAAATATCGTGTTTTTACTAAACTTTGAAATAAAAATTTGCTAGTTATTACCACAGTGTCGGATCTCATTTATTAGAATTTTATTTTCACACCATCGGGTGTTTGTCTTCATGTATTGCAATGGTGCAGTTTGCGTTTTCTATTCTTACATACATACCTGTACAACATTTTTTGCACATTTCTTTGCTTTGCTTTGTGTCTAACCTCGCTCTTATATGCTCAATGTTTGTGCACATGTATGTGCTTGTTTTAAGTGCAGACAATTTTGCTACCATCACAGTGTGTTTTGTTGACATTACTCTATTCTTATGTGCTGCCTTGTTACAATTTTCTTTATTCTTATTTGAATAACTACTAAACAATTAGTATAAAGAATTCATCCAAGAAACTTTTATCTCGATCGCACTCAATCTGAAACGTTCACCTCAAACTGCTAACCCAATGTAGCAAAAAATCTGTACGTGATGGAGCAAATTGGCTACCAGATTTGGATTCAGCGCACCAAAAAACGTAAAATTCAATCGAAACATTAGAGGCAGTTTAAAAAAAATTTTTTTTAGTGTACCTGTGTTATTTTTATTTATGAATTACTATTTTTTATGTATTTATTTTTATATGGTAATCCTTTATACACTTTCCTATTTCTCTACAAATAGCTATCACAAAACAGACCTGGAGACCATCAAGCTTGTACAGTTGACAGCAGGGATAGATCCTGAGCTCGAGGAGTATAGATTAGAAACAATAAGACAGACTTAAGGGGCCAACTGGTCCTTATCCGCCATTGTTTACTGTTACTGTGTTTCTACGATATTTCTCTTACTGTTAGTTTTTAGAGTAAAAAGACATAATAGCTCACCTCAGCTATTACTGTAAGTGTGATTTATGTCATAAGGACAGTGCTATAGAGATGATGGGCCCAATTTTCAAAGGCATTTACACAGATAGCTGCCCTGGCTGTAATTTGCTTAGAGTCTTTTTTGGGCAAGCTGATGTAGATGATATTGCAATAATCAAGGCAGACCAAAGTCTATTAAACCCAGTATCCTGTTCCAACAGTGACCAATCCCAGACATAAGTACCTGTCAGGTTCCCAAAAGGATAGACTGATTCCACCATGCTTGTCTTGGGGTAAGCAGTGGATTTCCCTGGTCTTCTTTAATAATGGTTTATGGACTTTTCCTCCAGGATCTTGTCCAAACCTTTTTTAAACCCAACTCGTACTAGATCTCTGGTAACGAATTCCAGAGTTTGATTACGCGTTGAGTAAAAAAATATTTTCTCTTATTAGTTCTAAATGAGCTCTGTACCTTTTTTAATTCTGCTATATCCTTTTTAAGATATGACAACCAAAATTGCACAGAATATTCAAGATGCGGTCGCACGATGGAACAATACAGAGGCATTATAATATCCTTGGTTTTGTTCTCCATTCCTTTCCTTATGACTCTTCAAATTTTATTTGCTTTCTTGGCCACTGCTGCACACTGAGCAAAGGGTTTCAACATATCCATGATGTCTAAATCCTTTTCCTGGGTGGTCCTAATCTGGAACCTTGCATCATGTAACTGTAGTTTGGGTTGTTCTTTCCTACGTGCATAACTTTGCACTTGTCCACATTAAATTTCATCTGCCATTTGGACCCCCAGTCTCCCAGTTTTATCAATGCCCTTCTGCAATTTTTCACAATCTTCTTGTGTTTTAATAACTTTGAATAATTTTGGGTCATCCACAAATTTGATCACCTCATTCATTATTCCCATTTCCAGGTCATTTATGAAGATGTTAAAAAGCAACGGGCACAGCATAGTTCCCTGCTCTCTGCTTTCTATCTTTTAACCAATTCCTGATCCACAATAGTGCACTGCCTCCTATCCCATGATTTTTTAATTTCACCAAGGAGTATGTTTACTAAACTGCGTTAGTGTGATTCGTGTTAGGAGCCGCGTTAGTGGAAGAAATGCCAAAAAAGGACATGGGCGGTACATTGTTACCAATAATGCGCATTATAAGGCACCGCGCAGCAACGATCGTTACAGGGCACGTTACTGCGCGTTAAGCCTAAGAAGGCGCGCAGACACACAAACACTGAAACAGAGCTGTAGCACAATGGTTACTACACAGACTGATGGTATAAGGGTCATGGGTTTGATTCCCCAGTGTGTCTAATGAATAAGGCTGGCTGAGGTGTCATGTGTAACCCTTTGAAGGCCTACTATAATATTTTAATCCACATTCTGCAGCCGGGTTAATGTTTGCATATTTCAGGAAAATTGTACCCGTCTTATTCAATATGTTCCAATAGTGACGTTCCCTCTGCCATGGTCATGTATTATATACCATTTGATAGGAATATTTAGGCAGAAGTTTGGATCCCAAAAGTTTTGGGCTTGGCCTGGAAAGGGTTAAGTATTGGGCTGTGAGGAAGTTTAGTGCTGCCAGCAAACACACCCTCACAGTGGCATAACCTAAGGTGCCACATAAGGCACCCTAGAAGGCACTCCATAGGGCACATTATAAAGTGCGCTGTCTGCCAAGGCACCCTATAATGTCCCTTATAGGACACCATATAAGGCACCTTATAAGGCGCTTTATAGGGCGCAGTATAAGGCGCCCTATAGGGCGCCTTATGAGCCACCCTAAGGTGACAGTACCCTGAGGGTGTTTCTGCTGGCAGCACTAATATACAATAAAAATAGACAATGCCTAAGACAGCCCTATTGACAAACCCCACTATGGGTTTTGAACCCATGACCTCTTGCTCCACGGGCAGTGTAGTAACCAGTGGGCTAGAGCGGCTAACAAACACCTGGCTGGCTACAGGAGGACTGCACGGCACCACACCCACATTCTGCTGTGGTTACCAGGATAGGGTCAACCCATCCGTACCCCGGATGCACAGCACATGTAAATCAGCAGTCTACAGATGATCACAAGATGGGGTATGCACCCCACAGCACCTCAGCCTGGTAGGGGGTGCTGATGGTGTGTGTTAGTGGCACAGAGTAGCTACAGACCGTCACAGTGTGCAGGTCCTGTGCTCACCCTGAGGGAGAGGTATGGTGCCCAGCACCATTCTCACAGCACCTGGCTTTGCTGAGATAGGCTATGCTGCAGGTCCCCATCAGTGCCAATGTGTAATAGGTAGTCCTTGCAAACACCCCTAGGATATGCCTTTGTTCATCTGTATGTCACATCTAGCCCTTGTGGACTATGATGCACCCAGAAAAGTGCATACCCTGTGTGGGTGCCATGGTCACATGATGTAAGTAAAAGGGGGTGTTGGGACCCACAGGGAGATTACATACCACCACCCTGGGGCTCAGGGTGGGGGACAGGATCTCCCGCCAACAGATCCACTTTCTACCCCCCTGCAATGGTGGCAATGGAGGAGACCATCACCCCAGTCCTGCTAGGGATCAAACACCCTACAGGGCAGGCAATGCAGAGCTGTTCAAATCCATAAAGCAACAGCAGACAGAAGGCCTGGAAATGCACAGCTGCTCCCCCCACCCCCCATCTGACATTCTCCAGCAGCAAGCCTCCACCCTGCAAAGTATTCCAGCAACACACATACTAGCTGCAAAAGTCTGCTAGCTAGTCCATAATGCATGGTCCTGGAGGAGATGCGTGTACCCAAAACTGGGAGGTCAGTATACACACCAAGCAGATAAGTCAGTGATCAGGCCCCAAAAGAGAACCCATAAACATCACATGGAAAAAAACACCATACAGCACTAAGGGGGAACCTAGCCATGCCGTGGTCACTGCTCAGTCAGGGTGAGAGTGACCTCCCAGCAGGACATGCTGTGGCCACTCTGTCCGTACAGGTGGTACCGGGCACTACAATGTCCAAGCCATTGCCCTATGCCCTGTGCAGATGCGGCCAGGCCAGGCCACCCTATCCAGGCTATTCCCACAGTACCTTGCTCCTCATTATTCACATTGGCAGGCCAATACTGGCAACAGTGCTAGCAGTGTGGGCTGTGGAGGGTGTTGGCAGCCACCACACACTGGATAGACAGACACACACTCCCCACACCTATGCCAGCATTGTGCAACTATAGAGGTGATGGGCAGCCCAGGCCACCACACCAGTCCTGGGCACAGTGCAGGCATGGCTATGGTACACAATACTGTAGGAGTCACTCCCCAGGTTGGTAAACACTGTCAGACACAAGACCTGTAGCACACTCCAGAGACATCAGAGAGGTTGCTATGATGCAACTCACTCAGAAAATTGTACTTAACTTAGGAATTGCTATCTGCCAGTAATCATAGCAACCTTTTGATAGATGTGTACCATATTCCCAGGTTTAGGGTGGCATTACTAAGGTATGCAAGTGCTAGTATTGGGAGATGCACGCAGAGCCCAAAGTCCTGCCTCTCCAGGAGGCTTTGGATATTGGGGCCTGTGGGTGAGGGTGTGTCTGCCCCTGTTGGCTGCTGCTTTACGGCGGAGGTTCCCAACTCCAGTCCTGCGGTGCCAAACACTGTTCGGGTTTTCATGCTGTCCCTCATGAATATGCATGAGATACATCTGCATACCGTGGGGGTGGCGCATAGAAATGCAGCACAGGCATCTTTATCAGAGGCAGCATGGAACCGGAATGGTGTTTGGCCCTCCAGGACTGCATTTGGGAGACTCTGCTCTAGGCAATGTGCATGTTTATGGTGTTCGTGCTCTGTAGGGTAAAATGTAGGTGTCTTGGGCATGTTTACGTCATCTGCAATATAGGTGCTGTCTGTATTAGCACGTTGTAGTAGTGGGTAAAATATGGGAACTGGGTTGGCAGGAACCACAGCTGGAACTTGAACCTGTGCCCTTCTGCTGGTGGTGCTGGTGGTGTGCAGTCTCAGGCCATCCAGTGTGCAGGTAGGTGGCTGCCTATGGTGCGGGTTCTGGGGTCGGGGTGCCTGCATAGATGTCCACGCTCCCCCCAGCCCTGCCTGCCAATGTTCTGTGCCCTTGGGGGTAGCTGTTGGGTACTATCCCCTGTGACACTTTGGGAAACACAGTCGTGCCCATGTTGGGCCTTCAGCAGTTGCTGTCTAGCTGCTCTACTGTTTCAGCATTCGTATGGGCCAGCTAGCCATCACCCTAGTCCGCACTGTGGCCCAGCTGCACCACAGCATGTGCCGCCTGCGGCCCTCTGTATCCCCTTTTCCGGCATCTGTCCAGTTGCCGTTCCGACATGCCCGCCCTGATGTTGCGGGACATGTGCACGCCATAGGAACCCTGTCCAATGGAGTGGAAAACCCTGAGCAGCGCTATTTCACTGTGGGCTCATTCACCTTGTATGGGGGACGGAGTGTAGGCCCTTCCACGATTTATATCTTTTCTATGGAGCTTTCTCGGGGGGAGGGGGGTTGATGTTTCTCATTAATACCACTATTGGCCAGCTTGGTTATGTTTTTTTTCCAGTTTGTTGAGGTCATTTTCAGTGTTTATGTGCCCTTTTGTTCTGTGCACATGTATCACACTTATCCTTTTTTTAGGTTTCCCTGCCTAGGCTGTACATTGCTGACACTGAAATGGTTTCTCTCCCCTGTAATGTGCATTTAACGGCAGGTTTTCATTCGCGTCGGGATTTAGCTCTTCAGATCAGCGCGTTAGTGTGAAGGGCGCCTCTCCCCGCCCACTCTCCGCCCACTGACCCCTTCTCTCCGCCCTCTCTCCACCTTCTGCGGTGTTTTACCACGCCGCGGAGCTTTACGATTGTTAGCGCATCATAACGCGCGTTATGTTACGTTAACGATCGTTAGCGTGTCATAATGCGCGTTATGACGCGCTAACGATCGTTAACGTTTCATTACGCGCGTTATTTACCGTTACCGCAGTTTAGTAAACATACCCCCAAGAGTCTTTCATGAGGCATCTTGTCAAAGGCTTTCTGAAAATTCAGATACACTGGCTCACTTTTGTCTACCTGTTTATTCACACCCTCAAAAAAATATAACAGATTAGTAAAACAGGATTTTCCTTGGCTAAATCCATTTTGGCTTTCTCTCATTAAACCATGACTATCTACATGTTTAGTCATTTTTTTTCTTTATAATCGTTTCTATCATTTGCCCAATACTGACATGAGGCTTACCGGTCTGCAGTTTCCCGGATCATTCCGGGAACCCTTTTTAAAAATTGACTTTACATTGGCCATTCTCCAATCTTCAGGTACGCCAGATTACTAATAGTAAGTCTGCATTCTCATATTTCCGTTCTTACAACACACTTGGATGTATAGCATCCAGTCCAAGTGATTTTCTACTCTTCAGTTTATCAAATAGTTGTAATACATCTTCCCAGTTTATCAATATTTCTTTCAATTCTTCCGATACATCACCTTTAAATGCCATTTCAGGCATGGGTAACCTCCTGACATATTCTTTAGAAAAGATCGAAGCAAAGAATTTGGTCTCTCCGCTATGGCCTTGTCCTCCCTTAATGCCCCTTTTACCCTCTATCATCTAATGATCCAATTGATTGTATCACAAGTATTTTGCTATGAATATACTTTAAAAAGGTTTTATTATGCATTTTTGCTTCCACGGCAAGCTTTTTTAAAATTCTCTCTTTGCCTGCCTTATCAATGCCTTGCATCTAGCTTGCCAGTGTTTATGTTGTTTCCCATTTTTGTCATTTGGTTCCTTTTTCCATTTTTTTGGCTACAACAGCTTCTCTGACCTCAACTATAAATCTTGCTGGCAGTTTTTTAGCCTTCCTTCCACTTTTCTTAAAGCATGGAATATATTTGGTCTGGGCTTCCAAGATAGTATTTTTAAACAATGCCTATGCTTGATGCAAATCTTTAACCTTTCCAGCTGCTCCTTTTAGTTTTTTCTTAACTATTTTCCTCATTTTATCATAGTCTCCCTTTTGAAAGTTAAAAGGCAATACTGTGGATTTCCTTGTCGTCCTCCCTCCATGTATTAAATCAAATGCAATTAAGCTATGATCTCTATTGCCAAGTGACCCCAACACCCTTATGTCTTGTACCAGATCCTGCATTCCACTAAGGACTAGGTCCAAAATAGCTTCCCTTCTTGTTGGTCATGAACCAGCGTCTCCAAGAAGCCGTCATTTATTTCATCTAGATACTTTATCTCCCTAGCATGTCCTGCTGTGACATTGGCCAGTCAATACTGGGGTAATTCAAATCACCCATTATTACTATGTTGTAACTTTTGTAGGAGAGGACCACCTTGCAGGACTATACATAAATCCAATGACTGTTAGAATAGGCAGATCCACCTAAACAACAGCAATCTGGGCTGGGCTTCCTTGACCACTAATACAAGCCAAAGTAATTTAATCTTTCCAGTGTTAAGATTTAACCTATGTAGATCCATTCAGGATCTGAATGAAGCCATGCAACATTCCAGTGACAGCAGGATTTGAACATCATCAGCATAAATATAGGTTTTCAGAGCCAAACCTTTTATAACATCCCCCAAAGAGTGAACAATATGTTGTAACTTTCATGGCAAAGGCAAGACCGAGGACTTCCCCCAGACTAGACTTTTGACTGCTCCCATTCTACACAAGCATGATATTAATAACTCAGTGAGGTATGTTTACTAAACGGCGCACAAGTGTGTGGCGCACAATAGCATGCGCTAAGGTACCTTAGCGCACGCTAATGATGCGTTTTTGTGCCCCGCACACATGCGCGCCGCACTAACGGGCCTGCTCATTTGCGCGGCGTGCTACTGTGCGATAGAGGCGTGGAAAGGCTCCGGGAGGGCGGAGGAAGGCTCCCCAGGGGCGGAGAGACGGGGTCAATGGGTGGAGAGTGGGAGGGGAGAGGCTCCCCGCACAGGAGCGGGGCTGAATTTCGAGTAAAAAAATACCGCGCGTGAAAACCTCGCGGTAGAGCCGATTTAAAGGGAAGAGAAACCATTTCTGTCAGCAATGTACAGCAAAACCAGGGCAACCTACAAAAAGTGAGCAGTGTGATACCTGTGCACGGAACAAAAGGGCAAATAAACATTAAAAATGACCCCAACAAAATATAAAAAAATTATAATCAAGCTGGGCAATAGTGATAGTAATGGGAAACATCAAAAAACACTCCCAAGAAAGCCCCAAAAAATAAATATGAATTTTAGAAGGGTCTACGCTCCGTCCCCATACAAGGTGAATGATCCCACAGTGAAATAGCACTGATCAGGGTTTCCCTCTCCATTGGACAGGTTACCTATGGCATGCACATTTCCACAACAGCAGGGCGGGCAGGTCAGAATGGGCAATTGGACAGATGCTGGGAAAGGGGATACAGAGGACTGCAGGCGGCACATGCAGTGGTGCAGCTGGGGCATAGTGCGGAATAGGCAGATGCCTAGATGGCACCTAGGAATGCTGAAACTGAACAATAGCCAAAAAGCAACTGATGAGGGCCCAACATGGGCACGAGAGTGTTTAGCACAGTGTCACAGGGGATAGTACCCAGCAGGTACCCCCAAGGGCACAGAACATTGGCAGGCGGTGATTGGGGGACGTGCGGACAGATATGCAGGCACCCCTACCCCAGAACCTGCACCATAGGCAGCCGCCTACCCGCACACAGGATGGCCTGAGACTGCATACCACCAGCACCACCAGCAGAAGGGCATGTCAGCATGGTGGCACAGGGGTACTGGAGGTGGAGGGGGGCAATGGCAGCTGCCCAGAGCAGACCATGGCCTAGCCCTTTGTAGGTGGGTGCAATACACTGCAACAGACAGGCCCTGCCGGACAAACAGTCATGGTATCATTAGGGAATGCACTGTCTCTGTGTCAACACGGTGGTGCAGTGCACACAACCAGTGTGTTTGGAGACAGAAGGTCACAGGTTCAAGCCCCAGCTGGGGCTCCTGCTAATCCAGTCCATATATTTTTCCCACAACTAAACCGTGCTAGTAAGGACAAACCTTTATTGCTGAGAACATACGCATGGTTAATACGCCTATATTTTACCCCACCGAGCATAGACACCATAAACAGGCGCATTACCTAGAGCAGAGTCTCCCAAATGCAGTCCTGGAGGGCCACACACCATTCAGGATCCATGCTTCCTCTAATAAAGATGCCTGTGCTGCATATCTATGCACCACCCCCATGGTATGCAGATGTAGCTCATGCATATTCATGAGGGACAGCATGAAAACCCGAACAGTGTTTGGCATTCCAGGACTGGAGTTGGGAACCTCTGCCATAAAGCAGCAGCCAACAGGGGCAGACACACCCACACCCACACCCACAGGCCCCATTGGCCAATGCCTCCTGGAGAGGCAGGACATTGGGCCCTGCGTGCATCTCCCAATACTAGCACTTGCATTGTAGCGGCGGAGCGCAAACAATCCAATAATACCAGGAGTCTGTTCAAAAGATCCAAATCATTTATTGTGCACAAGACTCAAGCAGAATCACATTCAAAATGGCTGAGCAATGGTTTCTAGCAAAACAACAACTTTTATACCTTTCTTCTCCATTCTGAACATAGGCAAACTTTTCATTGGTCCCGGTACCCCTTCTCACCCCATCTATTGGTCCTGGTACCGTTACGTAGCTATCTAATGAGAACCTTTGTCTGGGCTCAGCACCTGTTTCTCCCCCTTACAGTCCCCATTACAATGGTCAGTTCTTAGACTCTTGATACATTTCTCCTCCAAGGTCACTAGCTAACTAGAACATGTGGGAAAGCAGGGCACTGTAACCTTTCTTTCAGCAGAGTTAATTAATTCCATAGAAGCTTCTCACATTCTTATCAGTACCAATTAAAACAGTTTTTCTATTTCTCCTAAGTTTTGATTCTGCTTAGCTACGCTTGGTTATGCTTAGTTAAGTTTCAAGTTCATGAAAGCAACATTCAGGGGGGTTTTCATTCCTCTGGGCCTAACCACAGGCTTCATTTACAGGTCAAGCTGCTTAGGCTTGTCTGTTTAGTTCAAGCAGCATGGATCATAGGCCTTCGCCTACCACATTCCCCCCTTTGATTAATCTCACCCTATAGCTAATAAGGTGTGAGATTTAAATCACTCAATTACACTGGGGTCGGATTACGACCAAGCGTTCCAGGATTAGGGTGCCATAAGGCCAAAATCTTAGTGGCAGTCTTCCGTTCTACTGTATTCTCAATAACACTATTAATAGAGCGCATGCAACATGGGATTATACATGGTAACAGCAAAAACACGGCTACAAATACTAATATTATCATAGCAAAAGTAGTAAGTCCCCCCAATCCAGAGAAGATAGATTCGAACCAATTAGGCATCTTAAGACCATGCCAAGTCTATACTGGCACATAAGCTTGCTTTCGCATGTTTTCAGCAATATTTTCAACTACTTGACCTTTGTCATCTATCTTCAAACAACAATTGGTTAAATTCAACTTACCACATACTCCTCCTTCAGCTGCTAATAAGTAATCTAGTGCCAAGCGATTCTGATATATTGCAGTACGCATTTGTGTGCTCTGTCTAGCTAGAAGTGTGAGTGCTTGGCTAGTTTCATTAGTTATTAATTCAACAACTGCTTGCAAGCGTATAATACGATTTATCATATACACAGGGGTCCGGTATCCCCAGGTGCCATCTTGCTCCCAAGTGGCAGGTCCGTAGTAGGCAATAATTCTTTCAGGTGGCCAATCATCCCCCTCCCATCTCTCCCATTTGCCTATCTGCAAAGCTGCTCTTTTCTGTCTCTTTGTATAGACTGGGTAACCTAATTGTTCTCCGTGTTCTGTGGGTAACAGAAAGAAAGAAGGTCGGATGGTTCCTAAGACACATGCCCCTCCCCAGTGAATAGGGAGTCAAGCATATGCTCGGGTTCCACAGATCCAATACAAACCAAGTGGGGCTTGCCAGGCATGAGGCTGGGCAAGGTCTGTCCATAGGTCGGCAAGCTCAGGGAAGTTTACTAATGGGTTAGTAGGTTCAGGTTCATTAACTCCTGACCACCAGGACGTCTGTTTTGTGGTGTCATTATAAAACTTCTGGCTAAGGCAGACAAGCTGTCCTACCTTTAAATTGAACTGGGGTCCAGTCCAAGCATAACACAGACGTCCAACTATTGGGTGTGCTAATACCCATTCACTTGTGGTCTTATGCAGCTCAGTATGATTATAAGCTACTGAGTAATTCAATTCTTGGGCCTCCCAGGGCCACTGATCACCCATTCTAGTTCCTCCGCAAAAATAACAATCTGAAATGTGGAGACTGGATACTACTGCTCCAGCTAATTCTAAGAACAGATTTTGAGAAGGGTGTGGGATATCAAACTTATTTACATGCATAGTTTCGTAAAAGGTATTATGTATATGGTACCGTGATGAACGATGGGCCTGGGTGTTCAGCCTAATATATACAATGGTTCCTGGATCTGACCCAGAGCCTGCAATGCGTAGTCCAAATTTATACCCTTGTGTCCATGCACTAGGATTTATTATATGTAACTCTAATGGATTACAAGCACCCTTCTTACATTTTTCCGGATTCTTAACATATGGCTGATATAAGGCAGCCATTCGATTATCTCTGGTATTTTCTATCATACCCGTCTTCCATGTGGCATAGAACACACATTCCCACTTTGGGCAATAGTAATCTTCAACTGGTGCTGTGCTATATTCATTTGATAAAACTCGTTTACCTGTACAGGCTCCCCACCCGGTGGTTCCTTCTGGACACATATACTTGTGATCATGATAATATGCTTTTTCCCAGTTAGCACAATTAGACCAGCTATCTCTATTTATAGCATCACAAGCATCAAAATACAAAACAGCACTCTTTGTAGAATCAGTGAGTGGGGGTGTGGCATTAAGTAAAGCTCCATCTGCATCATTCCATCGTATTTCCAGAGTATAATAGGATGGGTTCTGATGCGGGTTAAAACAAACTTTAGTATTACCCTTGGTGCAAATGTTCAGTTCAGTGGTATTATATATACACCGGCTTACTGTACCAGTACAGGTATAGTAAGAATGATAAAGCAAAGTCTGAGTTACTTTCATTCCAGTCCGAGTAGATGTAATGCAGGCAGTACATGGGGGTAAAGCAAAAATGAGTGCAAATCTCCCCAGGCAGGCAACCAGGACAAAATAGAAGCAAAGATGCATGTTGATTGTAGTCCTTCTGAATCTCCGCTGGAAGATCTTGACCTCGACGTTCACTGCTCCTTGACACAATGCTGACCCATCTGCTAATGAAGCAATTCAACGGGTGTCAATGTTGATTGAAGATCCTCAAGTTTCCGCTGTATGCCAACTTACCATCCGTAGTTGGCCTGAAGAAAGTCTATGAGTGCAAAGTTATTCAGTGAAGAAAACAAGTTTTTGCTGTATTGGAAACAGCAATCCTCTTCGAAAGACTTGTCTACTGTATAGTACCGTAGTTCTTGGGTGGCCTGAATGAAGTGCTAGGCCGCTGGTTGCCGCCTCAGGGTGAGCCGCAAAGGAATATCAGGATGCTGCACTGCTGTCCACTGATCTGGGTCTGGAACTGCTGCTGGCTTGACTTTGCTGTGATGGATCCAGGATTCGATTTCTGTGACCTTGACAGCTGTTGGTGTAGACAGGATGACGGTGTATGGTCCCTTCCAATGAGGTTCCAGCGGTGTCTTCTTCCAATCTTTGATCCACACCGAGGTACCAGGCTTGTAGGGATGCAGGGATTCCGTCAAGTTGATGGGTAACTGGTCCTGTATCCACGCATGAAGAGTCTGCAGAACAGAACTAAGAGCTAGGAGTTCTTGTCTGGTTATCTCTGAACCAATTTGTGTCAAACTCCCTTTGACCCCCTGCACTATTGGTGGGGGTCTACCATACATGACTTCAAAGGGAGAAAATCCTGATGATTTCACAAGGGCTGAGCGTATTCTGAGTAAAGCTATTGGGAGAACTTGGGGCCACTTCAGGTGAGTCTCCTG
Organism: Ichthyophis bannanicus; assembly: GCA_033557465.1. Classification (NCBI taxonomy): domain Eukaryota; kingdom Metazoa; phylum Chordata; class Amphibia; order Gymnophiona; family Ichthyophiidae; genus Ichthyophis; species Ichthyophis bannanicus. Next base: position 579,716,584 of record CM066031.1, read on the forward strand.
ACACAACTTAGACAACTGAGATTTTAGAGTACGATTCATTCGCTCAACCTTCCCTGAACTTTGGGGTCTGTATGCAGTGTGTAACTTCCATGGTATCTGTAGGGCACTTGCTAACTGTTGGGTAATTTGAGATACAAATGAGGGCCCATTGTCTGACCCTATTACTGCAGGGATTCCAAATCGGGGGATAATTTCCCTCAGCAATACCTTAGTGACTTCTCTGGCCTTTTCAGTCCTGGTGGGGAAAGCTTCCACCCACCCAGAGAAGGTGCAAACTAAAACTAACAAGTAACGATATCCACTGGCTTTTGGCATTTCAGTAAAGTCTACTTGTAGGTTGTGCATAGGGGTTACACCACCTGACTGAGCTCGGGGTGGTGGTGTAGGACCCTGCTTAGCATTGTTCTTCGCACAAGTTACGCACTGGCGAGCTACTGAGGCTGACAAGGCTCCCAACACTGCAATGCAAAAATGGGGTCTGAGTGCTTTTTCCATTGCGTTTTTCCCATAATGTGTGGCTTGATGAAAGGCCTTTACAAAGGCCGGTCCCAATGATTCAGGGATCACTATTCGTCCTGGAGGTTGGTTGCCCTCTGCTGTTGGCAGCTCAATCCATCCATCCTTCAGTACCCCTTTCTCTATAGTGCAATAATAGTCCAATTCCCTCGTGGTATATCGTGGCGTCCACAAGTTAAGGGGTACCGGAAACAATACTGCTTGTACTGGTGTTGCTTGTGATGAAATTTGGCCTGTCATGGCTGCTTTGCGTGCTGAGGCATCAGCAAATCTGTTTCCTTGGGCAACTTCTCCTTTTCCTGTTTGGTGGCCTCGGCAGTGCATTACAGCAACTTGTGCCGGGGCCCATACTGCATCTAGTAACATTAATATTTCTGGGCCGTACTTGATTGATTTGCCTCCGGAGGTAATGAGTCCTCGTTATTTATACAGAGCTCCATGAGCATGTAAAGTTGTGAAAGCGTATTTTGAGTCTGTATATACGTTCAACTGAAGTCCGGCACCTAATACTAGTGCCCTTGTTAGTGCTATCAATTCCGCTTTCTGTGCTGATGTTCCTGAGGCAAGAGCTGATGATTCAATGACTTTCTCCCGGGTGACTACTGCATACCCGGCACAGCGTCGTCCATTGATGATGAGGTTGCTTCCATCCACGAAGTAAGTCTGGTCAGGGTTTTCTATAGGTACATCAGTTAGATCAGGTCGACTTGAAAACACAGTGTCCATGACTTCTATACAGTCATGTTCTGGTGGGTCCTCACTGATTGGTATCAAGGTGGCTGGGTTGAAAGCATGGCTCACTTCCAGTTGTATTTGAGGATTTTCACATAGCATACTCTGGTATTTCAGCATTCGAGAGTTGGTAAACCAATGATTTCCTTTTTGTTCCACAAGGGCAAGTACTGCGTGTGGTACTGTAACACGTAGGTTCTGTCCTAAGGTGAGTTTGTCTGCTTCACTCACTAACAATGCTGTAGCTGCAACAGCTCTCAAACATGGCGGCCATCCTTTGGCTACAGTGTCCAATTGTTTTGATAAGTATGCCACAGGTCGCTCCCAATGTCCCAATGTCTGAGTTAACATTCCCAGAGCGTTCCCCTGCATTTCATGTACAAACAAATGAAAAGGCTTCTGGACATCTGGTAGTCCAAGTGCTGGTGATGACATTAATGCTTTCTTCAAGGTTTTGAAAGCTTCATCTTGATCGGGTCCCCACTCTAGTGGTGACTTCTCTTCTCCTTTGGTGGCTTCATATAGTGGTTTAGCAATCTGAGCAAAGTTGGGTATCCATATTCGGCAGTATCCTGCTGCTCCCAGAAAGGCTCTGACTTGCCTCCTGGTGGTTGGGGTTTGGATACTACACACAGCTTCTTTTCTTTCTGGTCCTAACTGTCGGCTTCCTTTGGTCAGCCGGAAACCCAAATACTTTACTTCCGTTTGGCATAGCTGTGCTTTTGCTCTGGAAACTTTGTATCCAGCTTCATCTAGTAGTTGTAAAAGGTCATTTGTGGCTTGTACACATTCACTCTCCGATGTGGTAGCTACCAATAGATCATCCACATACTGGAGAAGCACTCTTTTCCCAGGAATTACAAGATAGCTTGAAAGATCTTGGTTCAGTGCTGCACTAAAAATGGTGGGTGAGTTCTTGAATCCTTGAGGCAATCGTGTCCAGGTGAGTTGGCCCCGTCTTCCTGAGACAGGGTCCTGCCATTCAAAGGCAAACAGCAATTGGCTAATCGGGGTAATTGAATGCAGAAAAATGCATCTTTCAAATCCAGGACAGTAAAGTGGGTAGCTTCAGCAGGTATCAGTCCTAAGAGTGTATAGGGATTTGGCACGACTGGATGTATGGTTTCGACTGCTTCATTCACTCTCCTCAAATCTTGCACTGGGCGGTAATCACCTGTCCCAGGCTTCTTGACTGGCAGGAGAGGTGTATTCCAAGGTGATTGACATACTTTGAGAAGGCCATACTTCAGTAATCTTAATAAATGGCGATGAATGCCCTCAATGGCTGGTTTTGGGAGTGGATATTGCTTAACATGTACTGGTTCTGCTCCAGGCTTAAGGATCACAATTACTGGGGCTATGTGCTTGGCTAGACCTGGTGGGTTACCTTCTGCCCATACTCCAGGAGGAGCCATAATGCTCGTTGGCATGCTGAAGTTGGTATCAGGAACTGGCTTAGTACTGTAATATCTCCACTCTTCTTCTCGGGGAACAGTAAGCACCATTAATCCTGCAGGCTTTGAATTTACTGTCATTTGCATTTCTCCTTTCTCAGTAAAGGATATTTGGGTGCAGTTTGGCCAGCATATCTCGTCCCAGTAGTGGCACTGGACACTCCGGCATATAAAGGAATTGGTGCGCTATTTGCTGTCCTCCTAATTCACATACGCGGTTTTTCAGAAAAGACTTGGTGGCTCTGGCACCAGTTGCTCCCATAATAGTGACTGCTCTTGTGGACAAAGGAGCTATTTGCTTATCTACTACAGAATGTTCTGCTCCAGTATCAACCATAAAGTCCATGAATTGGTCCCCTATCTTTAAGCAGACCTTAGGCTCCTGGGGACCTAAAGCGAATTCGGAGCCCGGTCTGTCCTAATCTGTTTCATCTAAATCATAGTCCGTTGCGGTTGCAACTCCTTCTATGGCCTCCTCTCTTTCCCGTTGGAAATGTACTCGGTTTGTTCCTCTGCGATTCTGCGATCGGCCTCTCTCCCTCTCTCTCCGATGGGCGTTTTCTTCTTCTTCGTGTGAGGCGTCTTCGAGTTGCGGGCATGCATTCCTCCAATGTCCTTCTTCCTTGCAATAAGCGCATTGATTCACGCCTAATATGGGCCGGCTATCTCCTCGGCCCCTCCCTCTACCTCTGCTCCTTCGGTTAGGGAAACCTCCCCGTTTCTGTTCAACTAAAGCGGCAGTCAAAAAATCGGCTTTCTTCTTCATTTTACGCTCACTTTCTCTCTGTCTTTCATTATCACGATTCACAAACACTTTCTGGGCGACTTCCATTAGCTGTGACGTATTCATGCCCGCAAACCCTTCTAATTTCTGTAGTTTACGTCTAATGTCTGGTTGGGACTGGCTGACAAAAGCGGCATTCACCATGCACAGGCTCCCTGGTGCCGCTGGGTCATAGGGCGTGTACATTCTATATGCCTCAGCTAATCTCTCATAGAATACTGCTGGGCTTTCATCTGCGCCTTGGATGACTTCCGCTGTCTTGGAGAGGTTCATGGCTTTCTGACCCCCCTTTCGCAGACCTTGTAAAAGGCCTTGGCAAAACTGAGCTAGGGCTCTGGACCCTTCATCGGTGTTTGGATCCCACTGAGGGTCTTCATTAGGAAATTCTTTCTTTGCTGCTTCGCGGTTATCTATTCCTCCTCCTCCCTCTACTAGGGGATTTTCTGCTAACCAATTGACAGCTGCTTGCATAATTCTCGTCCGCTCCTCAGTAGTAAATAAAGTAGACAGGAGTTGACGGCAATCTGCCCAAGTAGGCTGGTGGGTTTGCATGATGGTATTCATTACCTCTGTTAATTCTTGGGGCTTGTCAGTGTAAGAAGCATAATGCATTTTCCAATTCAACAAATCAGTAGTGGAGAATGGCACATAAACTAGACTCGTGGATCCCGCTACTATCTGGTTCTCCTCGTTCCTTACGGGCATTCCCGGGACCTGCTGCAGTGGCAATAATTTCTTGGTAGGGCCTCTCTTTCTCAACTTAAGCTTAGTCTGGGAACTTTCGCTTGCAACAGATGAGCTTGCACTGACAACTGATTTTACACTGTCAGTCTCGTACTGGGAAGACGTTTCTTCTTCTTCCTGTTCTGACGACTCAAGATTTTCCTCAGTCTCGAGCTGATCAGCCTCTTCAGGGGGTGGATCATCTAACTGAGCTTCTGGCGGGTCAAGGGGTGGAATTCGCCGGTCCCGGGGGCCTGCCGCGGGACGCGGTGGTACTCTTACTGGGCGCTGAACTTGGGGCTGTCTAGTCACAACTTCTGGGGATTCGGGATCAACTTAAACAGGCTTCTTTTCTATCCCTGTCTTCTGTGTCTGTTCTGTCAGCGCTACCATTATTCTGCACTGTTCTTCATAACAGCGCCAGGCCCAAGGGGGCGGGCTTTCACAAATACTTAACCAGGAATCTATATAGGGATACTGGTCAGGGTGCGCTACTCGCACCTTCTGATGAACTGACTTAATAATTCCTATGGCAAATGTTCCATCTCGGGGCCACATGGGGTCTCATGTGGGCCACTCCCTAGTACACAAAACCTGTAATCGTGACGCAGTCATTTTCACCCCATAATCTCCTGAATATCCTTTATTAAAGTACTTAATCATACATTCTAAAGGAGTGTGCACAGTAGACCCCGCCACTCCCATATCGATGTGTGCGCGCAACAACAAACAGAAGGGAAAAGGAGGGCGGACCGTGGGTGAGGGGTCCTCATGGCCCTAGAAACATTCAAGGGAAACATAAAACAAGACAAAACGATGGTCGCTTCCTCCTTTTTATGACCTGGACGCGGTCGCCCGGCCAGGAACTGCGTTACTCAGGAGTCCGCCTTCGCTTGGTCTGTGTCACCAGACCTCTCAACCACACTTCATTCACACAATCATGCTAGCAACGTAATCCCAAAAAGCCCAATCCTGTCTTTTCTGACTAGGCTATACCAAAGTTATACAAGTTATACCAGCTATTCCAAAGTTATTCCAAGAAGACGGTGGGTTCACCCCGCGAATACACTATGCAAGGTTAATTGGACCGCCTTGAGAGGTGATCAAGCTCTCTTACCAAAATTCACAAGTTCCCAAGTTTCACAAGTTTCAAGCTGCAGTTCTGACTCATCTGTCTAGACATACCAAAAACTATACTCACCGGATCCGGTCCCCGTTCCCGAGCAAGCGCATGAGTTGGACCTCGGACCACTGTTCCCTCTAAACTGTGCGCGTGTGCGCGTGCACACAGCTTGCCGAGTGAGCGCACATACTTTACAACAGAGTGCACAAAAGTCACGGTTCTGATTCTAATAGAAAACAACACAGACGTCTTAAAATTTAAAATTTGTGATTGTAATTACTAGAAATGTTCCCCTTCATTTAGTAATCGTCTATTTTCATTTAATTTGATTAAAATCAATGTGGTGTACATACTGTATTCTGATGTGTAGTCAAATTTTAAAGTATATAACGACGAGTGTCGTTATGTGGCGCACAAAAATTTAACCTTCCTTCAAAAGTTGCACAGCTGGTATTTTATGCGCACACAGCCTACAGAAAATTAGAGGGAACATTGCCTCGGACTCCCCTCACGGGTTCGAGGTGTTGGCTCCGACCGGGTCCAGCACCCGCCGAGGCCTTGCCCAGCTCCCTCCAATGCAACTGGACCGGTGGCGCCTAGGAGCCGAGCCCACGTTGGAAGGGCACGAGCCAGGCAGGACCAAACCTATAGAGGCGGAAAGTCGTGGTATATCAGCTCGTATACCCTCTACTAACCACACGTTCCCGGCCAATGCACCAAGAATATGTAGCGGCGGAGCGCAAACAATCCAATAATACCAGGAGTCTGTTCAAAAGGTCCAAATCATTTATTGTGCACAAGACTCAAGCAGAATCACATTCAAAATGGCTGAGCAATGGTTTCTAGCAAAACAACAACTTTTATACCTTTCTTCTCCATTCTGAACATAGGAAAACTTTTCATTGGTCCCAGTACCCCTTCTCACCCCATCTATTGGTCCCGGTACCGTTACGTAGCTATCCAATGAGGACCTTTGTCTGGGCTCAGCACCTGTTTCCCCCCCTTACAGTCCCCATTACAATGGTCAGTTCTTAGACTCTTGATACATTTCTCCTCCAAGGTCACTAGCTAACTAGAACATGTGGGAAAGCAGGGCACTTTAACCTTTCTTTCAGCAGAGTTAATTAATTCCATAGAAGCTTCTCACATTCTTATCAGTACCAATTAAAACAGTTTTTCTATTTCTCCTAAGTTTCGATTCTGCTTAGCTACGCTTGGTTATGCTTAGTTAAGTTTCAAGCTCATGAAAGCAACATTCAGGGGGGGTTTAATTCCTCTGGGCCTAACCACAGGCTTCATTTACAGGTCAAGCTGCTTAGGCCTGTCTGTTTAGTTCAAGCAGCATGGATCATAGGCCTTCGCCTACCGCAGCATACCTTAGCAATGCCACCCTACACCTGGGTATACAGTACACAGCTATCAAACGTTTGCTATGAGTACTGGCAGATAGAAATTCCTACGTTAAGCACAGTTTGCTGATTGAGCTCCATCATAACAATCTTTCTGATGTCTGCGGTGTGTGCTTCAGGTCTGGTCTCTGACAGTGTTTACCACCCTGGGGAGTGACCCCCAACAGTATTGCGTACCATATCCATGCCTGTACTGTGCCCAGGACTGGTGTGGTGGGCAGGGCTGCTAAACTCCTCTATAGTAGCACAATGCTGGCATAGGTGTGGGAGTGTGTGTCTGTCTATACAGTGTGTGGTGGCTGCAAACACCTTCCACAGCCCACACTGCCAGTACTGTTGCCAGTATTGGCCTGCCAATGTGCATAATGAGGAGCAAGGTACCATGGGTATAGGCCAGACAGGGTGCATCTGCACAGGGCATAGGGCACTGGCTGGGACATTTTAGTGCCCGGCCACCACCTACACAGACAGGGTGCCCTCAGTATGTCCTGCTGGGAGATCACTCTCACCCTGACTGTGCAGTGATGACAGCATGGCTAGGCACCCCCATAGTGCTATTTAGTATCTCTGTCATGTGATATTTATGGGTTTCCTTTTGGGGCCAAGTCACTGACTTATCTGCTTGTTGTGTATGTTGACATCCTAGTGCTGGGTGCATGCATTTCCACCAGGAACATGGACTAGCTAGCAGACTGTTTGCAGCTGGTATGTGTCTTGATGGAGTGCTTTGCAGGATGCAGTGGCTGAAAGCTTGCTGTAGGAGAACATCAGATAGTGGTGGGGTGCAGCTTAGTATATCCAGGCCTAATGTCTGTCTGCTATTGTGTTATGGATATGTACAGAGCTGCATTGACTGCCCTGTAGGGTGTTATTCCCCCAGCAGGACTGGGGTTGATGGTCCCCTCTACTGCCACCATTGCAGGTAGGTGGCCTGTTTGCCACCCTTGGCTGGGGGGGGGGGGGGTGGTGGTGCATGATCCTTCTGGGGGTCCATAGGAGCTACACCTGACTGAGACAGACAGATAGATCCAAGGTGTTATCTACAGAAACAACCTATCTCAAACATTAACACTGCTTTGGACCTCCAGCATGGCCTACTTCTGCCATGGAAGGTGCTGTGGACCTGGTGCTGGGCGCCTCACCGCACCCTCAGGGTGAGCACAGTACCCGCACAATGTGACGGTGTGTAGCTACTCTGTGCCAGTAAAACACACGGTCAGTACCCCCTACCAGGCCAAGGTGCTGTGGGGGTGCACATGGTCAGTTCCCCCTACCAGGCCGAGGTGCTGTGGGGGTGCATACCCAATCTTGTGTTTATCTGATTTGCATGTGCAGTGCATCATGGGTACGGGTGTGCTAACCCTATCCTGGTGACCACAGCAGACTGTTTTTGTGGTGACGTGCACTCCCTCTGCAGCCAGCCAGGGGCTTGCCAGTAGCTATAGAGCTGTAGCCCAATGGTTGCTTCAATGCCTGTAGAGCCAGAGGTTTTGGGTTCAAACCCACAGTGGGGTTATTTGATAAGGCTGCCCAAATCATTATCTATTTTTAATGTACATTATTGCTGCCAGCAAAAACACCCTCAGCGTACTGTACTCATAAGGTGCCTCTGAGGGCGCTTTATAGGGCGCCCTATAGGGCACCTTATGGTTACCGTCCATATAAGGTGCACTATACGTTATCCTGTGGAGCAACTTATAGGGTGCCCTATAGGGGACATTTTAGGGTGCTGTGGCAGACAGTGCACTTTATAATGTGCCCTATGGAGTGCCTTATAGGGTGCCTTATGCGGCACCTTCAATTACGGCACGTGAGGGCGTGTTTGCTGGCAGCAATTAATAAAATACAAATAAAGTGCTGCAGGAAACAATACATACATTGCAAAGCTGATGCCTCAGCCAGCCTTACGTATTAGGCACACTGGGGAGCAAACTCATGACCCCTGTATCAGCAGTCAGGTCCTTAACCATTGTGCTACACTGTTGCTCCTCCTTGCATGTCAACGCACCTACTTAAGATTTTCATGCGTTTAAATGCACAGTGCTGCCATCAAACACAGTGCTATGACCTTGCGGAAACTCATACAGCACCCTATATGGCGCCCTATAGGCCACCCTTTCAGCAACATTGTAGGGTGCCTTGGCGGACAGTGCACTTTAAAATGTGCCCTCTGGGGTACCCTATGAGGCGCATTATGCAGCACCTTATGTTACAATACTTTGAGGGTGTGTTTGCTGGCAGCACTAATTAAAATAAAAATAAAATGCCCCCTACAGCACTATTACCTATAACAGGTAATGCCTCAGCCAGCCTTCTTCATTAGGCACAGAGGGGGATTGAACCCATAACTCCTGCATCATTGGTCAGTGTCTTAACCATTGTGCTCCACTGTTGCTCCTCCTTGTATGTCAGCGCAACTACTTATGATTTTCATTCCTTAAACTGCACAGTGCTGCCATCAAAAACAGTGCTGTGACCTTGCGGAAACTCATACGGCACCCTATAAAGCGCCCTATAAGCAACATTCTAGGGTGCCTTTGCGGACAGGGCACTTTAAAATGTGCCTTATGGGGCGCCTTATGTTAACACGCTTTGAGAGTGCGTTTGCTAGTAGTAGTAATTAAAATAAAATTAAAATGCCTCCTAAAGCAATCTTCCCCATAATAGGTAATGCCTCAGCCAGCCTTCTTCATTGGGCATAGTGGGGGATTGAACCCATGATCCCTGCACCATTGGTCAGTGTCTTAACCATTGTACTGTGGCTCTGTTCTTGTGCTTGTGCATCAGCGTGCCACCTATGCTTTCCGCGCAGCTTTCTCATATGCTAATGTGCGGGGCGCACATGAGCGCCGCACACATTAGCGCATGTTTAATCCCGGTTTTGCTTTTTTCAGCCTGAAACGCCCACTCCTTATATGGCATCCGCACACTAGCGCGCCGCGCACCTTAACGGGGTTTTAGTAAACATACCCCATTGTATCAAATGCAGCTGATAGACTAACTAGAACCAGCACCCCAGATTTTCCCTATCAGCAAACACAGATCATCCAAAAGGAAATATGGAAAGGTGTCTGTACTATAGTCAGAAGAATACCCAGCTGGGATGGATCAAACTTATTTTCCCCTTCCAAATAATCCCATAGCTGACTAGTCACAAAAGTCTCAATCAATTTGCTTAGCACTTGCAAATCGAATATAGGCTGACAGATGCCCCAAATCTAAAGGTGAACATTTGATAGATTATAATCAACACACATATTTGCTCCTGCTACTCATGCTCCACCCAAACTCTGCCCATGTGCATGCCTACTGAGAAAGTACACAACATGCAAACAACATGGAACTTTTACATCATTTTATGGTATTTTATAAGAAGTCATCTATTTATTTATTTATGTATTTATTTATTTCCCACAAATCCTAATTCCTTGGTGGGTTATCATTAACATACAGAAAACTTAAGTTAAAACATATCTTATGCACATAAACAACTAAAATAACAATACTTACATGCTTGCTGGTGCTTAAAAATAGGTGGTTTCTTATAAAATTACCTTCTGAAAGCATAAAGTTTAACCAACAAAAATGCACTACTGTTATATAATTCTTTTGTGTATTGCTCTTTATTTCCATGCATTCAAGTGGACTTACAGGGCAAGCATACTACTTTATAGTTATAAGCAAGTCTTCCACTTTCTAGCAAGGGAGACTGCTGTGTTCTTCAGCAGTGTGTATGCCGTGTATGAGCTGGAACTTTCTCTGACTTTATCTTGAGTGGCATGGGAGTTAGGCCATTAAACTCAATCCCCTCGAAACATCATCCTACTACTTCCAATGCTGGTGACTTAAGTAGCTGCATGTGCAGTGTACTACTGAAGAAACATGCCAAAGGAGCCATGTTCTTTAGTGTTCTCCTTTGTGTGCCCTTGGTTGGCCTTATGGGAATATTGGGGTCCCTCAGTATGCAATAGTCTTTCAGTGAATGTGGATATTTTTTGAAGATTTGGGGAATTCTTTTGTCCACATCAGGCAGTTAGGGGCAATTGTGTGCTAACTGGGCAGTTTATCTCAATGAGTTTTGGGATGGGTAATTATTCTGCCTTTATTGGAAAGAAATGTCATCATATCTCATAGATAGTTGACTTTGATTTGCCCCAAACTCTAGTAAGTGAACATTTTCATTAAATACCTCTTTGATATCATGGCTTGAGAATTTGACAGTGATGAAGAAAGACAAGAAGAAACTCAATGCCTTTGAATTATGGTGCTTGGAAGAATACTGTGCATACCATAGACTGCCCAAAGAACAAATCAGTCGTTACTTGAAGACATCAAACCTACGCTTTTTTTAGACGCACAGAAGATCAAAGACTTTGACCTTCCTACTTTGAATACATCATGCGAAGAGAGAGAGAGAGAGATCAATCGAGAAAGATATCATGCTTGACAAGGCTTTAGATCAATGCAAAAGAACAAAGCCAACAGTGCGATGGATCGATACAATAACAGCAGCAACTATCCAGAGGGATACCATGAGTTGGCACTGACTCGATGGCACTTAACAACAACCTCATGGATATCCTTGAAATGTAAACATGAAATCTGTGATTAACAAAGTCTTGCCAATAATTGTTGATTTGTTGGTGAATTATAAGGTTCTTTTGTTTAGAACGAAGCCATGATTAACAGGGCAAGAGGGCCTAATAGTATCTCAGTTGTGCCCACCTGATAATTCAATTTTATATTGTCATAGAGTTGATAGAAGGGAAGGAGGAGTACCAGTGGTTTTTAAAAATGTTTTTCAAGTGGTAAAACAGTCTGTTGGCAATGTGGTTGAATTGAAGTTATTGCTGTTCCAGGTGTGCAATGTTGCTGTCCCCTCCTTTTTGCTGTTATATCAGCCCCTAGACCCACACAATTGAATAACAAGGATTTTCTTTTTCTTTTTTAACTAAGCTCTTGGGTCATGCAGATTTCCTTGGGTGATTTTAAATTTCATTTCCATTTTCAGATAGTTTTGTTTATGTTAGATTGGGAACAATAATTGGTTTTCCTACCCATCTTTCAGGATATATCTTGGATCTAATGCTAGCTCTTAAGAATTTACATCTTGGGTAGTTGATTACCAACTTGTAAGAAATGGGAATGCCTTGGTCAGATCATTTTAGTCCCATTTTCAACAGGAATTGCGGCAGAATTTGATTGTGCTATCTTTGAGGATGGATTGAAGTAGATAAATTTAAAAAGGCTTCTGATTTAGAATATATGGTGTTATTTAGGAGTTCTTACATAGATGGATGGAAGGAGTTCATACAAAAGTTAATGAATTCAATTGTCCCTTAGAGTATGTAATGGAATAAAAAGAAAGTTCTATTCTAGTGTATTCAGTTGAACTGAGGGATCTTATAAGAACACTTTGGAGGATCAAGTGGTTGTAACAGAAGTATGGAAAGCTAGAATGAAAATGTATCCAGATTGCCCAATTAAGAAATTAGAGAGTACAGCAAAGGATAGACATGAATATTATACAGAAAAAGATTTGCACATCAGACCATTGATTCACACACACAAATGCACCTCATATACACCTGCTGCACTGAGACACACTTTACCAAATCTCCCACACACACATGCCTGAGTCTCTGAATAGAGGAATGGGGAAATGCACCATTTTGTCACAGTAGATGTGTGAACTTTTCAATTTCTTAAAATTCATTGAGGCCCACAAAAGGGAAATTATGCACATATTTTTAGATGTACACTGTTATAAAATTACTGCCAAAATGAGCAGATCAGTGAAAACACAGACATGGCTTGAACATATAAATTAATTATAAAGCAAATTCCTTAAATAATTATGCTATGAATGGGAAGGGGAAGGGGCAGCTGATGACATATTGAAAGTTACTGTCTTATCACTTTAACACATCAACATCCCTAGTGCCGACTGCCCATTGTATATTAGTTCAATGAAAATGTGTCACAGGGAATTAAAAATATGTATTTGTTTGTTCTTTGCTAACTAACAGGATTTTCCTTGCAAAGGATTTCCCTCTGTCTGCAATCAAGAGTTTTGTATTTTCTAAATTCTGAATAGTCCCTTCATGAGTACTATTAATGGGTGAAGTTAAAAAGACTGAAAAACCTAAACTGAGCATTTAAAGAATAAGGAGACATGCTTCTTAATTGTAGTCAGTTAAAGACTGCTCTTAAGACAGCTTGCTATGAATAAAATACTGATAAGGATTTAATTGACAGAACCTTTTCATATAGCTAAAATTACCTCAGCCTGCTCAGAACAAGGAGTTTTAGCTGCCAGACAGAGATGGAAAGAAAAAGCCTTTTTGAGTTTTAAAACTGACTTATTTGATTTCTATAAGAAAATTAGTCCTGTCAATATAGGATTTTAGTCCCGAGGAACATATTGTATAATAAGTGAACTCCAAAAGGAGGAGGATGGGGATGTGCATTAGGGATCTGAGGAAAGGGAGGTGTGGGAATGGGAGGGGAGACAGTGGTAGGGTGGGTGGAGGTCTTGCAGCGGGAAAAATGGGAGGAGAGGAAGGGGGAGGGGCTGGGGCAGGTATGAGATGTGGGGCATTGGCAGGGGTGCTGGGCACACTGCATGCACATCAAGAGGAGCACATGGATGTGCAGTCAATGCTGCTTAACACCCACCTAGCAGAAGCACATGCCCTTGAGGTCCCACAATCCACTGCATATAGCAGAGTCCTGCAACACCCAGGCACCATTGAATAGGCGGTGCAGCAGGGTTTCACCATACTTGCAAGGCCACTGGATCTCATGGTCATGACCTTGAGGGCTTGAGAACAGAGATGCATGCCTTGGCTGCAGGTCTCCAGCAGCCTAGGACACATATCTTCCCCCCTCCAACCTCCCAGGCAGCTTGGCTGGCTGGGAGGGAGGGCAACAGTAGGGAGGGGGCTGGGTTCAAATATAAGAACATAAGATATGCCATACTGGGTCAGACCAAGGTCCATCAAGCCCAGTATTCTGTTTCCAACAGTGGCCAATCTAGGTCACATGTACCTAGCAGTTTCCCCAAGAGACACAAGTTCCACAATGCTTGTACTGGGTCAAGCATTGATATCTTCGGTCACTTCTTAATAATGGTTTATGGACCTTTCCTCCAGGAACTTGTCCAAACCTTTTTTAAACCCAGCTACACTAACAGCCTTTACTACATCCTCCGGTAACAAATTCCAGAGTTTGATTACACGTTGAGTGAAAAAATATTTTCTTTTATTAGTCTTAAATAGTTTACCCTGTAGCTTCATTGCATGTCCCCTAGTCTTTCTATATTCTGATAAGGTAAACAATCGATCTACGTTTACCCGTTCCACTCCATTCATTAATTTATAGACTTCTATCATATCTCCCCTCAGCCGTCTCTTTTCCAGGTTAAAGAGCCCTAACTTTTTTAGCCTTTCTTCATAGGAGTATCCTTCCATCCCCTTTACCATTTTGGTGGCTCTTCTCTGTACCTTTTCTAAAATCGCTATATCCTTTTTAAGATACGGCGACCAGAATTGCACACAATATTCAAGGTGCGGTCTCACCATGGAACGATATAGAGGCATTATAATATCTTTTGTTTTATTTTCCATTCCTTTCCTTATCATACCTAGCATTCTATTTGCTCTCTTGGCCGCCGCTGCACACTGGGCCGAGGGTTTTAACATGGTATCCACAATGACGCCTAAATCTTTTTCCTGGGTGGTGGTTCCTAATGTGGAACCTTGCATCGTGTAACCATAGTTTGGGTTATTCTTCCCTATGCTGACAGGAGCTATGGCATTAGCTTTTTAACCACAACGCTCCGATTTGCATCAACGACCCTTTTTTTTGTTATTTTGTTAATTTACTTAATTCAATTTAAAATCAAAATCGTTCAAAAAACCAAGCAAGTCAGGCTTATCTTAAATGAAAAATCCCAACGCCAGTTTCAGCGCTGCTGCATTTCACGAATATATCGTGAAACGCAGCAGCGCTGAAACTGGCGTTGGGATTTTTCATTTAAGATAAGCCTGACTTGCTTGGTTTTTTGAACGATTTTGCTTTTAAATTGAATTAAGTAAATTAACAAAATAACAAAAAAAAGGGTCGTTGATGCAAATCAGAGCGTTGTGGTTAAAAAGCTAATGCCATAGCTCCTGTCAGTCTGAGACCCAGTTTCTACATAGAAAAATACGTTAAGAGTTTTAACAAAATCACATGGGAAGTTATAAACTTATTGTTATGTATTCTCATATGGATGGAGTAATTAGATTATTCATGGCTTAACTGTGCTATTACTCTAAAAAATACAGACCATTTTGATTGTTGCATCTTGTTAGACATGCCTGTTGGTGTGGGTTGCAGAAAAGTCCAGTCACACAAAGAGTGCATATGCAGAAGACCTACAGTTCCCAGCTGTGGTGCATACCAAATCCCCATACCTATACCCCACTCTGAGCCACAGGTGGAGGGATGTAACTATAGCTATGCATGGCAGACAACAGCCATCACAGTTCCACAGCAGCTCATAGGGGGCATAACACAACTTTGTGCTACCCCTGCATGTTCCCAATGGCATACTTGCAGGCCCATAATGTATCCAATATGAGTTTTCTGGCCACAAATATTCTGCAGTTTCCATACCAGTTTTGGGGGCAGGTCTGTTTAGTTTGGTGTCATGTAGTTTGTTCAATTGCATTTAAGGGCAATATTGTTTGTGAAACAGGCATACCGGTATGTCAGTGCAGCCCAAAGACAAAATACAGCAAGATAACAAAGAAGGATGGTTCCAAACAGATGCCAAAATGGAGATTTTTCTTCAGTCAAGGATGAGCATTGAATCCCAAGCTATGAGTCTGAAGGCAAGTATCTTGCAGGCAAGCCTATCAGACCCTCATGGAGGCAAAGTCCAGGCTGCCAGCTCAGAACTGTGTTTGTGGGGATCATCGGTTCTTGTGTTCTGCTACTCTGTGTGATACAGCTGCTGCATATGTTGCCTTTATAATGTAAGGTTCCCTGCAATTGAGATAGTAACATAGCAACATAGGGGTATGTTTACTAAACCGTCTTAACGTGCGCTCTTCCACGTTATCACGCGATAAGGTACCTTATCGCCCGATGAAGGTGCGTTACCGGGCGATAAGGTACCTTATCGCGCGATAACGCGCGCAGCGGTGCAAATGAGCGCTGAGGGCAGAGAAAGGCTCCCAGAGGGCGGAGGAAGGCTCCCCAGGGGCGGAGAGAGAGGGTCAATGGGCGGAGAGTGGGAGGGGAGAGGCTCCCTGTGCACTAACGCTGTGAAATTTGAGGCTGAAAACTAACGCCAGTGAAACCCTGGCGTTAGAGCTGATTTAAAGGGAAAAGAAACCATTTCCGTCAGCAATGTTCAGCAAAACCAGGGAAACTTTAAAAAAAGTGATAAGTGTGATACATGTGCACGGAACAAAAGGGCAAATAAACATTGAAAATGAACAGAAGAAAATGTAATAAAAACATAACCAAGCTGGCCAATAGTGATAGTAATGGGAAACATCAACCCCCCCTCCCCCGAGAAAGCTCCAAAAAAAGGATATGAATTTTGGAAGGGTCTATGCTCTGCCCCCATACAAGGTGAATGAGCCCACAGTGAAATTGCGCTGAGCAGGGTTTTCCCTCTCCATTGGGCAGGTTTCCTATGGCGTGCACATGTTCCACAACAGCAGGGCGGGCATGTCGGAATGGGCTACTGGACAGATGCTTGAAAAGGGGACACAGAGGGCTGCAGGCGGCACATGCTGTGGTGCAGCTGGGCCACAGTGCGGATTAGGGTGATGCCTAGGTGGCCCATAGGAATGCTGAAACAGTAGTGCAGCCAGACAGCAACTGATGAGGGCCCAACATGGGCACGAGTGTGTTCCCCACAGTGTAACAGGGGATAGTACCCAGCAGGTACCCCCAAGAGCACAGAACATTGCCAGGCGTTGCTTGGGGAAGCGTGGACAGCTATGCAGGCACCACTACCCCAGAACCCGCACCATAGGCAGCCGCCTACCCACACACTGGATGGCCTGAGACTGCGCTCCACCAGCACCACCAGCAGAAGGGCATGTCAGCAGGGTGGCAGAGGGGAACTGGTGGTGAAGGGGGCAGTAGCAGCTGCCCAGAGCAGACCATGGCCTAGCCCTGTGTAGGTGGGTGCCATGCACTGCAATAGACAGGCCCTGTCTGACAAACAGTCATGGTATCACCAGGGAATGCACTATCTCTGTGGCCACAGTGTTGTACAGTACACACAGACAGTGTGTTCAGGAGCAGAAGGTCACAGGTTCAAGTCCCAGCTGTGGTTCCTGCCAACCCAGTCCCCATACTTTACCCACTGCTAATACAGACAGAACCTTTATTGCAGATGATGTAAACATGCCCAAAACACCTAAATTTTACCCTACAGAGCATAGACACCATAAACATGCACATTACCTAGAGCAGAGTCTCCCAAATGCAGTCCTGGAGGGCCAAAACCAATTCAGGTTCCATGCTGCCTCTAATAAATATGGCTGTGCTGCATTTCTATGCACCGCCCCCATGGTATGCAGATGTATCTCATGCATATTCATTAGGGACAGCATGAAAACCCGAACAGTGTTTGGCCCTCCAGGACTGGAGTTGCGAACCCCTGCCCTAGAGCAGCAGCCAACAGGGGCAGACACACATGCACCCACAGGCTCCATTAACCGAAACCTCCTGGAGAAGCAGGATGTTGGGCCCTGCGTGCATCTCCCAATACTAGCACTTGCATACCTTAGCAATGCCACCCTAAACCTGGGAATACGGTACACAGCTATCAAAAGGTTGCTATGATTACTGGCAGATAGCAATTCCGAAGTTAAGTACAATTTTCTGAGTGAGCTGCATCATAGCAACCTTTCTGATGTCTGTGGAGCGTGCTACAGGTCTTGTGTCTGATAGTGTTTACCACCCTGGGGGGTGACCCCAACAGTATTGCATACCATAGCCATGCCTGCACTGTGCCCAGGACTGGTGCGGTGGCCAGGGCTGCCAAACACCTCTATAGTTTCACAATGCTGGCATAGGTGTGGGGAGTGTGTGTCTGTCTATCCAGTGTGTAGTGGCTGCAAACACCCTCCACAACCCACACTGCTAGCACTGTTGCCAGTATTGGCCTGCCAATATGCATAATGAGGAGCAAGGTACTGTGGGAATAGCCTGGATAGGGTGGCCTGGCCTGGATTCATCTGTACAGAGCATAGGGCAATGGCTCAGACATTGTAGTGCCCGGCCACCACCTGCACGGACAGGGTGGCCACAGCATGTCCTGCTGGGAGGTCATTCTCACCCTGACTGAGCAGTGACCACGGCATGGCTAGGTTCCCCCATAGTGCTATATAGTGTTTCTCTTGTGTAATATATATATGGGTTCCCTTTTGGTGCCCAATTGCTGACTTATCTGCTTGGTGTGTATGCTGATGTCCCAGTTCTGGGTGTGTGCATCTCCTCCAGGACCATGCACTATGGACTAGCTAGCAGACTGTATGAAGTTAGTATGTGTCTGGCTGGAACACCTTGCAGGGTGCAGTGGCTGGAGGCTTGCTGCTGGAGAATGTCAGATCGTGGTGGGGGGCAGCTGTGCATTTCCAGGCCTACTGTCTGTCTGCTTTATGGATGTGTACAACTCTGCATTGCCTGCCCTGTACGGTGTCTGATCCCCAGCCGGACTGGGGTGATGATCCTCTCTACTACCACCATTGCAGGGAGGTAGAATGTGGATTTGTTGGTGGGTGATCCTGTTTCCCAGCCTGAGCCCCAGAGGGTGGTGGTACATAATCTGCCTATGGGTCCAAACAACCCCCTTCACCTACATCATGTAACCATGGCACCAACACAGGATATTCTGGGTGCATCATAGCCCATAATGGCTAGACATGACTGAGAAATACAGGACAACACAGATGTATCCTAGGTGCGTCTGCAGGAACTACCTATCACACACAGTAGCACTGATGGGGACCTGCAGTATAGCATTTTTCAGCCATGAAAGGTGCTGTGGACCTGGTGCTGTGCGCCCCACCTCACCCTCAGGGTGAGCACAGTACTCATACAATGTGACGGTCTGTAGCTACTCTGTGCCAGTACCATACACGGTCGGTTCCCCCTACCAGGCTGAGGTGCTGGGGGGGTGCATACCCCATCTTGTGCCCATCTCTAGACTGCTGCTTTGCATGTGCAGTGCATCATGGGTACGGGTGGGTTAACCCTATCCTGGTAACCACAGCAGACAGTTTGTGTGGTGATGTGCAGTCCTTCTGCAGCCAGCCAGGGGCTTGTTAGCAGCTGTAGTCCACTGGTTACTTTGCTGCCTATAAAGCCAGAGGTCATGGGTTCTAACCCATGGTGGGGTTATTTGATAGGGCTGTCTGAGACATTGTCTTTTTTTATGTATATTAGTTCTACCAGCAAAAACACCCTCAGAGTAGTGTAACCTTATAGGGCACCCTATCAAGCGCCTTATAAGGTGCCTTATAAGGTGTCCTATAGGGGACATTATAGGGTGCACCTACCACCTCCTATTGAGGTTGCATTAGGTGATCCCATGCTAAAGCAGTTAGTGGGCAGTGTGAACTTTGCACTGACAGATCAGAGCACACCATGCCCACTCTCCGCTCCAACCCCGCCTACTCGCGCACTTAACGTGCATTGGGCAGTAAGCGCGGAGAGCAACGAGTATCCCAACGTGCATTCAGCATGTGCCAGAATAAGCATTGTCAGCTACTGCCCTTTAGTAAAAGCACACTGTTTGCATGGTGGTGGAAGCAGCTTCTGCCCTATGCAAAAGGAAGTGGAATCAGAAAGGGGCCGAAGCATGAATGGCATTACAGCACCAGAGAGGGGCAGCAGCAGCAGAAATGGGCATCCCCGGAGGGCTGGCACTCTAGACAACCACATAGTTCTAATGATAGCACTAGCCCTAAGCACAAATAAACACTCTTATACCAGACTTTAGAAAAGAGTCATAGCCAATGTTAAATTTTTGTGTGCCACATAAGGACACTCGGAGTTATATACATTAAAATTTGATTACATGTCAGAATACAGTATGTACACCACATTGATTGCACTAGAAAATATTGTAGAACTTGTGAAAACCGTAAATACACAACTTTTAAATTTTAAGACGTCTGTGTTGTTTTCTATCAGAATCAGAACCGTAATTTTTGTGCGCTCTGTTATAAAGTATGTGCGCTCGCTCGGCGAGGTGTGTGCGCGTGCACACACACACAGCTTAGAGGGAACAGTGGTCATAGCCTATGTATCCCTGAGCTAGAGCACTGTCATTGTAATGCCTGGGCTAATGGAAGGCTAGGAAATAAGTAATACAGAACAAAATTCCATGGTGCTTCAGCTCTAGGCCTCCCCCATGATTCAACAAAATAGGTCTGATGGAGCTGCAAGACTGGGGCCAGGAAGAAGAAATGAAACAAATAGTACATCCTTCGGCTATTGCTGAATTTTTAAACAGGCTCATGATATGCACGTGGAGCCCAATTCCATAATGTCCATGTCCAGCCCATGGACACCTCTAAATAAAAAATAGGCCCCCCTTTGAACCTAATTCCACCTCCATGGATCTGGACGTGCCCATGGGTCTGGAATCAGGGGCATGTGCAAGTGATATCCAGCTGGCCCCATGCCTTGGATGTGGGTAGATGTTTGTACATCCCCGCACCCACCATATTATGAAACATTACATGTTTTGGATCCTGCCCATTCCCATGATGTATCCATGGATGCCATGCTCCTTGGGAACAACGTGCATCTCCTAAGCTGCCCATCACAGATAGTAGTGTGCTGATGCACACTAGACATGAATACCAATGATAAATGACAGCTTCTGGAACCTAGACCATATACCAGTCCCCCTCACACCCTGAAAAGTGCTAGGTAAACCCAGTGCACCCCAATATGGTATACAAGAATGTAACTATGAACATGTATGTCAGGACATAACTTGCATCAAATGGTGTGTGACATTAGGAACCGGCCCCAGTGAGTCCTGCCCACTGTTCCCTCTAAGCTGTGCGCGTGTGCGCACGCACACACCTCGCCGAGCGAGCGCACATACTTTACAACAGAGCGCACAAAAATTACGGCTCTGATTCTGATAGAAAACAACACAGACGTCTTAAAATTTAAAAGTTATGATTATAATTACTAGAAATTTCCCACTTCATTTAGTAATCATCTATTTTCAATTAATTTGATTAAAATCAATGTGGTGTACATACTGTATTCTATGTGTAGTCAAATTTTAAAGTATATAACTCCGAGTGTCGTTATGTGGCGCATAAAAATGTAACCTTCCTTCAAAAGCTGCACACAGCTGATATTTTATGCGCACACAGCCTACAGAAAATTAGAGGGAACATTGGTCCTGCCCTTGTGTTCTCTACAAACACGCCTTAAACTACTAGAGATAGACCCTCACCAAATCCACAGAACCCCAAACTAACCTTGCAGGTCCCCAAAGGATGCATAATATTGCTGAGCAACAAATGTATCCTCTTTCCGTGCCTCTGGCCTATAAGTGAACTCATTCTGCTGCTCTGCACTACCATTCCCCTCTTATCTCTCCCTACACCCTTCCCCGTGAACACCACTCTTCTGTGATATTGCTTCTATCTATGCCCTCCCCTCCTACTGCCAAATCCGGATGTCGCTCCCTTTACCTTGCTGCCCCGTATGCTTTGAACAAACTACCTGAGTCTGCACATCATGCTTCATCCCTGGCCCCTCTCAAATCGGAGCCGCTGTTGAATCAGATCCACCTAAGCTCCCTTGTGTTTCCTGACCATTCCCCCTGGATGTATCCTATTCACAGCTTCTGTATTGTCTGTCCCGACTTGATTGTAAGCTCCACTGAGCGGGGACCATCTGTTACGTGTGTCTGTGCAGTGCTGTGTAAGCCTTGTGGTGCTATGCAAATGATCAGTAGTAGTTGTAGTTGCAGTAGGGCCTTCTCCCAGCAGCTATACCTGTCCCATTGTGGCATATGTCAATCTGTATACATCCACTACCTGTGGGGCAACCCTGTCTACCTTCCCCCTACCAGCTTTGTGGCATTGCTCCCCTGGTCAGGGCTGTGTGGGTATGGGAGTGAAGATCCCTGTGCATCACACCAAGCAGCCAGACTCCAGATATATCACCAATCTTGCAGCTCTCATTGATCCTGGCCTGGGTAGGGATATAGGCCGCATGGGACAATCTGAGGAATGTTGGCACCATATCAGTCGTGTTTCCCTGTGCCAGGCACAGCGAATGTATGGCTGATCTATCACACTGCCAACAATATCTGATCTTATTAGAGTACCCTATGAAAAATAACCCAGAAGGAATCACCTTAGGTTCCCTATGGCTAAATGTCAAAACATATCCCTGTCAATAATAG
Organism: Ichthyophis bannanicus; assembly: GCA_033557465.1. Taxonomy (NCBI): domain Eukaryota; kingdom Metazoa; phylum Chordata; class Amphibia; order Gymnophiona; family Ichthyophiidae; genus Ichthyophis; species Ichthyophis bannanicus. The sequence continues at coordinate 579,738,782 of CM066031.1, forward strand.
GGACCCTCAGAATAAAGACATTCAGAAGTGCAAACAGCACTAATACATGCTCAACAGCAACACCGTTGGTCCCACAAAATGTGCATTATGGGCATGTATTAGTGCTGTTTGCACTGTTGAGTGCCCTTATTCTGAGGGTCCCTTATCATTGATGGGGATATGTTTTGACATTTAGCTGTAGTGAACCCTCTCTAAGTTTGACTGCCCAATCACACTTGCACCTGGTGACACTGTGGTCATCCATATGGTCCAGACTCCTCAAACCACACACACGCACATACACTCTCAATTTCGGTCACAAAAATATGATTCTGCCCAAAAGGCGCCCTGAACTCATACATAACAGTCATGACATAACATAATTGCATAGGGTACCAGGACTACAAATATGATCTCTGTTTCTCATCCGAAAAGGAAGCCTGAATAAACACTATTGCTCTTCTTAATGTTTCTGTAAGGCTGTTTAGAAATGTTTCTTTACCTTACAACATTCCCTCACCTCTGCTCCCTGTACTGTAAGACTGCATCTTATATTTTTCCAAACTGCAGTCACACCAATTCAAAACATACTTGTCACAACCATTCTTCTCTATGGGACATATTGCAGAGCACAGCAGAATATTTTCTAAGTCCTAGCCTTATAACACGTTTCAGCAGGAATAATGTGGACGTTTCCGGGAAACACTAAATACATACACGGGCCTTTCCTGAATACGCTTTATATGTCTCCGTGGTTGACCACACCCCCCGTTCTGCCCTCTCCCGTCCAGGTCATGAGATCTCTGTGCTAGCACCATGGACATGCATGTCAGCAATGCTTCAGAATAAGGTTGGGGACATTTTTGGCACATAAACATCCCCACTGCATGTGCAAACCCCTTATTCGTGTTCTGGAATGACCCCCATAGTAAAACTGCTTAACCATATTCTCACTTTCTTACAGCGTATCAGACATCTACATTTTTTCAGTATTTAAAAACAGTATTTGATAGAGAAGTAGTATAGATAAAGTATGCGGCTGTGGCGAAGAATAAGCACAAAGACTGCATTTTCACTGTTCGCATGCCAAACAGCCGTTGTGCCGTGGGCTGATAAAAGAAAGGCCTCGTGATGAAAGGAAATCTAGTGTTTTAAAATGTTTTGCATAACTACCTCAAAATGCCCTTTTTGCTGACAACCCTGCTAACTATCTGAGCTAGCAATATATTTTTCCCTGCCCTGGCTCCCTTTGTGCGCTCAGACAGATCTCATATCTCACGCTGACCTGCTTGGAGCTGGTCGCCTTTCACAGCTTTTGTTTCTGTCTATAACACACGTCCTTCTCATTGACCTGCTGGGAGCACCTCTAAGGGCTATGCATGCAGCAGGCTATAATTAGCTGTGTGTACCCACACCGTGCTGCCAACACAGCATTCTAGAGAATTCCCAGCACAACAGAGCGCGAGGCAGAGGTAAAAGAGCAGAAGAGACACTGCAAGAAGAAGCAGAGGCTGCCGTTGTGAAAGACAATCAAAAGGAACAAGTAATGTCTCACTGAAAATGACTTGCTGTTAAAAAGAAAAGAAAAGTCAGCTTACTAGGTGTTTACAAAGCCACATAATTGATAGCATCCCCCTATATGAATATAAACAGCTTCTGCTAAGGATTTCTAAGCTGTTTGCCTGCATTTCTAAAGCATCACCAAGAGCAGCCATTTTGTAAATTGTCGGCAGCTGCACCTCAGATGCAGCCTGATTAGCTTTCCTGCTTTCCCACTTTCCCCCGTCCTTTAGATCCATCTAATATGCTGCTCCTTCCCACCCTTAAAACTAGGTGCATTGTGTACAGCGGTCACTACTCCATTCAACTACATTCATATCACAATTTTATTAACCTTGTCAGGAGCAGCTAAACCCCTTTCAGTTGCAAAACTAAGTGTACTATTTTGGATTTCTGTGTTGTGTTGAACCACTTAAGGTACCTCCCCCACATTCACCTGACACAATAAATTACATAAGAGCATGCCATTTGATGCACTTAGCCCATGCACCTTTCTTGGTCAGGGCTTCTAAAATCAGACAGATTGCCATGCTGTTATCCCTGTCACTCCACTCTCCCCCTACCACCCCCCCCCCCCCCCCCACCACCATGATATGCATTCAGCCCAGCAGTATATGTTGATTCCAAGTCGCTAGGTGGAATCCAAATAAATTCTCCCGGAGAAAACACTCTAGCCATTTATAACTGCATGAACATAAGAACATAAGATATGCCATACTGAGTCAGACCAAGGCCCATCAAGCCCAGTATCCTGTTTCCAACAGTGGCCATTCTAGGTCATATGTACCTAGCAGTTGTCCCAAAAGGCACAGGTTCCACAATGCTTGATATCCTGGGTCCCTTCTTAATAATGGTTTATGGACCTTTCCTCCAAGAACTTGTCCAAACCTTTTTTAAATCCAGCTACACTAACAGCCTTTACTACATCCTCCGGTAACAAATTCCAGAGTTTGATTACACGTTGAGTGAAAAAATATTTTCTTTTATTAGTCTTAAATAGTTTACCCTGTAGCTTCATTGCATGTCCCCTAGTCTTTCTATATTCTGATAATGTAAACAATCGATCTACGTTTACCCGTTCCACTCCGTTCATTAATTTATAGACTTCTATCATATCTCCCCTCAACCATCTCTTTTCCAGGTTAAAGAGCCCTAACCTTTTTAGCCTTTCTTCATAGGAGTATCCTTCCATCCCCTTTACCATGTTGGTGGCTCTTCTCGGAACCTTTTCTAATAACGCTATATCCTTTTTAAGATACGGCGACCAGAATTGCACACAATATTCAAGGTGCGGTCTCACCATGGAACGATATAGAGGCATTATAATATCTTTTGTTTTATTTTCCATTCCTTTCCTTATACCTAGCATTCTATTTGCTCTCTTGGCCGCCGCTGCACACTGGGTCGAGGGTTTTAACATGTTATCCACAAGGATGCCTAAATCTTTTTCCTGGGTGGTGGTTCCTAGTGTGGAACCTTGCATCGTGTAACCATAGTTTGGGTTGTTCTTCCCTAGGCGCATAAATTTGCACTTGTCCACATTAAATTTCATCTGCCATTTTGATGCCCAGTCTTCCAATTTATCAAGATCCTCTTGCATTTTTACACACTCCTCTTGGGTTTTAACAACTTTAAATAGTTTTGTGTCATCTGCAAATTTGATAACCTCACTCGTTATTCCCCTTTCCAGGTCATTTATGAATATGTCAAAAAGCAGCGGGGGGGCGGAGCCTGATGTCCAGCGGGTAGGACGCTTTGCGTTGAAGCTCCCGAGAGGCCTACTCAGAATCCTGACTTAATACCTATATAAATTTACTATTTTGCTCCGAGCTGACCGGGGCACCCCGGGGGGGATGGCGGCCCATAAACCAGCGCGCTTGGACTTCGGGTCTCCTTCTTCTTCTCACGGAAAACGCTCCAAAACAGAGGTGTCCTCCCCACAGAAGATGGTTCCCTTTCGTGAAAACCCCGCAATGCACCTGGAGATTTTGGAGGAAATACGCGGCGTGAAGGAATTGGTGCAGTCCAATGGAGAAGCGCTTCGAGCCATGCGAGAAGACTTTGGAGTGCTCCAGGACCGACTTGAAGGTCTTTCATTGCGACAGGACAATATGGCGGGGGTCCTCGACTCGCACGAGGTGCGCTTGGGCAAACTGGACGAGGCTGAGCGCCAGATACAGAATCTTCAAAAGGAGTTGGAAGATAGCAATAATCGCGCCCGTCGCAACAATGTGAGGCTCCTCGGAATACCGGAGGGGGTGGAAGCAGGAGATATAAGAGAATTCTTGCTCAAAACTCTTCCCTCCTTGCTGAAGATCACTTTTCACAGAGAACTGGAAATCGATCGAGCACACCGTGTTCCTGCCCGCATGGCGCTCAACCGCACGACCCCCCGGCCTATTATCTTTAGCTTGCTACGATATCAACAAGTGGAACAAATTTTACATGCTGCCCGAGCGAATCATCATTTGGAATTTGAAGGTCGTAAGGTCTCCTTCTTTCCTGATTTGGCAAAGCCTACCGTTGATCGTCGGAAGAAACTCCTTGCTCTTCGCCCTCGACTTCAACAGCTACAGGCTCGCTTTGGCCTGTTGTATCCAGCGAAGCTCCGAGTGACTCTCCACAACCAGACCAGGACGTTCGAGGATCCTGATCTACTATCAACATTTTTGGACTCCAAAGAAGCAGAGCAGATGCGCTAATCCCAAATCTTGGACTCTTATCTGCCGGCTCTGTCCGCCATTTTGAAGGGCCCGATGTGGCGGTCATAGTCCAGCACAGAAATAGCCTGGACTTTCTTTCTTTCTCTGTATGACTTTTATCTTTGGTCTCCTATCCCTTCATGATGTGTGCCTCGGTCGGATTCGGAGCACGTACAGTCCCACAGGTTATATGTTTTTTCAATTTCGGCCTTCTCTGGGGCTTCTCCCCGCAGACACATGGTCGCCAGTAATTTTGGGGTTTTGCTTCTCCTCTACCGTACTGCGGTTTTCTTTGTTAATGTGGGGTGCTTCATTGTATTATATTAGTTTATTTTTCCTATGTCATGTGTACAGCCAGATACAGTCAGTTTGAGGGACACAGTGAAATTATGTGTGCTATCATGCTCAGAATTTTAACTTTTCTAATGGCCTTATGTGAAATCTTATTATTCATCGTCAAAGGCATTACTAGTCCACTCAAATGAAAGAAAATCCTTAGCTATCTTAGCCACGAGCATGTTGATTTGGTGTTTCTTCAGGAAACGCATTACACTCTGCTGAAACACTGCAACTCAATGCTAGGCCTCACATGGTAGCTGCCTATTCTCCCACCGTTTCCGAATGGTACGGGATAGCCATTCTGGTTAAGAAGTCTTTGCACGTTACTGTACCTGATATTAGCGCTGACATGGAGGGTAGATGGGCCCGTGTACACCTTGAGTTTGGAGATAGTGAATTCACGTGTATTTGAACTTTATGCTTGGCATTGCTATTTCCCTAATTAAGTAATACTGGGAAATTAGTTCCCATCCGAGCCTCAATGAATGGTGGAATCATGCCTGTCTCTACAGTAAATATGAACAAATACCTCGTCTGTTCGCTTCTTCCGTTCAGACTCCTTCTCATTGGTCTCAATGGAAAATGCTCAATGAATATGTACATTTTGCTAAATGCTCTCATCTGACTGTCTAATTTTGTATCTATCTCTGTTTCATGATCATGCTGTATTGTGGATACTTTTTTGATCGTTTGATGTATAATCACTGTTCATTGGAAGCGCTCACATGCTGATACAAATGGGTAGAGAAGAAGCACCGGGGTGGGGGGCAATGGGTTTACTTTTCCTTATTGTATACTTGTTTTGTCTTTTTTGGTGTGTTGTTTCTTTTGTTTGTTGCAAAATGAAAATAAAAGTTTAAAAAAAAAAAAAAAAGCAGCGGACCCAGCACAGATCCCTGGGGTACACCACTATTCACCTTTCTCCATTGGGACAATTGGCCATTTAGCCCTACCCTCTGTTTTCTATCTTTTAACCAGTTCCTGATCCACAATAGTACACTGCCTCTTATCCCTTGACTCTTTAGTTTTGCCAAAAGTCTCTGATAAGGGACCTTGTCAAAGGCTTTCTGAAAGTCCAGATACACTATATCAACCGACTCACCTTTGTCCACCTGTTTATTCACACCTTCAAAAAAACATAACAGATTAGTATGACAAGATCTTCCTTGTCTAAAGCCATGTTGGCTGTCTGCCATTAGGCCATGACCATCTACATGCTGAGTAATTTTGTTCTTTATGATGGTTTCTACCATTTTTCCCGGTACTGACGTCAGGCTCACTGGTCTGTAGTTTCACGGATCACCCCTGGAACCCTTTTGAAAAATTGGCGTTACATTGGCGATCCTCCAATCTTCAGGTATTACAGATGATTTTAATGAAAATTCACAGATTACTAATAGCAGGTCTGCAATCTCATATTTTAGTTCTTTCAACACCCCTGGATGTATACCATCCGGCCCATGTGATTTGCTACTCTTCAGCTTATCTAATAGTTGTAATACATCTTCCCAATGTATCGATATTTCCTTCAATTCTTCCGCACCTTTAAATACCACTTCAGTCATGGGTAACATCCCTTCATCTTCCTCAGTAAAGACCAAAGCAAAGAATTCATTCAGTCTCTCCGCTATCGCCTTGTTGCCTCTTAGTGCCCCTTTAACCCCTCTATCATCTAATGGACCAACTGACTCTCTCACAGGTTTTTTGCTATGAATGTACTTGAAAAAGTCTTTATTTCACATTTTTGCTTCCGCAGCAAGCTTCTTCTCAAATTCTCCCTTTGCCTGCCTTATCAATGCCTTGCAATTGACTTGTCAATGCTTGTGCTGTTTCCAGGTTTCGTCATTTGGCTCTTTTTTCCATTTCGTGAAAGATGCTTTTTTGGCAAAAACAGCCTTTCTGACCTCTTCTTTAAACCATGCTGGCAGTTTTTTTTACTTCCTTCCACTTTTCTTAAAGCGTGGAATACAGCTGGTCTTGGCTTCCAAGATAGTAGTTTTCAACAACACCCAAGCTTGATGTAAGTCTTTAACCTTTGCAACTGCTCCTTTTAGTTTTTTCTTAACTATTTTCCTCATTTTATCATAGTCTCCCTTTTGAAAGTTAAAAGGTAGTACTGTGGATTTCCTTGCTATCCCTCCTCCACTAATTAAATCAAACGCGATCATGCTATGATCACTGTTGCCAAGTGGCCCCAACACCCTTATCTCTTGCACTAGATCTGGTGTTCCACTGAGGACTAGGTCTAATATGGCTTCCCCTCTGGTCGGTTCATGAACCAGCTGCTCCAAGAAGCAGTCATTTATTTCATCTAAGAACTTTATCTCCCTAGCATGTCCTGCAGTGACACTGACCCAGTCGATACCGGGGTAAATAAAATCACCCATTATTATTACTGTGCTGTAACTTTTTCTAGCTTCCTTGATTTCTTTGAGCATTTCATCATCCATTTGTTCATTCTGGCCAGGTGGTCGATAGTACACCCCCACTGCCATCGCCTTCCCCTTTTTACATGGAATTTCAATCAATCCATAGAGATTCTACAGCAAATTTTGTTTCCTGCAAAACTTTAATCCTTTCTGACTCAATGCCCTCTCTAACACAGAGTGCAACCCCTCCACCAATTTGATTAGCTCTATCATTATGATATAGTTTGTACCCAGGTATCACAGTCACTCTTCCCTCTAAGCTGTGCATGTGTGCGCGGGCACACACCTCGCTGAGCGAGCGCACATACTTTACAACAGAGTGCACAAAAATTACGGCTCTGATTCTGATAGAAAACAACACAGACGTCTTAAAATTTAAAAGTTATGATTGTAATTACTAGAAATTTCCCGCTTCATTTAGTAATCGTCTATTTTCATTTAATTTGATTAAATTAATGTGGTGTACATACTGTATTCTGATGTGTAGTCAAATTTTAAAGTATATAACTCCGAGTGTCGTTATGTGGCGCACAAAAATTTAACTTTCCTTCAAAAGCTGCACACAGCTGATATTTTATGCGCACACAGCCTACAGAAAATTAGAGGGAACATTGATCACAGTGTCCCACTGGTTTCCTCCTTCCACCATGTCTCTGATATTCCAATCATATCTACCCTCTCATTTAGTGCTATATATTCTAACTCTCCCATCTTATTTTTTAGACTTCTAGAATTTGCATACAAGCATTTTAGAGACTGAATTTTATTCATATTAATCTGGCTATTGGTAGACATGGGTAATTTGGGATCTTTAAGTTGTGTCTGCTCCATACTCAAGGGTATTTGGGCTAATTTACTCTTTTTTTGGAACCTCTCTGCTTTTGGTAGTATCCTTCAAGGATACATTGTTCCGAACCATGCGCTCTTGGGCGACTGTTGGCTTTCCCCTATTATCTAGTTTAAAAGCTGCTCTATCTCCTTTTTAAAGGTTAATGCCAGCAGCCTGGTTCCATCCCGGTTAAGGTGAAGCCCATCCCTTCGGAAAAGCCCCTCCTTTCTCCAGAATGTTCCCCATTTCCTAACAAATCCAAAACCCTCATCTCTGCACCATTGTCTCATCCGCGCATTGAGACTCCGGAGCTCTGCCTGCCTTTTGGGTCCTGCGCGTGGAACGGGAAGCATTTCGGAGAATGCTAGAGGGGTTCTCTCTGTCTCTATTCTCTGTGCAACAACAGTTTGGCGACAAGGGGGGGATTTGTCCCTTCAGCCCATGTGTGCGCAGCAGAAGGCTAATACAGAAGTGCAAACAGTGAGGAAAACAAACTAACATCCTCATGAAACAAAATGGTCCTAGGAAGTGCCCTGAGCTTGCCAGAATCACCATCAGACTGGTGGGATTTCAGTGATCCAGCAATACAGTCTTTTCTGTTCTCTAAGAAATTGATAATTGCAAATTCTCAAGATGGCAGCACTTGGATGGCATCCATTCAGGGGCAGCCCAAGGTGGTGTGGGGTCTTATTTGCATAGCCACTGGACCTCATTTGCATGAATTTAATTTATTTTATTTTACAACGTATATATTGCCCATCTAAATTTTTAGTCGGCTTTCAAAGGAGCTCTACACAAGACTCTTTTTTTTCCTGGCAATCACTAAGGGGCATGTTTGCTAAATATTAATGTGTGTTATGTGCCACTGCACCAATAGAAATAAATAGGTATTCCTGCACTTAACACACATTAACATTTGCGAATACATATTAACTTTCAGTAAACATGCCTCTTAATGAGTGCCTGAATACCATTTGCATGGGCAGTAAGGATAAGGAAAGGCTACCAGATTTCTACATTACTATACTCCAGCATCAAATGTCAGGCATACTAAGAAGTACTATAAACCCTGCCCATTTAGAACCCATGAAAAAATATAGTTAGACCACCATTGTGCCAAGTAAATAGCACTTAGCACAAAAAATATGTGTATAATTGTTTTCCATTATTTTTCTCTTTGAGTGTTTGTCATGAAAGGGAAAATCTTTCCAGAAACAAACCTTCCATTTTATTCTATTTGATGGGCAAATGAATGCCAAAAAGGTGTGAAAATGCCACACCAGCGTAACACACTTGAATAAATCTGAAACTTATCTCATATAGTGGTCAAAACCAGTTGCAATAACCACTGTACAAACCTGCTGCGATGGATCTTCATCCCAACAGAATCGCTGTTGAAGGGATAGAAAATGAAGAATTATCAGGAATCCCCAAGACCAGAATGCAACAGGGGACTGTGTTTCGAGCTCATAAGGTTTAAATGAGCTATGTCTCAAGCAATACACACCAAGGTTTCCTTGAATGAATGCCTTAGCCATGTTTCTAACTTACTGAGATTATTTGAATGACAGGATGTTTTTATGACAACCTACTGACATCACTTGTAACATCATCAATGCCAGCCACACCAATTAAAGCAAACTCCACCAGTCTAATTCCATATTCAATCCAGATGGAGAAACTGACCCCAAGCTGTAGAGATATTGTAAATGGGATACCCTATTGCCACCCCAAGGGCCTAATATTGGGAGCATTGGCTGAAGGGTGGATTATGATTTTCTGTATAATAAAATATCCCTGTGTTCCTATAATATACATGGCGCCAAAGGTACATAAATCACTGTCATCTCTTCCTGGTCACCCTATAGTCTCCTGCAGAGACTCTGTGTTGGAACCCCTGTCCAAGATTTCTGACTGTTTTTTACAACCAGCGACTGTAAAGGTTCGGTCCTACCTTAGGAATTCCTTTCATTTTCTTTCTTTGCTAAATCAGCACACATTTCATGTGGATTCCTCAATATTGATGACTATGGATGTAGTTTTGCTCTATATTGATCATTTTGAGGTTTTAGAAGTGATTGCCCATTATCCACTAACACTGCCTCCTAGGTTGCCAAGATCATTTCTACTTGAATTATTGTGTCTAGTATTACGAAAGAATTAATTCTTGTACAGCTCTAAATTTTATCTCCAGATGTATGGTGTGGCTATGGGGGCCACGGTAGCACCATCTGTGGCTACCCTTTATGTGGCCCATTTTGAAAGTTCTTTCATTTATGGGTCACCTTGGTTTTCATATATTACTTTTTGGATACGTTTCTTAGACGACATGTTCTTTCTATGGAATGGCTCTGTTTCTGATCTTCAAGTGTTTCTTCAATGGATAAATACAGTCAAATCCAATATACAATTTATGGCTAAATACCATTTGACACAGATAGAATTTTTGGATTTTCTAGACCAGCGAAGATTCCACACAACTCTTTACCAGAAACTTGCACAGCGCAATACTTTTTTACGGTATCACAGTTACCATCCTGGCCCCTTGAGGCGAGGGCTACCTCTTGGCCAACTCCTACATTTACAATGGATATGTACTACTGATGTCAAGTTTAAGAAGCATGCCTGTGAGTTGTTCCAACGCCTACTAGAGAGGGGCTATCCTCATTCCATCATCTAACATGCCTATAAAAGGGCTTGATTTAATCACCCTGAATGGTGATCTTTAGCAGATAGACCCCCAAGACATCAGGATATGGCTTTGGGACTAGTGGGGGTATTACCTTATATGACCAATTCTTCAATAGTGACTCTTTTACTCAAAAAGCACTGGCACATACTTATTTATTTATTTATTTATTTGACAAGTTTTTTTATACCGCCTTTTCCTTCAATCAAAGCGGTTAAAAAGATATCACAAGGTTATACACAGGCAAGGGAAACATGCACTGCTCTAACAGTACATCAAAGCAGTAGAATGGGTGTACATAACACAGGGAAAACAGTACATCCATTACATTACATTACATTTAAATTAAACTAGGCATACCGGCAAACAGAAACACCACAGAGCAGCCGCTGCCCACATCCCGCACGGTCCTATGCCTAAGGGCCACGCCAAAGAGCCCTCTGGCGAGACCCTCAGGCGCGGGACCACAAGGCACGGGCACACCCCCGCAGTGGCGGTTAAAGTGTTCTTTGCTCGCGATCATGCTAGGCAGGGGAAGGAGCAATCAAGATCAGCTGTTCGGTGTCCTCTGCTCTCCCGGCATTATACTTACTTACTTACATACTTACTTTGCATCAGTGTTTCAAAACCAACTAACCACAGCATACAGTTATAGTTGTAACATAAGGAATTACATTGTACATGCAGCGGCGGCATCGGACTGCCCCGAGAGTCAGCATGATTGTTTGGATGCGGGACATTAAGCCTGTTCTGGCTGCGATTTTTGTGCCACTGCACTAAGTGGTATTGATTGGATAGATATTTCAACGAATGTTACTTATACATCACGTTGGCGCACTACATGTTTGACATCTTATGCAGTGTATTTTTTGATTTGCCCCTGTCTGCTTAAATATGTAGGTAGGACCACAAGACCAATGAAATCTCGTTTGCAGGAACATTGCTACAGAATAAATACTAAGGTACGTTCTGCACCTGTCATATCTCATTGTATACAGCAAGGGCATTCATTTGCAGATTTAAAGTGGAACCTCGGGGTGGCAATAGGGTATTCCTTTTACAATATCTCATGCAATCATGGATCTACAAGTTGGGGTCAGTTTCTCCATCTGGACTGAATTTGGAATTAAACTGGTGGAGTTTGTTGTAATTGGTGTGGCCGGCATTAATGACGTCAAAGTGATGTCAGTAGGTTGCCATAAAAAGATCTCATCATTCAGAGAATCTCAGAAAGTTGGAAACATGTCTACGGTGTTCATTCAAGGAACCCTTTTGATTGAGGAAGAGCTTGTTTAAAGCTTATGCGATCGAAACAGTTCTGTGTCACGTTCTGGTCTTAGGGATTCCTGATAATTCTTCATTTTCCATCCCTTCTACAGCGATTGCGTTGGGATGAAGATCCATCGCAGCGGGATTGCACGATGGTTATTGCAACAGTGGTTTTGACCACTATATGAAATAAGTTTCAGATTTATTCAAGTGTGTTATGCTGGTGTGGCATTGTCACATCTTGTTGGCATTCATTTGCCCATCAAATAGAATAAAATGGAAAGTTTGTTTCTGGAAGGATTTTCCCTTTCATGACAAACACTCCAACAGAAAATTATTAGAAAACAATTATACACATATATTTTTTGGACTAAGTGTTATTTACTTGGAACAATAGTGATCTAACTATATTTTTTGAATATTTCTTCAGTTTTAAACAATAGTCTTTCATTTTTGTACATTTAGAACCCATAGCAAACCCATAGGGGTATGTTTACTAAACCGCACAATTGTGCGTGGCGCACTTGAGCGTGCGCTAAGGTACCTTAGCACACGCTAATAGTGCTTTTTTGTGCCCCACACATGTGCACGCTGCACTAACGGGCCCGCACAAGTGCGCGGCGCGCTGATGTGCGATAGAGGCGTGGAAAGGCATTCTGAGGGCGGAGGAAGGCTCCCGAGGGGCGGAGGGACGGGATCAATGGGTGGAGAGTGGGAGGGGAGAGGCTCTCCGCACAGGAGCGGGGCTGAAATTCAACTAAAAAAATACCGCGAGTGAAAACCTCGCGGTAGAGCCGATTTAAAGGGAAGAGAAACCATTTCTGTCAGCAATGTACTGCAAAACCAGGGAAACCTACAACACGTGAGCAGTGTGATACATGTGCACAGAACAAAATAGCAAATAAAAATAGAAAATGACACACCAAAATTCTAAAAAATGATAATCCAGCTGGGAAACAGTGATATCAATGGGCAACAATAAAAAACACTCCCAGGAAAGCTCCAAAAAAAAGAAATGATTTTTGGAAGGGTCTACGCTCTTTTTTTTTTAGCTTTCCTGGGAGTGTTTTTTACTGTTGCTCATTGATATCACTTTTGCACATCTTGGTTATGTTTTATTTCCCTTTTTTTCGAGGCCATTTCTATGTTTATTTGCCCTTTTGTCTCCATACAAGGTGAATGAGCCCATAGTGAAATTGTGCAGAGCAGGGTTTCTGATTTCTTTGGCCAGGTTTCCTATCTCCAAGGACTGCACTGTCTCTGTGGCCACAGTGTGGTGCAGTGAACACAGACAGTGTGTTCAGGAGCCAAAGGTCAGCAGCTCAAGTCCCAGCTGGGGCCCCTGGAAACCCAATCCCCATATTTTACCCACCACTAAACCGTGATAGTAACAACCAACCTTTTTTGCAGAGAAGATAAGCATGGTCCAAACACCTGTATTTTACCCTACAGAGCACAGACACCAGAAACATGCACATTACCTAGACCACAGTCCCCTAAATGCAGTCCTGGAGGGCCACATATCATTCAGCTGTGATGCTGTCTCCAATATAAGGCCATGTCAGCATGGTGGTAGAGGGGTACCGTTGGTGGAGGGGGCAGTGGCTGCTGCCCACAGCAGACGGTGGCCTAGCCCCCTTCACGTAGGTGCAGTGCACTCCAACAGACAGGCCCTGTCTGACAAACAGCCATGGACTCCCCAGGAAATGCACAGTTGTTGTGCTAAGACGGTGGTGCAGCAATCACAGCCAGTACCTTTAGGACCAGAAGGTCACAGGTTCAAATCCCAGCTGGGGCTCCTGCCAACCCAGTCCCTTTATTTTACCTATGCAGAAAACATGGTAGTAAAGACTGAACCATTATTGCTGAGAACATAAGCATGGGTCAAACACCTATATTTTACCCCACACAGCACAAACATCATAGAAATGTGCATTACCTAGAGCAGAGTCTCCCAAATGCAGTCCTGGAGGGCCAAACACCATTCAGGTTCCATGCTGCCTCTAATAAAGATGCCTGTGCTGCATATCTATGCACCACCCCCATGGTATGCAGATGTAGCTCATGCATATTCATGAGGGACAGCATGAAAACCCGAACAGTGTTTGGCACACCAGGACTGGAGTTGGGAACCTCTGCCGTAAAGCAGCAGCCAACAAGGGCAGACACTCCACACCCACACCCACAGGCCCCATTAGCCAATGCCTCCTGGAGAGGCAGGACATTGGGCCCTGCGTGCATCCCCCAATACTAGCACTTGCATACCTTAGCAATGCCACCCTACACCTGGGTATACGGTACACAGCTATCAAACGTTTTTTATGATTACTGCCAGATAGCGATTTCTACGTTAAGCACAGCTTGCTGTTTGAGCTCCATCATAACAATCTTTCGGATATCTGTGGTGTGTGCTTCAGGTCTGGTCTCTGACAGTGTTTACCACCCTGGGGAGTGCCCCCCAACAGTATTGCGTACCATATCCATGCCTGTACTGTGCCCAGGACTAGTGTGGTGGCCAGGGCTGATAGACTCCTCTATAGTAGCACAATGCTGGCATAGGTGTCGGAGTGTGTGTCTGTCTATACAGTGTGTGGTGGCTGCAAACACCTTCCACAGCCCACACTGCCCACTGTTGCCAGTATTGGCCTGCCAATGTGCATAATGAGGAGCAAGGTACCATGGGTATAGCCCAGACAGGGTGGCCAGGCCAAGGTGCATCTGCACAGGGCATAGGGCACTGACTGGGACATTTTAGTGCCTGGCCACCACCTACACAGACAGGGTGACCTCAGTATGTCCTGCTGGGAGATCACTCTCACCCTGACTGTGCAGTGACGACAGCATGGCTAGGCACCCCCATAGTGCTATATATTATTTTTGTCATGTGATATTTATGGGTTTCCTTTTGGGGGCCAGTCACTGACTTATCTGCTTGTTTTGTGTGCTGCCATCCCAGTTCTGGGTGCATGCATTTCCATGAGGAACATGCACTATGGACTAACTATTACTTAAGCTTCAGGTACACAAGGTGTATTAGGGGTATTAGATACACTTTTATTGGTATAAGCATCCACACCAATCCTTATTATATACAGAATTTAAAAGACCTAAACACAAGCTTTAAACTAAGATGCAGACAGATGTCCAGCAACGAGATGGGGGTTCTCCGGTCTTTTGCATTGAGTGTCACATGTATGATTTTCTCCCAGTTGGTGAGAGGTCTTACGTATGCACTAAGTGAAAAGAACTCTTTGCTCTCAGGGAACGAGTCCGTTCTCTAGAGGCTAGAGTAGCAGACCTGGAAGACATAACAAAGACAGAGAAGTACATGGACGAGACCTACAGGGATATAGTCCTGAAGTCCCACCTCCAGTCTGGCAGCATCCCTGTTGCCATGGAGGAGAGAGGTCACGTAACAGGAGAGCATCACCCTGGTGTGGCAGGAAGTGATCCTGTAACTAGGACCTGTCCTCCAGGTGATGTAAAACCCTCTCGCACCGAGGACGTTTCGCCAGGGCCATGTCCCCATGAGGGGAGGGTCAGGACAGCTGTTATAGTTGGTGATTCAATCATTAGGAATGTAGATAGCTGGGTGGCTGGTGGACGTGAGGATCGCCTGGTAACATGCCTGCCTGATGCGAAGGTAGCGGACCTCACGCACGGCCTAGACAGGATCATAGATAGTGCTGGGGAGGAGTCTGCTGTCTTGGTACATGTTGGTACCAATGACATAGGAAAATGTGGTAGGGAAGTTCTGGAGGCTAAATTTAAGCTTTTAGGTAGGAAGTTGAAATCCAGAACTTCCAGGATAGCGTTCTCCGAAATGCTTCCTGTTCCACGTGCAGGACCCAAAAGACAGGCAGAGCTCCGGAGTCTCAATGCGTGGATGAGACAATGGTGCAAGGATGAGGGTTTTGGATTTGTTAGGAACTGGGGAACATTCTGGGGAAAGGGGGGGCTCTTCCGAAGGGATGGGCTTCACCTTAATCAGGATGGGACCAGACTGCTGGCATTAACCTTTAAAAAAGAGATAGAGAAGCTTTTAAACTAGAAATTAGGGGAAAGCCGACAGTCACCCAGGAGTGCATGGTTCATACAAAGGTATCCTTGAAGGATACTACCAAAAGCAGTGAGGTTCCAAAAGGGAGTATAGTAGCCCAAATGCCCTTGAGTAAGGAGCAGACAGAGCATAAAGATTCCAAATTCCCCCTGCCTACCAATAGCCAGATTAATATGAATAAAATACAGTCTCTAAAATACTTGTATGCCAATGCTAGAAGTCTAAACAATAAGATGGGAGAGTTAGAATATATAGCACTAAATGAGAGGTTAGATATGATTGCACTCTCAGAGACATGGTGGAAGGAGGATAACCAGTGGGACACTGTGATACCTGGATACACACTATATCGTAATGATAGAACTGGTCAAATTGGTGGAGGGGTTGCGCTCTATGTTAGAGAGGGCATTGAGTCAGAAAGGATTAAAGTTTTGCAGGGAACAAAATTTGCTGTAGAAGCTCTATGGATTGAAATTCCATTTATGAAGGGGAAGGTGATGGCAGCTGGAGTATACTATCGACCGCCTGGCCAGAATGAACAAATGGATGATGAAATGCTCAAAGAAATCAAGGAAGCTAACAAAAGTCACAACAGAGTAGTAATAATGGGTGATTTCAATTACCCCGGTATCGACTGGGTCAGTGTCACAGCAGGACAAGCTAAAGAGATAAAGTTTCTAGATGGAATAAATGACTGCTTCTTGGAGCAGCTGGTTCATGAACCGGCCAGAGGGGAAGCCATACTGGACCTAGTCCCTTAGTGGAACGCCAGATCTGGTGCAAGAAATAAGGGTGTTGGGACCACTTGGCAATAGTGATCATAGTATGATCATGTTTGATTTAATTAGTGGAGGACAGATAGTAAAGGCATCCACAGTACTACCTTTTAACTTTCAAAAGGGAGACTATGATAGAATGAGGAATATAGTTAGGAAAAAACTAAAAGGAGCGGTTCCAAAGGTTAAAGACTTACAGCAAAGCTTGGGTGTTTATTTAAAAATACTATCCTCGAAGCCCAGACCAGCTGTATTCCACGCATTAGGAAAAGTGGAAGAAAGTCCAAAAAACTGCCAGCATGGTTTAAAGGTGAGGTCAGAGAGGCTGTTGCTGCCAAAAAAGCAACCTTCAGGAAATGGGAAAAAGAGCCAATGATGAAAACTGGAAACAGCACAAGCACTGGCAAGTTAAATGCAAAGCATTGATAAGGCAGGCAAAGCGGGGTATTTGAGAAGAAACTTGCTACGGAAGCAAAAACACGAAATAAAGACTTTTTCAAGTACATTCGTAGCAAAAGGCCTGTGAGAGAGTGAATTGGACCATTAGATGATAGAGGGGTAAAAGGGGCAGTAAGAGGAAACAAGGCTATAGCAGAGAGGACTGAATGATTCTTTGCTTCGGTATTTACTGAGGAAGATGTAGGGATGTTACACAATACTGAAGTGGTATTTAAAGGTGATACTGCAGAGGAATTGAGAGAAATATCGCTACACTGGGAATATATATAAAAAATATTTGATAAACTGAATAGTAGCAAATCACCTGGACTGGATGGTATACATCCCAGAGTGTTGAAAGAACTGAAATATGAGATTGCAGACCTGCTATTGGTAATCTGTGAACTTTCATTAAAATCATCTGTAATACCTGAAGATTGGAGGGTCGCCAACGTAACACCAATTTTTAAAAAGGGTTCCAGGGGTGACCCAGGAAATTACAGACCGGTGAGCCTGACGTCAGTACCAGGTAAAATTGTAGAAACCATCATAAAGAACAAAATTACACAGCATGTAGATAGTCATGGCCTAATGGGAGACAGCCAACATGGCTTTAGACAAGGAAGATCTTGTCTTACTAATCTGATATGTTTTTTTGAAGGTGTGCATAAACAGGTAGACAAAGGTGAGTCGGTTGATATAGTGTATCTGGACTTTCAGAAAGCTTTTGACAAAGTCCCCCATCAGAGACTTTTCGCGAAGCTAAAAAGTCATGGGATAGGAGGCAGTGTACTATTGTGGATCGGGAACTGGTTAAAAGATAGAAAGCAGAGGGTAGGGCTAAATGGCCAATATTCCCAATGGAAAAAGGTGAATAGTGGAGTACCCCAGTGATCTGTACTGGGTCCGCTGCTTTTTGACATATTCATAAATGACCTGGAAAAGGGAATAACTAGTGAGATTATCAAATTTGCAGATGACACAAAACTGTTTAAAGTTGTTAAAACCCAAGAGGATTGTGGAAAACTGCAGGAGGATCTGGATAAATTGGAAGACTGGGCATCCAAATGGCAGATGAAATTTAATGTGGACAAGTGCAAAGTTATGCACCTAGGAAAGAACAACCCACACTATAGTTACACGATGCAAGGCTCCACATTAGAAACCACCACCCAGCGGCGGCCAAGAAAGCAAATAGAATGCTAGGTATCATAAGGAAAGGGATGGAGAATAAAACAAAGGATGTTATAATGCCTCTGTATTGCTCCATGGTATGACCGCACCTCGAATATTGTGTGCAATTCTGGTCACCGTATCTTAAAAAGGACATAGCGTTATTAGAAAAAATACAGAGAAGAGCCACCAAATTGGTGAAGGGGATGGAAGGCTACTCCTATGAAGAGAGGCTAAGAAGGTTAGGGCTCTTTTGCCTGGAGAAGAGACGGCTGAGGGGAGATATGATAGAGGTCTATAAATTAATGAATGGAGTGGAACGGATAAATGTGGATCAATTGTTTACGCTATCAGAGTATAGAAAGACTAGGGGACATGTAATGAAGCTACAGGGTAAACTATTTAAGACAAATAAGAGAAAATATTTTTTCACTCAACGTGTAATCAAACTCTGGAATCTGTTACCGGAGGATGTAGTAAGGGATGTTAGTATAGCTGGGTTTAAAAAAGGTTTGGACAAGTTCCTGCAGGAAAGGCCCATAAACCACTATTAAAAAGGGACCCAGGATATCAATGCTTGACCCAGTACAAGCATTGTGGAACCTGTGTCTTTTGGGGATATTGCTAGGTACGTATGACCTAGATTGGCCACTGTTAGAAACAGGATACTGGGCTTGATGGACCTCGGTCTGACCCAGTATGGCATGTCTTATGTTGCAGACTGTTTGCAGCTGGAATGTGTCTTGATGGAGTGCCTTGCAGGGTGCAGTGGCTGAAGGCTTGCTGCAGAAGAATATCAGATAGTGGTGGGGTGCAGCTTAGCATATGCAGGCCTAATGTCTGTCTGCTATTGTGTTATGGATATCTACAGAGCTGCATTGACTTCCCTGAAGGGTGTCTTTTCCACAGCAGGACTGGGGTTGATGGTCCCCTCTTCTGCCACCATTGCAGGGAGGTAGAATGTGGATCTGTTGGTGGGAGACCCTGTTTGCCACCCTTGGCCCTGGAGGAGAAGGATGATGGTACATGATCTTTCTGGGGGTTGCACCTGACTGAGATAGACAGATCCAAGGTGTTATCAGCAGAAGCTACCTATCTCACACATTAACACTGCTTTGAACCTGCATCATAGCCTCTTTCTGCCATGGAAGGTGCTGTGGACCTGGTGCTGGGCGCCTCACCGCACCATCAGGGTGAGCACAGTACCCGCACAATGTGACGGTGTGTAGCTACTCTGTGCCAGTAAAACACACGGTCTGTACCCCCTACAAGGTCGAGGTGCTGTGGGGGTGCACATGGTCAGTTCCCCCTACCAGGCCGAAGTGTTGTGGGGGAGCATACCCCATCTTGTGTTCATCTGTGGACAGCTGATTTGCATGTGCAGTGCATCATGGGTAAGGGTGTGCTAACCCTATCCTGGTGACCACAACAGACGGTCTGTGTGGTGACATGCAGGCTCTCTACAGCCAGCCAGAGGCTTGCTAGTAGCTATAGAGCTGTAGCCCAATGGTTACTTCACTGCCTGTAAAGCCAGAAGTCATGGGTTCAAACCCACAGTGGGGTTATTTGATAGGGCTGCCCAAAGCATTATCTCTTTTTAATGTACATTTTTGCTGCCAGCAAAAACACCCTCAGCATACTGTACCCATAAGGTGCCTCTGAGGGCGCTTTATAGGGCGCCCTATAGGGCACCTTATGGTTCCCGTCCATGTAAGGTGCACTATACATTATCCTGTGACGCAACGTATAGGGTGCCCTATAGGGGACATTTTAGGGTGCCGTGGCGGACAGTGCACTTTATAATGTGCCCTATGGAGTGCCTTATAGGGTGCCTTATATGGCACCTTCAATTACGGCATGTTAGGGCGTGTTTGCTGGCAGCAATTAATAAAATAAAAATAAAGTGCTGCAAGAAACAAAACATACATTGCAAAGCTGATGCCTCAGCCAGCCTTATGTATTAGGCACACTGGGGAGCAAACTCATGACCTCTGTATCAGCAGTCAGTGCCTTAACCATTGTGCTCCACTGCTGCTCCTCCTTGCATGCCAGCGCACCTACTTATGCTTTTCATTCCTTAAACTGCACAGTGCTGCCATCAAAAACAGTACTCTGACCTTGCGGTACCTCATATGGCACCCTATAAAGCGCCCTATAAGCAACATTCTAGGGTGCCTTGGCGGACAGTGCACTTTAAAATGTGCCTTATGGGGCGCCTTATGTTAACACGCTTTGAGAGTGCGTTTGCTAGTAGTGATAATTAAAATAAAAATAAAATACCTACTAAAGCAATCTTCCCTGTAATGCCTCAGCCAGCCTTGTTCATTGGGCACTGTGGGGGATTGAACCCCTGATCCCTGCACCATTGGTCAGTGTCTTAACCATTGTGCTGTGGTTCTGTTCCTGTGCTTGAACATCAGCGCGCCGCCTTATGCCGCCCAATATTAAAATGCCTCATAAAGCAATAGCACGCTGCCTTATGCCCATCAGCGTGCTGCCTTATGCCGCCCAATATTAAACTGGCTCCTAAAGTAATGCCTCAGCCAGCTGTCTTCATTGGGCACTGTGGGGGATTGAACCACTGATCTCGGCATCATTGGTAAGGGTCTTAACCATTGTGCTATGGCTCTGCTTTTCTGCTTGCACATCAGCGCGCCACTTATGCCTCCCGCACAGCTTTCTCATGCGCTAATATGCGGGGCGCACATGGGCACCGCGCACCTTAGCGCATATTTAAATCCCGGTTTCGCTTTTTCAGAACGAAACGCCCACTCCTTATATGGCACCCGCACACTAGCGCGGCCCATACATTACCAGGGTTTTAGTAAACATACCCCATTGTGTCATAACAGCACTACTAGGACTCACAGAGCACCAAACCCTACCTATCAAAAGGCAACACTAAATATTAAACCAATACATCTCAGAGAATACCAATACATCTCCTACTGGGAAAAGAGAACAAGTGGCACTGTTAAATAGAAACTACATGAACAGAATACATCAGCTCGGTTACACATGCAGAACATAGACTGTCACCAAATAAAGAACAAGGGATCATAATTTAAGAATATGAAAACAATAATTAAACTGGGAACCCCAAAAGCCAAACTTGGAATGTACAACAACATAGGAGAAATAAAACTATAAATTAATTTCCTTTTGTACTAAATAAAAGGCAAAGACATTAGCGATGCACATTTCACAGAGCTGACATATTCAGGTTAATAAATTCAAAATAAAAAAGTATTTTTCTACCTTTTGTTGTTTGGGCATTTTATTTTTAAGTTGCAATTGCTTCAGTAACTTTCTTCTGCTTTCTCCGTGTCTTAGGCTAACTCTCCATTGTTTGCTGTCCATTTGTCCTTTCTTCCCTCTTCTAGTTTTTTTGCCATTCTCTCTTTACATTTGTTTTAACATACTGATCTTTCCCCTTTTGCTATTTCCTCCATTTCTTTATTATTCCATTTTCATCCACTCAAATTTCAACTTTCCATCCTCAATCCCCATTTACTCTCCCAATACCTGGCCAATCATAGATTTTTCTTCCCTCCAACACAAAATATCTTTTCCCCTCTCCATCCTCACTCCCCCAGACCCATCCCCTTCTAGTCCACCCCCAACATCAGCTCCCTTCTAGTTCCAGCTCCACTCAGCATCTGCTCCCTTCTAGTCCCATTCTCCCATCCCCCCCTGCATCAGCCCATTTCCAGTCCTAGTCACCCCCATCAGCCCATTTCCAATACTAGCCCTCATCAGCCATTTCCAGTCCTAACTCCCACCCATCAGCCTTTTCAAGTGCTAATCTAACCCCTCCATCAGCCCATTTGTGGTCCTATCCTAACTCTCCCATCAGCCCATTTGCACTCCTAGCCCCCAATAGCCCATTTCCAGTCCAAGCCCTCCCAATCAGCCCATTTCCAGTCCCAGCTCCCATCAGCCATTTCCAGTCCTATTCTCCCCATCAGCCATTTCCAGTCCTATCCTAGCCCCCCCCCCCCATCAGCCCATTTCCAGTCCAAGCCCTCCCAATCGGTCCATTTCCAGTTCTAGTTCCCCCATCAGCCATTTCCAGTCCTAGTCCCCCCATCAGCCCTTTCCAGTCCTATCCTATCCCTCCATCAGCCCATTTGTGGTCCTATCCTAGCCCCCTTCAGCCCATTTCCAGTACAAGCCCCTGCCAATCAGCACATTTGAACTCCTACCCCCCAGTTGCCCATTTCCAGCCAAGCCCCCCAATTAGCACATTTCCAGTGCTAGTCCCCCATCAGCCCTTGCCAGTCCTATCCTAGCCCCCATCAGCTATTTCCAGTCCTAGATCCCCATCAGTCCTTCCAGTACTGTCCTAGAACCCCGATCAGCCCATTTCCAGTCCAAGCACCCCCAATCAGTCCATTTGCAGTTCTAGCCCCCCCATCAGATATTTCCAATCCTATCCTAGCCATTCCATCAGCCCATTTTCAGTCCAAGCCCTCCCAATCAATCCATTTCCAGTCCTATCCTAGCACTCCCATAAGCCTATTTGCAGTCCAAGCCCCCTAATCAGTCCATTTCCAGTCAAAGCCCCACCAATCAATCCATTATCAGTCCTATCCTAGCACCCCATCAGCCCATTTCCAGTCCAAGCCCCCCCAAACAGCACATTCCCAGTCCTAGTCCCCCATCAGCTCTTTCCAGTCCTTTCCAAGCCCCCATCAGCTATTTCCAGACCTAGCCCCCATCAGCCTTTCCAGTCCTATCCTAGCACCTCTATCAGCCCATTTCCAATCCAAGTCCCCCAATCAGACCATTTCCAGTCCTAGCCATCCCATCAGCCCTATCCTAGCACTCCCATCAGCCCATTTCCAGTCCAAGCCCCCCCAATCAGCCATTTCCATTCTAAGCCCTCCTAATCAGTCCATTTCCAGTCCTAGCCCCACATTGGCGCTTTCCAGTGCTATCCTAGCACACCCATCAGCCTATTTCCAATCCTAGCCCCCAATCAGCCCATTTCCAGTCCTAGCCTCACCATCAGCCATTTCCAGTCCTATCCTAGCCTCTTCATCAGCCCATTTGTGGTCCTATCCTAGCCTCCCAATCATCACATTTCAAGTCCTAGCCCCCCCCAATCATCCCATTTGCACTCCTAGTCCCCAATAGCTCATTTCCAGTCCAAGCCCCCCCCCCACCCAATCAACCCATTTCCAGTCCTATCCCATATCAGCCCTTTCCAGTCCTATGCTAGCCCCCCAACAGCCCATTTCCAGTCCAAGCCCTCCCAATCAGTTCATTTCCAGTCTTAGTCCCCCCATCAGCCATTTCCAGTCCTAGCCCCCCCCCCCCCATCAGTCCTTTCCAGTCCTATCCTAGCACCCTCATCAGCCCAATTCCAGTCCAGGCCTCCCTAATCGGCCCATTTCCAGTCCTAGACCCAACAGCCATTTTCATTCCTAGCCTCCCCATCAGCCATTTCCAGACCTAGATTGCCATCAACCCTTTCCAGTCCTATCCTAGCCCCCGATCAGCCCATTTCCAGTCCAATCCCTCCCAATCAGCCATTTCCAGTCCTATCCTAGCCCCCCATCCGTCCATTTACATTGCAAGCCACCACCAATAGTTCCATATCCCTTCCTAGCCCCCCATCAGTCCTCTCCAGTTCTATCCTAACACCCCTATCAGCCCATTTCCAGTTCAAGCCCCCTCAATCAGCCCATTTCCAGTCCAAGCCCCCACCAATCAGCCCATTTCCAGTCCTAGACTCCCCATCAGCCATTTCCAGTCATAGTCCTCCCCCCATCAGCCATTTCCAGTCCTATCCTAACCCCTCCAACAGCCCATTTGCAGTCATATCCTAGCCACCTATCAGCCCATTCCCAGTCCAAGCTCCCCCCAATCAGCCCATTTGCACTCCTAGTCCCCCATCAGCCTATTTCCAGTCCAAACCTCCCCAATCAGCCCATTTCCAATCCTAGCTCCCCATTAGCCATTTCCAGTCCTATCCTAGCCCTTCCAACAGCCCATTTCTTATTCATCTCTAGGAACAAGAGCTTCTCCCCCCCCCCCCCCCACTACCTTCAAGGTATGAGATGCAGATCTCCCATGTAAATCTGCGATTCGTTACCTGGGCATCACACTTGACAATCATTTTGACTTCAAAGAACACATAAAAAACACCACCAAGTTTATCTACAATAAAATCATGACATTAAGGCACCTAAGACCACTACTAGCCCCGGACGACTTCAGAACTATTTTCCAGATGCTCGTAATTCCACAATTCGACTATGCAAACATCATCCTGCACAGCCTCCCTAAGAGCACCCTCAAACCTCTTCAGATGGCCATGAATGCAGCAGCTCGCATTCTCTGCGGCATCTCCAGAAATGATCACATCACGCCCATACTTATGGAATTACACTGGCTACCGCTGCACAGCAGACTCTCCTACAAGACACTACTCCTAACCTTTAAAGCAATTAACCTGTTATCTCCTTCACCCCTCTCCGCTCTCCTCACCATCACCCCCAATAACAGGTTGAGAAGGTCAGCAGCCTCCAACACGCTTACTGTACCCCTTGAATCTACAAAATGCAATCATTCAACCAGGAACAGATCCTTTGCATTCTACGCCCCGAGATGCTGGAACGACCTCCCCTCACACATTCGATCAATTAGCGACCTTTCACAATTTAGAAAAGCCCTAAAGCATCACTTATTTCTCCTTCATTTTGCCCATCCTAACCCTACACAACCACCCATCACACCTCAACTCTCTCACCCAAACTCTGCCTCTCCCACAACCTGACTTTGATGAAGCCCACAATAGCTCACCATGTCAGGCTTACTTCACAGACCTCTTAATCAAATAACCACTGCATTATGAATACTAGCTTGTAATATAAACTGTAAATAGTTTCCAATAACCTTGTTATTGATGTGTATATAGTTTCCCTGTTTTTCAGACCAAGTTTAGCTATCCTGTTACAATGTAAGCATTATGATCTCTTGTTCTGATGCAGAGTTTTTTGTTATCTGTAAACCGCACTGATACTGAAAAGTGCGGTATATAAGAGTGAATAAATAAATAAATAAATAAATAAATTTCTAGTTCTATCCTCGCACCCCCATCAGCTCATTTCCAGTCCAAGCCCCCCCAATCAGCCTTATCCACTCTAAGCCCTCCTAATCAGTCCATTCTAGTCCTAGCCCCCCATCGGCCCTTTCCAGTGCCATCCTAGCACCCCCATCAGCCCATTTCCAATCCTAGCCCCCAATCAGCCCATTTCCAGTGCTAGCCTCCCCATAAGCCATTTCCAGTCCTATCGTAGCCTCTTCATCAGCCCATTTGTGGTCATATCCTAGCCTCCCCATCATCTCATTTCAAGTCCTAGCCCCCCCCCCCAATCATCCTATTTGTACTCCTAGTCCCCAATAGCCCATTTCCAGTCCAAGCCCTCCCAATCAGCCCATTTCCAGTCCTATCCCCCATCAGCCCTTTCCAGTCCTATCCTAGACACCCAACAGCCCATTTCCAGTCCAAGCCCTCCCAATCAGTTCATTTCCAGTCTTAGTCCCCCCATTAGCCATTTCCAGTCCTAGCCCCCCATCAGTCCTTTCCAGTCCTATCCTAGCACTCCCATCAGCCCAATTCCAGTCCAGGCCTCCATAATCAGCCCATTTCCAGTCCTAGCCCTATCAGCCATTTTCATTCCTAGCCTCCCCATCAGTCATTTCCAGTCCTAGACTGCCATCAACCCTTTCCAGTCCTATCCTAGCCCCCGATCAGTCATTTACAGTCCAGTCCCCCTCCATCAGCCCATTGCCAGTCCAATCCCTCCCAATCAGCAATTTCCAGTCCTATCCTAGCCCCCCATCCATCCATTTACAGTGCAAGCCACCTCTAATAGGTCCATTTCCAGTCCTAGCCCCCCATCAGCCCTTTCCAGTTCTATCCTAACACCCCTATCAGCCCATTTCCAGTCCAAGCCCCCTCAATCAGCCCATTTCCAGTCCAAGCCCCCACCAATCAGCCCATTTCCAGTCCTAGACTCCCCATCAGCCATTTCCAGTCATAGCCCTTCCCCCATCAGCCATTTTGCAGTCCTATCCTAGCTCCTCCAACAGCCCATTTGCAGTCATATCCTAGCCACCTATCAGCCCATTCCCAGTCCAAGCCCCCCCCCAATCAGCCCATTTGCACTCCTAGTCCCCCATCAGCCTATTTCCAGTCCAAACCTCCCCAATCAGCCCATTTCCAATCCTAGCTCCCCATTAGCCATTTCCAGTCCTATCCTAGCCCTTCCAACAGCCCATTTCCAGTTCTATCCTCGCACCCCATCAGCTCATTTCCAGTCCAAGCCCCCTCGATTAACCCATTTCCAGTCCAAGCCACCACCAATCAGCCCATCTCCAGTCCTAGCCTCCGCATCAACCATTTCCAGTCCTATTCTAGGTTCCCATCAGCCCATTTCCAGTCCTATCCTAGCTCCTCCAACAGCTCATTTGCAGTCCTATCCTAGCCACCCATCAGCCCATTTCCAGTCCAAGCTTCCCCCCCACACAATCAGCCCATTTGCACTCCTAGTCCCCCATCAGCCTATTTCCATTCCAAGCCCCCCAATCAGCCCATTTCCAGTCCAAGCCCCCACCAATCAGCCCAACTCTAGTCCTAGCCTCCTCAACAGCCATTTCCAGTCCTAGTCCCCCCATTAGCCATTTCCAGTCCTATCCTTGCGCCTCCAACATCCCATTCGAAGTTCTATCCTAGCACTCTCATCAGCCCATTTCCAGTCCAAGTCCTCCAATCAGCCCATTTCCAGTCCTAGCCCCCCATCAGTCTTTCCAGTCCTATCCTAGCACCCTCATCAGCCCATTTCCAGTCCAAGCCCCCACCAATCAGCCCAACTCTAGTTCTAGCCTCCTCATCAGCCATTCCCAGTCCTAGTCCCCCCATTAGCCATTTCCAGTCCTATCCTTGCGCCTCCAACAGCCCATTCGCAGTTCTATCCTAGCACTCTCATCAGCCCCTTTCCAGTCCAAGTCCCCCAATCAGCCCATTTCCAGTCCTAGCCCCCCATCAGCCCTTTCTAGTCCTATCCTAGCACCCCATCAGCCCATTTCCAGTCCTAGCCCCCCCCCCCTCCAAAGAGTCTTGTGCTGGCCTGACCAGCTTCAGAGGGAGCCAAGAGGACCAAAGCCCTGGCTCACCTCTGCATGGCTGCCGGGGTCAAGTGCAGTGTTTTCCTTCACTCTTGTGCTGTGTTCTCATGCGGCCTGCTGGCGCACTGAGTACTGGAAAACCGGAAATGTCATTTAACCTTTGACATGCCAGTGGGCTTCACGAGAACACAGCCTCTGGATTAAAGGAAAACTCCGCTCTTCACTCTGGTGACTGTGCAGAGGTGAGCTGAGATCTCAGGCCTTCCATGGTTCCCTCTGAAGCCAGCCCTGAAAACGGTCTGGAGTCGAACAGCATGTGCAGCATGAAGTTGGTGTGGGGCTACCTGAAGCACAGGACCCTGTGCGAACAACATTCCCACAACGGATGGGTCGATCCTGCATCCATTTCAGACAAAGGCCTGAAGTTGCCAACTGGCTCCACATTTTCAAAGCAGGCTGATACTGTCCTGATTTTACCTTAAGGCATGTAAGGACTTGTAGTCTTGCTTTTCCTAAGGTGTGCAATAGGGAAAACAGAACTACATGTCCCTGCAAGCAATGGATTAAAACAAAATGTGTCATGAAAAACTGGAGCAAGTTAGTAACCCTAACTGGCTTGGAATTTACAACTGTCAACCTCAGCAGTGAAAGAACTGTGAGAATTGTGTCTTCAAATCTTTTAGGCTGTGTTCCAATATTTAGACTTTCAGGAAATTCTTGAGGTTCAGAACCATCATTTAAGCTGGAATAAGTATTTTATTGAGTGAAAGAGTGAGTGATTCCTGTGCTAAAGGCCTCCCATCATCTGCTTGGAGTTGTCCCACTCAAACAATTTGATCTGGGTGCTGCAAAAGCCTATAATTGCTGCAGCTTCTTAAGATGGACACCTCTTACCTTAACATCTACGTGGAGTGTGATGCAACATGAAGAAAAAAGGGGGTTACACATATTGTGACCCATAAAAGGATGGGAATCCAAAGATCCGAGTTTGATTAAAGACTAGAACTTTGTGATTCTGTACTTGTGCTGGCCCATTCCTTTTGCAACCACTCAGAAAGGGAAAACTGTACAAAAAGAGATCCAAATGCTGACAGAGAAGTGATTTATAGGAAAACTATGATAGGCAGTGAAACAGACAGGTGAACACACAAAGGTGAGCTAGGATCCTTGATGAAAAAAATGTTGTTACAGATTTTATTAAGGAATTATCAGTGCATGGGAAACTGATGGAGGGCAATGTAGCTGTGCAAAATCCTAATTATTATTGTTTCATTTTTTTTAAGTCAATGCTAACTCAGGGTTTTTCTTAGCAAGGTATGACCAGAAGTCGGTTGCCAGGCCTTTTCTTTGGAGAGTAGAGCAGTCTACCCAAGATCACAATGAGTACCAGTGGGACTTGAACCTTTGGGTAGCAGGTTGTTGTTCTAACCACTAGACTACTCCTCCACTCCTTAGTATCCATACATAAATGTATATTCCACCAATTCATATTCATTCTCAGTGAATTACAAATTAACATAAGAAATCTGGTCATTCACAGACAACAGAATAAATACATATAATTATCACAATAATCTGCCAGAAATCTAAATAGTCACCTAGTACTTTAAAATACCTGGGTAGGAAGTCTGTGCTGGGGAAAGACAAACAAGCTAGCAGAGGTAATTCCACTGCCATTGGAAATACATCTGGATTGAAATTGCACCATAGGGCACTATGTTGACTGGGAAAGTTATTGACCACACGTCAACGATGAAGCATTTGCCTGATAGAGTAATGTTGAGTGGCTAAGATCTGTGCTATATAGAGGCAGCATAAGCAAACTAAGAGCTGCAGTCAGTAATTAAGAAGCTGACAAGGGATATGTTAAAGCTGTGAGCCAGGCTAGTAGCATCTTCCTAAGATTTTGGAAGCTGCTAGGCTCATCTTCCTCTATCAAACCATACTGTGCATCTTGAGCAATTGCAGTGAGCCCCCTTGACAACTGAGAGTTTCCGTTTCTGTGCCAATAGTCCCCAGTACGTTTGGGGCAAAGCTGATGAACTGGAGAAGACACTGTGATACTGCTGGACTTAAATAAAAGAATGCTGGAAGTGGAACAGCAGATCATAGACATAGATGACCATCTGCAGGCAGCAGAAGCGGCCATTACAAAGCTTGCAAAATGGTGAGCCATTTTAAGGTTAAGCTTCAAATATGGTTTGGAATCTCCAATAAAAAGGCAAATGGTTCTTCAGGCCATGCAGATATTCCAGATGGGCACTGACATGTTGCAGAAGACTCATCTTAGCTATGTGGAGTGCAACAATTTTCAAAAGTGATTAGTAGGGGCAGGACCAGCTTAAGGGGTGAGTCAGTTTGCACTGGCTCAGGGTGTCCAAGCTTTAAGGGCGCTGAAAGCCTGTCTGACTGGCTTGCCCTTCACAGGAATGGGAGCATTCTACTTCACTTCTGCCATTGTGCTCTTCATCTACCCAGAGGCGGCCAAAGGGGGGTGCGGGGCCATGTGCGGAGACTCGGTGTGGGGCCTCATTTGCATAACTATTTGCATAATGTTACCATCCACTAACGTTTAGTAAACATGCCTCTTAATGAGTGTATGGATAAAGAAAGACTAAAAGATTTCTACATTACTATAATCCAGTGCCAACTGCCAGGCACATTAGGAACTACTACAAACACTGCCCATTTAGAACCCATAGCAAACACGCCGTATCCTAACAGCACTACCAGGACTCACAAAGCACCATATCCTACCTATCAAAAGGCAACACTACAAATATTAAACCAATACATTTCAAAGAACAACAGTACATGACCTACTGGGGAAAGAGAACAAGTGGCAATGTCAAATAGGAATTACATAAACAGAATACCTCAGCTCAGTTACACGTGCAGAACATAGACCGTCACCAAACAAGAAATCACAATGTAAAAACAGGAAGACAATAATTAAACTGGGAACCCCAAAACACTGTAGAAATAAAACTATAAATTAATTTCCTCTTGTACTAAACAAAGTGCAGACGTTAATGATGCACATTTCCCAGAGCTGGCATATTTCAGTTAATAAATTCAATAAAGAGATATTTTTCTACCTTTTGTGCATTTTTTTTCAGTTGCAATTGCTCCAGCCACTTTCTTCTGGTTACTTCGTGTCTTCTGCTAACTCTCCATCGTCTGCTGTCCATTTGTCCTTTCTTCACTCTTCTAGTTTTTTTCCATTCTCTCTCTACATCTGCTGTAACATACTAATCTCTCTCCTTTTGCTCTTTCCTCATTCCTATTTCATCCACTCAAATTTTACCCCGCCATCCTCAATCCCCACTTACCCTCCCAATATCCGGCCAATTGTAGATTTGTCTTCCCTCCCACACAAAATATTTTTTCCCTCTCCATTTCACTCTCCCAACTCCATCCCATTCTAATCCTCCCCCAACATCAGCTCCCTTCTAGTTCCAGCCCCACCCAGCATCCGCTCCCTTCTAGTCCCCGCATCAGCCCATTTCCAGTCCTAGCTCCCCCATCCGAGTCCCTCCATCAGCTCATTTCCCATCCCAGCCCCCCATAAGCCCATTTCTAGTCCTATCCTAGCCCCACCATCAGCACCATTTCCAATCCTAGCTCCCCCATCCGAGTCCCTCCATCAGCTCATTTCCAATCCCAGTCCCTCCATCAGCCCATTTCCTGTCCTAGCCCCCTCACTCAGCCCATTTCCAGTCCTAGCTCCCTCCCCTCACAGCCCATTTCCATTCCAAGCCCCCCTCCCCATCAGCTATTTGTAGTTCAAGCCTTCCTTCCACTCAGCCCATTTCCATTCCAAGCCCCCGTCCCCATCAGCTATTTGCAGTTCAAGTCCTCCTTCCACTCAGCCCATTTCCAGTCCTAGCCACCCCCCAACCCATTACCAGTCCTAGCCCCCCATAGCCCATTACCAGTCCTAAGCCCCCCAGAACCCATTACCAGTCCTAAGCCCCCATCAGCCCACTTCCAGTCCTAAGCCCCCCATCACCCCATTTTCAGTCTTAGCCCCACATAGCCCATTACCAGTCCTAACCCCCATCAGCCCATTTCAAGTCCTAGCTCCCCATCCGAGTCCCTCCATCAGCTCATTTCCAATCCCAGCCCCCCATCAGCCCATTTCTAATCCCAGCCCCCATCAATCCATTTCTAGTCCTTTCCTAGCCCCACCATCATCAGCCCATGTCAAATCCTAGCTTCCCTCCACTCAGCCCATTTCCAATCCAAGCCCCCCATGAGCCTACTTCCAGTTCTAGCCCCTCCCTGAGTCCATTTCAATCCAAGCTCCCCCCAACAGCCCATTTCCAGTCCTATCCTAGCCCTCCATCAGCCCATTTCCTGTCCTAGCCCCCCTCACTAAGCCCATTTCCAGTCCTAGCTCCCTCCCCTTACAGCCCATTTCCATTCCAAGCCCCCCTCCCCATCAGCTATTTGTAGTTCAAGCCCTTCTTCCACACAGCCCATTTCCATTCCAAGCCCTCGTCCCCATCAGCTATTTGCAGTTCAAGCCCTCCTTCCACTCAGCCCATTTCCAGTCCTAGCCACCCCCAGCCCATTACCAGTCCTAGCCCCCCCATAGCCCATTACCAGTCCTAAGCCCCCCATCAGCCCACTTCCAGTCCTAAGCCCCCCATCACCCCATTTTCAGTCTTAGCCCCCCCATAGCCCATTACCAGTCCTAACCCCCATCAGCCCGTTTCCAGTCCTAGCCCCCCATAGCCCATTTCCAGTCCTAGCCGCCCCCATAGCCCATTACTAGTCCTAACCCCCCATCAGCCCATTTCCAGTCTTAGCACCCACATAGCCCATTACCAGTCCTAACCCCCCCATCAGCACATTTCCTTTCCTAGCCCCCCTATAGCCCATTACCAGTCCTAACCCCCTCCCCCATCAGCCCACTTCCAATCTTAGCCCACCCATCGCCCATCACCAGTCCTAACCCCCCCCCCCCATAGCCCATTACCAGTCCTAACCCCCCATCAGCCCCGGCGGGATTAACAGAGCTGCGAGAGGTCAGAGAAGCTCTCGCGGCTCTGAAAGCCCGTGCATTGGGAAGTACTCCGGAGCTGATGGTGAAGGGAGGCTCTGCCGGGCAGGCGGGGCCCCGCGGCGGGACATTTGATTCTGCCGCTGCCACGGCGGCAGCGGCAGCAGCAGCAGCAGCCGTTTTGTTTTGTTTTTAGTCTGCTTTTGCTAATGTAGAATGTTTTTTGCACGGGGCCCCCTGAAACGCGGGGCCCTGTGCAAAAAACATTCTTGCTCAATGGATGGGCCGGCCCTGCATCTACCATGGGCCATGCAGCCAGTCTGAAATGTAAGAATAGGCATTTTCTATATGCTCATGAGAAACAGGAAGTGCCTCTTTTTGCTTTTAAGATCAGCCATGGGGCCTGTGGCAGACAAAGAGCACAATGACAGAAGCAAAGCAGCATGCTCTCACTGTGGTGTCCATAATGCTCCCTGTTTCACATGCAGGACACAAGAGGCAGGCACAGCTCCAAAATTTCAATGCATGGATGAGGATAGTGCAGGGAAGAGGAATTTAGATTTGTTAGGAACTGGGCAACATTCTGGGGAAGAGGAGGCATTTTTTTGGAAGGATGGGCTCCACTTTAACCATGGTGGAACCAGGCTGCTGGCACCAAACTTTAAAATGGAGTTAGAGTAGCTTTTAAACTAGATATTGAGGGAAAGCCAAGAGTTGCTCTGGAGAGCATGGTTCAGAATAATGTATCTTTGAAGAATACTACTAAAACAGGGAGGTTAGGACATCCTGATAGATAGGTTGCAATAACGGTAAAAGTAGTCCAGGTTCCTTTAAGTAAACTGCAGACAGAGTTGAAAGATTCCAAGATACCCTTGTCAATGATAAGCAGGCCATCAATTTGAACAAAAAACATACTTTGAAATGAGTTTATACAAATTCTAGGAGTCTAAAAAATAAGATGGAAGAGTTAGAATATATAGCTTTCACCGGGGGAGGTGTCCAATGTGCCTCAAGTAGGAGTTGTTGGTGAGTCCCATAGTCCTGCTTCTTTAAATATATCTGATTTTTTGGAATCGTCTCAGGACGAGATTCCTACCAGGGCCACATTACTTATTACTTTAGTTTCTGATCTAGATAGACAGAAAATTTTCCGCGCATACTTCAAGAAAAAATCTGAGAAGTTTTGTGGCTCCACCATTCAGATTTTTCCCGATGTCTCCAGGGCTACACAGCGGAGGCGGAAGGCCTTTTTGGAAATTCGCCCTCGTGTTTTGGCCCTGGGTGCTTTGTTTTATTTGAAATTCCCATGTCGGTGCCACATTATTTATCAAGGTACTCGTTACATTTTTCAGGAAGTTGCGCAACTTGTGGATTTTTTAGAGGGGAAAGGTTAGGACCTGTTGTGTACTTTGATTTATTTCTTTATAGCATGTTTCTATTCCCCTTTGTCGGGTTTACCAGGTCTGCTTAGGGATGGTGGTTATTTAAATCGTTTGATATTGTACTCCTCCTAGATGTGAGCGAATACACATATGATTTCTTTAGTTGTTGCTGTAAATGTGTGGGTTGGGATCTCCCGCCCCCTTTGGAATGTTTTATTATAATTGTATGTTTCTTTATAAACAAATAAAACTTGAAAAAAAAAAAAAAAAAAAGAATATATAGCTTTGAGACATATAATGAGTATCTCAGAGACCTGGTGGAAGGAGTATAACCAGTAGAACACTGTGATATCAGGGTACAAATTATATCACAAAGATAGACTAAATCAAATTGGTAGATGGGTGGCTCTATATGTTAGAGGGCATCCAGTCAAACAGGATAAGGGTTTTATAGGAAACAAAATGCACTGTGGGATCACATTAAGGATAGAAATTCCATATGAGAAAGGCAAAGGAATAGCAGTGCCAGTTCTTAAAAAGAGTTCTGGGTTGAGCCAGGAAACTACAGACTGATGAACCTCATGTCAGTGTCAGGCAAAATGGTAGAAACCAATATAAAAAAAAACAAATTACTGATCATATAAATAGTTATGGATTATCAAAGTAGCTGGTACACAGCCCCCAACCCCGGTATCTACCAACAAGTTAGAAACATTGAGAACATCAAAATTAATATTAGAAACATCAGAAGGAGCCACAGCGTCTTTTTTACCACGAGGAAGATAGTAAACCTTAGGGGTATGTTTACTAAACTCCATTGCTGTGCGGGTCCCCGTTAGTGTGCTGGTGCCATATAAGGAGTGGGCGGGCCAGGCAGAAAAAAAGCAAAAAACCGGACCGTACGTGTGTGCGTCGCGCTAATGTGCGGGGCCCACATTAACGCGTGGGAAGGCTAAGTGGGGCGCTGCTGCAAAACCAAACAACAGAGCCGTAGTACAACGGTGAAGACATCAACCAATGGCGCAGGGGCCAGGGGTTCAAACCCCCATTGCGCTGAACAAAAAAGACCAGCTGAGTCACCAGCATTTATGGGCAAAAGTGCTTAGGAGGCATATTAATTTTGGGCGGCAGAAGGCGGCGCACTGTTATTTTTCTTACGGCATGAGGCGGCACACTGTTTAGTGTGGGCGGCAGATGGCGGCGCATTGGTAAATTTGGGTGGCAGAAGGCGGTGCGCTGATAAATGTGGGCAAAAGAAGGCTGCGAGCCGGTGGGCAGAAGGCGGCGCGCTGATGTGTGAGGGGGCAGTCCAATAGTGGGAGGGAGAAGTGGTGCGCTGATGTGCAAATAACGGGAACAGAGCCATAGCACAATGGTTAAGACACTGACCACTAGTGCAGGGATCATGGGTTCAATTCCCCACAGTGCCCATTGAAGACAGCTGGCTGAGGCATTATTTTAGGGGCATATCCATGTTGTGCGGCATAAGGCGGCGCGCTGTTAATTTAGTGCGCCACAAGATGGCGCGCTGATGGCTACAAGGCTGCGTGCGGATGCACAAACACAGGAACAGAGCCACAGCACAATGATTAGGACACTGACCAATGGTGCAGGGGCCAGGGGTTCAACCTCTCACAGTGCCCAGTGAACAAGGCTGGCTGGGGCAGTATGTATCATGGTGAGGAGTGCTGTAGGAGACCTTCCATTTATATTTTATTTCCCACCACTAGTAAACCCGCTCTCACAGTGTGTTAACATACGGATGCCCGTAAGGCACATGTTACAGTGCACTGTCCGCCAAGGCACCCTAGAATGTCCCCTATAGGGCACCATGTATGTTGCGACACAGGATAATGTATAGTGCACCCTATATGGATGGCAACCATAAGGTGGCCTATAGGGCGCCCTATAAAGCACCCTCAGAGGCACCTAATGGGTATAGTAAGCTGTGTGTGGTTTTGCCGGCATAGACATATGTACAGTAAATAAAAATAAAGCTGTGGACAGCCCTATCAAAGGGCCCCACTGTGGGTTTGAACCCATGACCTCTGGCTGTACAGGGAGTGACGTAACCATTGGGCTACGGCTCTATAGATGACAGCAAGCCCCTGGCTGGCTGCAGAGAGCCTGCACGTCACCCCACAGACAGTCTGCTGTTGTAGACAGGATAGGGTTAGGCCACCCGTACCCATGATGCACTGCACATGCAAATCAGCTGTCCACAGATGCACACAAGATGGGGAATGCACCCCAACAGCTACCCGGCCTGGTAGGGGGAATTGTCCATGTGCACCCACACAGCACCTCGGCCTGGTAGGGGGTCCTGAGCGGGTGGACTACCAGCAAAGAGTAGCTACACACCGTCACATTGTGCGGGTACTGTGCTCACCCTGAGAGTGTGATATGGCGGCCAGGACCAGGTCCACAACACCAGCCATGGCTGGATGAGACCATGACAGAGCTCCAAAACAGTACTAACCTGTGAGATAGGAAGGTGCTGCAGAAACATGTTGGATATCTCTGTCTGTCTCAGTTAGTGGAAACCCTCAAGAACTTCTAGGTGGTCAAAGAACCACCCCCACCCCCCAATGGCAGCAAAGTTGACCATCAAACCCCAGTCCTGCTGGGGAACAGACACCATACAGGGCAGTCCAAGCAGCTCCACACACATCCATAACACAATATCAGGCAGACATTAGGCCTGGATATCCAAAGATGCACCCCAGCACTATCTGATATTCACCTGCAGCAAGCCATCAGCCACTGCACCCTGCAAGGCACTCCATCAAGACACATACCAGCTGTAAACAGTCTGCTGGTTAGCCCTGATGGAAATGCATGCACCCAAAACTGGGGTGGCAGCACACACAAGCAGAGAGTTCTGTGAGGAGGCCCCAACAGGAAACCCATATATATCACAAGAGAGAAACACAATACAGCACTATGGGGGTGCCTAGCCATGCTGTCATCACTGCACACTCAGGGTGAGAGTGCTCCCCCAGCAGCACATACAGAGGTCACCCTGTCTGTGTAGGTGGTGGCCTGGCACTACAATGTCACAGCCTGTGCCGATGCATCCTGGCCAGCCCACCATGTCTGACCTATACCCATGGTACATTGCTGCTCATTATGCACATTGGCAGGCCAATACTGGCAGTAGTGCTGGCAGTGTGGGTTGGGGAAGGTGTTTGCAGCCAACACACACTGTATAGACAGACACACTCCCACACCTATGCCAGCATTGTGCTACTATTGAGGGGGTGATTAGCCTTGGCCACCACACCGGTCCTGGGCACGGCACAGGCATGGATATGGTACGCAGTACTGCTGGGGGTCACTCCCCAGGGTGGTGAACACCGTCAGAGGCCAGGCCTGGAGCACGCACCGCAGAAACCAAACAGATTGTTCGGATGGGGTCAACTAGCAGTATGTGCGTAACGTAGGGATATCTATCAGCCTGTATTCTTAGCAAACATTTCAGAGCTGTGTACCTCAGGTGTAGGGTGACATTGCTAAGGTATGCAGGTGCTGATATTGGGAGATGCACGCAGGGTCCAATGTTCTGCCTCTACAGGAGACATTGGCCAATGGGGCCTGTGGGTGTGGATGTGTGTGTGTCTGCCCCTGTTGGCTGCTGCTTTACGGCAGCGCTTCCCCACTCCAGCCCAGTTTTGCAACACACTGTTCGGGTCTTCCTGCTGTCCCTCATGAATATGGCATGAGCTACATCTACATGCCGTGGGGGTGGTGCATAGATATACAGCACAGGCATTTGTATGAGTGGCAGCATGGAACCAGGACTGCATTTGGGGGATTCTGCTGTAGGTTTTGCCCCTGTTCATGGTGTCTGTGCTCAGTGGGGTAAAAGATAGACGTATTACCATTGCATATGTCCTTGTCACCAAAGGTGTGTCCTTACTGTCACTGTTTATTTGTGGGGAAAATATTTGGGCAGGATTGCTGGTAGCCCCAGCTGGTCTTTGAACCTGTGACCTTCTGTTCTTGCATGCACTGTCTGTGTGCACTGCACCACCATGTAGCCACAGCTTGGCTGAATTCCCTGGATAGTCCATGACTGTGGATCCGGCAGGGCCTGTCTGTTGCTGTGGACTGTGCCAGCCTGCACATGGCTAGGCCTCTGTCTTCTGTCGCTAGCAGTCACTGCCCCCTGCACCACATGTACTCATCCGCCAACATGCTGGCATGAGCTTCTCCCATAAAAAGCAGGTGACCTGATTGGAATGTGGCAGTACGGGACTGCATTTGGGGTACTTGGCTGTGGGTAATGCCCATTGTTGTGGTGTGTGTGCGTTGTTGGGTAAAATATGGGTGTTTTCCCCATGCTTATGTCCCCTGCAATACAGGGGTGTCTGTGCTATCTGTGTTTAGTGGTGGGTAAAATATAGGGATTGGGCTGGCAAGTGCCCCAGCTGGGCTTTGAACCTCTGACTCTAGAGGTGCTGACTCTGTCCGCTGCACCACACTATGGCCACATAGATAGTGCAGCCCCTGGAGGTAGTAAGCCTGGCAGGATGGAGTCACAAACCCTGCTCTACGCAAATTTACTGTGGGCATATGCACCCTGTCTGGTGACA
The DNA here is from genome assembly GCA_033557465.1 of Ichthyophis bannanicus. NCBI lineage: Eukaryota > Metazoa > Chordata > Amphibia > Gymnophiona > Ichthyophiidae > Ichthyophis > Ichthyophis bannanicus. Next base: position 579,777,148 of record CM066031.1, read on the forward strand.
AACGTGCACATAAACCCCGGAAATGACCACGGGAAATGGGGGACAAAATATCACCATGCTGGGCAACAGTGATATTAATGGGCAAACATAGCAAACACTCCCAGGAAAGCTCCACAAAAGGAAATGTTTTTTGGAAGAGTCTCCGCTCCGTAAACCCTTCCAAAATTCATTTCTTTGTTCTGGAGCTTTGCTGGGTGTGTTTTCTGTATTTGCCCATCACTATAACTGTTCCCCAGCTGAATTACTATTTTTAATAGTTCTGTTGTGGTCATTTTCTATTTTTATTTGCACTTTTGTGCTGTGCACATGTATCACACTGCTCACGTTTTGCTGGTTTCCCCGGTTTTCCTGTACATTGCTGACGGAAATGGTTTCTCTTCCCTTTAAATGCTTTCTACCGCGAGTGTTTTTCTCTCGCGGTAGTTTTTACATGCAAATTCGGGCCCGATACTGTGCGGGGAGCCTCTCCCCTCCCACTCTCCACCCATTGACCCCGTCCCTCTGCCCCTCCGGAGCCTTCCTCCGCCCTCCTTTAGCCGTTCCACGCCTCTATCGGACATTTGCGGGCCCGCACTTGTACGTGGCCCGTTAGTGTGCCGCGCACCTTTGCGGGGATGACACGCACGTGTGTGGGGCGTTTAAACGTGTTTATTAGCGTTTCAGTGCCGCGTTTCCGTGCGCTCTTTTGCGGCGCGCACATTTCCGGTTTTTAGTAAACATCCCCCTTAGTCAAAGGTGGAAACAACTCAGCAGGGACTTTGAGAATTTCGTGAAGATATTTCTTGAACATGTCAATCGCCGTTACAACTTGAGAATGTGGATTGTCCAATGTGCTCTAATTTCTGATAAGGATTGGCTCCTTAAGATGTTTTTTAAAAAAAGATTAGAGTCCTTTATGGGTTTGACTATTTCTATGTTTCCTGACTTAACTCGGGAAACTCAGAAACGGCGTAAATAGTTTTTGCTTTCTAAACCTGGTGTGTTGCAAATGGGAGGGTCCTTTTTCCTTCGATATCCATGTAGATGCCTAGTTGTTTATACATCTACTCGTTATCATTTTTCTAATCCTGTTGATCTTGCTACATTTATTAATGCTAGGATTTCTACTGATGATGCTATGGGATAGTAGTTTTCTGCTTATTGGAGATGTCTGGGGTACCTCACAGCCATATTGAGTATTCTTTGTTATGTATTCTTATTGTTTTAGACCATTCTACTCTTGTTTGGTCTTAAGATTCCTTCCTTCCCCTCGCTTATGTTGGTCTGTATGGGAATCATAGGTTTATTTTCTTGTTTGTATTTTGCTTATATTTATGCTCCTATGTATAATCTCATTTTCCGAGCAAGATTGTGATTGATTGTTTTTCTTGCTGTTCAACTGAAATTTATAAATAAATAAATAAAAAATAAAAATAAATAAATAGTTATGGATTAATGGAACAAAGCCAACATGGATTTAGCAAAGGGAAGTCTTGCCTCAATCTGCTATCTTGTTTTGAAGGTGTGAATAGACAGGTAGAAAAAAGTGAGCCCGTGGACAATGTGTATCTGGATTTTCAGAAAGCCTTTGACAAGGTCCCTCATGAGAGACTCGTGGGGAAATTAAAAAGTCATGGCAGTGTCCTATTTTGTATATTGAACAGGTTAAAAAATAAAGAACAGAGAGTAGAGCTAAAATGGTCAGTTTTCTCAATCCAGAAAGAAAAATATTGGAGTACCTCAGGGATCTGTCCTGGGCCCTCTGCTTTCTAACATATTTTTAAATGACCAGGAAATGTAGACAGTGAGTGAGGTCATCAAATTTGCAGACAACACAAAATAATTCAGAGTTGCTAAATTACAAGAGAATTGTAAAACATTGGGGCATGTTTACTAAACACCGTTGCTGTGCGGGTTCCCGTTAGTGTGCTGGTGCCATATAAGGAGTGGGCGGGCCAGGCAGAAAAAAGCAAAAAAACGGACCGTACGTGTGTGCGTCGCGCTACTGTGCGGGGCCCACATTAGCGCGTGGGAAGGCTAAGTGGGGCGCTGCTGCAAAACCAAACAACAGAGCTGTAGTACAACGGTGAAGACACCTACCAATAGTGCAGGGGCCAGGGGTTCAAACCCCCATTGCACTCAACAAAAGAGACCAGCTGAGGCATCAACATTTATGGGCAAAATTGGTTTAGGAGGCATATTAATTTTGGGCGGCAGAAGGCGGCGCACTGTTATTTTTCTTACGGCATGAGGCGGCGCACTGTTTAGTGTGGGCGGCAGATGGCGGCGCATTGTTAAGTTTGGGCGGCAGAAGGCGGTGCGCTGATAAATGTGGGCAACAGAAGGCGGCGAGCCGGTGGGCAGAAGGCGGCGCGCTGATGTGTGAGGGGGCAGTCCAATAGTGGGAGGGATAAGTGGCGCGCTGATGTGCAACTAACAGCAGCAGAGCCATAGCACAATGGTTAAGACACTGACCACTCGTGCAGGGATCATGGGTTCAATTCCCCACAGTGCCCATTGAAGACAGCTGGCTGAGGCATTATTTTAGGGGCATTTCCATGTTGTGCGGCATAAGGCGGCGCTGTTAATTTAGTGCGCCACAAGATGGCGTGCTGATGGCTACAAGGCTGCGCGCGGAAGCACAAACACAGGAACAGAGCCACAGCACAATGGTTAAGACACTGACCAATGGTGCATGGGCCAGGGGTTCAACCCCTCACAGTGCCCAGTAAACAAGGCTGGCTGGGGCAGTATGTATCATGGTGAGGAGTGCTGTAGGAGACCTTCCATTTATATTTTATTTCCCACCACTAGTAAACCCGCTCTCACAGTGTGTTAACATACGGATGCCCGTAAGGCACATGTTACAGTGCACTGTCTGCCAAGGCTCCCTAGAATGTCCCCTATAGGGCACCATGTATGTTGCGACACAGGATAATGTATAGTGCACCCTATATGGACGGCAACCATAAGGTGGCCTATAGGGCGCCCTATAAAGCACCCTCAGAGGCACCTAATGGGTATAGTAAGCTGTGTGTGGTTTTGCCGGCATAGACATATGTACAGTAAATAAAAATAAAGCTGTGGACAGCCCTATCAAAGAGCCCCACTGTGGGTTTGAACCCATGACCTCTGGCTGTTCAGAGAGTGACGTAACCATTGGGCTACAGCTCTATAGCTGACAGCAAGCCCCTGGCTGGCTGCAGAGAGCCTGCACGTCACCCCACAGACAGTCTGCTGTTGTAGACAGGATAGGGTTAGTTCACCCGTACCCATGATGCACTGCACATGCAAATCAGCTGTCCACAGATGCACACAAGATGGGGAATGCACCCCAACAGCTACCCGGCCTGGTAGGGGGAATTGTCCATGTGCACCCACACAGCACCTCGGCCTCGGGGGTCCTGAGCGGGTGGACTACCAGCAAAGAGTAGCTACACACCGTCACATTGTGCGGGTACTGTGCTCACCCTGAGGGTGTGATGTGGCGCCCAGGACCAGGTCCACAACACCAGCCATGGCTGGATGAGGCCATGACAGAGCTCCACAACAGTGCTAACCTGTGAGATAGGAAGGTGCTGCAGAAACATGTTGGATATCTCTGCCTGTCTCAGTTAGTGGAAACCCCCATGGACTCCTAGGTGGTCAAAGCACCCCCCCCCCCCAACACACAAATGGCAGCAGAGTGGACCACCAAACCCCAGTCCTGCTGGGGAACAGACACCCCACAGGGCAGTCCAAGCAGCTCCACACACATCCATACCACAATATCAGACAGACTTTAGGCCTGGATATCCAAAGATACACCCCAGCACTATCTGATATTCACCTGCAGCAAGCCATCAGCCACTACACCCTGCAAGGCACTCCATCAAGACACATACCAGCTGTGAACAGTCTGCTGGTTAGCCCTGATGGAAATGCATGCACCCAAAACTGGGGTGGCAGCACACACAAGCAGAGAGTTCTGTGAGGAGGCCCCAACAGGAAACCCATATATATCACAAAAGAGAAACATAATACAGCACTATGGGGGTGCCTAGCCATGCTGTCATCACTGCACTCTCAGGGTGAGAGTGCTCCCCCAGCAGCACATACAGAGGTCACCCTGTCTGTGTAGGTGGTGGCCTGGCACTACAATGTCACAGCCAGTGCCCTATGCCCTGTGCAGATGCATCCTGGCCAGCCCACCATGTCTGACCTATACCCATGGTACCTTGCTGCTCATTATGCACATTGGCAGGCCAATACTGGCAGTAGTGCTGGCAGTGTGGGTTGGGGAAGGTGTTTGCAGCCAACACACACTGTATAGACAGACACACACTCCCACACCTATGCCAGCATTGTGCTACTATTGAGGGGGTGATTAGCCTTGGCCACCACACCAGTCCTGGGCACGGCACAGGCATGGATATGGTACGCAGTACTGCTGGGGGTCACTCCCCAGGGTGGTGAACACCGTCAGAGGCCAGGCCTGGAGCACGCACCGCAGACACCAAACAGATTGTTCGGATGGGGTCAACTAGCAGTATGTGCGTAACGTAGGGATATCTATCAGCCTGTACTCTTAGCAAACGTTTCAGAGCTGTGTACCTCAGGTGTAGGGTGACATTGCTAAGGTATGCAGGTGCTGGTATTGGGAGATGCACGCATGGTCCAATGTTCTGCCTCTACAGGAGACATTGGCCAATGGGGCCTGTGGGTGTGGGTGTGGGTGTGTCTGCCCCTGTTGGCTGCTGCTTTACGGCAGCGCTTCCCCACTCCAGTCCAGTTTTGCATCACACTGTTCGGGTCTTCCTGCTGTCCCTCATGAATATGCATGAGCTACATCTACATGCCGTGGGGGTGGTGCATAGATATACAGCACAGGCATTTGTATGAGTGGCAGCATGGAACCTGACTGGTGTGTGGCCCACCAGGACTGCATTTGGGGGATTCTGCTGTAGATTCTGCCCCGTGTCATGGTGTCTGTGCTCAGTGGGGTAAAAGATAGACGTATTACCATTGCATATGTCCTCGTCACAAAAGGTGTGTCCTTACTGTCACTGTTTATTTGTGGGGAAAACATGTGGGCAGGATTGCCGGTAGCCCCAGCTGGTCTTTGAACCTGTGACCTTCTGTTCTTGCATGCACTGTCTGTGTGCACTGCACCACCGTGTAGCCACAGATTGGCTGAAATCCCTGGATAGTCCATGACTGTGGATCCGGCAGGGCCTGTCTGTTGCTGTGGACTGTGCCAGCCTGCACATGGCTAGGCCTCTGTCTTCTGTCACTAGCAGCCACTGCCCCCTGCACCACATGTACTCGTCCGCCAACATGCTGGCATGAGCTTCTCCCATAAAAAGCAGGTGACCTGATTGGAATGTGGCAGTACGGGACTGCATTTGGGGTACTTGGCTGTGGGTAATGCCCATTGTTGTGGTGTGTGTGCGTTGTTGGGTAAAATATGGGTGTTTTCCCCATGCTTATGTCCCCTGCAATATAGGGGTGTCTGCGCTATCTGTGTTTAGTGGTGGGTAAAATATAGGGACTGGGCTGGCAAGTGCCCCAGCTGGGCTTTGAGCCTCTGACCCTCTGGTCCTAGAGGTACTGACTCTGTCTGCTGCACCACCCTATAGCCACATAGACAGTGCAGCCCCTGGAGGTAGTAAGCCTGGCAGGATGGAGTCACAAACCCTGCTCTACGCAAATTTACTGTGGGCATATGCACCCTGTCTGGTGACAAACGTGCACATAAACCCCGGAAATGACCATGGGAAATGGGGACAAAATATCACCACGCTGGGCAACAGTGATATTAATGGGCAACCATAGCAAACACTCCCAGGAAAGCACCACAAAAGGAAATGTTTTTTGGAAGAGTCTCCGCTCCGTAAACCCTTCCAAAATTCATTTCTTTTTTCTGGAGCTTTGCTGGGTGTGTTTTCTGTATTTGCCCATCACTATAACTGTTCCCCAGCTGAATTACTATTTTTAATAGTTCTGTTGTGGTCATTTTCTATTTTTATTTGCACTTTTGTGCTGTGCACATGTATCACACTGCTCACGTTTTGCTGGTTTCCCAGGTTTTCCTGTACATTGCTGACGGAAATGGTTTCTCTTCCCTTTAAATGCTTTCTACCGCGAGTGTTTCACTGGTTTTTTTTTTCCTTGTAAATTCGGGCACGCTCCTTTGCGGGGAGTCTCTCCCCTTCCACATTCCACCCATTGACCCCGTCTCTCCGCCCCTCGGGGGCCTTCCTCCGCCCTCATTTCGCCTTTCCACGCCTCTATCGCACATGAGCGCCCCGCAAACGTGCGCGTTTTCGGCGCACGCGTGCAGGACCTGTTAATGTGCCACGCACGCGTACGGGGTGCTTAAGAGCACTTAAATGCATCATTTTAGGGCGCTCAGGTGCGCCCCACACAAGTGCCCCGTTTAGCAAACATACCCCATTGTTTATGTTTATGTTTATTGTTTTTTGATAAAACCGCCTTTCTCCAGTAATCAAAGAGGTGTACAATTAAAAACAAGGTTAAAAAAAGAAAGGCCGAGGCCATGGAAAAGGAAAGGAAAGTTACAATTCATTCTTAAAGGATAGTGCAGACAAGAGAAACAAGAAGGGATGGGGAAGGAAACAAGAGGGTAGGCAAGGGGCGGGGGAAATGGGAATTACACAAAAGGGGATGGCACATCGAAAGCCAAGGAGAAGAGGTGGGTTTTCAGATTGTGTTTAAAGGTGGTGTGGTGAGGTTCCAAACGAAGGGAAGAAGGGAGGGAATTCCAGAGGGCGGGACCAACAAAGAACAAAGCAGAAGCACGGGTGGATTGAAGGTGAGCACGAGAAGGGGAAGGAAGAGTGAGGTGGTTGAGGTGGAAAGAGCGAGGAGTATACCGGGGAGAGTGAAAGGAAAGGAGGTCGGAAAGATATTGCGGGGTGCCTGTGTGGAGAGCTTTGTGAACCAGAGTGAGTAGCTTAAACTGAGAGCGGTAGGGAAAGGGCAACCAGTGAAGGTGAAAGAGCAGAGGGGTAATGTGATCCTGAGGGGAAGCGTGACAGACAAGACAAGCAGCAGTGTTCTGTATTCGTTGCATCCGAGACAACCGAGACTGAGGGAGACCAATGAGGACAGAGTTGGCGAAATCCACACAGGACATAACCAGGGACAACAGCAGGGTAGAAAGGGCCGAAGGGGATAAAAAAGGATGCACCGCATGGATTTGACGGAGGAAAAAGAAAGATGATTTAGTGATATGGGAGAGGTGGGCCTGAAAAGATAGATCGGAATCAAAGTGAACATCAAGATAACGATTGCAAGCAGACATTGAGAAATTAGGAAATTGTGTATCCAGATGGCAGATGAAATTTAATGTGGACAAGGGCAAAGTTATGCACTTACAGGCATGTTTACTAAAGTCCGTTGCTGTGCGGGTCCCCGTTAGTGTGCTGGTGCCATATAAGGAGTGGGCGGGCCAGGCAGAAAAAGGAAAAAAACGGACCGTAGGTTTGTGAGTCGCGCTAATGTGCGGGTCCCACATTACCGCGTGAGAAGGCTAAGTGGGGCGCTGCTGCACAACCAAACAACAAAGCCGTAGTACAACGGTGAAGACATTGACCTATGGTGCAGGGTCCAGGTGTTCAAACCCCCATTGCACCCAACAAAAAAGACCAGCTGAGGCATCAAATTTTATGGGCAAAAGTGGTGTAGGAGGCATATTGATTATGGGCGGCAGAAGGCGGCGCACCTATTTTTTTAAACGGCATGAGACGGCGCACTGTTTATTGTGGGCGGCAGAGGGCGGCGCGCTGTTAAGGTTGGGCGGCAGAGGGCGGCGCACTGATAAAATTGGTCAACAGAAGGCGGCGAGCCGGTGGGCAGAAGGCGGCGCGCTGATGTGTGAGGGGGCAGCCCAATAGTGGGAGGGATAAGTGGCGCGCTGATGTGCAAATAGCAGGAATGGAGCCATAGGACAATGGTTAAGACACTGACCACCCATGCAGGCATCATGGGTTCAATTCCCCCCAGTGCCCATTGAAGACAGCTGGCTGAGGCAGTATTTTAAGGGGCATGCCCATGTTGGGCACTGTTAATGTTACGCGCCAGAAGGCGGCGCGCTGTTAATTGTAATTTTGTGCACCACAAGACGGCGCGCCAATGGCTACAAGGCTGCGCGCTGCTGCTCAAACACAGGAACAGAGCCACAGCACAATGGTGAAGACACTGAGCAATGGTGCAGGGGCCATGTGTTCAATCCCTCACAAAGCCCAGAGAAAAAGGCTAGCTGAGGCAGTATGTTTTATGTTGGGGAGAGCTGTAGGAGGCTCTATAATTTTAGTTTTATGATAACTACTAGCAAACGCACTCTCACAGCATATTAATATAGGGCCGCCCATAAGGCACATGTTACAGTGCACCGTCTGCCAAGGCACCCTAGAATGTCCCCTATAGGGCAGCATGTATGTTGCGACACAGGATAATGTATGGTGCACCCTATATGGATGGCAACCATACAGTGCCCTATAGGGCGCCCCATAAAGCACCCTCAGAGGCACCTTATGGGTACAGTACACTGAGGGTGCTATTGCTGACATCAACATATGTACAGTAAACTAAAAAAATATGCTTTGAACACCTGTCTCACAGAATCCCAATGTGGGTTTGAACTCATCACCTCTGGCTGCACAGGCAGTGACCTAACCATAGCTGTATGGAAGCCCCTGGCTGGCTGCAGATAGCCTGCACGTCATCTCACAGATAGTATGCCAGGGTAAACAGGATAGGGTTAGGCCACACGTACCCATGATGCACTGCACATGCAAATTAGCTGTCCACAGATGGACACAAGATGGGAAATGCACCCCCACAGCACCTCGGCCCTGTTGGGGGACGTTACCGGGTGCACCCACACAGCAACTCGGCCTGGTAGGGGGCACTGACCGGGTGTTTTACTGGCACAAAGTAGCTACACAACGTTACATCGTGCGGGTTCTGGCCTCACCCTGAGTGTACAATGAGGCGCCCAGGACCAGGTCTACAACACTTTCCATGGCTGATGGAGGCCAAGCAGGAGTTCCAAAGCAGTGTTAATGTGTAAGATAGCTAGTTTCTGCACAAACACCATGGATATCCCAGCCAGGCACAGCCGCAGCACCCACCCCCCCCCCCCCGGCTGCCCCCAGAGACAAACATGGTCCCCCCCATCAAGTAGATCCACACTCTACCTCCCTGCAAAGGTGGCAGTAGAGGGCAACATCAACCCCAGTCCTGCTGAGGAACACCCCCTACACACAGCCATAACACAATAACAGACAAACATATGACCAGGTATGGTAGGTTGCACCCCACCACCAGGTATTCCCCTGCAGCAAGCCAACTGCACCCTGCAAGCCATTCCAGCAAACCACATACCATCTACAAACAGTCTGCTGGTTAGTCCATAGTGTATGTTCCCAGTGGAGACACATGCACACAGAACTGGGCTGCCAGCATACACAGCAAGCAGATAACTCAGTGACTGGGCCCCAAATAGATACCCATATGTATTACATGAGAGAAAGACTGTACAGCACTATGGGGGTGCCTAGCCATGCTGTGGTCACTGCACAGTCAGGGTGAGCGTGATCTCCCAGAAGGACATGCTTTGGCCACCCTGTCTGTGTAGGTGGTGGCCGGACACTACAGTGTCCCTGCCAGTGCCCTATGCCCGGTGCAGATGCATCCTGCCCAGGCCACCCTGTCCTGGCTATACCCATGGTACCGTGCACCTCATTATGCACATTGGCAGTGTGGGCTGTGGAAGGGGCTTGCTGCCAACACCCACGGTATAGACAAACACACACTTCCACACCTATGCCATCATGGTGCTACTATTGAGAAGGTAATCAGCCTTGCCCACCAAGACCGCTCCTGAGCACGGCAAGGCATGGATATGGTAGGCAGTACAGCTGGTGGCCACTCCCCAGGGTGGTAAACAGCGTCAGAGGCCAGGCCTGGAGCACGCACCGCAAACACCTAACAGATTGTTCGGATGGGGTCAACTAGCAGTATGTGTGGAACTAGCAAACATCTCAGAGCTGTGTATCATATACCTCAGGTGTAGGGTGACATTGGTAGGACATGCAGGGTTCAATGGTTTGCCTCTCCAGGAGACATTGGTCAATGAGGCCTGTGGGTGTGGGTGTGTCTGCCCCTGATGGCTGCTGCTTTACGGCACAGATTCCCAACTCCAGTCCAGGTTTGCATCACACTGTTCTGGTTTTCCTGCTGTCCCTCATGGATATGCATGAGCTACATCTACATACCATGGGTGTGGTGCATAGATATACAGCACAGGCATTTGTATGAGTGCCATCATGGGACCTGACTGGTGTGTGCCCCACCAGGACTGCATTGTGTGATTCTGCTCTGGGTACTGGCCCTGTTCATGGTGTGTGTGCTCAGTGGGGTAAAGATAGACGTATTGCCATTGCATATGTCCTCCCCAGGAAAGGTGTGCCCTTACTATCACTGTTTAATTGGGGGAAAAAGATTAGCAGTTGCCCCAGTTGGGCTTTGAACCTGTGACCCTCTGCTCTTATACAGTGTCTGTGTGCACTGCACCACCGTGTATCCACAGATTGGGTGATTTCCCTGGAATGTCCATGACTGTGGATCCGGTAGGGCCTGTGTTGCAGTGGACTGTGCCAGCCTGCACATGACTGGGCCTCTGTCTTCTGTGGCTAGCAGCCACTGCCCCCTGCACCACATGTCCTCGTCCGCCAACATGCTGGCATGAGCTTCTCTCAGAAAAAGCAGATGACCTGATTGCAATGTGGCAGTACGGGACTGCATTTGGGTGACTTGGCTGTAGGTAATGCCCATTGTTGTGGTGTGTGTGCGCGTTGTTGGGTAAAATATGGGTGCTCTCCCCATGCTTATGTTCCCTGCAATACAGGGGTGTCTGCGCTATCTGTGTTCAGTAAAATATAGGGATTGGGCTGGCACGTACCCCAGCTGGGCTTTGAACCTCTGACCCTCTGGTTCTAGAGGTACTGACTCTGTCCGCTGCACCACACTATGGCCACAGAAACAGTGCAGCCCCTGGAGGTAGTAAGCTTAGCAGAATGGAGTCACAAACCCTGCTCTATGCAATTTTACTGTGGGCATATGCACCCTGTCTGGTGACAAACGTGCACATAAACCCCGGAAATGGCTACGGGAAATGGGGGACAAGATATCACCGCGCTGGGCAACAGTGATATTAATGGGCAACCATACCAAACACTCCCAGGAAAGCTCCAAACAAAAGAAATGTTTTTTGGAAGAGACTCGGCTCCGTAAACCCTTCAAAAGTTCATTTCATTTTTCTGGAGCTTTGCTGGGTGTGTTTTCTGTATTTGCCCATCACTATAACTGTTCCCCAGCTGAATTACTGTTTTTAATAGTTCTGTTGTGGTCATTTTCTATTTGTATTTGCACTTTTGTGCTGTGCACATGTATCACACTGCTCACGTTTTGCTGGTTTCCCCGGTTTTCCTGTACATTGCTGACGGAAATGGTTTCTCTTCCCTTTAAATGCTTTCTACCGCGAGTGTTTCACTCGCGGTAGTTTTTACATGCAAATTCGGGCCCGATACTGTGCGGGGAGCCTCTCCCCTCCCACTCTCCACCCATTGACCCCGTCCCTCCGCCCCTCCGGAGCCTTCCTCCGCCCTCCTTTCGCCGTTCCACGCCTCTATCGGAAATTTGCGGGCCGCACTTGTACGGGGCCCGTTAGTGAGCCGCGTACCTGTGCGGGGGTGACACACACATGTGCGGGGCGTTTAAACGCGTTTCTGCACGTTTCAGTGCCGCGTTGCCGTGCGCTATTTTGCGGGGCGCTATTTTGCGGACTTTAGTAAACATGCCCCTTAGGGAAGAACAACCCAAACTATAGCTACATGATGCAAGGTTCCACATTAAAAGCCACCACACAGGAAAAGGATCTAGGTGTCATTGTGGATAATATGTTGAAATATGTTGAATGGTCTAATGCTTGGCAGTTATAATTTAATGTGAAGAAGCACAGTCATGCACTTGGGATACAGAAAACCAAAAGAATTGTATGCAATAGAGGGAGATAGGTTGGTGTGCACGGACCAGGAGAGAGACCTCGGAGTGCTAGTGTCTGAGGATCTCAAGGTGGCAAAACAATGCGACAAGGCAGTAGCCAAAGTCAGAAGAATGGTGCGCTGCATACAGAGAGGAATAACCAGCAGAAAGGAGGTGGTATTAATGCCTTCTTACAAGTCACTGGTGAGGCCTCACTTGGAGTATTGTGTTCAGTTTTGGAGACCATATCTTACAAAGGATATGAAAAGACTTGAAATGGTTCAGAGGAAGGCGACCAAAATGATTTGGAGCCTGTGCCAGAAGATGTATGAGAAGACACATAAAGACCTAAATATGTATACCCTAGAAAACAAGAGCCAGTAGAGGAGTATCCTAGTGGTTAGAGCAGCTGCCTAATATCCAGATAATCAAGGGTTTGATTCCCACTGGTGCTCTTTCTGACCTTAAGCAAGTCACTTTACACTCCATTGCCTGGCAATCTACTACCTACAATACATTGCCAAGACAACCCAGAGGTTGCTGGGTTATCAGGGGTCAGCATTGACTTGACAGTACAAAAAAAAGCAGGAGATACTTTAGACTTTTAAATACTTCAAGGGTATAAATGAACAAACAAACCTTTTTCAAAGAAGGGGAAGCTGTAAAACTAGAAAGCATATGATGAAGCTGAAAGACAGTACACTTAAAAGCAGCATCAGGAAATACATTTTCATTGAAAGGGTGCTGGATGCTTGGAATGCCCTCCCGATGGAGGTGATGGGGGCAAGAGGATGACATCAAAGCAAACTTAAATATCTTTTATACTTCAATAGAGGGAGGTGACCTGCAAGGAGCTGCAGTTACAACCACTCTTGCCACCTTACTGGACAGACTAGATGGACCATACTGGTCTTTACATGCCATCATATACTATGTTACTATGTAATCTTTTCAGTGAGCAGCAACAGCCAAGAAGCTAATAGAATGCTAGGAATTGTGAGGAAAGGAATGGAGAATAAAACAAAGCATATAATATTGTCTCTGTATTGCTTCATGGTGTGACTGCACCTTGAGCCCTGCATGCAGTTCTGGTCTAAAAAAAATACAGTGGAATAGGAAAAGATACAAAGAAGGGTGACCAAAATAATAAAGGGTATGGACGGATACCCCTTTGAGGAAAAAGCTTAACAAGTTAGGGCTCTTCAGTTTAGAGAAGAGATGGCTGAGGGGACATATGATAAAGGTCATTAAATAAGGAATGGTGTAGAGTGAGTAAATGTGAATTGGTTGTCTATTCCTTCAAAAAAGTATGAAGACTAGGGGACATGCAATGACGCTACAAAGTAGTACATTTAAGACAAATTGTAGATATATTTTTTCACTCAACCCATCATTAAGCTTTGGAATTCATTGAAAGAGGATGTAGGAAAATCTATTAGTGTATCTGGGTTTTAAAAAATGCTTGGACAAGTTCCTGGAGGCAAAGTTCATAAACTATTACTAAAGTGGACTGAGGGAAACCCATTGCTTATCCCTGGGATTGGCCACTGTTGGAAACAGAATTCTGGGCTTGATGGATCATTAGTCTGACTCAGTATAGAAATAGTATATTCTTATGAGATGTTTATATTTATGTTTATTGTGACTTCATAAAACCTCCCTTCACAGGGTAGCAGCAGGGCGGTGCACAATATTAAAAACAAATTCATTAAAATTAAAAAGAGAAGGGAGAAAGGGAACACCAAAGTCTGACAGGAAAAGGATAGAGCACTCGCACTAGGGGCAGGAGAGAAAGGGGGGAAAGGAAAGGAGGTAAAGGGCAGGAGAGATGCTGCAGCAGGTAGGAGCTGGGGCTGGGGGCTGAGAAATGAAGGCTGATGCTGGGGATTGTGAGAAGGGGGTTAGATGTTGATGCTGTGGCTGGGGGCTGGGGACTGAGTGGGCTGGAGGCAGATGGTAAGAGAAGCAAAGGAAAGATAGATGCTGTGAAGGTAATAAACAAAAACAGAATATGTAGGGGAAGACACTACAGAAGGAGAGGAATAGGTATGGGGGGAAAGTCAGAGGCATTGGATGCTTAGGAAAGGGGAGAAAGAGGCAGGAGGACATGAAAAGGTAGGAGAATAGGAACTGAGACTTAGGCAGCGACTTTAGGATTGGTGGAAGACCAGAAAAAGACAGATTCTAAAACTAGGTGTGTATTAGGAGTGTAAGTGGGGAGTCGGGGTTTGGGTGGGATTGTGAGTGAGGACTCAGGAATTGGATACGGTAGTAGGATGAAAGAGTGGGTATGTGAGCATTAGATGGGGGTGGGGACTAACAAATTGAGCAAGGATTAGGGAGGAAAGTAGGGACTAGGAAAATGAGTGAGGGTCATGAGTAGGGCTCTGAAACAGAGTGCAGGAAAATGGAGAGGGGAGAGGGTTTGAAGGACCTGGAGAGTTAGCGGAGGATTTGGGAGGCAGTTGAAGGGGACAGAAGTCTAGGAAGAGGGTGAGAGGCAAAAGAAGGAGACAGGTCATTGCTGAAATGGTAGAGGAAAAAGGGAAATGGAAGTCTTGATGGGGGGTAAGAAAGAGACTGGAGGTGAAGAGGGGAGGAATAACAGGGGAGGAACAGGTGATGGTGAAGAGATGAGAAGCAGAAGAAGATGGATGAAGCTGGGGAGAGGATAAGTAGAGAAGATGAAAATGGGGGACTAGAAAGGGGGTAGGAAATAGAAGACTGGTGAAGAAATGAGACAGGTATGGGGAATGAGAGGATTAGAGCAGGACCGTTCCAAGGTAGAAATGTGCCCTGTCTGACTAACAAATCTGGTGCCCCTCTCCACCCAGACACATTTTGAGCTTCATAGAAGCCCAGTGATAGTATTAATGTCTTTTTTGTATTTATGCCCTGTGCGGCCACACCACTCGCACAGCTCTAGATACGGCCCTGGGTTTAGAGAAGTAGGAGTAGGAAATTGAAAGCCTCTATGTAGGTACAAGAGGAAAAGAGGAAGACTGAACACTGGAGAGGGGCAAAGAGGAATGAAATTGCAGATGAGAGTAATGGAGAAAAAAGATGAAACAGAAGAATCAATGTCATATATATGTAATGGTGGAAGGGAAGAAGGCAAAGAGGAGGAAGAAACAAATGGAAATGAGATAAAGATAACTGGAGAGCACTAAGCAGAAGACTCAGGGATTGGGTGGCGTAGGTGGGGAGAGCAAGAGGATTCAGAGGAAGAAATGGGACAATGTGTGGAATGAACAGGGACTTCGATTGGGTGGGAAGTGTTGGGAATAGGGAGTTTGGGGAGCAAGTAGGAGGGAAAGTGAGTGGCCCCAGAAGAGAAAGAGAACTGGTGGGAGAGAGAGTGTTCTGGTATGAAAGAGTGAGGATTCATGTATGGTGTTGGTGAATGGGTTCTGGGGGGTTTAAGTGACAGAGCAGGAACTTGGAGATTGAAAGCAGTGACAGAGTTGAGAAGCAGCAAGGGGATGGGAGGAGAGAGCAGTGATTTAGATTGGATATGGGGAGGGAAGGCGAGTGAGCAGGGACTGGGGAACTGAGTTAGAGAATGAAAAATTGTGGAGGAAGCAGGGTCTGTGGGGTTGAATGACGGGGGAATTGACAGAGAGAGGCCAGGTTGGGGACAGGAGAGCAAGGACTCATAGTGAGGGGAACAGGGACTGGGGGATTATATTGCGAGGAAACGATAGAGAAGAGGAGGATGGCAAAGGTTTAAAAAAATGCTTTTTAAAAATTTTCATTTTGGTGATTGAGAAGGTGTATTGATGTTCTAACACCAGTCGTAATATTCTTCATGAGCAGTAGTTACTGCCTTTTGAGTCTTCTGAGTTTGTGCTGTTATCATATGGCAGTTTGTGCCATAAGCTCTGAATGTGTTTTTCAGGGAGCTGTTACTTCACAATCTGCCTGGTAGTGGAGAGAGTTTGTGTTGCTGATGCTGAGAGGACACCAGCATTTGAACACATTTTGGTACATGGAAATGTCCTGGTTCTGCTGAACACCTGTTACTGAGGACGTTTCTGTGGGTATAGGCTACGTTTACAGAACTGGAGGTGCTGGATTCACACTGAGATTCTGTCCCATCCTTTATAGACCTCAGACTTCATTCTCATGTATGAGGGTTGGTTGTAGGAGTAGAAAAAATGTTTTGAAAAGTCATGTGCTAACCAAAATATTCTAAGCCAGGGAAAATACAATTTTTAAATTTGCTAGATTTCTTTTTAAATACAAAAATGGGTAATGGAACATTTGATGAGTTATAGTGACAATAGATGACAGCCGATATAGACTGAAATGGCCCATCCAATCTACCCAGTAAAGTGTTAGGGTTGTAATGCCTGCTGTCTACAGGCAACTCCACACCCCATACCTTCATTTTGGTCTGTAACTGCTGTTCCACACACATTAATAGGCATTCATACTTCAACTTTTTTTGACAAATATGTGATAAATTGGGTTGAACATTTTGTCATAACCTCAGGAAGGATTTTAGAAATGGTTGTGGGACATTGCAATGTATTTTGAGATGGTTGTATTTATAGTAGACTTGTTTTAATCATATTAAATTTAAGGGATACTGTCTTTTGAAACACATGGACGTATACTTGCATTGTTTGCCTCTTACTTGCTCCCCAAACCCCCCATTCCCAGCTCTTCCCACCCAATCAAAGTTAATAATATTTAGTGTCACTCATGATGATATATTGCATCTGCTGCGGACTATTCACTTAGAAATTCACTGTCAGGTGCATTCTAAGGCTGAGGCGGCCCAAGGCTGATGTGGGGCCATATGCGGAGACTCATTGTGGGGTCATTTGCATAAACATTTGCATATCCACAGGGTCTCATTTGCATACATTTAATTCCTTTTATTTTAAAATTTGTGGAGGAGTGGAGTGGCCTAGTGGTTGAGGCAAGGTACTTCAGGCTAGAAGGTTGGGGGTTCAAATCCCCCTAGAGGACAGCAACCTTGGGCTGGAAAGGACTGGGGTTTCTAGTCCCACAGGTGCTCCTTGTGGTCTTGGGCAAGCCACTTAACCCTCCATAGCCCATGTTCCCTGTAAATAGTTAATATGGTTATTCAAGTTGAGATCCCTGTTATTTGTAATTACAGTGTAATCCTCCACCATAAAATACCTTGATGTTCCATGTAAACCACACTGATATCAAATAGCACATTATATAAATAAATAAAAATTTATTTGCTGCCCTTCACAAGCCTCTTTTTTGCCCCAGCAATGACTTAGGGGCATGTTTACTAAACATTAATATGCCACTGCGCCCATAGAAATAGATGGGTTCTGCTTCACTTAGCACATGTTAATATTAGTGAATATGTGTTAACTTTCAGTAAAAATGCCTTGTAAGAGTGTCTGAATACCATTTGCATGGACAGTGAGGATAAAGAAAAACTACCAAATTTCTACATTACTATACTCCAGTGTTAACTGCCAGGTACATTCGGAAGTACTACAAACCCATTTAGAACCCATAGCAAACCCGCCATATCATAACAGCACTACCAGGACTCATACAGCACCAAACCCTACCTAGCAAAAGGCAGTACTGCAAATACTAAACCAGTATATCTCCTACCGGGAAAAGATAACAAATGAGACCGCTACACAGAAACTATAAGAACAGAATACGGCAGCTCATTCACACCTGCAAAACATACATAGACTGTCAAAAAATACAGAGATCACAATTTAGAAATATGAAGGCAATAATTAAACTGTGAACCTCAAAAGTAAAACTTGGAATGTACAACACCGGAGAAATAAAACTATAAATTAATTTCCTCTTGTACTGAACAAAACATAAAGACCTCAGTGATGCACATTCCAATCAACAAATTCAAATAAAAATAATTTTTTATACCTTTTGCTGTTTGGGCATTTTATTTTTCAGTCTCAATTGCCCCAGTAACTCTCTACTGCTTTGCTGTGTCTTCTGCTAACTCTTCATTGTCTGCTGTCCATTTGTCCTTTCTTCTCTCTTCTCCTATTTTTTTTTCCAATCTCTATATCTGCCTCTAACATATTGATCTGCCTCCTTTTGCTCTTTTCTCCATTTCTTTCTTTACTCCTTTTTCATCTGCTCAAATTTCACTCTTCCATCCTCATTCCCCTTTTGACTTCTCACCTATCAACTTTCCATCTACTCTAACCTCCAGCCCAGCCCGTCTCCTCAGTTATCCCATTTCCCGTCTTGCTCCTTCACTAGTCTTATTCCCTTCTGTCTTTCACCCACTCCCCATTACTACATACAGGGGTGGCCCAAGGGGGGTGCGGGGCCATGTGCGGAGACTCGGTGTGGGGCCTCATTTGCATAAGGGGCCTCATTTGCATAAATATTTGCATAATGTTACCATATACTAACTTTTAGTAAACGTGCCTCATAATGAGTGTATGGATAAAGAAAGACTAAAAGACTTCTACATTACTATAATCCAGTGCCAACTGCCAGACACATTAGGAACTACTACAAACACTGCCCATTTAGAACCCATAGCAAACCCGCCGTATCCTAACAGCACTACCAGGACTCACAAAGCACCATACCCTACCTATCAAAAGGCAACACTGCAAATATTAAACCAATACATTTCAGAGAACAACAATACATGACCTACTGGGGAAAGAGAACAAGTGGCAATGTCAAATAGGAATTATATAAACAGAACACCTCAGCTCAGTTACACATACAGAACATAGACCATCACCAAACAAGTAATCACAATTTAGAAACAGGAAGACAATAATTAAACTGGGAATCCCAAAAGCCAAACTTGGAATGTACAACACTGTAGAAATAAAACTATACATTAATTTGCTCTTGTACTAAACAAAGCGCAGACGATAATGATGCACATTTAACAGAGTTGACATATTCCAATTAATAAATTCAAAATAAAGAGATATTTTTCTACCTTTTGTGCATTTTTTTCAGCTGCAATTGCTCCAGCCACTTTCTTCTGGTTTCTTCGTGTCTTCTGCTAACTCTCCATCGTCTGCTGTCCATTTGTCCTTTCTTCTCTCTTCTAGTTTTTTTCCATTCTCTCTCTACATCTGCTTTAACATACTAATCTTTCTCCTTTTGCTCTTTCCTCATTCCTATTTCATCCACTCAAATTTTACCCCTCCATCCTCAATCCCCACTTACTCTCCCAATACCCGGCCAACTGTAGATTTTTTATCCCTCCCACACAAAATATTTTTCCCTTCTCCATTTTACTCTTCCAGCCCCATCCCATTCTAATCCTCCCCCAACATCAGCTCCCTTCTAGTTCCAACCTCACCCAGCATCCATTCCCTTCTAGTCCCTGCATCAGCCCATTTCCAGTCCTAGCCACCCATCAGCCCATTTCCAGTCCTAGCCACCCCCCAACCCAATACCAGTCCTAGCCCCCCCATCAACCCACTTCCAGTCCTAACCCCCTATCACCCCATTTTCAGTTTAAGCCCCCGCTATAACCCATTACCAGTCCTAACCCCCCATCAGCCCACTTCCAGTCCTAACCCCATCAACCCATTTCCAGTCAGCCCTCCATAGCCCATTGCCAGTCCTAACCCCCCCTCCCCCATCAGCCTACAGCCTATTACCAGTCCTATCCCCATCAGCCCACCTCAAGTCTTAACCCCTCCCCATCAGCCCATTTCCTGTCCTAGCCCCCCCCATAGCCCATTATCAGTCCTAACACCCCCATAGCCCATTACCAGTCCTAACCCCCCATCAGCCCACAGCCCATTACCAGTCCTAACCCCATCAGCCCACCTCCAGTCTTAAGCCCCCAGCCCATTTCCAGTCCTAGCCCCCCCATAGCCCATTACCAGACAGCCCCCATCAGCCCACAGCCCATTACCAGTCTTAACCCCCCATAGCCCATTACCAGTTCTAACCCCCCCAACAGCCCACAGCCCATTACCAGTCCTAACCCCATCAGCCCACCTCAAGTCCTAACCCCTCCCCATCAGCCCATTTCCAGTCAGCCCCCCATAGCCCATTACCAGTCCTAAACCCCCCCATCCCCCATCGGCTCAAGTAAAATTAAATTTTAAAAAAAAAACGCTGGCTGCTACCGCTGCTGCTGCCGCCGCGGCAGAATGGACTGTCCCGCGGGGCCCCCTCTGCCCGGCTGAATCCCTCCCTCCCTCCCTCCGTGACGGCTGAGCCTCTCCGTCACGGAGGG
This sequence comes from Ichthyophis bannanicus, assembly GCA_033557465.1. NCBI lineage: Eukaryota > Metazoa > Chordata > Amphibia > Gymnophiona > Ichthyophiidae > Ichthyophis > Ichthyophis bannanicus. Next base: position 579,797,384 of record CM066031.1, read on the forward strand.
AGGGAGGGAGGGATTCAGCCGGGCAGAGGGGGCCCCGCGGGACAGTCCATTCTGCCGCAGCGGCAGCGGTAGCAGCCAGCGTTTTTTTTTTTTAATTTAATTTTGAAAAAAGCAGAATGTTCTTTGCGCGGGGCCCCCTGAAACGCGGGGCCCTGTGCAAAAAACATTCTTGCTCAATGGACAAGCCGGCCCTGACTACATATCCATGCTCTATAATCATCCTCCTCTCACTCTTCTCCTTGCCAACTTCCTGTGGCCTCTCTCATATAGTTCCACTATGCTCACCATCTACCCTGTCTCTCTCACCACCCAAATTCAGCATCTCCCTTTTTCTCTTCCACATCTCCATCTCTTTTTTCCCTTTTCCTAACCCATAGCCAAGCAACTTTCTATCGCTTTCCCCTTCTCCATGCTCTTTCCCTCCACTAGTGCGGCATCTCTCCTATCTCTTCTCCCAGCCCAGAATCTTCTCTCTCTTCCCCTATTCCACCCCTCACCCCCCGCCATCCCCAGTCCACGATATCCATTGTCTCCAATAGCCCAAAATCTCCCTATCTTTTTCTCTCTCTCTCGCTCTCTCTATCCCCCCCCCCCCCTCCCGTCCGGCATATCCCCTCTCTCTTTTTCTCTTTCTCTCTGTTCCCCCCTCCCCCCCATGGCAAAAATATTTTGCATCCCCATCCCTGGCATCTTTTTTCCCTCCATGTCAATGGCAGAAAGATCCCACAGCACCATCCCCAGCTGCATCTTTCTTTCCCTGAGTCAGCACATGGCAGCCAGTGCGGCCTGCCACATTCACTTCAGGTACAGAGTTCAATGGCTCCGCGCATTGGAAGTGAATGCTACAGACAGCACAGACTGTTATCACTGACTTCGATAAAGAAAGATACAGCTGGGGATGGTCCTGCATAATGCTGCAATCTTTCTACTACTGGAACTGCACACAAAGTGCGTTCCGCTGGCTCTGGGCCTGCTGCCTGAATCCCCACTTACTCTCCCAGTACCCAGCCAATCTTGAGTCTGTCTTCTTCTTTTCTCACACCAAATTTTAAAGTCTCCACCTAAGACCCAGTCCCTGCTCTCCCCCATCTCCATGTTTCCAGTACCTACCCTTCTGCCTCATGCACCCTTTCTCCACACCCACTCCACTACTTCCGTCTCCAATATCCATTGCCCTGCCCTTCCTCCTCCTTATCCCCTGCCACCATCAGCAGCTCTCCCCAGTCGGGGGATAGAGCCTCCGGCGGCAGGGATCAGCTCCAGCCAATCGGGACTGCCCGCACGGGCATAAAGGTTCGCGCCATCGGGCGCGTGGTCCAGTGAACCCCTGCCACCATCAGCAGCTCTCCCCAGTCGGGGGATAGAGCCTCCGGCGGCAGGGAACAGCTCCAGCCAATCGGGACTGCCCGCACGGGCATAAAGGTTCGCGCCATCGGGCGCGTGGTCCAGTGAACCCCTGCCACCATCAGCAGCTCTCCCCAGTCGGGGGATAGAGCCTCCGGCGGCAGGGAACAGCTCCAGCCAATCGGGACTGCCCGCACGGGCATAAAGGTTCGCGCCATCGGGCGCGTGGTCCAGTGAACCCCTGCCACCATCAGCAGCTCTCCCCAGTCGGGGGATAGAGCCTCCGGCGGCAGGGAACAGCTCCAGCCAATCGGGACTGCCCGCACGGGCATAAAGGTTCGCGCCATCGGGCGCGTGGTCCAGTGAACCCCTGCCACCATCAGCAGCTCTCCCCAGTCGGGGGATAGAGCCTCCGGCGGCAGGGAACAGCTCCAGCCAATCGGGACTGCCCGCACGGGCATAAAGGTTCGCGCCATCGGGCGCGTGGTCCAGTGAACCCCTGCCACCATCAGCAGCTCTCCCCAGTCGGGGGATAGAGCCTCCGGCGGCAGGGAACAGCTCCAGCCAATCGGGACTGCCCGCACGGGCATAAAGGTTCGCGCCATCGGGCGCGTGGTCCAGTGAACCCCTGCCACCATCAGCAGCTCTCCCCAGTCGGGGGATAGAGCCTCCGGCGGCAGGGAACAGCTCCAGCCAATCGGGACTGCCCGCACGGGCATAAAGGTTCGCGCCATCGGGCGCGCCCGCGCCTGACGGGCCCGCGCCTGAGGGCCTCGCCAGAGGGCCCTTTGGCGTGGCCCTTAGGCGGAAGCCCTAGTGGAGGCCTATAATTAATACAGACCTGACAACCGGGTAAACATCCCAATGCAGAAAACGCTGTGAGTATGAATAGCCATATACACCTTATAGCACGGATGGTAAGACTATGCTTGTAACAAAGTAACCTTGTTATTTATTTAACAGTGTAACCAGTGTTGTTGTTGTAACAAAGTAACCTTGTTGTGACTGACTTTAGTGCAGTGAAACATATCCTATGAGGCCGCATTATTTAACAGTGCAACCAGTATTGTTGAGTCTCATGATATAGTGAACAAATACTATCTTGACTTATGTATGCAATTAAGTAACGCTGCAGTGAGTAAAATACACTGTTAAGCACTTTTAGTACCTCAGTCATAACCTCTTCAGTAACGCTAAGTAGATTGAATCGGGTAGCACGGAAGATCAGTAAAAAGTGTTGCTATCCTCCCTGTAGCGTACACTACCATTCTAAAACTAGCTCACCCACATAGCAGCATATCATACCTCTAGTCTCTCCTAACAGCTTTCTACACCTCACATTAACACGCACTCACCCACCACTACCCACCATGATGGCCATATTCATACCACTGACCATTCTATTTCTCACTTCTGGATTCCCCAGTCATGCACTCAATACATATGCCACACATATCCCAATCCTCACTAGTCATAGTAGGAGATGGTCAGAGAATCACTACCAAACTGATCATAACACCCCCAGGATAATTTACCAACACCTATTATACATTCCTTTACAAAATATTAAAAAAACCCAACTGTGCAAGAATCACCAACAACAGTTATTGAAATGTGCACTCATAAATACTAGATCTACACGCCAAAAATGGCCAGCAATCACCGACCTTATAACATCCTATAACCTTGATGTGTTAATTATCACTGAGACTTGGCTATCAGACTGTGACAATGTGATCATCAACCAAATGACACCAACAGGATTTTCGCCATACACTTGCCACAGAGCCAAACAAAAAGGAGGAGGGGTCCTCATCCTTGCAAAAACAGAACTCAAATTTAAATTAGTTTATGCATCCACCTCAGAGCACCTTGACATTATCACTGTATCAAACAACCAATGTACAATCAATGCACTATACAGAGCCCCAACACCTTCCTCCGATGACCTACCAACAATCATCAATCTTGCATGCAACTCAAATAACTCACGATCCTCAAACTGGCTAATGGGGGACTTCAATCTCCCCTCACTGCCTGAAGCACAAGCACGAACCTTCCTCGAAGCGCTCTATGACCTTGACTACAAGCAACTAGTGAACTCCCCAACGCATGAAAAAGGCGGTACCCTCGACCTTATTTTTGCGCCCCAGTCTATAGTCAACACCTCTCCTCCGCTGTTGACCTCCATATCTCCGGTACCGTGGTCTGATCACAAACTCCTAAAATTCCAAATACCTAGCACCCGCTTACCCAATAACAAGGCCAGGACTAATATCCCAGATCACGGAACACCAACGACACGATTCTGCACACTCAACAAGGAGGATGTTCTTATCAAGCTTCTTCCACAACTGGATGTACCAACCCTTGACCCTGACGAACTTGTAGCAAATTGGAATAATAGCATCAGAACCTTAGCCTGTATCTCATCTGCCAACAAGTTACCCACAAAACGTAGACATGCACCCTGGTACTCATCTGACCTTCGATCATCCCTTCTACAACTACGTAAACTAGAAAGACGATGGCGAAAAAAGCAAACTACCATAGCCCACCAAAACTACAACTCATACCTAGCATTACACAGAGAGAAGATAAGTGAAAAAAGGAAACAATATCATTCAATGATCCTAAAAAGATCACTGAATAAAACACATGACCTATTTAATATAGTAAAATCACTAACAGGTGACCCTTCACCAGCAAGCCCACACATGCCTCAACCACAGGATTATTCGGACTACTTACAATCCAAAATGATACAATCCAACATGACCTCATCTAACGGCAGCTTGTCCAATATACTTAGTACACCAAAACCTACAACACTACTTAAATTTTCTACAGTATCTACTAAAGAAATTGAAGACACTATTGCCTCCATCAATCTCACCACAGCTCCCAATGACCCCTGTCCAGCAAGTTGGATAAAGGAACTTCGACATGAACTAAGCCATGCATTATGTAAAATAACTAACCAATCACTATCAAGGGGCATCTTCCCCCAAAGTTTAAAACATACATCGATCAGACCCCTGCTAAAGAATAGTCGCCTTGATACATCCAAAGTTGAATCGTACAGACCCATATCAAGCATTCCACTGCTTGCTAAGATCATCGAGAAAATAGTCCAGCGTCAGATCCATCAGCACATCGATGACGAGGCACCCCTCGATCCAGCCCAACATGGCTTCAGGGAATCGCATGGAGTAGATACCATCTTAACTACCCTATTCAACAAGCTAATCACAGGAATTGACAACATACACCAAGGTTTCGTCCTCATCTTTCTTGACATTGCTGCCGCATTTGACTCTGTGAATCATAATATACTATTACAACGCCTCCAAGAAAAAGGATTACTGGGAACTGCATTACAATGGTGTAAATCATACTTAACTAACAGATGGCAGCAAGTAAAAGCAGGTAACACGTCCTCTGAACCATTCTTACAGAAGCAGGGAGTGCCACAGGGATCATCCCTGTCTGCTCTATTATTTAACATCTATATGCAGCCTATCTGCTCCCTGATACGCTCATTGAATGTAGAATGTCTCGTGTATGCTGACGACATACTACTATACATTCCATTTACCATAGAACAACCTGATTTTTCCCCTATCATCAGATGCTTTGATGCAGTGGCTGAATGGCTTCTCACACAAAACCTGAGGATTAATCATAGCAAAACCGATGTCCTATTTGTCACAAGGAATCAGAAATTCACCCCACCACCCAACCTGCAAGTTAAAAACGCTGAACTAAAGACAAAAGACACAATTCGCTACCTAGGCATCACCCTAGATCAGCGATTGGCTATGACAACCCACGTAAAGACCGTTACCAAAGCAATATACCACAAAATACGAACCCTCCGCCACCTCCGCCCACTACTGGACTTTTCAGACTATCGAACCATATTTCAAGCCCTAGTGATCCCACACATAGACTTCGCGAACACCATCCTCCATGGTCTTCCACAAGCAACCCTCAACCCACTTCGGCTGGCCATGAACTCAGCTGCTAGGGTTCTCACAGGGACATCAAGATTAGAACATATAACCCCAGTAATGAAAAACCTACATTGGCTGCCACTACAAGCCCGAACTCAATACAAGGTACTGGTCATGACCTTCAAGGCACTGAATAATCAATCTCCCACACCAATTAGTAAACTGCTCAACAACATACCCAATACTAGAGTCAGAAGACCTACACTACTGAACATGCTAACTGTACCTAAGCTCACCACAAGATGTACAAAGGCAACTACCAATAGAGCTTTCTCAATTTATGCCCCAACAGCCTGGAATGAACTCCCCGCTAGTATAAGATCCATAACCAACCTCACCTCCTTCAGAAAGGCAATAAAACACCACCTTTTTCTAATTCACTATCCTGAAACCATGCCCGAAAAACATAAGTCACTTGCACTCACACCACACACTAACTGCCCTATCACCCAACATGAAAATGGCTAGATGCTCCTCTCCTTTAGATATACACATCATAAATCTACCACCTGACCTATAAATACCTACGGTTTACGAGAATAGATAACTCTATGTAAATACTTGTATATACCATGTGAATAGTTTTCCCTGTTATCCCAGTTTGATTATGCCATTGTTCTATGTAAGCACATGTTCTATGTAAGCACATGTTCCATGTAAGCCATGTTCTATGTAAGCACATTGTGATATTTATGCATTGTTGCTTGTTCAGTTTTAATGTAAACCGAGCTGATTTCAATAGCGCGGTATATAAAAAATAAAAAAATAAATAAATAAATAAATAAATCTCTTCTTATGCTCCTCCCACTCAACCTTTCCCTCTGTATGATCTTGTTTTTTCCCTCCCACACAAAATATCTGTCCCCCTCTCCATCTTCATTCCCCCAGCTTCCGCGTCATTTTCTCCACCCTGACCCCAGCATCTGCCCCCTTTCAGCCCCCCAATCCCAGCATCAGCTCCCTTCCAATCCCAGCCCCTCTCAGTATAAGTTCTCCTCCAGTCCCAGTCCCTCCCAGCATCATTTCCCTTCCAGTCTCAGCCCCTCTCAGTTCAGATCTCCTCCAGTCCCAGTCCCTCCCAACATCAGCTCCCTTCCAGTCCCTCCCAGCTTTGTCTCCCCTCGAGATCCAGCCCTTCCCAGCATCAGTCCTCCTCCAGTCCCAGTCCCTTCCAGTATCATTTGCCTTCCAGTCCCAGTCCCCCCATTTCCCAGCATTGGCTCATTTCCAAACCTAACTCCCCAGAGACCTCTTCTAGTGCAAGCCCCTATCAGCATCAGTCTATCCCTCCCAGCATCATCTCTCTTCCAGTTCCAGTCCTAGCTCCCCAGCATCAGTCCTCCTCCAGACCCAGATGCTCCCAGCAATATCTCCATTCTAGTCCCAGTCCCTCACCCCCCAGCATCAGCTCATTTCTAGCCCTAGACTCCAGCATCAATCTTCCTTCAGTCCCAGTCCCTCCCAGTATCATCGTCCTTCCAGTCCCAGTGCCCCATCCCTCAGCATCAGTCCTCCTCCAGTCCCAGACCCTCTTAGCATCATCTCCATTCCAGTCCCAGTCTCCCCATCCCCTAGCATCAGCCCATTTCCAGTCCTAGCTCCCAAGTAATCCCCTTCAGGTTCCAGCCCCCTCCCACAGTAGTATTTTTCCAGTGCCAACCCCCAAAAACCATCAAAGCCACCCAGTCACCATCTACTCACTCCTCCTTGCAGCCCTGCCACAGCCTGCGTTCATTGCACAGCCGCGGGAACATTTTATTTTGCTCCCACAGCTGTGCTAAGTTGCAGTCACCTGCACTGCAGTTTCTAAAAGTGAAATGGGGCACTTTCTCTCTCTTGTGCAAGACAGGAAGTACCTTGGTTTCACGGTGCTGGCGGCTGCAACTGAGAAGAGGTGAGCTGTGAATTGGGCTTTGGGCCTCAATGGTTCCCTCTTTAGCCGATCAGGCACAGGGCTCCTTGGGGAGCAGGGCCATGTGTGGATGACATGCCCGCACATCTGTAGGGCTGGCCCTGTTCTAAGGCGTTGTTTGTTAATAGGTGTATAAGCAGTATGGCAAGGAAAGGGAACCTCGATTTAGTGATGCCTTTTCTCAGACGTTTAAGGCGAATTGAGGTATAGTAGATGTTAACTATCCTCAGAGGGCTTACAATCTAATTTTCTACCTGAGATCTCTATGCCATTGTTTTTCAACCTTTTTTGTGCAAAGGCACACTTTTTTCATGAAAAAAATCACGAGGCACACCACCATTAGAAAATGTTAAAAAAATTTACCTCTGTGCCTATATTGACTATATATAAAGTAATTCTCTTGAATAGGAATCAAACACTCACACCAACCCCCCTCCCCTGCTGGTTCACACCAACCCCCCTCCCCTGCTGGTTCACTCACACCACCCCCTCCCCTCCACTGCTGGTTCACTCACCAACCCCCCTGTCACTTACTCACCCCTCCTGCTGGGTCACTCACTCACTTACCCCCCCTCCCCTGCTGGTTCACTCACACCATCGCCCCCCCCCCCTTGCTGGTTCACTCACACCACCCCCCCCCCCCTCCCCTGCTGGTTCACTCAACCCAACGCCCCCCCCCCCTTGCTGGTTCACTCACACCACCCCCCCCTCCTTGCTGGTTCACTCACACACACACACACCCTCTGCCCAAGCCGCTGCTTCTGCTTTGTACAGAGCAGCGGCTGCACTACACGTACATTGAAAAGTAAAGAGAAACTGTGTCAGGAGCCCTCCGGTCATCGCAGAGCCCGAGGAAGTGATGTCATGGGGGCGGGCTCCTCACAGGCTGTCTTTCCTTTTCAAATTAACTTTATTGCAGCTAAAGTTAATTTGAAAAGGAAAGACAGCCTGTGAGGAGCCCGCCCCCATGACATCACTTCCTCGGGCTCTGCATGATCGGAGGGCTCCTGACACAGTTTCTCTTTACTTTTCAATGTAAGTGTAGTGCAGCCGCTGCTCTGTACAAAGCAGAACCAGCGGCTGCACTGCTATAGGGAATCGCGATCGCGTTCGCGCCGCAGACTTCGGCACAAAAGCCGTTTTTTTGCTCTGGCCGCTCCCGATCTTGCGGCCAGAGCAAAAAACCGGCTTTTCAATGGCCGGTTTTACAACTGTGCCGGCAGCCAGCCTGGCCATGGAAAAACCGGCCAGGCCGGCTGAAAACCAGCCGGTTGGCACCCCTAATTTGTGAGCCGAGGCCACATGTTACGGATGAAATTGGAATTTTTCCCACGGCACACCAGACAATATCTCACGGCACACTAGTGTGCCGCGGCACAGTGGTTGAAAAACGCTGCTCTATGCCATGTTGACTTTGGGCTTCCTCCTTCCAAAAAAATCAGCTCTGGCTGTGCCACCAGTGCTGTGCACCACTTTCTATATCTCTGACATTGCACCTCCTACAGAGTTTGGTTTCTTGGGGTTTTAGTTTAAGTTGCTTACATATTTCTATGTTTAGTTTGTGGTCTTTTATTCTGTACTTATGTTCTAAGTGTGTGACTGAGATCAGGCTTTCTGTTAGCATGGAGTTTCTATGTAAGAATCTGGCTTGTTCAGTTTACCCAGTGGGTGTTCGGATGTGCCAGCAGGGCTGGCCCGTCCATTGAGTGAGAATGTATTTTGCACAGGGCCCCGTGTTTGAGGGGGCTCCGCGCAAAGAACATTCTGCATTAAAAGTAAATTTTAAAATAAAAAAAAAGCTGACTGCTGCCGCAGCAGCAGCAGAATCGAGTGTCCCACGAAGGGAGAGTTTCCCTTTCACGGCTCTGTTAAGCGCGCTGGGGCTGATGGGAAACAGGAAATGCCTGTTTCCCATCAGTGCCCGCGGGCTTAACAGAGCCACGAGGCAGAAACTCTCCCTTTGCGCTCTGAAAGCCAATGCGGAGAGGGACTGATGCAGGGAGGGAGGGCTTTGCCGGGCACGGGGGGGGGGGGGGGGGCCCCAGGACCCACGATTAAGATGCTGCCACGGCTGCACCCCGCGTTTTTTTTTTTTTAATTTTACCGGGGCGGGTGGGGGGGGAGGGGGGTTAGGACTGGTAATGGGCTGTAGGCTGATGGGGGGGTTAGGACTGGTAATGGGCTATGGGGGAGCTAGGACTGGAAATGGGCTGATGGGGGGGTTAGGACTTGAGGTGGGCTGATGGGGTTAGGACTGGTAATGGGCTGTGGGCTGATGGTGGGTTTAGGTCTGGTAATGGGCTGTAGGCTGATGGGGGGGTTAGGACTGGTAATGGGCTATGGGGGAGCTAGGACTGGAAATGGGCTATGGGGGGGCGAGGACTTGAGGTGGGCTGATGGGGGGTTAGGACTGGTAAAGGGCTGTGGGGGGGCTAAGTCTGGAAATGCGGTGATGAGGGGTTAGGACTGGTAATTGGCTATGGGGGGCTAGGACTGGAAATGGGCTGATTGGGGGGTTAGGACTTAAGGTGGGCTGATGGAGTTAGGACTGGTAATGGGCTGTGGGCTGATGGGGGGTTAGGACTGGTAATGGTCTATGGGGGGATAAGTCTGGAAATGGGGTGATGGGAGGTTTAGGACTGGTACTGGGCTATGGGGGGCTAGGACTGGAAATGGGCTGATGGGGAGTTAGGACTTGAGGTGGGCTGATGGGATTAGGACTGGTAATGGTCTATGGGGGGATAAGTCTGGAAATGGGGTGATTGGGGCTTAGGACGGGTAATGGGCTATGGGGGGCTAAGAATGGAAATGGGCTGATGGGGTTAGGACTGGAAGTGGGCTGATGGGGGGTTTATGACTAGTAATGGGCTGTGGGGAGGCTAGGACTGGAACTGGGTGATGGGGGTTTAGGACTTGAGGTGGGCTGATGGGGTTAGGACTGGTAATGGGCTGTGGGCTGATGGGGGGGTTAGGACTGGTAATGGGCTATGGAGGGCTAAGACTGGAACTGAGCTGATGGGGTTAGGACTGGAAGTGGGCTGATGGGGGGTTAGGACTGGTAATGGGCTATGGGGGAGGCTAAGACTGAAAATGGGGTGATGGGGGATTAGGACTGGTAATGGGCTATGTGGGGCTAGGACTGGTAATGGGTTGGGGGGTTTGCTAGGACTGGAAATGGGCTGAGTGGAAGGGGGGCTTGAACTGCAAATAGCTGATGGGGAGGGGGCTAGGAATGGAAATGGGTTGTGAGGGGAGGGAGTTAGGACTGGAAATGGGCTGATGGAGGTGCTAGGATAGGACTGGAAATGGGTTGTTTGGGGGAGCTAAGATTGGAAATGGGCTGTGGTGGGGGCTTGAATTGAAATGGACTCATGGATGGGCTAGAACTGGAAGTAGGCTCATGGGGGGCTTGGATTGGAAATGGGCTGAGTGGAGGGGAGCTAGGATTTGACATGGGCTGATGGTGGTGCTAGGAAAGGACTAGAAATGGGCTGATGAGGGGCTGGGATTGGAAATGAGCTGATGGAGGGACTCGGATAGGACTGGAAATGAATGGGGGAGCTAGGACTAGAAATTGGCTGATAGGGGGCTAGGATTGGAAATGGGCTGATGGGGGGCTAGGACTGGAAATGGGTTGATGCGGGGACTAGAAGGGAGCGGATGCTGGATGGGGCTGGAACTAGAAGGGAACTGATGTTGGGGGAGGATTAGAATGGGATGGGGCTGGGAGAGTGAAATAGAGAGGGGAAAAATATTTTGTGTGGGAGGGAAGACAAATCTACAATTGGCTGGGTATTGGGAGAGTAAGTGGGGATTGAGGATGGAGGGGTAAATTTTGAGTGAGGAATGAGGAAAGAGCAAAAGGAGAAAGATTAGTATGTTAAAGCAGATGTAGAGAGAGAATGGAAAAAAACTAGAGGAGAGAAGAAAGGACAAATGGACAGCAGACAATGGAGAGTTAGCAGAAGACACGAATAAACCAGAAGAAAGTGGCTGGAGCAATTGCAACTGAAAAAAAAATGCACAAAAGGTAGAAAGATATCTCTTTATTTTGAATTTATTAAGTGGAATATGTCAGCTCTGAGAAATGTGCATCATTAACATCTGTGCTTTGTTTAGTACAAGAGGAAATTAATTTATAGTTTTACTTCTACAGTGTTGTTGTACATTCCAAGTTTGGCTTTTGGGGTTCCCAGTTTAATTATTGTCTTCCTGTTTCTAAATTGTGATTCCTTGTTTGGTGGGCTGAGCTATTCTGTTTATGTAATTCCTATTTGACATTGCCACTTGTTCTCTTTCTCCAGTAGGTCATGTATTGTTATTCTCTGAAATGTATTGGTTTAATATTTGCAGTGTTGCCTTTTGATAGGTAGAGTATGGTGCTTTGTGAGTTCTGGTAGTGCTGTTACGATATGGCGGGTTTGCTATGGGTTCTAAATGGGCAGTGTTTGTAGTAGTTCCTAATGTGTCTGGCGGTTGGCACTGGATTATAGTAATGTAGAAATCTTTTAGTCTTTCTTTATCCATACACTCATTAAGAGGCATGTTTACTAAAATTTAGTGTATGGTAACATTATGCAAATATTTATGCAAATGAGGCCCCTTATGCAAATGAGGCCCCACACCGAGTCTCCGCAGATGGCCCCGCACCCCTCTTGGGCCGCCCCTGGTGCTAGGTTCCACTGGGGTATTTATAGGGCTGCCCTTCTCTGGGGTAGGCACGTTGTGTCAGTTTTTGAAGTTAGCGCATTTGGGGAATGGTAGGTTTGTTCTATAGAATTGTATTTCTTTTGCTCCTTGTATGGATTCAGCTATAGGGGGTTGATGGGAGGTAGTTGAATAAGGATTGTCGTTGCGATTTGCAGTTATGTGTTCTTGATGTTGCCAGTCTGAAAATAAAATGTTTTGTGAGTTCACAAAACAATCTCAGATTTTAAGGGAGCATCTCAGTTAATTTTGTTTGTGGCCTGATATCTTCACTTTAGATTATTTCTGGACTTTTCCAGCTCTGGTCAGTCTAATTTGGCCTGTGCACAATGATCTTGAATTCATGGCTACCAGAATTATTTTTTTCATTTTATATCTTCCTTCCTCATCATTGGCCTAGGCCATAACACTGACTAAAGAAATCTGGTATACAAAGGAAACCCCGTGAAAATGCCCATATTTCTGCAAATGAGGGACATTGCAATGCACATGGCCCCACATTATTTTCGGGCCACCATAGATGGAGCATCCCAGGTCAAAGGGTAACTAGGACGTGGTCTTCTTTTTGCAACAGCCACCTTCCCTTCAGGTTGAGCTTTCTGGTCCTGGTGGCCACCAGGTCTTGAATACCTGAATACAGGACACAAAGTGAGAATCAGCAATAAAAGAACTCCATAGGAGACAAGACAAGGAGAAACAAGACAGGAATAAAGATGAGGCAGGATCTAGAAATGTCCAACAAGACGACTCGGGATCCACAAGTGTAGCAGGGAGCCAAGCCCAAGGCAACACCAAGGTACAGACCAAGCTTTGGCAAAGACATCTAGCTAGAGCTGGGTTTATATACAGGTCCCATACAAGAACAAGATGGTCTCTGAAAGGAAATAAAAGGCATAGAACAGGCTAAGGGTGCCAGCCAGCTAACTAAAACCTACTGATACCTGCTGACTGGAGGACCAAGGTTCATCTAGGCAAATTTCTTCCGAGAACTGCGTCACCTGCAAGCTGCTGGTATAACCTCACAGTAATGTCATCTCTGGCCACTTGGGAATATAGCATTCATGACAGCACATTTACTTATTTATCTATTTGTCTTTCTTTATTTGCATTGATAAACTGCTAAAATGAAAACACTCCAAATGGTACAGAACCCAAATAAAATGCATTACAATTCATACTACCATTACAGCAAAAACAATAAAATAATCCCCATCACTCTACTACATATAAATCCCCTAAATACAGACCTCACAGCTACTTTACTCATCTGACTTACTCAAATGCTACTCTAAACAAATGAGTCTTCAAAACCCTATGAAATTCTTTCAGATCTCCTACACTCCTTAAATCCAATGGCAAAATATTCCACAACAACAGTGCCTGCACTGAAAAATCCCTAGACCACTGCTCTTCCTTCCTCATACTCCTAACACTAGGCATGTATGACTCTTGTGAGCGCATGGATCTCCTTGGTATGTAGAACTCCAGACTTAAGGATCAATAATTCAGGACTAACTCCCATAACAAAACAAAATAACAACACTTATACTGAATTTGAAATCGCAGTGGTAACCAGTGCAACTGCCTTAAGGCTGGTCAAATTTCCAAAGGTCCTTTACAAGTCTGGCAGCAGTATGCTGAGCCAGTTGAAGTCACTGCACATCCATTTGAGACAAACCATGCGGTAAAGAATTGCAATAATTTAAACACGGTAACAGAAGCACTGTTGTCACGGTTGCCAAACTGGTTTCTCACAGATATGGCCTCAATGGTTTCAGTGGTGCAATATGTGAACTTAAGAGCCACTTTTGCTGTCATTTACTGAAAACATAAATATGTCAATAAGCACTGCATTCCAGGCCACACATGTCAAAACTTAATACATGGAATTCACCAGTTTATACATTTTTAAGTATACCAGGACCTTCAACAAATGGGAATTGTCTACTAGCCCATATATAGGGACATGTTTACTAAACTGCGGTAACATTACATAACGCGCGTTATGTAACGTTAACGCGCAGTATCGTAACCTAATGATTGTTGACGTTCCGCAGCGCGGTAAACACCGCAGAAGGTGGAGAGAGGGCAGAGAGAAGGGGTCAATGGGCGGAGTGTGGGCGGGGAGAGGCTCCATTCACACTAACGCGCTGATCTGAAGAGCTGAATCCTAACGCGATTGAAAACCTGCTGTTAGATGCACATAAGCAGGAGAGAGAAACCATTTACGTGTCAGCAATGTACAGCCCAGGCAGGGACCCCAAACACTGTGATAGTAGTGCTCCATGTACAGCAATACCATAGTGCCAAAATATGAATGGCCACTATGGCGATGGTGCAAATGGGGCATAGGGGGCCGCAGGTGGGACATGTAGCATGGGCAGCTGGGGCACAGGGTGGACCAGGCGGGCACCTAGGTGGCACATAGGAACATAGACACCGGAGATCAGCAAGACAGCAGTTAACCAAGGCCAAACACAATCCACCAATAACTACCTGGTCCACCCTAGCCAATAGTTGCTAGGGCACAGACCTGACATCCCCCCAGCCATCCCGCCCCCATGTGGAGGGGACAAAATAGTGGTAGGCAGTGATGGGGGGATGTGAGGATGTCCATGTATGCCCCCCACCCCGGAACCCGCTCCCTAGGCAGGCGCCTACCTACACAGTGGATGGCCTGGGACTGCGCACTACCAGCACCGACAGCAAATGGCCACATCAGCTTGGCAGGGGGGCGTGTGCCCGTACTGGAGGGGGCAGTGCCACCTCCCTGCAGTGGACCTAGGCCATGCTCTGCATCAGTACATGGTGTGCAGTGCAACATAAAAGGTCTGGCTGAGTTAAAGTGCAGGTAGCCCCAGGGACTACCATGCATCTGTGGCAACAGTGTGGTGCAGTACACCCAGCCAGTGTGTCCAGGAGCAGAGGGTCACAGGTGCAAGTCCCAGCTGTGGTTCCTGCAGAGCATGTCCCTATATTTTACCCTACAATGCAGATAGAACAGCAACATGTGCAAAGCCCAAAGCAGCGGCGAACAGGGGTGCAAACACCCACTCACACAGGCTCCACAATCCAATGATGCATGGAGCGGCAGGCTGTTGGCCCCAGCATTGGGATGATGTTATCACCAGAGCACTACTACTACCCCCTGCACAGTTTAGCAATGTCAGCACTGTGCTCAGGACTAGTGTGGCGGGCAGGGCTGCCAACCACCCCTATCTTTGTATAAGGCTGCAAAAGGAGTGAGCGTGTTTGTATGTCTATCCATTGTTCTGTGGCTGCCCACACTTCACTGGGCCCAAAATGTCCCACTGTTACCAGCGTTAGCCTGATTAGATGCATAATGAGGAGGAAGGTATTCTGGGTATGGCCCAGACAGGGCAGATTGGCCAGGATGCATCTTCACAGGGTGTGGGGCAATGGCTAGGACACTGTAATGCCTGACCACCACCTGCATGGACAGGGTGGCCACAGCATGGCATGCTGGGAGGGCACTCACTCTGAACGAGCAGTGACCATGGCAGGTCTAGGTTCCCACATAGCGCTCTACACTATTTGTCTCTAGTGAGATATTTGTGTTCCCCAGTGCTGGGGTCCCAATCACTGAGATGCCTGCTTGCTGTATGTAGTTCCTGGTGGACTGTCTGCAGTGAGACTGTGCATGGTTGGAACACCTTTAAGGTACAGTCTGACTGTGCTGTCTATTGGTGACTGGCAGACAGTGGTGGGAGGCACTTGGGGTTTCCAGACCTAGCCCCAGCATTGCTGCTGGTCTGCCACTGTCCCAGTCATAGGTATGGCTCTGGCCCATGAACCCTGGAGGGCTGTCTTGTACAGACAGGATGGAGGTTGCTTCCCTGGGGCGGGGCACTGTTCTTTACCTACAAAAGGGTGATGTGGATCCTGTGGGGTATGTAGTGTATGCCACTGTGACCTATACAGCCACTGCTACACACACCTCATGCAATTCTAGGAACCCCTCTGCCCTGATAACAGCTGCCCATGTCAGCCAGACTTTCACATGGGGTACACACTAATCTGGCTGGTGTCTGGTCCCACAGGGCCACATGTGACTGCAGGATACAGATGGACACCAAATTACCTTCGGCTGCACTGCACGGAACACCTGTCACACACTGGTAGTGATGGGGATGTACAGCAGGACCTATCTCTAGCACCACATGTACGGCGGACCTAGTGCTGGGCACCAATCCTAACCCTCAGGGTGACCACAGAACCTGCAAAATGGCATGGTCTGTAGCTATTCTGTGCCAGTATCACACACTGTCAGTTCGTCTTTCCCAGCTGAGGTACCGGAGAGGTGCAGATCCCATTTGGTGATCAGCTGTAGACTGCTATTCAGCATGTGCATTGCATCATGGGTATGGTGGGGTTACCCTATCCTGGCACTCAGAGCAGACAATTTGTGCGGTGACCTGCAGGCCTTCTGTACCCAGACATCGCTGTGACATACACCATGGAGGTATAGCCTACTGGTTAATACATTGCCATTCTTGGCAGTGCTCATTGGTTCAGTTCCTCATTGTTCCCTCCTCTCATGCCTGTCCTACTCAAATAGTGTGCATGCCTGTGGAGGTCATATTTTTGCAGATCTGCGCTTCCAGCCCATAATACTCTCGCCACAATTGCCAACATTCCCTCGGTCCATCTATCTGCGTCTGTCAGCTGTGTAGAGTCCTGTCTGCCAGTGCAGGCTGCCACCCCATGTCATACCTTTTCCTGCATTGCGCCTCTTCATGCTTGCCTCGCCTGTGCCTGATCTGCATGGCACCACCACTCCTCTGTCCACCCATCATTGTAACTATCCTGCCACCTCTGCCTCCACTGGGGGACATGTATTCCCATTGTCTGCCACCAACTGTTTTTCTGGTACTTTACATTGCCAACACCCTGTGCTGTGGTACAGCTGCCCCACCATGTTTGTCATCAGTACTGGCAGGCACATGGGATGCCCGCAGATATGGCAGGTCCAGCGGCTCCCACTTCTCCCTCCTTCACTCACCTGTTCATTGCCTTTCCTGAGTGCTCTATCCAGTGTTAGGGCTACATCTGTCTCTGTTCCGCACAGGTCATGCATGTCATCCTGAGGCACCTTGCAGTCCCTAGGGCACACTAACCTAGGACACCATAACCTTGTTAGGCCACCTTAACCTATGGTTCCATAGCCCAGGTTGCCTTCTGCAGTGACTTGTCCAAGGGTGCCTAATATGGCGCTTAGCCTAGGAGGCCCTATAGGGCACTTTATGAGGCATCTTACAGGGCACCTTATAAGGCACCTTATAAGGTGCCTTACAAGGTGCCTTGCAAGGCGCCTTGTAACGCTCGTTAGTCTAAGGCGCCTTGTAACACGCGTTAGCTGTCAGCTTGCTGTAACGATGCAACGCCCATGCCTTTATATGGGCATCTCTACCTTTACCGCGGAACCTACCGCGAATGACAATACCGCAGTTTAGTAAACATACCCCATAATGTCATATAGACCCAGACTTTGCTTTTGCTTCCCATATTTTCATCATTCGTCCCATATTTTCACATTTTAAATTTGCAAATAAAATCCATTTTCAACATACTCCATCAAAACGTATCTGCGCATGAAGATTCTTTCAACAGGTATTCACCCAACATGAATTCATGTTTAGAGAGGCATTTAAACTTCAGCCTCTCTGCCTCAGGGATTACTGCTATCGCTAGTTCAAGTATCCCTGACATACTGGGCATTCTAGTCTACAGCATCCAAGGTTACAACCCTAAAGTATCTTGCTGCTTGGCTGCCTGAACAACGGCCCAAGAATTGCAGGATCTTGAACTGTGAATGTCTAATATGGCGCTGATTAAGCTTCACTAACCCTGGTGGTCACAAATGGACCCTGTGCAAGTCTCCTGAAAAGAAACTGGTTAAACAAATATTTGGAATTCAATAGGTGTTAGGTATGGTCTTTTTTTTTTTGTTTGGGCTTTTTCCATGATTTTTGGATCTTCATATATTCATTTAATAAACATTTTTATTGTGCATTACAACTTTAGATCTTCTCTCAAAAAAACATACATGTCAGCACTGATAATCTAAATGCTATTTCTGCACTTAGGATTTGTTGCAAAGTAGCACTAATTTTTAAAAAGGGTTCCAGGGATGATCCAGGAAACTACTGACCAGTGAGCCTGATATCAGTGCTGGGCAAAATGGTAGAAACCATTATAAAGGACAAAATTACTGAACATATAGATAGTAATGGTTCAATGGGAATAAGCCAAAATGGATTTAGCCAGGGAAAGACTTGTTGCACCAATCTGCTATATTTTTTGAAGGTGTGAATAAATAGGTAGATAAAGGTGAGCCGGTTGATTTAAAGTGCCATTTTGTGGTTCTGGGGGCAACTTTTCAGCTTAAATTTCCTGCCAAGTGTTATGTGGTATTTAAACAAAAAACTTATGTTTTTTGACCCTAGGCAGCTTCAGGAGTTCTTGGAAGCTAGGGAAGTAGTGGTAGTTGAGGTTGCTGGACCCTCCCATTTGGCTGACGCCTAAGTCTCCACCTGTTCGCTTTATATGTAGAGGTTAGATAGTTTAAGACCGCCTGAGGTCATTAACTCTCTGTTTATATTTTATTCCTAGTACTTCATCAATATTCCTTTATTTTGTGGTCTAAATATGTAAATGGGAGATTAGTTTCTCCAGGAACAAGCAGGAAGTCAGTCCTCACATATGGGCTCCGTCGGTGCTGACGGAGCCCTTGTGAGGAACAATTTCCCCAGCTTTCAAAGAAAGCCTTTGGGAATGCCTCTTCCTACCCAAGGGTCCCCTTCCGACCCAAGGGTTCCATCTTGCTCAGTCTTCTTTTTTCCGCGGAGCCCGACAGGCGTCGTCCCATTTTCCTCGGAAAAAGCTGATTGTTTTTTGACTATTTCTACCGTTTTTGGTACCGGTTCGACACCAGTTCCCCTTCCCACCTCGGCTCGGTACACCGGTATCGAGTCCGACTAACTTTTTCGTTTTTGTCCTTAGTGACTAGCGTTCATGCTCTTTTTCTTTTAACTGGCAGTCCGGTCTTTCAACCTCGCTGGGGCCCTTTTTCCCCTAATGGCTGCCAGCGGGTTTAAAAAGTGTGATCGGTGCAAAAAACTTATGTCCCTCACCGACACCCATGACTTCTGCCTCCGCTGCCTCAGACCCGACCATGACCCAGTGGTCTGCGGTCCGTGTGGCATGATGTCCTCCAAGGCATTGAGGAGCAGGCAGCACTAGCGCGAGACTATTTTCTCTGAGTCTGGAGCTGTTCGGGCCAGAACCTCGTCAGAAGCCTCAACGTCTCGGAACTCTGAACCCGAGCACCGTTGGGGGTCTTCTGAACAGGGGTCTCCCACCCGCGAGCACCGTAAGAAGAAGAAACCCACGAGGGCTGCATCTCTGGAAGACTCTGATTGGCCAGGGCCCTCGGGTTCCAGGTCACGGAGTGCTGAACGCCGCCCTGGGTTCACCGAGTCGGAGAGGCCTGCCACAATACCTCATACAGAGCCGGAGGTGTCGGACAACGTAATGCCTGTTGTCCTCATGGACTCTCCTCCGGGAGAACCGGCATTGGTCCCAGTGTCGGGAACCGAGCCAGGGGCTGTGGAGCCTTCTGAGCTGGGTCTCAGGTTGGCAGCCTTGGAGAGCAGCGGGTCTGCCTTCATGGACCAGCAGCGGACGCTGATAGTCGGTCTCACCTGTGCATCCGCCCCGACCACCGGGACCTCGACGTCTAAGTTGACCCCAGGGGCAGAGCCGATCCTCGAGTCCATGCGGGCTCGAGTCGATCCTCAGACAAGGTCTCCCTCGACCTCCCGTTCGGGACTTAGGTCGTCGTTGCCGGGGCCATCGGCATTAGAATGGACGCGCTCAAAGCCCTCGAGGCCAGAGTCCATCAAGTCCTCCTCGGAGGGATCGGCTTGGGAGACAGAGGAGGAAGACTCGCCAGATACCCACCGGACCCAGTACGTCCCATCGAACTCCCCGGGTTCAGAACCTCGGAGACGGTCACCCCCGGAGGACACCAGGTTCTCGAACTTTGTTAGGGAGGTGGCCAAAGCTTTGGCTTTCCCTGCAGATGCCGAGGAGGAGCCTCGAGCCAAAGAGCTCGACGCCCTCCAGTATGACTCTCCTCTGAAGGAGGCCCTTACTGTGCCGGTGCCTCCGATGCTGTAACGGTTGATGCTCCGCATGTGGGAGTCCCCGGCCTCTACGCCAGTCCTCAGCAAATGGGTCGATTCCATTTATCGAGTCTGTAAGAGCCCCGGGTTCCAAAAGGCGCAGCTGCCGCACAACTCAATGGTTATGGAATCGGCCATGCAAAGGCTCAAGAGCCAAAAGACGCACTCCTTGGTGCCTCCCAGCTGGGAGGCCCGGAACCTGGACACCCTCGGCAGAAAGTGCTTCCAGGGCTCGATGCTGTCATGCCGTGTCCAGACATACCAGCTGTACATGGGCATGTACTTAAGAGACCTGGCAAAGGAGATTGCTGGGTTCTCTGCTGGCCTCTCCAAGGAACCCTTGCAGCGCTTCAAGGCCCTATCCACCAGGATCAGAGAGTGCTTGAAGTTTATGTCTCACGCAGCCTATGACGGCTTCGAGGCTTCGGCCCAGGTAGCCGCAGCCGGCATCGGTGCAAGGCACCAGGCTTGGCTCATGTCGTCTGACCTCGAGCCATGGGTACAATACAAGTTGGTCAATGTCCCCTGCCGAGACGATAACCTCTTTGGCAAACCCATGACTGAAAAGGCTGCTGAACTCGAGTCTGAGTACTTGACCCGGACAAGGCTGTCGAAGAAGACATCTGCTCCTTCTCACAGGAAGAAGGCCTCGGGGAAAAAGCCCATTTACCAGAGGAAGGGACAGGCTTACAGAAACTACCCCACTTACCAGGCCTCCCCAGCTCACCAGCAGGGGCAGCAGGCCAGGGGACAGGGGAATGGCCCTCGTAAGTCTCAAACCCCCAAGCCTCCAGTTCCGGCTCCTGCCCAGCAGGGAAGGGGTTTTTGACTCCCACTGCATAGCTCCTTTCCCACCAGTGGTTTGGCCCTGCACAGGAGGTCGGCTGTCCCTGTACGCCCACAGGTGGTCAGCCATTACATCCGATACTTGGGTTCTAAGGATAGTCCAAGACGGCTATCTTCTCCATTTCAGCCAAGTATCTACCTCCTATTTCCCAGGAGAGCATCTCGGACCCCTCTTGCACAGGAACCTTATCTTGCAGGAGTTGGCTGGTCTTCTCAAGGATCAGGAGGTGGAACCGGTGCCCCACCACCTGCAGGGGAAAGGCTTTTACTCCAGGTATTTCTTGATACCGAAAAGACAAAGAGGCCTTCCCCCCATCCTGGACTTGCGAAATCTCAACAAGTTCTTGGGGAGGAAAAAGTTCAAGATGCTTTCACATGGGATACTTCTGCCTTACCTCTAGTAGGGAGAATGGCTATGCTCCTTGGACCTAAAGGATGCTTACACACACATCCTCATACATCCAGCCAACAGACAATATCTCAGGTTTGTGGTCGAAGGAAACCACTTCCAATACAAAGTGCTTCCCTTTGGTCTAGCTTTCACTCCAAGGGTTTTCACCAAGTGCCTAGCTGTGGTAGCGGCCTTCCTCAGGAACCAGGGGATCTTTTTGTTCCCTTACCTAGACGACTGGCTCATAAGGGTCCAGTCAGCCCAGGAGGTGCACCAAGCCACAGCTTGCACAATCGCTCTGCTTCAGCATCTGGGGTTCATCATCAATCACACAAAGTCCTCTTTGCTCCCCACCCAGAACTTGGAATTCATAGGGGCAAGGCTATACACCCTGCAGGCCAGGGCCTACTTACCACTGGACAGGGCAGACCGCCTGCTGTCTCAGGTGGGCATGGTGAGTCACATACCCCAGGTGTCAGCACGGAGTTTCTTACGCCTGCTCGGCCACATGGCCCCATGGTTCATGTTACTCCTTTCGCATGCATGCACATGCAGACAGCTCAGTGGGCTCTGCAGGACCAGTGGTCACAGACCACAGGACGCCTGTCCGACAGAGTGGCAGTATCCAAACCCCTGGTGCAGTCCCTGCAGTGGTGGCCACAATCAGGGAACCTCCTGCGGGAGGTACCGTTCCAGCTTCCCGTGCATACCAGGGTGCTGACCACGGATGTCTCCTTGATGGGCTGGGGAGCCCATTGTCAGGGCTCTTGCACTCAAGGTCAGTGGACTCCTCAGGAGGCCACACTCCAGATCAACCTGTTGGAACTCCGGGCCATTCGCTTAGCTCTAAAAGCCTTTGCTCCTGTCCTTTCCAACCAGTCTGTCCGAGTACAGACGGACAACCAGGTGGCTATGTTCTATGTGAACAAACAGGTTGGCACAGGATCGCAGATCCTTTGCCAGGAGTCTCTGGACCTCTGTTCCTTCGCAGTTCAGCACAACATGTCTCTCCATGCAGTTTACCTACTGAGCCAAGAGAACTGCCTGGCAGACAGACTGAGCAGAGTTCTTCAACCCCACAAATGCAACTGAACAGGGAGGTTGCCCAGAAGATTTTCAACCACTGGGGCCTCCCATCCATGGATCTTTTTGCCAGTCCACAGAATCGTCAGTTGCCCGGGTTTTGCTCCAGACAACCGCACCCCCTCAGGGTAGAGGCCAATGCCTTTCTTCTCCCTTGGTCGGGGAGCCTCCTGTATGCTTTTCCGCCTACGCCTCTGGTAGTACAGACTCTCTTCAAGATTCGCAGGGACAAGGCCTGGGTGATCCTGGTAGCGCCCAGATGGCCCAGACAGCCTTGGTTCCCACTTCTTCTTCAACTGGTGGTGGAAACCCCTCTCCCCTTGGGGGTGAAGCCCGACCTCCTCACCCAGGAGCAGGGTTCCCTCATGCACCCCAATCCCAGATCCCTCAATTTGATGGCCTGGTTGCTGATAGGGTAGGCCTTGCACCTCTTCTCTTGCCCAAAGGGGTAGAAGAAGTGTTGTTAGCCTCCAGGAGGCCATCCATCAGAAAATCCTACGCTTGTATATGGCGCAGGTTCCAAGTGTGGTGTTACCAACACACTGTGGAACCCTTCTCATCTCGGGTTCCTAAGGTGTTACAGTACCTGCTTCATCTCTCTGAGCTGGGCCTCATGTCTAACTCAGTCAGGGTCCACCTGAGTGCCTTGTCGGCTAACCATGCACCGATAGATGGTCAGCCTCTCTCGGCTCACCCCTTGGTAGCCAGATTTCTCAGGGGCCTGCTCCTGCTGAAACCTCCAATCTGCCCTCCGGCGACGGAGTGGTATCTCAACATTGTCTTGCAGCAACTTACTCGCCCTCCTTTCGAGCCGATGTCAACTTGCCATCTGCGCTTCCTCTCCTGGAAGGTGCTCTTCCTGGTAGCGCTCACGTCGGCTAGGCGTGTGAGTGAGCTGCAGGCTCTAGTGTCAGATAGGCCGTACACATGGTTTTACCAGAACAGGGTAGTGCTCCGCATGCACCCCAAGTTCCTTCCAAAAGTGGTTTCATCGTTTCACCTCAACCAAGAGGTGGTTCTTCCCACCTTCTTTCCCAGGCCACATACCAACAAGGCAGAAGCAGTTCTGCATATCCTGGACTGTAAGAGGGCGCTCGCCTTCTACCTGGAGCGTACTTGGGGACATCGGAGGGCTTCTCAGCTCTTCGTCTCTTATGACCCTAGTAAACTGGGTCTTCCGGTCTCCAAGCGCACGTTATCCACCTGGGTGGCAGACTACATTGACTGGGCATACAGGGCAGCTGACCTTCAGCTGCAGGGTCGTATCACGGCCCACTGTGTCAGGGCTAAGGCCGCATCAGTAGCTAATCACCGCTCTGTTCCATTGGCAGACATCTGCTGGGCTGCAGCTTGGTTTCAAGCCAGATTTTGCAGCCCATTACTGCCTGGAGAGGGAGCCCCGACCGGACAGTGTTTTTGGTCAGGCGGTACTCCGGAATCTATTCGAGATTTAGGAAACTCCAACCCTCTGGCCCTCTGGTGTGAGGCTACCGTGGGGGATGCATTCTCGGAGAAAGTTCTCTCACTGCTGTTTGTGGCTCGCCTAGAGGGAGCCTTTTATCAGCTATAGGTTCTCGGTAGCCTGTAGCTAGGGAGTCCCATATGTGAGGACTGACTTCCTGCTTGTTCCTGGAGAAAGCATAGTTACTCACCTGTAACAGGTGTTCTCCAGGGACAGCAGGAATCAGTCTCACGACCCTCCCTCCTCCCCTGGAGTTAAGAACATAAGAACATAAGTTATGCCATACTGGGTCAGACCAAGGTCCATCAAGCCCAGTATCCTGTTTCCAACAGTGGCCATTCTAGGTCATACGTACTTAGCAGTTTCCCCAAAAGACACAGGGTCCACAATGCTTGTATTGGGTCAAGCATTGATATTCTGGGTCCCTTCTTAATAATGGTTTATGGACCTTTCCTCCAGGAACTTGTCCAAACCTTTTTTAAACCCAGCTACACTAACAGCCTTTACTACATCCTCCGGTAACAAATTCCAGAGTTTGATTACAAGTTGAGTGAAAAAATATTTTCTTTTATAAGTCTTAAATAGTTTACCCTGTAGCTTCATTGCATGTCCCCTAGTCTTTCTATATTCTGATAACGTAAACAATCAATCTACGTTTACCCGTTCCACTCCGTTCATTAATTTATAGACTTCTATCATATCTCCCCTCAGCAGTCTCTTTTCCAGGTTAAAGAGCCCTAACCTTTTTAGCCTTTCTTCATAGGAGTATCCTTCCCTCCTCTTTACCATTTTGGTGGCTCCTCTCTGAACCTTTTCTAATAACGCTATAACCTTTTTAAGATACGGCGACCAGAATTGCACACAATATTCAAGGTGCGGTCTCACCATGGAACGATATAGAGGCAATATAATATCTTTTGTTTTATTTTCCATTCCTTTCCTTATGATACCTAACATTCTATTTGCTCTCTTGGCTGCCGCTGCACACTGGGCCGAGGGTTTTAACATGTTATCCACAAGGACGCCTAAATCTTTTTCCTGGGTGGTGGTTCCTAATGTGGAACCTTGCATCATGTAACCATAGTTTGGGTTGTTTTTCCCTAGGTGCATAACTTTGCACTTCTCCACATTAAATTTCATCTGCCATTTTAATGCCCAGTCTTCCAATTTATCAAGATCCTCTTGCAATTTTCCACAGTCCTCTTGGGTTTTAACAACTTTAAATAGTTTTGTGTCATCTGCAAATTTGATAACCTCACTCATTATTCCCCTTTTCAGGTCATTTATGAATATGTCAAAAAACAGCGGACCCAGCACAGATCCCTGGGGTACTCCACTATTCACCTTTCTCCATTGGGAAAATTAGCAATTTAGCCCTACCCTCTGCTTTCTATCTTTTAACCAGTTCCTGATCCACAATAGTACACTGCCTCCTATCCCATGACTCTTTAGTTTTGCCAAAAGTCTCTGATGAGGGACCTTGTCAAAGCTTTCTGAAAGTCCAGATACACTATATCCACCAACTCACCTTTGTCTATCTGTTTATTCACACCTTCAAAAAAACATAACAGATTAGTAAGACAAGATCTTCCTTGTCTAAAGCCATGTTGGCTGTCTCCCATTAGGCCATGACTATCTACATGCTGAGTAATTTTATTCTTTATGATGGTTTCTGCCATTTTTCCCGGTACTGACTGAGTTGCAGTCCTATTATTGCTTTTTATACTTTTTGCCATCTTTTTAGCTATGTCATCTGACTGAGCAAGATGGCACCCTTGGGCGGGAAGTGGACCGCGCATGCGCGAGGCATTCCCAAAGGCTTTCTTTGAAAGCTGGGGAAATTGCTCCGCACGATGGCTCCGTCGGCGCCGATGTCACCCATATGTGAGGACTGATTCCTGCTGTCCCTGGAGAACACCTGTTACAGGCGAGTAACTACGCTTTCTTTAGGATGATTTCATCTTTGTTTTTGTTTTTCTTGTTTTTGTAATGCTCATTTTCTTTTTCATTCAATGCACTTTTTGAATGTATCATTTATTAATACTTGATAAATAAAAATTTTTAAAAAAAGTGGCATTTTACAAATGACATCCAAGTGCAGTCTGGGATGTCCAAGCTAGAAAGTCAGAAAGAAAAGCATGCACGTCCAAGTTAAGGCACAATTTCACAAATGTGAACATGCCCGATATGGACATCTGCAGAGGCATCTATATAGACATTCCCAGAATAGAATTCTAGCCTATAGACATCTAAGAATAGCCTAATGGTTAGTGCAGAAGGCTAAATTCAGAAAAGCCTGAGTTTGAAGCCCCCTGCTGCTATCATTGTGATTGAGTGTAGCACTGAGAATGGTGGGGTGCCATCTTCTGTATATTTTTCGGCCAAAATGAGCACTTTCGCAAAGCCTATTTGTGCCTGGAGAAGTTATAACCTTAGATGCAACTCTGGATGTCTAGGATGGTTCTGAGATCAGGTGATGATGTCCAGGTTCTTGGGAAAGCCACAGGCACACCTCCACCATGCCTCTGTTCAGACTTGGATGTCCACACACCTGGGGGTCTGTTTACTAAGCTGCGCTAGCGGCTTCCATGTAAAATTGAAGCCACAGCCCTCTTTTATTCAATGGGGCCCCGGCTCCGATTTCGCATGGAAGCCGCTAGCACCGCTTAGAAAGCAAACCCCCTGGTTTCTAAAATGCCTCTGAAGACATCTCCTTACTTTGGATGTCTCTGTGCCTGTTTTCAGACATCCAAAGCATGACTAGGGCTTCAAAAACAACCCCCATAATGTATATGGATTTTCAGAAAGCCTTTGACAAGATCGCTCATGAGATCTGATAAAATTAAAAAGTCTTGGGATAGGAGGAAGTGTGCTAGTGTGGATTGGGAACTGCTTACCCCTGGGACAAGCAGCATGAAATGTGTATACTATTGGGAGCCCAACAGGTACTTGAGACCTGAAAGGGCCACTATTGGAAGCAGGATACTGGGCTTGATGGATCCTTGGTCTTCCCCAGTATGGCATATCTTATGTTCTTATACAGTATGGGGGTCATTCTGGACCATGAATAGCAGGGATGTGTGTCCGCTTTGGACATACAATCCCCGTTATTTGCAGGGATCCGATGCTGCACATCTAGCTCCCTGCATGCACAGGGCCTTTGTGCGGGGAGATCTGAAAGGGGGCGGGAAGGGGTAGTGGCAGGGAAGAGAGTGGGCGGAGCAGGGGCAGGCCACACAACCCGGACATTCAGGGCTAATCAGGTCACAGGACAGGATGGACTTGGGACTTCTTCCACCTTGAAGGTGGAATAAGTCTCATACATGGTTGGGATCGGGGCACATAGGCCCGCAGAAGTCCCAGGGCAGTCAAAGGTAAGTACTGTGGTACTGCAGAGCCTATTCAAACAGGAAAAAAGGTTTTAAATCCAGAAAAAAGATTTCAACACCAGATGCGACATTACGAGGAGCCAGATAGGGGGAGCAAGAGAGACCTTCCAGGGCCTAGAGAACCGCACCCCAGAGCTGGTGATGTAATGCCGCCCAACAGCCAATCCAGGAAAGGGGGAGTTCCTCTTAAGAAAGGCTGGGAAGTTGAAAAGGAGGAAGTAGGACAAGCAAGAGAGGCAGAGGCGGAGGCAGAAGCCGAGGAAGAAAAGGAGTCTTGGCAAAGAGACCAGAGAGGAAGGAGTTCCTGGCAAGAAGACACAGTGAGTCCGGTGCAGCAGAATACCAGGAGTTCTTGGCAAAGAGACACTGGAAAGAAAGGTACCAGGAGAGACAAAGGTCAGAGTTTTATATGAGGAACCGGTACCAGCAGATGCAGGACACTGTGGAAGTTACCAGAGAGATGATGAAGTCATTGCCATAAGAGGTAACACTCTTCATTCAAGGAGCAAAAGGTGTGGGTGTGAAAGAGTGGTAACTCCACCCGAAGGCCAGCTGAACAGTGGGAAGCCTACTACGCGAGTAAGGCTGAATTGCAGCAGGACTAGGCCTCAAGACTCAGCTAACTGGGATAGGCCCAGAGAACAAGGTAAACCACATTTTTATTCTAATAAGCGTTATAACTTGCTGACACAGGGAGCACAAGGAACAGAGGTGTGCACTCCTTACCAAGCTGTCTGTAAGACAAGACACAAGCCTTTATCAAAAGAAAGACTGTTTAATACAAGGCACCAAGACAAAGGAAGATACTTCCATAGCAAGCATTCACATGATCAAAGCCCAGACCTAGGCCCAGAACACTGGAGGCTAGTGCAAGCGGTATATGAGAAGCCTCAACATATTCCACAAGAATATACTGATACAGAGTCACAGTTATCAGACCCACAGCCTATGCAGGTGGAATTCAATGAGGACCCTCCTGAGATAGCCATGGATTGCAGCTACTGTCAGGCAGGAAGCCTAGAGTCTCTGCCTGATGTGTAAAGCAGGGCTCAGTAGCAAAGCCTGTGTGTTTTATTTGTATAAGGTCCTGTGAAGTAACAGTAGACAAGCAATATATGAATATGTTTTCTTTTCTGCCTGAAGCAAGGTTTTCTTTATGTTGATGTAGACTCCACTATTTGAACCATTGTACATTAGGGGAAATAAAAAGCCTTTCTTTCCCTACACTCGGACTTTGTGTTCACTTGAAGTTTTGGTACACGGTAGGTCCTGGGAACAGATATCCAGACCCCGCATACAAGGACCAAACTCAAAATAGAAAAAAATAACTCATGTCCACCCGACCTGCCTTAACCACCCTTGGCCACTAGGGCGGCGGTGCGACAGTACCCGCTGCCCGATCCCAGCCCTGGCTGCCCCTGCCGAGGGCCAGGCAATGGGGAAAGAAGAACGAGATGGAGTCGGGCCTTTCAGCACTCCTGCATGGCATCCCAGTGCCATGACGACAAGACGCCACGGCACAGGGTCTCCAGCGGGAACATAGGGAAGGCTAGCTGTGGAGGTTGATGGACATTCAGCATGGCAGAACTGGGGCACATCCGGACAGTCTAAGTGCCTGATTCTTCACCCGCGGGAACATCTAGCTCCCACAGATGCAGAATAGGTACACATTTGAGCCATCCATATTTTGGACATCCAGATGGCCCAGATGTGCCCCGATTGGAATTGGCCTCCGCCTGGTTAAAAGATAGAAAACAGAGGGTAGAGCTAAATGGCCACTTTTCTCAATAGAGAAAGGTGAATAGTGGAGTACCCCAGGGATCTGTGCTGTGCTCATAGTTTTTTAACATATTCATAAATGACCTGAAAATAGGAACAACAAGTGAGGTGATCAAATTTGCAGATGATACAAAATCATTCTAAGTTATTAAATCACAAGAGGATTTATAAAACTGCAAGAGGACCTTGAGAAATTAGGAGACTGGGTGTCCAAATGGCAAGTGAAATTTAATGTGGACAAGTACAAAGTTATGTACTTAGGGAAGAACAACACAAACTACAGTTACATAACGTAAGAGTCCACATTAGGAAAAAGATCTAGGCATCATCGTGGATAACTTTGAAACCTTCTGCTCAGTTTGTCATGGTGTCCAAAAGACTAATAGAATGCTAGAAATTATAAGGAAAAGAATGGACAATAAAACAAAGGATATCAAAATGTCTCCTTATTACTCCATGGTTCGACCGCACTTTGAGTACTGCATGAAGTTCTGTTCACTGCATCTAAAAACAGATATAGCAGAATTAGAAAAGGTATACAGAAAAATGACCAAAATGATAAAGGAGATGGAAAGATACCCATAAGAGGAAAGACTTGAAAGATTAGGGTTTTTCAGCTTGGAAAAGAGACAGCTGAAGGCAAATATGAGAGAGGTTTATAAAATGAGTGGAGTTGAAAGGGTAAACGTAGTTCGGTTGTTTACTCCTTCCAAAAGTACAGACTGGGGTGTATGTAATGAAGCTACAAAATAATACATTTAAGACTAACTGGAGAAAATATTTACTCAGTCAACGCGTAATCAAACTCTGGAATTCATTGTCAGAAAATATAGTAAAAGCTGTTAGTGTAGTTGCATTTTTAAAAGGAAGAAATGTCCATAAACCATTTTAAAGTGGACTGGAAGAAAATTACTGCTCATTGATGGGATAAGCAGCATGGAATTTGTCTACCTTCTGACATCCTACCAGGTACTTCTGACCTGCCTATTGTTGGAAACAGGATATTGGGCTTGTTGGACCTTTGTTCTAATCTAGTACAGCAAATCTTATGTTTTTCTGTTCTTATACGAGAAAGGGCTTTTAGATATGTGGCTAAGCCTTTGGAGCATCCTCCCATTAGATATTCATCTATCAGATATTTATATAATGTTCTGCCAGAAATTAAAAACATTTTTAGGTTATGAATTTTAAAGAAAGGGTTTATGAAGTGAGATGTGTATAGGATTTGTTCTATGAGTCAGGATGGACAGGGATTGTAGCTGGAGATGAAAATTGTGTGGCATGTATACAGTGATGTTTGTATATGTAATTATTTTGGATATGTTTGTGTATGTTATGATATTGTGATTAATTTTCATATTTATTATTGCTTTAAATGTATGGCATTTTTGTAATTTTAATATTGTATTGTTTTTATAATTAAAATTGTCATGTATATAGATCTTACATAAGTCACTTATTTAGGCACATAAGAAATGTAGATAAATAAATTTCACCCCTGATTACAATATCCACAATGAATATGTTTGAAACAGATGTGCACACAATAGAGGCGTGCATGCAAATCTATCTCATGCATGGTAATTGTAGATATGCTGTTGATATGAGCCCCGGAGGATGCTCAGATCAGCGCAGGGACACCTTTTGGAGGTCCCCAGCCTGGAAGAGGTGTGGTCAGTGTACGGGCGGGCAGTCCTCAGTTTGCTCGCGTTTCATAAGCTGTTCAAGACAGTTCTGTTTGCTGGTGATTGATAGTAGGTGGGGTGGGTGGCAGTTGGTCCTTAGGGGCTAGACTGTGCTTCTCCTTGGTGCCTGGAGTGGATCTTTTGTGGGGATTGCTGTGAGGTTGGGAGGGGAGTATGTGTGTTTTTCTTTTGCCTGTATTGTATTTCTTTGTTTTTCTTTTGTTTCTTTCGCATGTACATCCCATTGATTGGCCTTGGTCAGAATGGGGTTAAAACTGCAATAAATAAAATATCCTGAAAACCAGACTGACTGGATGTGTCACAGGGACTAGACCAAGAGAATCCTTGCTCTAAACCAATGAGTAAATGAGGAAGGAGAGAGAAAGAAACCGGATAAATATTCCTACAAAAGAGAAGAGGAAATGAAATGCAATCCTTGATTGTTTTAACTGTTAAATATATATTTAGAAAAAGCAAGTGGTCAGGGGGCCAGAAGCACTGGATGTCTTGGTGGATTAGTATTAAGATACAGAGCTTTTTAATGCCTCACAGCAAATCAATTCAGCACTTGGATGTGTGAAAATAAGAAAAATGCTGACAATGGTAAAGTTGCTAACAAATTCCTATAGCGTTGATTGGATTGCTTGCAAGGTGGGATGCCTTGATTGGACCGGCATAAGAATTATCCAGCGAAGTTGAACATGAGCTTTCAAGACCAAGAAAAACATGGCAGTAAACACAGTGCTAAGGAAAACCGGCTTTAACCTAGGGAAAAGTGTTATTTATAGGAATCTATGATATAGGATACTCCAATCTTTTAGCCAGACATAATCCAAATATTGGATTGTAGCTCTTAAGAAACACAAGTGCAGTCATTTGCAGGGCAGTTCTGCTGGCGGCTGGTTTCTGGCACTTGGCGTCACAGCATCTAAGGAGAAGCAGAGTATTAGTATTGGTCCACTGGGATTCAAAACTGAAAATCCCAGAAGTTTCCTCAGTCATAGCTTTGTATAGTAACGAATTGGAAAACAGCAAAAGCATGGCACGCCCCAACTATATGCTCAGTGACCCCTCGGTAATACTTGAACTCCTGTACATCTCCTGCACATTGTCATTGTCCCTCATTCGAAATCACTTACACCCCAAGTTCATTGTCCCTGTTTAATGTTTACTTCCTAGTTCAGGTTACAATGTAAATCACTTGGATTCTATGATAAAGCAGTATAGAAAACTCATTAAATAAATAAATAAAATAAAACAACAAGGCCTAACCCTGCTTAATTTCGAAGATCAGACACGATTGGGCTCACTTAGGGTGCAATGACCACAGAACCATTAATAAAGAGGCCCTGGGAAATCAAATGTTTACTG
Organism: Ichthyophis bannanicus; assembly: GCA_033557465.1. NCBI lineage: Eukaryota > Metazoa > Chordata > Amphibia > Gymnophiona > Ichthyophiidae > Ichthyophis > Ichthyophis bannanicus. Next base: position 579,829,576 of record CM066031.1, read on the forward strand.
CTGGGACAAGGATGGGAACCTGCCAGGTATTTGTGACTTGGATTGGCAACTGTTTGAAAAAGGATACCGGGCTTGTTCTGACCCGGTAGGGCATTTGTTATGTGCTTATGAAGGGGCATGTCTTTCTCCTCTCCATGGGGAAACAACCTAAGCATTATGCAAGATCTGAAAGCTTACAAGGTCCGCTTCCAGACTATCTGGTACGCTCATCTGCGACTGCTGCAGCACATCCCCCACCGGCTGCAGAAAATTATAGGGAGCTACTCATTGGACATGAGAAGAGATGTCACAGGAGCATGGCTGACCCCAGAGCTGGTCCAAGGCAGAGCCTCCCAAGGCAAACCTTTACCTGTTCAACCCCTCTGTTGCTCACAATATAGCTAGAATGCACCACTAGTGGCACCACCAGAAGCATTTTCCCTAGGCAACTGCCAACATTGTCCATGTAGGTCAGCGGGCATCTGCACAGGTATGTCACTACACTACTAGAGACATGTCAGGGAAAGACATGTTCATGGGGGAAATGGAAAGGAGGCAGAAAGAGACAGATGCTGGGATGTGCCCCCCTTGGAATGAACATCATGATGGTCACTTGTGTGAATGGATATGTGACCAAAATACAGAGACACTGTCGAAATGTGAAACACCAAACATGGCAGTCAACTCTTACCTGTTCTTCCCCAGCCTGTTCCAAGCCACCCTGTACCCAAACACTGACCTCTGCAGTACAACACACACATCGGACACATGAACCATCGACTCTTCATGCAATCCAGCCCTGCCACACAGTCCATTATCATGCAAATGATCAGCAAGTGTAGCCCCTATCAGGGTTACATGTTGTCTGATCTGCTGGAGTACTGCACAGCTCACAGGATGTCCAGTCATGGGAATCCAGCCACCCCTGCAAACATGCCATGTGCCTGAGCTGCCACATCTGGCCCTCAATGTACCAGTACCCTGTCAAAGAGCTCCACAGGCCTCCTCCCATGTGAGAAGATCAGTGTTAGGTGGAGGAGGGTCTCAATACTCATTAGTTCAAGCATATAACATTTCATATACTGCCCTTCACCAGTTGCACCAGGGCGGTGTACAATTAAAAGCAATTTTGGGAGACTGAAAACCTAAAAAATAATGTCATAGCTTGATAGGAAAAAAATTGCAGTCAGATCAAGGGAGGGCAGGGTCAGAAGTGAGGATGTTTTGAGCAGGGATGTCAACTGATTGTAAGAAAAATTAAGGTGGAGGTCGGGGAGTAGCACATTCCATAGTGATGGGCCAAGGAAATACAAAGTGGAGTTGTGGGTGGATACTAGTTACAGTGCCTGACTCCCCACCAACAGCTAATGAAATGCACTGTAGTTGCAAGACAGGATTATACTGGCCACAGATACAGTGTGACCTTAAGCAAGAAAAGAATAAGATCACATTATAACAGTGTTCAGATCATATCATATGCAGATGTTTCACACACAGTTGTGTATTAACAAGTAATAAAATAGTTTGCTGACTCTGCTGCAATACCATCTCGCACCATGCACCTCTAACCCCCTAAGGCAATCTGATGGATGGAGTAGCTGCCAGTCAACATGTACATATCAATGTTATCAGGGAGGGAGGTGCAACAGATGTAGTATTCACTGTCCGATAACACAGGTACACTACCAAAAAACTGCCTCCAGTTTTGCAACTGATTCCTATAGATTTTGGGGTGCTGAATCCAGGAAAAATAGCCAAAATGTTCCATCACGTCACGTTTTCTTGCAAAATTAGATTTCTTACCCATATAAGGAATGCTCACATAATTTCTTTTTAGCCGACTGCAGTTTATTTTCTTGGCCCAAAATACAGGTTGTAATGGTTAACTAACTAGAAACACTCCCTCATGATATTTTAGAGTGTTTTGTATTCATTTTATACATTAACAGGACAATTGGGAGGCGGGGGGCTAAATCCAGTACTCGCGCTGGCGCATGTTCTTTCCTGTTCGCCTCGCCTCGTTCGCTCGCTCAAACACGGTGGTTGCGACATGAACGTTCCTGTCAAATTTCAGTTTCTTGCAAGTTCATTATTACCTTTTGTTTGCTCAGTCGTAATCCAGCTTTATTCCGAAGTGGTTCACTACAGTTGTAGTTTGCAGTGCTGTGTATTTGTGATGGCTCACAGAGCCAGAGGTTGCGTCAACTCTCCGGACAGTTTTTGTTTTATTTGTGGGGAATATACCGTGAAAAAGCGGCAGAGGAACATTTCTGCATTTATTAAAAAAGTATATTTCGCCTATTTCGGTTTGAAGTTAGGCGATCAAGACAAACCGTGGGCTCCTCACAAAGTGTGCAAGACATGTGAGGAAGATCTACGCTTATGGATGAAAGGTAAAAAACAAGCATTTCGTTTCGGAATACCTATGATGTGGCGTGAACAAAGAGACCACAGCAGTGACTGCTATTTTTGCTCTTGCATTGTGAAGGGATACAACTTAAAAAATAAGAACGTAATAAGTTACCCCAACCTTCCCTCAGCAATTAGGCCTATGCCTCATAGCAACGAAGTACCTGTGCCTGAACCACCAAAATCTTTGGATCATATGTGTGGACGGTTCTGATCATGATGAGACTCATCAGATGGCTTTTCCCGATGAGTCCAGTACTTCCGAGTTTGAAACTGAACCAGATCCGAAACCTGAATTTTTCTCTCAAGCTGAATTGAATGATTTAGTCCGGGATTTAGGACTCCCAAAAGATGCTGCCCAACTGCTAGGTTCTCGGCTTAAACAGAAAAATCTATTGTCACCAGGAACAACTTTTTATTGGTACCGCAACCGCGAGACACAATTTTTGAAGTATTTCAGCAAAGAGGAAGATTTGGTATTTTGCAACGATATATACGGAGTGATGGAAAAGTTTAAACTCAAGTATGATCCTGCTGAATGGCGGCTGTTCATTGATTCGTCAAAAGACAGCATAAAAGGTGTTCTTCTTCATAATGGCAACACATTCGCTTCAGTTCCTATTGCTCACTCTGTTATTCTCCAAGAAAAATACGAGAATTTGGCCCTGATTCTTCAGAAGATTCGTTATGATGAGCATAAGTGGATGATTTGTGGAGACTTTAAAATTCTATCCATGCTATTAGGGCAGCAATCCGGTTTCACCAAATATCCCTGCTTCCTTTGCTTGTGGGATAGCCGGGCCCGCGACCTACACTGGGGGAAAAAAGACTGGTCAATTCGGGAGTATTTGAGACCCGGTGAGAAAAATGTTCTTCATGAGAGCTTGGTACCTCATGATAAAATTCTATTACCACCTCTCCACATTAAGTTGGGTCTCATTAAGCAATTCATCAAGTCCCTTCCAAAAGATGGTGAGTGCTTTCGGTACCTTTGCTCAAAGTTCCCCCGACTTTCTGAAGCAAAGCTAAAGGAAGGAGTGTTTGTTGGCCCTGATATAAGGAAACTCATTTCTGATGGAGCATTCGCTGAAACGATGTCTGAGAAGGAAAAAGAAGCCTGGGATTCCTTCAAGGATGTTGTTCTCAAATTCTTGGGGAACAGGCGGGATGAGAACTATAAGGATATTGTTGCCAGGATGCTCAATGCCTTCAAAGAACAAGGCTGTAACATGAGCCTGAAAGTCCATTTCTTGCACTCCCATGTGAACTACTTTCCCGAAAACTTGGGGGCGTACAGTGAAGAACAAGGTGAAAGGTTTCACCAGGACATCAAGGACGCAGAGAGAAGGTACCAAGGAAGATGGAACACCACTATGATGGCTGATTTCTGCTGGTTGCTGCTGCGGGAACCCCCAGATGAAAAATACGCCAAGCAGCGCACCAAGAGAAGCATTCGGGGGAAGAAGAAACGGGCCCACCAGGAGATTGATTGACCCAAGAATGACTTTAAAATCTAAACTGTGTTGACAAATATCGTGTTTTTACTAAACTTTGAAATAAAAATTTGCTAGTTATTACCACAGTGTCGGATCTCATTTATTAGAATTTTATTTTCACACCATCGGGTGTTTGTCTTCATGTATTGCAATGGTGCGGTTTGCGTTTTCTATTCTTACATACATACCTGTACAACATTTTTTGCACATTTTGCTTTGCTTTGTGTCTAACCTCGCTCTTATGTGCTCAATGTTTGTGCACATGTATGTGGCTGTTTTAAGTGCAGACAATTTTGCTACCATCACAGTGTGTTTTGTTGACATTACTCTATTCTTATGTGCTGCCTTGTTACAATTTTCTTTATTCTTATTTGAATAACTACTAAACAATTAGTATAAAGAATTCATCCAAGAAACTTTTATCTCGATCGCACTCAATCTGAAATGTTCACCTCAAACTGCTAACCCAATGTAGCAATGTACGTGATGGAGGAAATTGGTTACCAGATTTGGATTCAGCGCATCAAAAAACGTAAAAATCAATCGAAACATTAGAGGCAGTTTAAAAAAAATTTTTTTTAGTGTACCTGTGTAATCCCTAAAGAAACAGTCAAGGAAACAGCATCCTTCATGTAAGATGGAAAGTTGCTGTTCAGAGTGGAGGAGTAGCCCAGAGGTTGAACCAATGCACTAAAACCCAGGAGAGCTGGGGTTGGGTCCCACTAAGAGCATCATGAAAAATCCAAACATCAATATGAAATTTAAAAAAACAAAACACACCTAATGTACCTCAAATGGAGTCCTGCAAAGGATGAACACTTATCCAAGTAATAACATAATCCCCAAATGTGTCATTAATGTGTTTGTCAGAATCAGTGCATGTGCCTGTCCATTAAGAAGCCCAAATGTGCAAGACGTTGTAATGAGTTGTCACTGGTGTATGTCAATAACACGTGCCTCAGCACTGCCTGTAGGTGCACATACATGAGAAAAATACAGTCCCACAAACTGACCTAAAGGCTCACAGGTGACCACAATGTGCTCCCTCAAGCTGAGGTCATTGGAAAGCAAACTAAGCAATGACCCACCTAGAGCAGCCAGCTTCATTGGGTTTGACATCATCAAATTTATTTTATTTATTTATTTTATTTATTTAACAGTATTTCTAAACCGCCTTATCATAATAATCAAGGTGGTATCACAGCAAACAATCTGGCAGTGTGAGTGTGTTATACAGCAAACAATCTGGCAGTGTGAGTGTGTTATACATGCAGTGAGGGTGAAAATTTAGTTGGGTGCGTGTTGTATTGTGTGCTAGATTGGTTTGAGCTATATACAAAGTGGGCTATATACAGTGGTGCTAAAAACATTTTATATACCTTTCCAGCAAGCATGGCCAGACACACAATAAATATACACAAGAACATGCCAAGTGCACAACATAGGAGCACAACCCCCTGCTGAAGCAAAGATGATAAATGGTATAGGTCCTGCTGTCCAACATCAGCCAGCTGTAAACTATACAGGTCTTGAATGTACAATGCTACAGAATGGAAGACAGTAGAGCAAATAGCTGACAGGTTGCCCTCCCCCCATCCCCCACCCTGCATATCTCCATGGGAACCTGTCAGGCCCTCAAGCCAACTGCCATGGGTTCAAGACCTGTCACATACCCTGAGGACATACACTGAATGGGTCCAATCTCATCACAAAATCCTACAATAACATCTCGCCCATGTGAACCCTATAGGCTGCCCATGTAAAGCCAGGACACAACTGGAATCACAAAGGGTGTGAGCAAAGAGGTCACAAATGCCAACTGATTCAAGTGTAGCTGTGAGGGATCATTCGTATATATGAAAAGAAACAGTCAGCTCACCTGTGATGGGATGTTGGCCTGCCAAATAGCATGCACACATACTAGTAGTGGTAGCTAATGTGACGTATTTTTTGTCTCCCATGTACAAGTTTGGCCAAACAAGACTCACCCCCACCAGCACCTGAGGAACAGCCGCAGCAGCTGCCAGGCCATGAACCACCAGCAGGGCCTGGAAAAAGGGAGCCCCACGGCAACAGCTCCACCAGCACCATCACAAGCAGCAGCCAGATGAGCTGCAGCAGCTGGTATGGCAGCCTTCAGAGCCCCAACAGCAGCCTGATTGTGCTGTTGTCCAGCTCCTCCCCTTCAGAGGATGACAAAAAGGGGGGGGGATGTCATCCTTTCCCTCACTGAGGTGGAGAGCCTTTCCGAAGAGGAGTAGCTGGGCAGCGCGCATCATCCGGAGAGGCATGCAGTCACCAGCCCTGGGCCAGAGCGGGATGAGGGGGAAATGATGGAGGAGGGCGAGGTGATGGAGGAGGGCAAGATGGTGGAGGAAAGTGAAGTGATGGAGGAGGGGAAGGTATGGGAGGTAAGGGCTGCAGGATGAGAGGGGAGATGGCAGGGACCAGGCTGGGGAAGGGGAGGAGAGAGGAGGAAGAAGCAGGGACTGGGCTGGGAGAGGAGAAGAGAGAGATGGAGGAGGCAGGGACAGGGCTGAGAGAGCGGGTGGGTGGACAACTCGTGCTGCCTACCTCCCAGCCACCCAGATGAGCCAGCGCCCAGTGCATCCAGTGAGGGCCTGCTGTACCTTGTGTCACTTGAGTGCATGGTGCAGCAGGGCTTCACTGCCCTGGTCCAGCCACTGGACCTACTGGTGATGCACTATAAGGGCCTACGAGAGGAGGAGCATGGTGTGAGAGAAGAGATGCACTACTTCTCCCAGCCACAAACCTCCACTCCAGGTCCTCCATCTGCAGGGCAGGTAGGCCAATAGCTGGGTGGGAATGGCCCAGTAGGCTATGAGAGAGACCAGACCAAGGTAAAGCCACTATTGAAATCCTTGGGTACTAAAGCTTGTATATAGTTAAATATGTTAAAATATGTGATTTGGCCATGCACCACACTGTAAATATTGTAATAAATATAAATGTCTATAAGGGAGTTGCTGCTGTCCACTGTTGTCATCATTCATTGTCACTGAAGAGCACTGCACCAAACACAGCACTGGGCAGGGACTGTCCTGTAATAGGCATCTTATGCCTAAGACATGTGTGATATTGTGTACCATGGCCACAGACAGCACTATAGAACCAAAACCATCCACTCAGTGGATGCAGGGGTGGGCAGACAACTGCTGACCCTACAGCCAACTGATGAACGCAGCCAAGGGAGGGCCACACTGCAGCTGGGAAAGCAGCAGAAATGATATAAGAATTGCACAGCCCAGAGGCATTTTCATGTCCCCAGAGGGCTTGTAATAAAATTGCATACCTGAAAGGTAACAGCTAGGCTGCTGCCCTAACCACTAGACTACTCATCCACACCACAGGAGGGCCACTGGTGGAGATGTTGCCAAGAGTCCATTGAATAATGAATTATGCTGCATTGGATCTTTGAGCGACAAATTGGAGACACCAGAGAAGAGGCAGAATGGCCAGAGAAACTGGACAAGAAAAGCAGAGCCGCATGAGAGCAGCCAAGAGAAAAGTACTTCTCTAGGTTTTCAAATTGGTGACTATTTTGAATTTGGGGGTGGGGGGGGAGTGGTGACAAAAGCAGTACCAGCAGTAAGAACATAAGAGCATAAGATATGCCATAATGGGTCAGACCAAGGTCCATCAAGCCCAGTATCCTGTTTCCAACAGTGGCCAATCTAGGTCATACGTACTGTCATGAGGCTGGTGCTAATAAAGATGCAGAGTTGAAAAGAAACCCTGTTTCTCACAGAGCTCTAGATGTGCAATTACCTCAAAGCACAGCTAGAGGGGGTAGGAATGATCCTACAGAGGCTAATGAGGGTAGGAGAGCTAACCAGTTGCACCTGGAAGTAAGCCCGGGAGATTCAAAGGAAAAATCCCTTTATAAACGGAAGCTTAATGCTAGCAGAGGAGGAGGAGCAGCGAGAGAAGCTGGAGCAGTGGGAGAAGCAGCAGATGGAAGAGAAGGAACAGAAAGCATGGCTGAAGAAGGAAGGAGAGTCCTGAAGAAAGGAATCCTCCCTGAGCAAGCCCAGAAGGACAGAATTCACAGAGGTAGAGTTCAGAGGGTCCAGGCTACGGGAGCCACTGTTCAGAGGGAGTCTGCTAAGGAAAGCAGTCAGGCTGGAGGGTGTGCCACTCCCTGCTTAAGCAACGTTCCTGAGTCCAGTATACAGAGAGCCAGAGAGCCAGGCTTGGGGGAAAGCCTGCAGTCATTGGAGTATGCAGAACAAGCTTCACCAGGCCCTCCAGGACTAGATTTGGAGACCCCTGCCTTAAACCTCTGTCATTTAAGATTGTGAGTGGGCAAGGTACAGATGTCCTAGACATCAAAAGGGTAGATAGAATTTGTCACATTCCTCCTCGCTTCTCACCACCACCAAAATGTTGTCTATTAGACAACTTTTTGGTGGTGGTGAGAATCGAGGAGAGACAAATTCTATCTACCCTTTTGATGTCTAGGACATCTGTACCTTGCCCACTCACAATCTTAAATGACAGAGGTTTAAGGCAGGGGTCTCCAAATCTAGTCCTGGAGGGCCAAAAACCAGTCAGGTTGGCAGGATATCTCTAATGCATGTATATCTCATGCATATTCATTAGGGCTATCCCAAAAACCTGCCAGGATTGCGGCCCTCCAGGACAGGTTTGGACACCCCTGACCTAATGGAAAGAGAAGAAAATTACCAGTATTAAGCTGAAGATAAAACCCGGATCGGAGGGAAAAACTCGGACCGGACTGGAAGAAAATCCGGAAGGGAAGGCGAGGTTGCTAACAACGGTGGCAGAGTGCTACAACGGAGAGCAGCACCATCCTTTCTGAAAGTTGGAGTCAACACTTCTACCAGGTAAAAGGTAGAGGGGCATGACCTGATTTGGATGTGAGGTTAAAGTTTAAGGGTGAAATTGAAAAAAAAAAAAAAAAAAAAAGAGTGTAGGGCTGATTGTGGTACAGCCGCACTTGGGTTTTTTCCCTTTTTCTCTTTGTTTCCTAGGAAATCTCTTCGCCATGGATCAACGAGAGATGTTCGCCTGGATGGCTACACAGTTCAGCAAGCAAGGACAGCTGGCTGCGCAAACACAGCAACATGCAATCCTGGCCATGCAAGAACAGCAAAAGCCAGTCTTGCAGATGCTAGAAGCTTGGCTAGCACAGCAACAGAAGGCACAAGAGGTGGCTGCAAGCCGTCCTGAACAGAGCTTGGGACTGGGCAACTGTCCGGTAGGACTAGGGTCCTACGACTCTCTAACTTTGGGGAAGTTAGGGGTAACTGATGATGTGGATGACTTCCTAGACTCTTTCGAGAGAATAGCCCTTTCGGTAGGCTGGCCGAAGGAGCAGTGGCCTATTAGATTGGCAGTTTCCCTCACGGGAGAGGCACTGTCAGCCTATAGGGCAATGCCCGCTTCGTTAGCGAACAATTATAGCGAGGTAACGAAGGCCATCAGGGATCGCCTGGGTCTGACTCCTCTCGTCTATAATTGTAAGCTGCACGCGGCACACCTTGAAATAGGTGAGACGCCAAAAGCGTTAGGTCACAGGCTGAAAAGCTTAGCCGAAAAGTGGCTAAGGCCTAGTGAGAAAACGATTGAAATGTTGATGGATATAATAGTCCTTGAGCAATTCATGTCTACAGTTCCTGGTAGTATACAGAGCTTCCTTATCCTACAGAATTGTCGCACTACCGCAGAGGCCATTGCCTTAACTGAAAGATATTTAGAGGCCGAATTAGCCACCCCGAGGACTGGGGAAGTTTCAAAGATGGCAGTAGCGAATTCAAGCAGTCAACAGGAAGTCTCTCACAGTTCAAAACTCAAAATGTAAAAAATGTTAAGGATGTAGTGAAGAGTCACTCAAAAAGATGTTTTGCCTGTGGAGAAATGGGACATGTTATGAGTGAGTGCCAAGCACGTACTGCTCTCATGGGGGAGAACAGAAAAATGTTGTCTGAAGGATTTGTACTTGATGTGACTGTACAAGGGGTTGCTGCCAAAGCTCTTCTTGACTCTGGCGCGGACCAGACGATGATTTCCAGTAAGCTCTGGTCTGTAATCAAAGAGCGAGCTGAGTCCGCCCCAGATCAACCAGAGGGCAAGGTTAAGATAAAATGTGTGCATGGCGCTGCCACCTTTTATCCCGTATATAACTTGCTTGTAAGAGGTTTGGGAATAGAAAAAAGAATGTCGATAGCTGTAGTGCCCCGATTACCTAAAGAGTTGGTCTTAGGTAGGGACTGGCCACAATTTGAAAGAAGCCTAGAAGAGGGTCTAAAACCCCGAGAAGTTTTCGTCTCCACTCGCACCCAGACGAAAGCGTCGGAAAAACCCTCATGTTCAAGGGAAGAAAGTTTAGATGACCTCCCATCTCATGAGGATTTAGTAAATGCCCCCTCGGAAAGGGACAGAAAGACAAAAGCCGAAAAGCGCAAAGAAAGAAAGGGACGCTCTCAAGGCAGAGCCGACTTGGAAGCAGGTGAAGAACTACCCTGGATTCCAGCAGAGCTCGTGGAGAAATTCCCTTCCTTTGCCAGAGAGCAACGAGATGACCCTGCGCTAGCACGCGCATTTGAACACGCTCAAACGAAAAGAAATATCTTCCCAAGGTTTGTAAAAGAAGAAGGGGTGCTATACAGGGAGAGTATAGACCCACGGACTAAGGATGTCCGAAAACAGCTGGTAGTCCCAAATACTTTTAAATCTGCAGTGTTGAGGTTAGCCCATGATCACCCAGTGAGCGGTCACAAAGGGGTACAAGGCAATGTTCCCTCTAATTTTCTGTAGGCTGTGTGCGCATAAAATATCAGCTGTGTGCAGCTTTTGAAGGAAGGTTAAATTTTTGTGCGCCACATAACGACACTCAGAGTTATATACTTTAAAATTTGACTACACGTCAGAATACAGTATGTACACCACATTGATTTTAATCAAATTAAATGAAAATAGACGATTACTAAATGAAAGGGGAAATTTCTAGTAATTACAATCATAACTTTTAAATTTTAAGACGTCTGTGTTGTTTTCTGTCAGAATCAGAGCCGTAATTTTTGTGCGCTCTGTTGTAAAGTATGTGCGCGCGCACACGCGCACAGCTTAGAGGGAACAGTGGTACAAGGGACCCTTGACCAGGTACTGGCCAGGAGTTTTTAGGGAGGTCTCACGTTTTTGTGAGTCTTGCGCCTCCTGCCAACGAGTGACCTCCACAAGGCCACCAGGGGACGCTGTCATGACAGTACCTAGCAGTATCCCCAAAAGACACAGGTTCCACAATGCTTGTATTGGGTCAAGCATTGATATCCTGGGTCCCTTTTTAATAATGGTTTATGGACCTTTCCTCCAGGAACTTGTCCAAACCATGAATATGTAAGTAGTGTGTCACTACTTACATATTCATGGAGTGGAAGACTTTCTGGTTGTGGTATGTGGCCTCACTTCTTTGAGGGGGCCTGAGGGCCATATGCGTACAGTCGGTCAACCCCAGCACAGAAGGGAACCCAGCCACCTCATGAAACTGGACCATTGTCTGTTGCCTCTGCTCTGCTGTGTGCGGGAATGCAATGTAACCTGAAGCCATGCATCACAAATGCACTCAGAAACTGGGTGATGCACCTGGACACTGCTACCTGGCTCAGATCTGCCGTGGCTACCAGCACAGTTTGGAAGGATGCACGGGCAGGGCCTGTCCCCTGTGCATTAAGGCAGTGAGATGGGACTCCAGCACCAGGCACAGCTGATGTATGGCTGCCCTATCGAAGCAGAACCTGGTCACACTGAGTTCATCAGTCAGATCCATGTGCTGGCTTCTCAGTCTAGGTACCTTCTGATAGGGTGGTCTCCTTGCTGCCCTCCTCCTTTCTCTTTCAGCCCCATACAGCATGGCCATTACAAACCAGGCATTCATGTCCTCCAGGATTTGCAGATCACCACTCCAGCTCCTCTTGTGCAGCCCTCCGATCATACACACACTCTCACTTGCAGGAAAAAATCGTGAGAAGTACTAAGTACTGGCCTTGTTCCACATCTCTGGCAGGAATAACGGGCACGTCTATGGCAAAGACCAGAAACATACCCAAGGTTTTCTGCAGTTTTCTGTAGCTGGCTCTGGGCTCTGGGCCCGGGCACGTCCTGTTCCACTTCTTCTTGGAGGCCTGCAGAGATCCCCATGCAAGTGACATGGAAGTCCTCAGGTGCCATGGATGGGAATATGTTCATAGACATTTTCGCCGCAGACACATCTCCTGTGTATGTGCAAACGGTCTATTCAGCTTCTGGAATGAACCCATGAAGCTTTTTCTCCCTTACTGTGTCTATGGGAGAAGACGTTGATGAATCAAGCCCTAAATCATGCAACGAGGAATCTTTGTTGAAGTTTATTCCATTCTTCTCCCTGTATGCAGATGGTACCTGACTTTGTCAGGCAGTAATTACTATTATGCATTCAGAGGCACTTTTAAACCAATATGTATGCAAATGCTATGTGTGCCTTTGAGTCATAATCTGCATAATAGAGAAAATTTAGAGCAAAAATTAGGGGTGACAAGTTAGGATAGTAAAATACAGGTGATTGCAAATTTGGCATCTTTTTTCTTGGTCTCTAAGTGACAATGGCAGAGACTTGGTCTTCAGACTTTCCAGTCATATGCGCAAATCAAAAGGCTATACCGCAAGTCAAATATTTATGAGGAAAGAGTATGACTGAAAACCACATCTAAAAATAACTTTTCCAGTGTTGGTTAATAAAGTTCAATTGGATGCAGAACAAAGGATTCCATAAATTTTGTGTGTTAGATGAAGAATAGAGAGATTTATTGTAATTTCACACCAGAAATAACTGTCTTTAATCAGCTGTTTCAGGCAAACAGCTTTATTTTATTTTTCTGTAATAAACCCAACTTATCTTCTAAAGAAGACTTCCTATTATTTTCTATGAGACATGAGCTTTTTGTCATGGTAAAATCTTAATTTTCCTATGACAAACTTCAAAAAACAGATATACTTGCCATATGTGATCTAATGGATACTTTGGGGCCCTTCTATTAAAGAGCGCTAGGAGTTCACACTTATCATGCATTTACTGGAAAAACTAACATGCCCTGCATTGCCAGGGGGCTATCCAGCATGATCCAACAATTATCGCACTGAACAGTACTCTAATGCGTGGCAGGGGCATTTGCTATTAAGGCCAGTACACTTAATGCCATCTATTGAGATGGAGGTAACCGCACTAATGATAATTGCAACATTGATAGTGTGCAGTATGTACCCCTGTGGCAATTGCAATGTGCTCACCACGCCCACTCTCAGCCCCTAATCCGCCCATTCTCCATCCCAAGATGCGACTGGTAGTTAGTGCATGAATCAGCAGTGGCGTTCCAAGGGCGGGCGGTGGGTGCAAGCCACCCCAGGTGCTGGCCGGGATGGGGGTGTACTGTCACTGGCCTCACAGAGGCATCGTGGCAAACATACAATTAAGTTGGCTCGCCATGCTGCCTCACTCTAAAAAGGCCGATCACTCTTCTCTCCCGGCCAAAGTCTCATGAATCGCGAAACTTCAGCCGAGAGAGAAGAGCAACTGGCCCCTGGAGCCATGGCAAGCCAACTTAATTATAGGTTTGCCATGCTGCCTCCGTGGAGCTGACTGGGGTTGGGGGTGCATTGTGGTATGCAGGATGGGGGGAGCATGCACCCTGTGTGATGGGGGGCTAGGAACGCCATGGCAAATCAGCATGCGGTAACCATCATGACCCCTCACTACTAGTTCCTCTGTGTCCAAATGCACTTAAAGCACTTTAGTTAAAGGACCCCTAAACTTGAAGTATAGAAAATTAACTGCTCTAGCAAAATGACAATACTTAATCATGATTCATTTCAGTATTGGCTCTCTTCTCTTCTGTATAAAGCCAGCTTGTTTGCTGCCAAGACCGAAATCTCTGTTATTGCGAATTGAAATGATTTGAAGCATCCAAAAGCCCATGTGTATGTCATCTATGATTTGACAAGAAAGGATCTTTGACTTCTCAAGCAATGTTGCATAAAACTTGAACTGATAGTATTAAGTAATAAAGATTAATAATAATAATTTACATTTAAATGAGCCATTTCTTTCATTCATTCAAACACCTATTTCCAATATAGATTGCCAGACAGGCTGAGAGGAAAGGACCCAGATCATTGTTGTTATTAATCGAACAGAGTAGGAAAATTAAAGTAGCAAAGAAAATATCTTGGCCAAGGTCACATGCACTGAATGAAGTCAGTAACAGATTCTCGAATATCCCTGGTCCTTAGATTTACACTGCAACTACTAGGCCACCTCTCATAATCTATCTACAAACTATTGTGTACTGCCTCAACACTAGAGCTACTACTACAACTACTATTAATCATTTATATAGCGCTACAAGGTCTATGCAGTGCTGCACCGACATAGCTACCACTCATCGTGTATTTGTTAAATCTTCACTTGCCCTGGAGAATATTCTCTTCTTGTTTTCCCCTTCTCCACTCTTTCCATTTCCAATTTTTTTGTTTTACATAGGACAGGCAATCTGGCCTGTTCTGGTGGAACCTTAAGAATACAAATTATCATCAGATAGGAAAAAGTTCCCTTTCTCAGTCATAAGCGAGCTCTACTGTATGGGAATAAGACAAAAACATTTTATGGATTGTACACCGCCTTGAATGCATTTGGCATATGGCGGTAGAAACATGTTTTTAAATAGGAAAAATAAATCTTTTGAGGAACTGGTTAAATGGCAGGTTGTAGAGATTCACTTTCATGAAGATAAAGTGATCACTGGAGTACCACAAGTCCTGGTTCTGGGTCTGGTTCTTTTCAGTGAATTTAAGGGAAAATATGCTTGTTTTCAGAGAATTAAAAAAAATTGTAATAGAGAAAACACACCAGAAAGGGAGTAAAAATGAAAAGGGAATTGAAAAAAATACTCAAAGAGCGGTCAAGAGTTTGAAAAAATGTACGTCAAGGTTAAAAAGTGTACAATCAGTGCCAGCTTAACTATTAGGCAGACTAGGACGTCGACTATGGCAGCAGCATCTAGGGGGTGGAAACAGCAACTGCAACCAAAGCAAAACTATGGGGCATGTTTACTTTCACCGTGTTACAACTATGTGACCAGAAGCTTAGCTCTGTATCTAGAGTCAAGCTTTGTATCTGCGAAGTGCATGCAATGGTAATGTGACTTCTTGAAAGAGAATAACATCAGGCAGGGGGGAACTTTTATGTCTGAACAAGAAGAGGGCTTAAGTCTTTCTTAAGTTTGGGTCCAGTTCATTGTCCTTTAGCCAATCAGATAAAGGGGCAAGTCTATCAGAAATACATTGAAGGAAATTATGGTCACATGAGGTCAAAGAAACTAGTAGTCAGATATCAGCATATAAGAATGGAATGAAGCAAGGTCCTGTGCCATAACCGCAGGTATTAAATTAAAGTATTAAAGAGGATCAGGGCTAAAATTAATCCTTGCAGCAAGCTCAGGCTAGCATCAGAGGTTCAGAGGAGCTGGTATTCCATGATACTGTAAGGGATCTTTTTGTCAAATAATTGAAGAACCAGTTGATGGCTGTGTCATGAAAGCCCAGATCTTGGAGTCGACGGATGAGAAGAGTGTGGTCCACCAAATCAAAGGTGGCAGTTAAATCAAAGGATATCAATGGTACCTCATTCCTTTCACTGAGGTTTGGTTAAGGAGAGCAGTTTCTATACTATGTTGCAAACGAAATCCAGTTTCCTGTGGATGGAGAACATTTGTTTTCGCAAGACAATTTGAGAGATGGATGGCAATAATCTTTTCTGTAAGTTTGGAAATAAAAGGAAGATGGGAT
The DNA here is from genome assembly GCA_033557465.1 of Ichthyophis bannanicus. NCBI lineage: Eukaryota > Metazoa > Chordata > Amphibia > Gymnophiona > Ichthyophiidae > Ichthyophis > Ichthyophis bannanicus. Next base: position 579,845,319 of record CM066031.1, read on the forward strand.
ATTAGATGATAAGTATTGTAGAACAAGGAATCAGCTTTGTTATTTTTTAAGCAAGGGTAAATGCGACCTGGCTTCCAGACAGAATGAACTAAGCCTTGTAGATTGGAGTAGATCGTACTATGAAGAAATGGTAAAAGGTATTCCAGGAGTAGTTTTACCAGCTTGGATGGGATGGGGTTCAATAGTGAGGTAATAATTTTCATGTCACAGATTTTTACAGTCACTGGGATTGAAGGTAAGTTGAAAGCTAAGGAAGATCCAGGGTATCACTAACAGCCCTCAAATCCTCTGAAATACTAGCGATGATGTCCGAGACTGTGTCCATTGTCTCTTACATGTCTCTGTTCAGCGCTGCGTACATCTTGTAGAACTATCCAAATGATAAGTAGTAGTAGTAGCAGATACGGGGAGAAAAATATTGGGCATTTGCCAAGCAACCTGGATGTAAGCCCACTAGAAGAGAGAGCATCATGAGATGAGGAAGGAGACAAAGGGGTTGGGCTGCGATATGACGTTGCAGAGGGAAAGGTTCAGAGGAAAGAGAAAAAGACATATTTACGGAGAGGGTGCTATAGCTAGTGTAGCTGAATGCAACTTGCCTTGATCTACTACTGAAAAGGTGTGGGCTAAATCTAAATTAAAGTAATACTCGTGGAGTTAGTAGCAACCAAAAGCAAAACAGAATTTAAACATGGTTGGGACAGACACAAAGCACAGTGATTAGGACAAGTGGGGATGGCAGGCTAAAGAAAGGAGGAATGTGGCTTTAGTGTTTGCTCAGTCACATGGAACTTTAGCGTGCCAAAAGAGAAGAAAGCGAGCCAACGGGACAGGAAATTGCAGTACGAGTATCAGGGCCGTACCAAGCCATAATTGCGCCCTGTGCTATTTCAACATCTGGTACACCTCTGCCGGATGCCTTCCCCCACCCACCGCCCCCTGCGAGCCGCCATTTTTTTGTTTTCTCTGAGGCGGCAGAGGCAGCAGTGAGGCAGATTCGCATTTGTAGGCAGATCGGGTCCCTCCTTCCCTTCTCTAATGTAGGTCGCATTAGAGGAGGGAGGAACCAAGCCAGCCATGTAAACACTGAGATGCAAAGACCCACGTTTGAATGACTGGCCTGGTCCCTCCCTCCTGTGACGCGACCCACATCCGAGAAGAGAAGGAGGAACCCAACCTGCCTACAAATGTGGGTATGCCTCACTGCTGCTGCCACCGCCGCCTCTGAGAAAACAAAAAAGTGATGGCAGCGGCAGGGCATCGCGGCAGGGCAGGCCAGGGCCAGCAACTCAACATGCGCCCCTAATTCTTTTGCACCTTGTGCAGCTGCACCACTCACACGGTGTTGACGGCTATATTAGGCATTCAAGAGGGCTGAGATAACTTGTGTGGTCCAGCCATTGTTAATGCCCTTACAGCAGTGAAACAGGCTAGTCTAATTGAAGCAAATACTTGTAACTAGAGCTTCCAGTTCTTTGCATTCTATGTATTTATCATTTGAGATTTTAGAGTTTATTTTAGAGGCAATTAGGTGCTTTCCCAGGGATGGAAAAATAAGGGTTTATCAGTGGATTTGCATCGTGAACAGTTTTTTTAGCGGCTTTTAGGTGGATTCAGGGGGGATTCTATTTAATAATATAAAAGACAATTTTTCAATACCAGCCCCTTCTCCTAGCCCCAGCGTTGTCCCCTCTCCAAGCTCCAGCCACAGTATCAGGGTCCCCCAATTCACAAAATTGAGCATAGAAAGTCCATTCTAACAGAACACTAGTCTCGCTGACATAGATAGACCCTCATGTTACTATGACTAAGTGATTACAAACTTAAAATAAAAATGTGTAGCCAAATTAAACTGAAACTCCAAAAAGCCACACTCTGTATGTTGTGCAATACCAGAAAAATAAATAGATGCAGCTCCCCTACACTGTGCAAAATATAAAGATAGCAGCTCTAAATTCAAAAAACTGACATATTACAATCATAAAATTGAAAATAAAATTCTTTTTTTCTCCCTTTGTTGTCTGGCCATTTTATTTTTTTTAATTGTGTTGGTTCCAGTCTCTGGCTTTTGCTTTTCTCCATCCTCTCTTATCCCTCTATTTTCTACTTCATCTGTCCCCCTATGCCCCCTCCCAAGTCCATTATCTCCCTTTCATCCCTATGCTCCCCATGTCTAACCTCCCCCCTCTGTCTCAATCCTGCCCCCCATCCCCATCTCCATTCTTTCTAGCTATGTTCCCCCCCATTTCCAGCATATCTCCTCTGTCTCCCTATTCTCCTCAATATCCAGCATCTCCCTTCTATCCTTATGCCTTCCCCCCATGTCAAGCATCTTCCTTCCATCCCCCAAACCCCCTCCATCTCCCTAGTCATCCTGTATCCAACATTTTCCCTCTGTCTTACCGTGCTTCCCATTCCCCCATCCAGCATTTCCTGTCTGCTCCCTGGTCCTATCACATAGTCCTGTGCTGCCCCTCCAATCCCGGCCAGTGGTCCAGTATTTTCTCTCCAAACTCCCCTGGCTCCACCTGCTGCCACATCTCCCTAAGCCTGTGGCTCTGATGGCAATAAACAATAAATGTGAGGACTTGGAGACTCAGCATGCTTCCACGACCCTGCCGATATCGCCACCTCTCATGTAATACTCTCCGCGACAGAGGAAGCAGAACTGGCAGAGTTGTGGAAGCGTGCCGAGTCTCCAAGGCCTTACATTTATTGTTTTCTTTATTGCCACCAGAGCCATGGACATTGCCTCCTGCCACCGCATCTCCCTTTTTCTGTAGGTACGATGTCATCAGGGTACCGTAGAAATCAGGGTTTATCAGTTATAACCAATGACCATGATTAGAACAGAAGCCCTAATTATAATTAATGCACTACTAATGTTCCATCTAATTTTTGCCAGGATATGTATGGCTGTGCTTTACTGTCGGACATGCATTTATTTATTTATTTAAAAGCTTTTCTATACCGCGCTCTTTAAAATCAGTGCGGTTTACATTGAACTTATCCTTGTACAATGAGGGAGGACCTGCATTGTACTTACATTGAACGGGAGACATAACTAGGAATTGTAACTGGGGTAACTATATACAGGATGAGCCCTTTGTCCCTACAGCGTTCAACGGTATGGCTGGGACTCAAAACTATGTACAAAGCTTGTCATACGTTTACAGTTATTTACAGTCTTACTTTATTTACGTTTGTTATCAGTTCGTTCAAAGGGAAATAAGGGTTCTTTTTACTTGCTACTTTTAACTTGCTTTGAAGAAGTACAGTGTATGTACAGGAATTTCAAAATCAAAACCCAAAGAACATGGCCATACCAAGGGTTATGTGAGCAGTGTTGTCACACAGGGTGCAAGTATGGAGGGGCACAAAAATTAAATTACAGAAACATTCTAAAAATAAACCTGACAAAGCCAACAGTGTTTTTACATGGTTGTATTAGCAAACAGGCCTATGTGAAACTGGAAATACTAATTGACAAAAGGACTAAATACACAACTGATAAAGTCTGATATGTCATAACATTGGGGGGGGGGGAGGAGTGCCATGTTTGTAAGTCACACAGGGTGCAATTGTAGCATGGTACAAAGAGTACTTTATTTTCCCCCACTCTTACGGTCCCTGTGGATAAAATTACATGCACTTTGAACAGTGTGCGCACTTTTCCTTCCAGAAGATGGGAAAGAACATATTTCATGCACTTTTTTCATTTCTGCTTCACTGATCGAGTTGCCATTTATAGGCACGTTCAATCACATAAGCTTTCCTAGGCTTTACGACCCATAAGCAGGGCCGGATTTACCTTGAGTGAGGACCTACGCCAACAAAAATTGTGGGCCCCCAGAAAAAATAAAAACGAGATCAACTTACCAAAACAGAAATGGCAATAGATGTATAGAATTGCCTGACATAAAGAGGCAATAGGGACAAAATCAGCATCAGAATTCAAGAAATACATTAAAAAATGTCTTATCCATCGGGGAAGAGGATCACTGAATGATCCGGCGGTACTACAGCAGCTACAGGAAACGGACCTGGCTGTCGCTGCTCCCCGGTACTCACTATGGCTTTGGTGTAACAGGCCACCGCCTCCTGGTACTTGCGGGTGACGAAGAATCTGTTTCCCTGCTCCTTTAACTCCTGAGCGCTAGTGCTCTTCTCCGGACTCCTGCCTCCCCCACTCTCCTTTTCCTCTTTCCCCTTCATGCCAGGGCCTGGAGAAGCTCGCGGACGGCCCCATTCAGCTAGGCCGCAGCAATTTCAACTCTCTCTAGAGAGCAAGGGATCCAGGCTCGCACAACCCCGCCTCTCACTCTGACTATACCCAACACACCCACAAATAGGGTTGCCAACTTTTTCACCAAGAAAAACCCGACACCTGTGGCTCGCCATACTCCACCCATTCTCTGCTTCTAGTCCCACCCCTGCCCCAGCCCCACCCACAAAAATTACCGAGGATACGTGTAGGCTAACTTCCTTGGTCAGATAATAATTAAACTGGGAACCCCAAAATCCAAACATGAAATGTACAACACTGGAGAAATAAAACTACAAAGTAATTTCCTCTTGCACTAAACAAAAACGCAAAGATGTTAGCAATACACACTTCCCAGACCAGACATATTCCAGTTAATAAATTCAAAATAAAAAGTATTGTTCTACCTTTTGTGCATTTTTTTCAGTTGCAATTGCTCCAGCCACTTTCTTCTGGTTTCTTCATGTTTTCTGCGAGCTATCCATTTGTCCTTTCTTCTCTTTTAGATGTTTTCCATTCTCTCTCTATTTCTGCTTTAACATACTGATTGTTTCCCTTTTGCTCTTTCCCCCAATTCTTTCCTTATTCCTTTATCATCCATTTAAATTTCACCCTTCCATTTTCAAACCCCTCTTACTCTCCCAATACCCAACCCATCATAGACTTTTCTTCCACACAAAATATTTTTCCCCTCTCCATTCTCATTCCCCATCCATTCTAGTCCTCCCCCAAAATCAGCTCCCTTATAGTTCTAGACCCACCCAGCATCCACTCCCTTCTAGTCCCATTCTCCCATGCCCCACATCAGCCCATTTCCAGTCCTATTCCAGCTCTTCATAAGCCCATTTCCAGTGCTAGCCCTCACATCACAGGCCATTTCCAGTCCTAGCCCCGCCCCCCAATCACAGCCCATTTACAGTCCAAGTCCCCCATCACAGCCTATTTCCAGTCCTAGCACCCCCCCCCCAATCACAGCCTATTTCCAGTCCTAGCCCCCACCATCACATCCCATTTGCAGTCCGAGTCCCCCTGCACCATCACAGCCCATTTGCAGTCCTAGTTCCCCCCACCATCACAGCCCATTTCCAGTCCATGTCATCCCCCCATAGCCCTTTTCCAGTCCAGGTCCCCCTCCCCATCACAACCCATTTCCAGTCCAGGTCCCCCTCCCCATCACAACCCATTTCCAGTCCATGTCCCCCCCCCCCCAATAGCCCTTTTACAGTTCAGGTCCCCCCCCAATCACAGCCCATTTGCAGTCCTAGTTCCCCCCCCCTCACCATCACAGCCCATTTGCAGTCCAAGTTACCCCCCCCCCCATAGCCCTTTTCCAGTCCAGGTCCCCCTCCCCATCACAACCCATTTCCAGTCCATGTCCCCCCCCCCATAGCCCTTTTACAGTTCAGGTCCCCCCCCCATCACAGCCCATTTCTTTCCAGTCCAAGTCCCCCCCCCCCCCATAGCCCTTTTCCGGTCCAGGTCCCCCCCCCCCAACACAGCCCATTTCTTTCCAGTCCAAGTCCCCCCCCCCCCATTGTCCTTTTCCGGTCCAGGTCCCCCCCCCAATCACAGCCCATGCAGTCCTTGCCCCCCCCCCCCGACCAGCACCGCGGCTGTCTGAGGGGCTTCAGAGGGAGCAGAGTAAGCTCGCGCGAGGCCCCGGCTCCCTCTGTACAGCCGCCAGCGTGAAGAGCCTTTTCCTTCACGCTGGCGGCTGTATCTGTGAAGCCGCGAATGCTGGGAAAGGTTAAAGGGTATTGCCTTTAACCTTTCCCAGCAATCGCGGCTTTACAGATACAGCCGCCAGCGTGAAGGAAAAGGCTCTTCATGCTGGCGACTGTACAGAGGGAGCCGGTGCCTCGCGCGAGCTTACCCTGCTCCCTCTGAAGCCCTCCGGTGTGTGGGCCGGCCCCGGGTGCGGGTTTTCTCAGTCCTGGGGACTCTGTGGGCCCTTGCCAGCTGTGGGCCCTACGCCACGGCGTACCTGGCGTATAGGTAAATCCGGCCCTGCCCATAAGGCAAGGAGAAATTTGAATCATACTTGATCACTTCCTTTTCTTTAATCCTACTAGATTAGTCTAGACCAGGCATGTCCAACAGGTAGATCGCAATCTACCTGTAGATCGCGGAGGGGCCAGAGGTAGATCGCCAGCCCCACTTGGCTCCATCTCTCCAGCAGTTTGCCCCGTCGCTAGGAGAGAGCTCGTGCAGGCAGGTCATCTGCCAAGGGCTTGCCGCCGCTGCTGAATCTTTGCCTGTCTTTTTTCCCTGCCTGTGGGAATCTTGCTTGCAGGTGTGTTGGGGGCGCTTGTTATTTTTGTGCCAATAGTTTGTGGGTACCCCAGGGGGCCGCCACCTGCACCCCACGACGAGACGCCACAGGCCCGGCATCATACCTGGTCTCCTGCCTCTCAGAATCACCCATTCCTCCCCACCCCAACACCCCTTAGAGGTGTGTTATATACCGGGTGATAAGGCAAAGGAGAGCAAAACTCCTGCAGACGAATGAGGAGGACATAGCGAGCAGAAGTAAATGATGACCACAATGGCTTAATAACTTTCCTTTATTGAAGATATCCTTGAAGATCCCTGACGCGTCTGCCCTGCATCTCCTTTCTGTTTAAAACTAGTTTTTAATGTTGTTTTAATTATTTATTTGCAAGTTCTGGTTATTTCTCATGTGTGTCTTGTTTTAAGTTTTTATGTGTAAATACCATGAAAAATTGCCTATCTTGCTTTTATTTTTATTTTGCAATGTATTTCAATGTATTTTAATCATGTTCCGGTTGCCCTTTAGACAACATTGTGTATTATTTTAATATAATTGTTTCTTTTTTATAAGTCCCCCTGAGGAAAGCGTAAGCCGAAACGCGTCGGGGATCTTCAAGGGTATCTTCAATAAAGGAAAATTATTAAGCCATTGTGGTCATCGTTTACTTCTGCTTGCTATATACCGGGCGATATCCATTCGCCCAGGCTTTACCTGAATACACTTACCATTATTAGTTGTGTCGTGTGCTAGTCATTGGTCACATTATAGTTCACTTTCATTAAACGTTTTCGGGCAGAAAACAAAAGTGTCAAGAATTTGGTGATTTTGGTGGGCTTTTCCAATTTTCTTCTAACTTGCCTATGCCTTGCCTTCGAATTGGTTCAAACCACTGTGCCTTTTGCTTGCCTCTGCAATTTTATTTTGCCTTGCCTTTGCGTCGATTCTACACTGTGCGCAGAATTTATTAAATCGCATGCGGTGGTATTTGAACTTGTTTGGCGGTATTTGATTTTATCTGGTTTGCTGGACAGGTGTTTGAGTTTCTTTGATGATTGTTTTGAGTGGAAGCCAAGAGTTCCCCCTCCCCTAGCATTTGTCTCCCCCCATCTTTCTCCTCTCCTACTATCCTCTCTGCAGCCGCTTACTCTTCCTCCCCGAGCATCCACTCCCCTGCTCCTTCCCCCCCAGCATACTCTCCCCTGCATCTTATCTCCCTTCTTCAGCTGTCTTTGTTCCCTGCCTCCTTAAAATCATACGGTTCAATTTTCAAAACCACTCGTCTCGCTAGCTGCATGTGTTACTGACTGAGCTATTCAGCGGCACTATTTGGTAGAATGCTTGGAATCATAAGGAAATAAATGGAGAATAAAAAAGTACACAGAGCAGACAACTTGATAAAAGAGGATGGGAGGATACTCCCACGAGGAAAGGCTTAAAAGAGATGGCTAAGGTGACATATGATAGAGGTCTGTAATATAATGAGTGGAGTAGAATGGGTAAATGTAGATCAGTTGTTTATCTTTCAAAAAGTAGAAAGACTAAGGGGTATGTTTACTAAAGTGCGTTAATCGTGAATACCGCGCGTTGTACGACATTAACGGTCGTAAGTGCAGTATACCGCGCGTAAGCACGCGCGAACGACCGTTAACGTCATACTACGCGCGTTAACCGTGGTTAACGATCGTAAAGCCCCGCGGCGTGTTAAAACAGCGCAGAAGGTGGAGAGTGGGCGGAGAGAAGGGGTCAATGGGCGGAGAGTGGGCGGGGAGAGGCTAACGCACTGATTTCCAGAGCTGAATTCCAACGCGAATGAAAACCTGCCGTTAAAGCCATTTAAAGGCAAGAGAAACCATTTACGTCAGCAATGTACAGGAAAACCGGGGAAACCCACCAAACGTGAGCAGTGTGATACATGTGCACAGAACAGAATATCACATAAAACGTTACAAATGCCCACAAGAAACATGTAAAAAAGCATAATGCAGCTGTGCCACAGTGATAGCAATGGGCAAAAAGGAACAACAGTCCATGGCAAGCACCAAATAAAAACGAAAGATGTGTGGAAGTGTCTACGCTCCGCACACCCTTTCAAAGACCATCTCATTGTAATGGAGCTGTCTTGGGAGTGTTGTGTAATGTTGCCCAATGATATCATGTTTGCCCAGCATGGTCAGGGGTGTGTGCCCCTTTCATTAGTTCGTTTCAGAGGCATATGTGCACCTTTGTCTGCATACAAGGTAAATGAGGCCACAGTAAACCTGTTGCAGAGCAGGGTTGCAGACTCGTCAGGCAGGTTTAACTAACTCAAGGGACTGCACTGTTGCTGTGGCCACAGTGTGGTGCAACAGACACAGCCAATGTCTGTAAGACCAGAGGGTCACAGGTTCAAATCCCAGCTGGGGCTCCTACCAACCCAGTCCCCATAGTTTCACCCACCACTAAACATTGATAGTAAAGACACCCCTTGTTTGCAGAGAACATACACATGGCCTATACTTTACCACACCAAACACAGACACCAGAAACAGGCACATTACCTAAAGCTGAGTCCCGCAAATGCAGTCCTGGAGGGACCCACACCATACCGGCCTCATGCTGCCCCTAACAAAGATACCTGTGCTGCATATCTATGCACCGCCCCCATGGTATGCAGATGTAGCTCATGCATATGTATGAGGGACAGCATGACAACCCGAACAGTGTTTGGAACAGCAGGACTGGAGCGTGGAACTCTGCTGTAAAGCAGCAGCCAACAGGGCCAGACACCCACCCATAGGCCCAATTGGCCAATGCCTCCTGGAGAGGCAAGACATTGGGCCCTGCCTGTATCCCCCAATACTAGCAGTTGCATACCGTAGCAATGCCACCCTACACCTGTGTATATGGTTCAGAGTTCTCAAACGTTCCCTATGACAACTGGCATATACCAATTCCTACGTTAAGCACAGCTCGCTGAGGGAGCCCCACCATAACAATCATTCCGATGTCTGCGTTGTTTGCTGCAGGTCTGGACTCTGACAGTGTTCACCACCCTTGTGAGTGACCCCCCAACAGCCCTGTGTACCATATCCATGCCTGTACTATGCCCATCACTGGTGCGGTGGCTATGACTGATGCCCACCTCTATAGTAGCACAATGCTGGAATAGGTGTGGGGGGGGGGGGGCTGTCTGTCTATCCAGTGTGTGGTGGCTGCAAACACCTTCCACAGTCCACGCTGCCAGCAATGTTGCCGGTATTGGGCTGCCCATGTGCATAATGAGGAGCAAAGTACCATGGGTATAGGCCGGACAGGGTGGCCTGGCCAGGGTGCATCTGCACAGGGTATAGGGCAGTGACAGGCAAATTGTAGTGGCCGGTCACCACCTACCCAGACAGGGTGACCTCAGTATATCCTGCTGAAAGCTCACTCTCACCCTGACTGTGCAGTGACCACAGCATGGCTAGGCACTACCATGGTGCTGTATAGTATTTCTCTCATGTGATAAATATGGGTCTCCTTTTGGGGCCCAGTCACTGATGTATCTGCTTGCTGTGTATGCTGGCGTCCCAGTTCTGAGTGCAGGCAGCTCCACTGGGCACTAGCAGCCTGTTTGCAGCTGGTAGGTGATGTGATGGAGTGGCTTGTAGGGAGCGTTGGCTTGCACCAGGGGAATATCAGATAGTGGTGGGGAGCAGCATACTATATCCAGGCCTAATGTCTGTTTGCTATTGTGTTATGGATGTGTACAGAGCTGCATTGACGCCCTGTGGGGTGTCTGCTTCTCAACAGGACTAGGGTTAATGTTCCCCTCTGCTGCCACCTTTGCAAGGAGGTAGAATGTGCATCTTTTGATAGGTGACCCTGTTTGCTGCCCAGGGGGAGGTGGGTGGTGGTGCATGGGGCTACACCTGCCTGAAACAGACAGAGATGTCCAAGGTGGTCCTGCAGAAAATACCTATCTCACACAGTAACACTGCTTTGGACCCACGCCATGGACGGTGCTGTGGACCTAGTGCTGGATGCCCCACCGCAACCTCAGGGTGAGCACAGTACCCGCACAATGTGACGGTGTCCAGCTACTCTGTGCCAGTACAACACATGGTAAGTACCTCCTATCAGGCCAAGGTGCCGTGGGGTTGCAAATGGTCAGTTCCCCCTAACAGGCCCAGCTGCTGTGGGGGTGCATTCCACATGGTGTGTATGTGTGGACAGCTGATTTGCATGTGCAGTGCATCATGGGGGTGACTGTCACATTTCAACCCTCTGAAACCGCAGCACGAACCCACAGCCTCTGATAAACTATGGCGCATCACACGTACATCTGGTAGCATAATGCATAGGTGCAAGACACCCTACAGAGTCTGTAATATATGAAATGCCCACACTGGTAAAACCCACACGTACCCATGCACGATGCTACGCGCGCAGCTACGCACGGTGCTACGCACACACCAACGTACGTGACTAGGCTCCCATACGCAATGTACCGAAAAAAAAGCCTCCTCATTCCCCCTGTAATGTACAGGCTAATGCCTGGTACAGCCGTCTACGTTACACACATTAGGCACTCGAACCCATGCTGCCTGTAACAGCGGTCAATAACGTAACCATTGTGTTACAGCTCTGTGTTAGTGCTCTGTGTTTGTACATCTTCCTACGATTTACGTCCGCAGCAATGCACGTGGCCACGCCCCCAGCAACGCACATGGCTACGCCCCCAGCAACGCACGTGGCTGCGCCCCCAGCAACGCACGTGGCTGCGCCCCCAGCAACGCACGTGGCTGCGCAGCAAAGGCAGTTTGAAGAAATGGCATCCATGTCAAGGAAGCCTGCCTTCAGTCAGAGGGACATCTACTTCCTCACAGAGCTCTTCTGCCTCCGCCAGCAGAGGCTCTTCCCGGGCTCATCCAGGAGGCAGAACCTGGGAAGGGTCAGGAGGGCCTGGGAGCGCCTGGCCCATAGGTTTAACCGGAGCTCAGATTACCCACGTGAGGTAAGTGCATGGGGACAGGTCCCCCAAATGATGAGACAAAACAAAACACACCCAGTAACCTCAGCACAAATACACAATGCACTGACAGGGAATAGCAGGTGCTGACACATACTGCGGCTAGCAAAGTCTGCCACACACCCCAGAAAAAGACACCCCTGCCCCAAGGGGGTAGCTGCAACAATGGCAGAGGTTCACCACAGATCACAGAGGTGTGGTATAGGGTGCCTTTGCAGGCCAGGGATGTCCCCCATCCACAAGACACCCCAGTCCCACCTCTCAGGCCAACAGGAAAGGAAGGGGGTCTGCACCATGTCTCTTTTAACCAACACATTTGCAAAATACATCCGCCGATGCTGCAAGCCCCAAATGAGGGCATCTCTCCCCAACCCTGCCCACTGTCTGCTGATGCCTTGTGTGATTACAAAAGACAAACCCCAGCTCCAAGCAGATGTAGGCCCCAATGAGGGCATCTCTCCCCAACCCTGCCCACTATCTGCTGGTGCCTTGTGTGAATTCAAAAGACAAACCCCAGCTCCAAGCAGATGTAGGCCCCAATGAGGGCATCAAAGCTGTATACTTCAAAATCCGCTCACTCAGGCATCTGCGATCCCTGCTAGACCCAGATGACTTCCGGACCATATACCAAGCGTTAATACTGCCTCACTTCGACTTTGCAAACGCCATCTTACAAGGGCTCCCTCAATCCACACTGGCTCCATTACAGCTGGCCATGAATGCTGCAGCAAGGGTCCTACATGGAGCAGCCAGAAGTGACCACGTGACCCCCATTCTCAAACAACTCCACTGGTTACCTATCCATGGGAGAATCATCTTTAAGACCCTACTCCTAGCATTCAAGGCAATCAAAGGTATTTCATCCCCTTCACTCACGGATCTTATTCACTTGGTGCCCCCCAACAGGTCCAGAAGAGCGATAGCCATAAACCTACTAGTAACACCAAAGGCACCATCAAAGTGCAACATATCAACCACAAACAGGGCTTTCAGATACTATGTACCTAAATACTGGAATGCTCTACCCCCTGACATCAGGGCTATTGCCAACCTATCACAGTTCAGGAAGGCTCTCAAATACCATCTTTTCCTGCAATGCTACCCAACTACCAATGGCACCTAGACATCCCCTCTGAAGAAATGACCCACTTTGGAAACAACCCTCACTTTCATTATGATATTTGTACTCATTGCCATGTAAATATCTCATGTATATAATTGACCCCTGTTATCCAAGTTACTCATACCATGTAAATATCTCATATATATAGTGACCCCTGTTATCCATGTTTGGACCCCCTGTTCGATGTAAAACCAAACAGTTTGTTGTCATGGTCGTTATGTTATAATGTAAACCGCGCTGATACCAAATAGTGCGGTATATAAGAAATTGTAATAAATAAAATAAATTAATAAATAAATCTCTCCCCAACCCTGCCCACTGTCTGCTGGTGCCTTGTGTGATTACAAAAGACAAACCCCAGCTCCAAGCAGATGTAGGCCCCAATGAGGGCATCTCTCCCCAACCCTGCCCACTGTCTGCTGGTGCCTTGTGTGATTACAAAAGACAAACCCCAGCTCCAAGCAGATGTAGGCCCCAATGAGGGCATCTCTCCCCAACCCTGCCCACTGTCTGCTGGTGCCTTGTGTGATTACAAAAGACAAACCTCAGCTCCTGGGATGCAAGCCCCAAAAGGGGTCCCCTGCACCAACCCGGTGCCCGTGGAAAAAGGCCCTGTATGGGATCACAAAAGACAAACCACAGGCTAAGGGGTTTCCAGCGAGCACTGTAGGTGACAACCTCCCACCCCAACAGTGGCTGATTGGCACATGCAGATGTGTGTAGGTGGCAACCAAAGCTGTGATGTGTCATGTACGTGGGGCGCACATACAGGGCACATGGTGCACCGACCTGGGTGGCGTGTGTGTGGCCCACACATGGGGCTGTCACACGTGACCGCAAGGGGGCATGAGTGCCTCACCCAATAGGGGCAGGCGCTTGTTGTATACAGTGAGAGTGTTAGATGCAGAGGCAGGGAACCCCCACGTGTCCCCACGGTAGCTAAGGGAAATGTTCGGTGTCACCCAAACAGGTGCAGGACCTTCAAAAGAAGGCAAGAGAGCTGAGGGCCCGGTACCCCAGATTTGATGCCAGGGTGCAGCGCGAGAGGATGGCCCAGCAGAATGGTGAGTACCAGGACATGGCCTTGTAGGGGAACGAGTGGTGGAACCACAGGTCCACAGTGACATGGGAAGAGGATGTTCCCCCAGGGGATGACATGTGTTATTTCTCCCACAGCTGACGCATGTGTGGCCATCGAGGAGGAGGGTCCGGAGGAGCCGGCAGACGTTGTGGGCCGGGAGGAAGACCATGAGCACAGCGATGATCAGGACGGCGGACCAGAGAGGGATGCAGAGGATGGCGATGAGGGGAATGTGCTCGCATCCCCACGCCCCGACGAGGGAGAGGAGGGGAATGAGGATGGGGGCCAGATGAGAGTGGATGTGGGGGATGCAACGGAAATGGGGATTGATGTTGTGGAGCCTGGGGAGCAGGATAAGGAGGGGGGGGATGTGAGTGGAAGGGGAGGGGAAAGGGAGGAGGTGGGTGGCAGGGAGAGGGAGGGGGAGGTGGGGGGGAGGGGGATGGGGTTGTACGGAGGATGTTGGAGGCAGGGGGGAGGGAGGGGATGTACAGCGGAGGGGGTGGGGTGGGGGCAGGTCCCCAATGGCACACTCCGCCACAGGGCACTGGGGGCACCAGCCACCTGCCGCTAGAGCAGGGTGCGGCAGGCCCTCTGGGCGTGTGCCTGCCACACATGGCCGCAGGCAGGTCTGCTGTCCATGCAGCCACACAGACACGGGGGGATGTGTGTCTGTGCGGCTGCATGTGCGGTCTGCGCCTGGCTGCGGCTGTGCGTGCCCAGGCACAGGCCCAGAGGCAGTTCGCCCTGATCCAGGGGCAGGTGCTGGCGACCCTGTCCATGGTGGCTGAACGTCTGCGGGAACGGGATGACCGCCCTGCCCTGGCCGCACACGGTCAGCCACCATCCGACAGGGGTCCCCAGGGTGTGTAATGTGTGGGGACACATGGCACACCCACCCTGTGACGGACCGTGCCATTGAATGTCCACCACATTGGCCACAGGGATGGGGGCAGACAATGCAATTTGCAGTGGCAGGCGTGGTTGGCCATGCCGGCCATCAACTGCCAGCATGGGCCAGGTTAGCCGGATGTCACATGTGTGTACCACTGTACATAATGTAAATATGTTTTACACACACAATTTATAAATGTTTGATTTAATCATATGTACCTGGTGGTCAGATGTCCCTCATTGCCTGGTGACAGTGGTGTGCGAGTGATGGGTGTGGCAGTGGTCACTATTGGAGCCAAGGGTGGATGTTGAACAGGTAAGGTATGTGGCGTGAGCACCCCCCACAGACATGTCACAGCTACGTTGCTGTGTGGGTGGCCCACCAAGAGGGGCGGGGACTGGCGTGCATGACTGACATGCAACAGCATGTGTGTTGGTAGGTGCGGGGCAGACAGCACAGAGTGACAATGGGACATATGGCAGGGGGTAGTGGATGGCCTGTGTATCCTATCCAGCCTTGTCCCATATTGGTGGCCTGTGGTGGCAAGGGAAGGGCGGCTGAGGTATATATGTACCAGTGGGGTTAGGGGGGAAACACAGAGGGTACACCACAGGGGTTCCTGTAGCTGGCGCCTGAGGGGGGAGGAGGAGGTGAGCAGTATGGCGTGGTGTGACTGTAGTGCCTGGCAAACGTTGTCTGTCCGGAAGGCACGTGTACCAGCATGCAGGGTGGAAACAGGGAACGGTACAGGATGGGTCAATGATCCGCTGTGGGACGTAGGACCACACTGCTGTATGTTGGTACGGGTGTACTGGCTGGGCACAGGGGGTGCACGAGCATATCATCAGTGGAGTGCATTGGTCCATTGTTGGTAGCACCCATAGGGGTGTAGTGGTCAGGGCGTGGCCACAGTAGAGGGTAGGGACAGGGCCCTAGCGGGATAATGCCCAGGAGGGTGGCACAGTGTTGCGTGACTGTGGCTGGTGAGGGGCGCAGTGCAGATGGTGCGACCGATGACAGTTGCTGGATGTAGCTCCTGGGGGACAATGTGTTAGTAGGATGTGCCATGATGGGGGCCCACGGGGTGTAGGTGTATATTGAGGCCACTGGTGCACAGGGGACAGGTAGCCATTACAGGGGAGTGATCCTATGGTGGTGACAGATGCATGGCTGTGCTCAGGGGGCCACAGTGGTAATGTGTGACGTTTGTGACAGGTTGGATGTCTGCGGGAGCATGTAAACCTGAGTACGTCACATGTACAGTGTACATACTGTGCTTGATGAGCACGCTGTGAGCGACAAATGTGGCTCCCCATGCAGGACAGACAGTGCACCCACACCAGCACAGAGACCAATGGTGGCTGAGGGCTCAACAGGGTATTGGCCCATGGGGTCCCTGGGCACCCACGGCACATTGCACGCCACCACGACATGGCATTGATAGACCAGCATTGCCGCCTCTGTGATTGGCAGCATACCCATGGTGGACATGGCTCTAGGGGGTGGGGACAGTGGTGAATGACATCTTGGGGTTCGCGACGTACCCTGCCCACGGGGCTGGGGTTGGGGTGGGGTGGGGTTGTGATTGTCTTGCAACAAATGCGACAGGAAGCACATGTCACCATCATTGGCCAGCTGTGTGGCCCTTTCTTTGGACCTCCCCCTGCCACCCCTTGGGCGTCCCCGCCCACCCCTTGGCGGTTGCCGCCCCCCTGCTGCTGTTGCTGCTGCACGTGGTGGTGTCCCCTGTGGCTGCTGTACAAGAGGGCTTCCTGCCCCCCTCCCTGCTGCCATACGCACCTGTGCGGCAGCCATTCCTTCACATGCCGCGGCAATGCGGTCCGCATGTCCCAGGAGGCCCGACATGGTACGCTGGAGGCGCCTCTGCATTCGCAGTTGGCGCCGTTGTGTCCGGGCCACCGCGCGCAAGGCATGCCATATACCTGTGGGGAGAGGACATAGTACAATGTGAGATGTGGGAAACAGCGACACCTGCTCGGGTACATATCTACCATAGCAGGATAGGACACTCACCCTCAGCATCTCTGTGGGCTGCGTCAGAGTGGGCCTGCATCTGTGCAATCACCTCGACCACAGCAGCCAGTGCTTCATTCCGCTGTTGCCCCCGCACATCCACAGGCATGTCCCCAGTGTCCTCTGTGGTGATTGGTGCGTCCACATCCGATATGTCTGGGACCTCCATTTCCCCATCACCAAGGGGTGCATCCTGGCTCTCCACACACACATTGCCGGCCTCCGCACCAGTGTCAATGGGGCTTGGTGGTGCCATGTCTGCCCCCGCATGTGGCTCCTCCTCCGTGCCGATGGCGCGGGGATCACCTGGGTGCCACAGGTATACATACGTCAGAGGGTGCTCTTTGCTGTCTGCCCACCCCATCACATACCCCCTCAGGCATCCGTGGGTTACTGATCCACGTGTGTCTGAGCCATGGCTGTAGTGGCACCCCACTATGTTTGTGCACTCCCCATGCAAGTGCCCCCTGTGGTCCGTCCCCTGAGGCCCCCCCAACACCTCTGTGTGCTGACGCACACCCCAGCCAAGGCCATCATCACTCTCAACCTGACCCCACCCAGCATGTCCCACGAGGGTGCAGTGTGTCGTCGCGTAGGCCATCCCCTTACACGTGTGGCCCTTGTGGTCCTGCCAGCCCAGCCATATGAGGCATGCAACATGTCGTCACCCTCTGCTGTCATTGTGGGGCGGACACCCATGCACAGTATCACATTCACTGCATATTGCCACCCACTGCTACCCATACACAGGCCCCCCACCACCCATCGTGGCTCCTGAATGGGTGGTCACACTGTGTCTCATTTGTCCCCCTCGTCCAGGACAGCCACTTACTGCCCCCCCTCTTTCTAGTCTGGCACCATGTGACCGTGCTACATTCCCACTTTGTTCTGCATTCCCCCCTTACCTGCTTGTGGGTGGGCCGTGTCCAATGCTGCAGGGAGTCCGTGGACATACATTGTCCCGAGCCTATCAGCCAGGCGTCTCTCCAGCTCGCTAAGGTTTGGCACATATGCTGGTCCCCCTCCAGTGCCTTGGGCCCCACGTCGCTCACGTACTAGCTCAGCCCTTATATGCCTTTTGATATCACAGTATCGTTTCCGTAGATTTTCAACATCGCGGTGTGGTCCCCCAGCTGCTGCAACCGCTGCCTGGACCTCTGACCACGCCCTTGTCCGCATGGCAATGGTGAGTGTGGCACTCTGCCGCCCAAAAAGGAGGTCGTAGCGCTCAAGTACGTTGGACAGCAGGTGGTCATTCTCCTGCTGGCTGAAACGTACGGCTCTGCGACGTGTTTCATCCGGGACAGGGATCCTGGCCTGGCGTGGCCTGCCACCTCTATGCCCACCTGGAGCCTGCTGAATCCCAGATGGTCCTGCAACCACCTCCTGTGGAGAAGTGGCTGGTGCTGCTGGATGTGTGGGCTGGTCCTGGGGATGTTCCTGGTCCTGTGTCTGTGGATCCTCCATACTGTTCAGTATGTTTCTGCACGGGGGTTAGCCATACACTGCCAAGCCTATATATAGGTTATCATGGGGTGTGGTTCGCAGGGCGTTGGGTACCCGCTGAGCCACGTGTACCGTGAGGCGCGTTCTGTCGCGCATTTCTACGCGCCATGCTACGCGCCGGAAGTGACATCATATGTGTGCGTGTAGGCAGTACTGGAGAATTCACGGATCCCTCCTACACATCCCTTCTACGGCAGTTTCGTTCTGTGTAATGCTGGTGCACATGTACCCTCCTTTGGTAAGGTTATGTTTATCTGTGCCGTAGTGGTAGCATAGGCTGCTGCAGCACTACGTGAGACATACGCGACCGCACTCTGACATTGCATGCGGTGTTACGCGCGTCGCAATGCGTCTCCCATTGCCTGCTCATGGGCACATGCATTTTATGTCACCCCTGCATTGGCGTCTGGGTGTGGCTTAAGGTGTGATACGCAGTTTATATACACCCTGCGACATTGCTCGGACTCACCTACATAAATGTGATACGTGGATGATTGTCCTCGGCTGCATTATGTGAACGATGCGCGGAGCAGTACGCGCTGCTCTTTCATACAGGTACATCGTCTAATTACTGGAATCTGGAACATTCTGTTTCCCCAGGAGAGTGGCAATCATGTAATGTCCATCCCCACCCACACCACTATTTCTAGCCCTGCTACCCTCCTAACTGTGTCTAACATGGCTCAAACTGCGCATGCAGGTGGTGCAGTGGTTGCATTGGTTGAGCTGGCAGACCTGCTTTTCCAGGTGGAGGGAGATGTTGTTCCTGGGGCTGGTGCCATGGGCATAGGTGCACTGCCACTGCAACTCAGGCCTGCAGCTGTGGGGCCTGCACAGGAGGGTGTGGTTGACCAACGGCGCCATAGGCGTGCTGAGGTACAACAACGCCTGCGGCGTCTCTACAGGCCCAGGGTCTTGCTCCAGGACCTGCGAGAGGGCCAGGTATTCTCCCTCTACCGGCTGGACATAGGGGCCATTAGGGAGCTCTATCAGGACCTCAGACCTGACCTTGAGCCCCTGACTGCCCGGTCACATGCTATACCGGGTATGACCAAGCTCCTGGCTCCCCTACATCTCTTTGCCTCTGGCTGTTTCCAATCCTCGGTGGCAGCAGTGGGTGGGATGAGTAGGCCCACCTTCTCCCGCTGTCTCCACCAGGTACTGCGTGCCATGGTCAGCTGGGTTGGGAATTACATAGCAATTCCCAACGGTAGGCAACAGTGGGCGGCCCTGGCACAGGCATTCCATAGGATTGCTGGGATCCCACACGTGATGGGCGCTATAGATTGCACACATGTTGTCCTTGTCCCGCCACGCGACAGGGAAGTTGTGTACCGCAACCGCAAACACTTCCATTCCCTCAATGTGCAGGTTGTCTGTGATGCAGGTATGCGTATCCTGAATGTGGTTCCGCGGTTCCCAGGGTCTGCCCATGACTCCTATATCCTGAAGAACTCGGCAGTGTTTGACCAGTTTGAGACTGGTCAGTTTGGTGACTACGTCCTGCTGGGTGGGTATTCCACGTATTTGACATGCGCCCACTTTAGGTGGGTGTATCTGCTGCATTGTCACCATTCTCCACTGGTTGACTGACATTGCAGCGTTATTTCTGGGAGTGCACTGTTGGGTGTGGCTTACAACCTCATGCCATGTCACTGGTGTCCTGGTCATAGACATATGTTTCGTCACAACCATCTCTCTGTCTAAGATGTGTGTTGGTTTGCTCGCACATGTGTGTCCCAGCAGGCCAGTGTGGTGTCTGTTTCTCCGTGCCCTTGCCCTCTTTTTTCGGATGCACTGTGTCCATGTGTGACCGGGCTGCATATGCTGTGTCCCCCCCCCATGCCTGTGAGCTACACATGCATCCTGGCCATGGCCTCGAAATCCGTCCACGGGCATACTGCACTGGCAGTTGTACCCATGTCTCCCAGTGGAGTCAGTCACTAGGCTAGCCCATCGCTTGCATGGATGTCAGTGAGGCAGCCTGGTGGGGGGGGGGGGCCTAGACCCACCCTCATGGGGCTCATTCTGTGTGCGCGGCCTAATCTTTTCGGCCATGCTTTGGGCTCGACAGGAGATGTGCTGGTGCCCATTTAACTATCACACGTATCTGCTGCATGTCTGGGCACCGTCTTCGGGGTCCCCTGTCACCACCGCCGTTTGCTTACCCCACACCGCCCACGCAATGTATCCCAGTGGCTGGTGCTGTGTATGCGACAGATCGGGCCAGCCACCTACTTGCACACCTGTGCCTCCCTGCACCCCCGGTTGCTATTTGACAATGTCCAGCACCTTCCTCACAGCTCCCGCAAATGCTTTTGGTGAAACAGTTCTTGCACATGTCATGTGTCATGGTTACATGGGTGTGCACTGGCACTATCAGCATGTCATGGTCATTTGCCACTGGCCTCGACAGCCTTTGCTGCGCTACCACTGTGTGCACTTCATTTGCCTCATATGTGTGTGCACGGCCTCTCGGCTGTCCAGTTCTGAATTGCTTCGTCTGTCATTCCATTATTGGCTCAGCACGCATGTGAATTTGCACCATTGTTTTGTGCAGGTGATGCAGGATATGGGTGTCGCACCTGGCTGCTCACCCCTGTGCGTCTCCCCCGGACAGGTGCAGAGCTACGGTACAATGAGGACCATGCCTCCAGTCGCTCAGTGATTGAGCGCACCTTTGGCGTCCTCAAAAGTCGCTTCAGGTGTCTGGATAGGACTGGCGGGGCCTTACAGTACGAACCGCTGACTGTGGCAAGGATCATCATAGCCTGTTACATCATCCACAACATTGCTCTCAGGCACAATGTTCCAGTCGAAATTAATGAGGATCTCGGCCCGGATCCTATGTGCCCTCCTGCACCTGGCCATGGTGACACACGTGCAGGGATGGCAGCCAGGCAGCATCTAATCGAGGAGATCTTTACCTGTAAGTTATGGGTGTGCTGGGGACGTGTCTCTGGGTTAGCCATGTGTTAGGTGGTGTGAGGATTGTGCAGCACTGCCATCTGATGCCTCCATATCTCTGTCCTGTTCTTGGCTCCACAGGATGAGCTTCTGTGTTCCAGGCCCACCCGGATTGCCTTATAATGCTGCATGAGGCTGTGCTGCATGTGGGGGTTGTGTGTTCATATATGCAGCCTTCTTGTTGGCTCGGGTGAGTTGCAGGGTAGTGGGGATTGCATGGCAGTCGTCACGTCTGGTCACATATATGTTGTTTTCTCTCCACTGCTCCTATGGTGCTGCACATGTATTTGGACCACTGCTCCTTCACCCTTCGCTTCCATAGGTCACAGAGGTGGCCTTTACCTGTTCACATCTTGGGGGTCTGCATGTTCTATCTTGCACACATCTTGTGCGGCTGTGTGTGTACTCTTGCACAGGTCAGTGTATAATCGGTTGCTAGGTTGATCAGCCACTGGCAATGGGTCATTTGACAGATATGTGCCACTCATGCATGTGATGTACTGTGTGTCTCCATTTGACGTTCAGTGTTGGGGGCAGAACATCTGGGCTTCGTGCATGCGTACTTTATCTCACTGTGTATGTTCCTGATTATTAGTGACCTGTCCACATGGCCATTCCTTATGCGCCACCCTGCCTATGTGTGTTGTAGGGATGGGTTTGGCGCCCTCTCCAATTATGTTCCCTCATCCATTTGTTACCTTCCGCTGGTGGGCGACTGTACATTGTGCACAGGTGTCATATATGTTCCTCAGATGGGTCACAGTTTTGATGGTGTTGCAATGTACATCAACATTGTGTTTCCGCAGGACACACTGCACCGTGGACATGTTCCTCTCACAGCTACCCATGCAGACGTCGTGATGTCCGCCGTCCATCGGTGTCTGGATCCGCTATTGGGGCTCTGTGTGCTTTTGGCTGACAGTAACATTCCCATTCAGGCCACTGGTGTACCTTTCAGGTGGCCCTCGCCTTCCATCCTCTGGGACATACACCGCTTGCTTATTCTGCATTTTGCCTATTGCTCTCATCCTGTCGTTAGTTGTTATCTAGGTATGCCACCGCTGCTGCACATGCTCTTGGCCCCTGCGGTGTATGCGTGTCATGTGCATGTACATCATCATATTGGGATGGTGCCGTGGTCTTCACTGTCATCTACGTCTGTGGTCCATGTGCAGTGTGCTCAGTGTTGTGGCCACGTCATGTGGTGCTATCTATGCATTCTGTGTGTGGCTGTTTTAATGTGTGTGTCTTCTTTCTGTCCTCCAGGTGTCGTGGGTGTGTATGTCAGTCCCTTACCTGATATCTGCATCTTTTCACACAGGACACAGGCAACAATGTTGGTCTGGTTGGTGATTGACATGCTCCTCTTTTAGTCCAGTGGCCCTTTCCACAGACCATCCAAATGGGCCTCCATTGGGCTATCCAATTCCACCCCTCATGTGTCACTTCCCCGATCAATTGCATGTTGTTTACAGTACATTATATCTCCTGCTGTGTGTGTGTGTGTGTGGACCTGTTAATTTGTGTCTTCCATCCCACCTGTCGACTGTGTTGTGGGCTGTGGACCCCTCCTCCACATGTGTACTGCATTTTGCCTACGCTCTGTGGTTCTATCTCCTGACACGCAGCTGTGGTCTTTGATGTTGGCATGATGTGGTCCTGTCTGCATCCATTTCTGTGTGCCTCAGTGTTTTTTTCAGGTCATCTCTTTTCTCCAGTGCTTTCCATCAGAGTGGTCATAGCTTTGCACTCTTTCTGTTCCTCTTTTCCTCTGCCTTTCCCGCGCTGATGCTTGTTGTCGCTGTAACACTGGTCTCCTGGCTTCTGCTACCTGTCTGGTCATTTTAGCGTGATCACATTTGCTGTCCATCCTTTGGTACATGTATTTGCATCATGGTGGGGTGAGGTGTCATGTATGCTGCTGTGGACTGTTGCCCCGTATCCTACCCTGCTACCGTTGTCTACATAGCATCTCCTTTTGCTTGTTGGTCCTGTGCCTGCTCTGCATGTCCTGCTCACCTCTCTGGCCACCTCACCCTCCACTGGGGGGCACCTATTCTCCTCACCTGCCACACACCTTTTTTCTGGTACACCAGGGTGCCAAGACCCTTTGCTGTGATGCTGTTGCTCCCGGCATGTTTGTCTGCGCTGCTGCCATACACGTGTGATGCTGTCATGTTTGAGGGTCCGTTAACTCCCTGCTTGCCCTCCAACAGTCACCTGTTCATTGTCGTTACTGTGGGCTCTAGGTGGTGTTTGTGCTACATCTGTCTCTGTTCCACACAGGTCCTGCAGGCCCTCCAGGCACACCTTGTAGCCTCTAGGGCACACTGACCTTTGCAAACATACCATTTGTGATGCACCGTGCCATATTGTTCAATGGGCCACAGTTCTGTCAGCACTCTCCTATCCCGATTTACCGCATATTTGGGTTCCCTTTGGACACCTGTCTTCACACTGTACTGGTACACCTTTTCTGTTTGTTCTTGGCCACACTGTTGGCCTACTGTCGTTTGGTGCTCTATGGCAGTGGCGCACATATTCCTATCTCCCTTCCGGCCCAGGCGCTGTGGGGGCGCCTACCCCCTCCTATGGTCATCTCTGGACTGCTGCTGGGCATCTGCAGTGCACCATGGGTACTGTTGCATACTCCCATATCCTTAGCACCCCGGCAGGCACCTTGGGTGACGACATGGCGCCCCTCGGTGCACAGTCAGGGGGTTTGGTTTCAGGTGTTACGGACATCTTCATTTTCTTGCGCACAATAACCATAGTATGTTTGTTCTTGCCTTTGCTTTTGCCAGTGACATTCCATGTTGCAAAGCGGTCTGTGATGTTATTGGGCCTTCTATATTTGGTAATGATCATGACCTTGGTCTTGATTGTGTTTGCCATATGCCCTTGTTTGCTGAGACCTTGCTTTGTTTCTTTGTCAGGCATCCCTTGCATGTACATGTTGCGTCTTCTGTGAGTTTGGTTCGGGTGCTTGGGTCATCTGGCAGTTTTGCTCCAGGGGCTGGCCACCTCATTATTGTGACTTTGTTATGTGCACTGGCAATACAAGCATAGAGTTGCTTCCATGCTTGGGGGTGGGGCCCTAGGTCATGGGTTTTAACACAAAGTGGGTCATTGTGAGCACCTTGGGGGGCGTATTCCTATCTTGCTTTACAATGGTGCTAACAACAGCAATGCCCTCACACTGCAGACTCCGCACAGTGACTCCTCATGGGCCCTGTAACATGCCCTATGGGGTGCTTTGTGAAAAGCCCTATAGGGAGCTGTGGCAGACAGTGAATATTAGCCTTTGTCCTCTGGTGTGGCTTTCATGGGGTTACCCTATGTGACACCTTCAGGTTACATCCCTGTGGGTGGGTGTTTGCCAGCACAACTTGTTGGACATACAAACCAGACTACCTATGATATTACTGATCTAGTGTAGGAGTCATGACGCACACCCATCCACAGATACGCCAACCTTGCAGGGACACATCCACTTGGTACAGGGCCCATAGTTGTGGCACACAAAGCATGTCCTGGTGCTGTTTGATGCTGAATTCCAATGGCAAGGCAATTGGGTTGTCGCCTGCATTGTTTCTGGTACAGTTTGACGTGGTCTTTCCTTTATTATATGATTTGTATATATCTTTACCTTTGTACATTTCACACACCCGGTTCTGGCTGCAGATTCACACTGTTTTCTACCTTTGGGTGCTGCACCTCTCGGGATTACACGGACACTCCCAACGAGGGGTGGTGGGCATATTTTCCTCCCTCTCATGTTCTTTGTGTCCGACAAAAAAATGGGGTT
The DNA here is from genome assembly GCA_033557465.1 of Ichthyophis bannanicus. Taxonomy (NCBI): domain Eukaryota; kingdom Metazoa; phylum Chordata; class Amphibia; order Gymnophiona; family Ichthyophiidae; genus Ichthyophis; species Ichthyophis bannanicus. The sequence goes on from CM066031.1 coordinate 579,870,259, forward strand.
CTCAATGGTTTAGACAGGGGGCTGACTGGTTCAACATATGTGTGACTACTGTTTGCGGAGGGTACTGTTGCAGGCAGCCTTGGTCTTTGGGCACACAGGGGGGATTGAACTCACAGACCATGCACCACCAGGTAGTTTCTTACCCATTGTGCTAATGATCAGTCTGCCTTCACTGACACATTTTCTAGCTTCTTCTGGGGCACCCTGTTGGGATACTGTCTGTTGCTACTATGTGCAGTGACGCACACAGTCATTTCACCGTACCATACCAGGGAGCTATGTGGGTACGTACCCCTTCTTGTGTTCATCTGTGGACTGCTGGTCTGCATGTGCAGTGCACCATGGGAATCCCTGCATTGGTACGGATCCAGGCCACAACAGCGGACAGTTGGGTGGTGTCCTGCCGCCCTTCAGTAGACAGCCAGGGGGTGGTTACCAGCTATGGGGCTGCAGGCCAGTGGGTCACTCATTGCCTGTGGAGCCAGTAGTCATGGGTTCAGACCCACAATGGACTCCTTTTATAGGGGTGTCTGCCGCATTATATGTTTTACATACGCAGGACTGCTACCAGCGACAGCCTCTCAAGCGTGATATTACCGTACTGAGCGTCATAGGGTGCACCATGTGTCACCTTATCTGGCTCCCTTTATGTTCCCTTATGGACTGCTCTATGGGGGACATTTTGATGTGCCTCAGTGGACACTCCACTTTATAGTGTGGCCTATGTTGTGCGTTATGGGGTGCGTTCTGCAGCAACTTTGGGTACACCACTGTGTGGGTGTGTTTGCTAGCAACCTTACAGCACATACAAAACAATATACATGGCCCCTCACTCACTATATGATGTGTGGGTGTGTTTGCTAGCGCCCCTACAGAAAATCAGCAACATATACATGCCCCCTCACTCACTGTATCATGTACAGGATGCTGCATGAGCCTGTCTTCTGCATCTGGCACCCTGGGGAATCGAATCCATTATGCCTGTATCAGCAGTCACTGCAGTAACCATTGTGCTACAGCTCTGTATGGGTCAGGTATGTATGCTAGCAACCATACAACACATACAAGACATATACATGCCCCCACACTCACTATATGATGTGTGGGTGTGTTTACTTGCACCCCAAAAGGAAGGAGAACATAGACATGCCCCCTCACTCACTAGATAATGTGTGGGTGTGTTTGCTTGCACCCCTACAACACAGACGCAACATATACATGCCCCCTCACTCACTATATAATGTGTGGGTGTGTTTGCTTGCACCCCTACAACACAGACGCAACATATACATGCCCCCTCACTCACTATATAATGTGTGGGTGTGTTTGCTTGCACCCCAAAAGGACAGAACATATACATGCCCCCTTCACTCACTATATAATGCGTGTGTGTGTTTGCTAGCAACCGTACAACACATACATGACATATACATGCCCCCTTACTCACTAGATAACGTGTGGGTGTGTTTGCTTGCGCCCCAAAAGGAAAATTGACATATACCTGCCCCCTTACTCACTATCTAATGTGTGGGTGTGTTTGCTTGCACCCCTCCAAAACAAATACAAATAAATGCCCCCTCCCTCACTGTATCATGTACAGGATACTGCATCAGCCAGCCTTCTGCATCTGGTACCCTGGGGACTCAAACCCATGCTGCCAGTATCAGCAGTCACTGCAGTAACCATTGTGCTACAGCTCTGTATGGGTCAGGTATGTCTGAGTGGCTTCTTATGCTTAACGCGCGGTGCCTCCTCTAACGCGCCACGTATCGCTCGTTAGTTCTGTAACGCGCGTTAGGTCTTCCGCTGTCCCGCCCATCTCCTTATTTGGGGGTTTGTCTTATTAACGCGGATACTAACGCGAACTGCACTAACGCAATTTAGTAAACATACCCCTAAGGGACACTAAATGCAGCTACAATATACCATATTTAAAACTAATGGGAGAAAATATTTTTGCAGTTAACATGTAATAAGCTCTGGAATTTGTTGTTGGAGGATGTAGTAAAAGCTATTAATTTAGCTGTGTTTAAAAGAGGTTTGGACAAGTTCCTGGATGAAAAGTCCATAAACCATTACTAAAGTGGGCTGGGGAAATCTTCTGCTTACCCCCTGAGATAAGCAGCATGTAATCTGTCTACCTTTTGGGAACCTGACAGGTACTTGTGACTTGGATTGGCCGCTGTTGAAGACAGGATACTGGGCTTGATGGACCTTTGGTCTGACCCAATATGTCAGTTCTTGAGTTCTTATAGTTCACTTAGTTTGCAGTTTGTCGTGCTGTGAGGGCTTGTGTGCATCGGTGATGCTGAGAACTAAGCTTTCAGTAGTTTAACTACTGGCAGGGTCTCCCAAGATGGACAGATCTCAGCTGAGATGCCAGACTAAGTCAAACCACCGTCTGGGCAGCAGCAGAATGGGACAGTATTGGCAAAAGAGGATCACATTTCTGTGATTAGGGCAACAATACTAGCATTACTTGCACGGAAGAAAGGCCAGGCAATCTACTTCCGTATCTTGCCATGAAAATCCAGTGGATAATCGCAACAAAACAAATTGCACTATAGTGCTGGCAGATGAGACCCCCATGTCGGAAAGCACTCAACTGGCTACTGGGGATGAGCTGAAGACTTTTCAGAGTAAAGCCAGCATATATGATGTGGTTGGATCAAAGTCCTCGGGACATCTGACTGCTGATGTAGCTGCGCATGAAATGAGAGTTAGAAGCTACAAAGATGTCTTACACATTGGGACATGGAACATATGAAACATGAACCAAGGGAAATTGGAGGTGTTTAAGAATGGAACAGGACGTATACAAGTTGATCTGTTGGGTGTCAGTGAACTGAAATGGACTGGCATCGGGCGTTTTGCATCTGATGATCACATGGTATAGTATGCTGGAAATGAAAGATAAAGAAGAAATGGTGTTGCATTTATAATCAAGAAGAAACTTGCAAGAACTGTAATGAAATACAGTGCAATCAGTGAATGCTTAATTTCTATTCATGTACGAGGAATGCCCATCAACACAACTAAATTCATGTATATGCCCCAACAACAGCTGCAGAAGAGGAAGAAGTTGATGAGTTCTATGAACAAGTACAAGCTGAAATTTGTCATAACATGCAAACAGAATGTCCTGATAGTCATGGGTAACTTGAATGCAAAAGTAGGCAACAAAGAAGAAGGCAAAGCAGTTGGAAAATATAGACTTGGCAACAGAAATGAAACTGGAGAGTGATAGAATTTTGCAAGACCAACTATCTATTCATCTTAAACACCTTTTTCAGCAACACAAGCAGTGACTGTACACATGGACTTCACTCAATGGATTGTACAAAAATCTAATTAACTACATCTGTGGAAGTCAACAATGGAAAAGCTCTATAACATCAACACAGACAAAACCTGGAGCTGACTGTGGTACAGATTCCCAACTACTAGTATGCAAACTCAAGCTAAAGCTGAAAAAGAACAAGCCACTCATGAATGTAACAAAATATGACCTTAAGAATATACCACTGGAATTTAAAGACCACCTATGAAATCAATTTTCTGCTTTAGATATTAATAACAGAACTCCGGAAGAGTTATGGGATGACATTAAGAAGGTTGTACTGGAAGAAAGAGAAGTCTCTACAAAAAGTGAAAAAGCAAAAATGGCCAAAATGCATGATTTAAGAAACTCTGAAAATTTCCCAGAAATGCAGAGAAGCTAAAGCCAGAGGAGAAAGAGAGGAAATCACAAAACTCAACAGAGATTTCCAACATGCAGCATGACAAGACAAGGAGAAGTACTACAATGATGCATGCAAAGAAACAGAATCAGAAACTATTAGAGGAAGAACAAGATTGACTTTCCTAAAGCTATGAAAGAAAAAAAATCAAGCCTCAAATTGGAATGCTAGAGGATACTCAAGGATCCATGTTGAATGATGCTGAGAAGATGAGGAAAAGTGGAAATAATATACAGACATTATACCATAAAGATCAAGTGGACCAACAGTCGTTTCAACCTGTACCTTATGATCAGGAACTATTGATGATGAAAGAAGAAGTCGAAGTAGCATTGAAAGCCTTATCAAAGAACAAAGCACCAGGCATTGATGACATTCCCACTGAAGTATTACAGCAGTTGGATGAGCTGTTACCATACTTACAAGGTTCTGCCAGGAAATTTGGAAGACAACATCATGGCCAACTGACTGGTAAAGATCTGTGCTTATATCGATACCAAAGAAAGGTAATCCAACAGACTGTGGAAGCTATTGCACAATCACTCTGATCCCACATGCCAGAAAGATTCAACTCAAGATCATTTAGCAGAGACTACAACCATAGATGGAACAAGAACTGCCTGAAGTGCAAGCAGGGTTCAGGAAAGGGCGAAGAACAAGAGACATCATCCCGGATATGGACTGGATCCTTGAAAAGACAAAAAAATATCTATATGTGTTTTATTGACTACAGCAAGGTTTTTGACTGTGTAAACCATGAGAAACTCTGGGTCATGTTAATAAGCATGGGCATATCAGAACACCTGATAGTTATCTTGCACAAGCTTTATATTGATCAAGAAACAAGAGTTCAAACGGAACAAGGAGAAACAGAATGGTTTAAAAATCAGCAAAAATATATGACAAGGTTGCTACTTTCCCCCTACCTGTTTAATTTATATGCAAAATAAATCATCAGAGAAACCAGACTGCATGAAGACCACCGAGGTGTGAAAACTGGTAGAAAACGTATCAACAAACTTCACTATTCTGATGATACTACATCACTGGCTGAAAGTGAAGATGATCTGAAACATTTGCTTCTCAAGATCAAGGAACATAGTCTCAAAATGGGCCTGCATTAACATAAGGAAGACAAAGATCCTGACAACTTTCAAAATTAGTAAGTTCATCATTGATGGAGAAGAAATTGAAGTGTTGGCAATTTTAACCTACCTAAAGAAACGATAAACAGTCAAGAAATTCAACAATGCATTGCTCTTGGCAGAATGGCTATGAAGGACCTAGACAAGATTCTCAAGAACAGAGGTGTATCTCTCCATACAAAGATGAAACTTGTCCAAGTCATAGTAGTTTCAATAGCATCATATAGATGCAAAAGCTGGACTGTGAAAAAGACAGACAGGAAGAAAATCGATGCCTTTGAATTATGGTTCTGGTGAAGAATACTGTGTATACCATGGACTGCCCGAAGAACAAATCAGTCAGTACTAGAGGAGATCAAACCAAAGCTTACTTTAGAAGCTCAGATGACAAGGCTTCAACTTTCATACTTTGAACACATCATGCAAAAAGAGAGATCGCTAGAGAAAGACATCATGCTTGACTAGGTAGAAGGTCAACGCAAAAAAGAAAGGCCAACAATGAGATGGATCGATACAATAACAGCAGCTATGAGTGCCACTCTGTCAACAATGAGCCACCTGACTCAAGACCAAACACAGTTTAAGAAACTATCCAGAAGGTCGTCATGAGCCGACACTTAACAACAACACTGGATATACTCACAGACTACCTTGGCACTATCTGGATAGTGCTGGGGTGGTTGATGGGTGGAGCTGAGGCAAAGTCAGACATTATTTATTTATTTATTTTATTTATTTTTATTTAGCAAACATTTATATACCGCTGCTTCCAGCGATCAGCAGCGGTCTGATTACACAAGGAGAACATAAGGAGGACTGTCAATCAGTACAGTAAAATTTGGGTGTGTACAGGTTGATCAGGAGGGTAGGCACATCACACGAGGGGTTTGTTAAGTATATGAGTACTAATTACATATATACATTATACAATAAACAATTATACATTATACAATAATACAATTATCCATATAGCAGTGATATTCAGTGCAAATGAATCTCTAAATCAAGGCCAGATGCCTACTAGCCTCAAAATGTCCATCATCTGCCCCACCCTTAAGAAGCCTGAACTTGACCCATTGGATCCTGCATCCTTCAGACAAGTAGCAAGCATCCCATTTGCCGCCAAAGTAATTGAGAGGATAGTACAGCAGCAACTACAGGACCATATGGACAGGAACAACCAACTCAACCCACAGCAACACGGCTTTCAGCCATCACATGGCATCAAAACACTCATGGTCTCCTTAATAAATACACTAATCAAGGAAATACAAACCAAACAAACCAGATACATACGCATCTTTCTAAATATATCAGCAGCGTTTGACACCATACCACACAGCATTCTCCTCCACTTCCTACATGAAGCAGGCATGCAGGATAAGGTTCTCCAATGGTTCCAGTCCTATCTGAAAGTCAGGCATCAGCTAATTTGAACAAGCTCCGGCACCTCCACTCCCTGCCACCAGACTTACTGAATACCTCAAGGCTCCGCACTATCGACACTGCTCTTTAACATGTGTCTACAACCACTCTGCTCCATAATACAGCCACACAACATCAACTTCCACATATACACAGACAACATTATGCTATATGGACCAATAACCACTGCAAACCCAACAAACACACAGTTACTGCATTTGTTCAGCGACATCTCCAGAAGGCTCCAAGAAAATAATCTCACAATCAAACTCAAGAAGACAGAAGCATTATTTGTCATGAAGGATCAAACCTTCACCTCCACTAACCCACCTCACCCTGGGAGCAACCTAAATAAAAGTTCAGGCACAAATAAAATACCTAGGAGTCATTCTCAACCAAACACTCTCACTCAAGCTAAAGATAGCAAAAATTGCAAGAACAATATTCTTCAAAACCAAAATGATACAGCACCTCAGACCACTCCTAGACCCCCCAGGACTTCAGATCAGTACTACAAGCAATGGTACTCCTCCTCCTCATCTATTGTAATGTGACATATCAAAAATTCCCACTCTCCACTCTCCACCCACTACAGTCAGCCCTAACACAACTGCCAGGATCATACAAAGGGCAAAGAAATATGACCACATCATTCCAATACTGAAGCACCTCCACATCCTTCCACTGGAATCTTGGATCCAGTATAAATCCTTACTACTGATTCACAAAGTACTACACCAACAACAAACATCACATCTGGGAGATCCACAAGCCAGACCATTAATAATGTTTTGACCATACCACATGCAAGGTCAAAATATAATCATCAAACATGTGCCCGTGCATTTGACCTCTACGCACTGTCCCTATGGAACGCTGTTCCAAACAAAATCCGGAACAACAAGGACTTCTCCTCCTTTCAGAAGCAAATAAAGACTCACTCAATTATTCAGAGAATACTTTGGAACAGACCCAAGCAACACCCAATGAATATAGTAACATAGTAACATAGTAAATGACGGCAGATAAAGACCAGTATGGTCCATCTAGTCTGCCCAGCAATATGACAGGAGTAGGTGCAGCCCTTCCTATGTCTTTTAGGGAGTAGGTGCACCCCTACCCATGTCTTTGCTTAGTGGTGCACCCACCAGGAGCAGGTGCACCCCTCCCCATATCTTTGTTTTTTGTTTGTTTAGGGGTGAACACACCGCTCCTCCCCCCATCGCTCCATGTAGGACACCCCTATTTGTTGAGAAATTAGATGGTTCAATTTATTTTGATTTAATCTTGTTGCTGTAAAGTGATCCACAGTGTCTGTCCCAGGCCACTTTGAATTCCGTCACTGTGTTTGTCTCCACCACCTCCATTGGGAGGGCATTCCAAGCATCCACCACCCTTTCAGTAAAAAAGTTTTTCCTGACATTGCCTTTCAATTTACCACCTTGCAGCTTCATGTTATGCCCTCTAGTTTTACAGCTTCCCCGTCTCTGGAAGAAGTTTGTTTGTTCATTATTTCTCTTTAAGTATTTAAAGGTCTGAATCATATCTCCCCTATCACTCCTCTCCTCCAAAGTGTACATATTTAGGTCTTCAAGTATCTCCTCATAAGGCTTCTGACTCAGGCTCCAAATCATTTTGGTCGCCTTCCTCTGAACAGTTTCCATTCTTTTTACATCCTTTGCAAGATACGGTCGCCAAAACTGACCACAGTATTCCAAGTGAGGCCTCACCAGAGACTTATACAGTGGTACTAGTACCCCTTCCTTTCTGCTGGTAATTCTTCTTCGAATGCAGCCCAACATCCTCCTGGCTTTTGCCACCGCCTTGTCGCACTGTTTTGCTACCTTGAGATCTACAGAAATAATCACACCGCGGTTTTTCTCCTGCTCCGTGCATACCAACCTCTCGCCCCCTATCGTGTACATTTCCCTTGGATTTCTGCTACCCAAGTGCATGATTACTTTGTACACAAGATAAATTTGTGGCCGAGATATGAAGAAGAATTGTAAATAAGTTAGGAAATCCCAATGCTTACCCAATCGGGACTGTAAATAAGTTGAGAACATGTATAACCCCTGTAAATATGTTATGACTTGTTTAATGTATCTCTTGTTGTTAAATGTAAACCGCCTTGACCCGGTGAAAAGGGGTATATATTAAAAATATAATAGCAAACCTTAACACCACCACATCCTCTGCCGATCCATGTCCTGTTAGATGGATTAAGTCCACAAAAGATGATTTCTCCCCAATCATACTTAACATAGTTAATAGATCCCTGGAGACAGGCCAAATGCCAACAATGCTGAAACAAGCAATCATTCGCCCTATCCTCAAACCCAATGTAACTGACAAATCTCTCCCAAATTCTTATAGCCCCATCTCTAACCTTCCTCTGCTGACAAAAATTATCTAAAAAGCAGTGCAGATCCAATTACAAGACTTTGTTGATTTAAATGCCCCCTTGGACACCCAACAGCATGGTTTTAGACAACAAACCTGCTGTTTCTCTTGAACACACTCACCTGCAGCATTAACAGCTACAAACAAGTATTTATGCTTGTGTTTCTCGATATAGCTGACGCCTTTGACAGTGTCTGCCACAAATCTCTCATTTCCAGACTTCAACAAATTGGCCTATGAGGTACTGTATTACATTGGTTTAAATCTTATCTCACAGATCGCACACAACAGGTCCTGATTGGTTCAGCAACATCCTCTATCTTCAATCAGATCCAGGGTGTTCCTCAAGGCTCCTCCCTCTCTGCCCTCCTTTTTAACCTTTATATGCAACCCATTTGCTATATCCTCAGGAAACATAAAGTACATCATCATCTAAATGCAGATGATATAATGTTCTATCACCCAATAGATATCTCCAACCCCCTTTGCTCCAAATTCAAGAGTGTCTCAAGGACATTACCAATTGGCTCTCCACACACAAACTAAGTAGCAATTTCAATAGAACAGAAATTCTATACATAACCCGGGACCAGAGCTTTTCACCACCCACTAAAATTTACAAAAATGAAGTTGCCATAGAAGTTAAACAGGAAGTCAAATACTTAGGTATCATTCTTAACCAGTCACTATCCATGTCCTCATATATAAAAGCTGTAGCCAAGACAATTTACTTTAAACTAAAAACAGTTCAACCACTAAGACACCTTCTGGATAATAGTGACTTCCGCTCAGTCCTACAGGCCCTCATTATGCCTCACCTCGATTATTGTAACAGCATACATTAAGGCCTACCCAAAAAAACCCACACATCAACTTCAAATGGCAGAGAACCTTGCTACCCGTATAATTCACAATGCTCACCGATACGACCACATCACACCACTACTCCAGACACTCCACTGGCTACCCATAGAAGCACGTATCAAATACAAATACTTACTTTATCTTTATCTTTATTTCAATACTTTATATACCGCCCATTGTCAGGACATTAGAGCGGTTTACAAAAGAAAAATAAGTCTACGCTAAAGAAAAAAATGAAAAGAACACCATAAAAATATAGGAAAGAAGAAGGAGTAGTAAGGCAACAGCAAAGTTGACAGCGAAAGACTAACATGGAAGGGCATCACAAAAGGGTATCATTTGGGAGGAGGTCAAAAGCCCGCTGGAATAAATGTGTTTTTAACATGTACTGTTAACCGAGGGAGGAGCGAGGGTGGGTGGTGGGCGGGGATGCGACTCCGAACATAAAGGTCCGATCCTGAAGTCGGTCCTGTATGTCCAGGGTTCCCAACATGGATGGGGGACTTATTCCACTTTGGAAGTGGAATAAGTCCCCCTGGATGTTGGGGGATGGCAGTGCAGGGCCAGGTCAGTGGGGCAAGGGAATGAAGGAGCTTCACCGCAGCCCAACCCTGCCTTTGAAAGGCTACATCAGGGGTCAGACTGCAGACTTTGTGGCGGCGACTGGGAATCGCGGCTCCTTAATAGAGCTGTGGTGTCATGGGAACAGGAAGCCACGGCACCATGGCTCCATGCAGGATTTGGGGCAGGCCTGTGCAGTGAAACCATTGGATGTCTGGCAGCATAGAATCGGGGGATAGCCTGCCCGTCTAGGCACGGGCCGGCGGTCTAGACCCAATTCTGATCTTGCGGGATTGACTAGCTCCCATGGGCTCAGAATTGGGGACTAGACCGGCCCGTCCAGATCCTGGATGTCTGGGTGGGCAGGACATTCCCCCTTCAGAATCGTGCCCCTAACCTTTTTAGCCTCTCCTCTTTACCATTTTGGTGGCTCTTCTCTGTTGTTGTTTTTGTTGTTGCTAACTGCCATTGAGTCGGTGTCGACTCATGGCGACCCTCTGGATAGTGTCATGAGGCTGGTTCCAATAAAGATGCAAAGTTGAAAAGAAACCCTGTTTCTAAGAGAGATCTAGATGTGCAATTACCGCAAAGCACAGCTAGAGGGGGCAGGAGTGATCATACAGGAGCTAATGAGGCTAAGAGAGCTAACTACTTGCACTTGGAAATGAGCCCAGGAGATTCAAAGGAAAGATTCCTTTATAAGCAGAAGCTGAATGCTAGCAAAGGAGGAACAGCTCCAAGGGCAGGAGAAAGAGGAACAGCTCCAAGGGCAGGAGAAGGAGGGACAGCTCTGAGGGAAGGAACAACTCTAAGAGAAGGAGAAGGACTTGGAGAAGGAACAAGAAGCATGGCTAAGGAAAGAAGGAGAGACCTGAGGGAAGGAATCCTCCTTGAGCAAGCCCAAAGGAACAGAGTTCACAGAGGTGGAGTTCAGAGGGGCCAAGCTACGAGAGCAGCTGTTCAGAGGGAGTCTGCTGGAGAAAGAAGTCAGGCTGGAGAGTGGTGCTCAAGCAACGTTCCTGAGTCCAAAGCTGAGAGATGTATCCAGAGAACCAGAGAGCTAGGTTTGAAGGAGAGCCTGCAGTCACTGGGAAATGCTGGACAAGTTTTACCAGGTACCAAAGGAAAAGCAGTTTCTAACAAAGCTAAGTTGTTACTGAAGCATAGGGTTGAATCCATACCAGGTTTTACTAAGCTGCCAGAAAGCACAGCCCTGCCCAGAGGCTACCGGCAGAGAACCTGTTGCAAGAGAGACGTTCTTGGGAGAGAAAGCTCCAGGGATTCAAACTACAGAAACTCAAGGTATGAAAGCTTTATTCCTGATAAGGAATGCTTAACTCCTAGAAGCCCTGCTAAAATGAGTATTCAGTTTGTAAGAAGGAAGAAACCAGAGTGGTTTCAGGAAATACCAAGAGAACTTAAAACACAGTCTTATTGGAGGCAAGAGCCTAGAGACAGTCCACGTAGAGCTGTAACAGCCAGGGACAGTATTTACTCTGAGGAGGAATGTAGTGGAGCAGAATCTATGGAAATTGAAGATATAAATGCTATCCCCATTCCTCAGGCAGAAGATATGGATTGTGGTTTGTGCATGGCCACCAGTCTAGAATCTATAGCCACTGTATAAATAAGAAGAAACTTGTTTAATTGATGTTGCTTTGGAATGAAGTGAATTCCTCCAGTTAACCTTGGCACTAATTGTGAAGATACAAACAATTAGTTAACCTGTTTAATACTGGCACCTTTACAAACAAAGGACATTCTTTAATTTTCTAGTGTCTTAATGAACCCTTGCACAGAGGGGAAATAAAAGCCTTGTTTCCCTACACTCTTGGCTCGATTATTGAGTTCACACCAGGAGCTGAAATACCTAAGGCCAATCTCCATTTTTGCCTTACATAAACCCCACGCTCCTGGAAAATAAATATATCGTGGAGCATGCCCTTACCGCCCTTGGCCACCAGGGGATGCCACCATGACAATAGTTGTCCTAAATTGTGTTCGGTCTTCAGTTAGGCGGCTCATTGTTGAAAGACTGGTACCCATAGCTGCTATTATTGCATCAATCCATCTCATTGCTGGCCTTCCTCTTTTGCGTTGACCTTCTATCTTGCCAAGCATGATGTCTTTCTCTAATGATCTCTCTCTTCACATGATATGTCCAAAGTATGAAAGTCAACGTCTTGTCATCTGAGCTTCTAAAGAAAGCTTAGGTTTGATCTCCTTTAGTACTGACTGCTTTGTTCTTCGGGCAATCCATGTTATACACAGTATTCGCCGCAAGCACCATAATTCAAAGGCAATTTTCTTCCTATCTATCTTTTTCACTGTCCAGCTTTCACATTCATATGATGTCACTGAGAATGCCATGGCTTGAACAAGTCGAATCTTTGTATGGAGAGAGACATCTCTGCTCTTGAGAATCTTGTCTAGGTCTTTCATAGCCATTCTGCCAAGAGCAATGCGTCGTCAGATTTCTTGACTGCTTCTTGCTTCTTTATTGATAGTTGATCCAAGTAGGTTAAAGTTGTCCACAATTTCAATTTCTTCTCCTTCAACGATGAACTTGTTAATTTTGCCAGTTGTCATGATCTTTGTCATCTTTACATTAAGGTGCAGGCCCATTTTGAGACTATGTTCTTTGATCGTGAGAAGCAAATGTTTCAGATCATCTTCACTTTCAGCCAGTAATGTGGTATCATCAGCATAGCGAAGACTGTTGATGAGTCTTCCACCAATCCTCACACCTCGGTTGTCTTCATACAATCCTGCTTTTCTGATGATTTGTTCTGCATTTAAATTAAACAGGTAGGGGGACAGTATGTAGCCTTGTCTTACACCTTTGCTTATTTTAAACCATTCTGTTTCTCCTTGTTCTGTTCGAACTGTTGCTTCTTGATCAATGTACAGATTGTGCAAGAGAACGATCATGTGTTCTGGTATACCCATGCTTCTTAATGTGACTCAGAGTTTCTCATGCTTTACATAGTCAAAAGCCTTGCTATAGTCGATAAAGCACAAATAGATATCCTTTTGGTATTCTTTAGTCTTTTCAAGTTATCTCACATTCGTGATGATGTCTCTGGTTCCTAGCCCTTTCCTGAACCCTACTTGCACTTCAGGTAGTTCTTGTTCCAGGTATGGTTGTAGTCTCTGTTGAATAATCTTCAATAGAATCTTGCTGGCATGTGGGATCAGAGCGATTGTGCAATAATTTCCACAGTCAGTTGGATCACCTTTCATTAGTATTGGTATAAACACAGATCTTTTCCAGTCATTTGGCCATGATGTTGTCTTCCAAATTTCTTGGCAGAGTCTTGTAAGTATGGTAACAGCTGCATCAGATTGCTGTAATACTTTAATGTGAATATCATCAATGCCTGGTGCTTTGTTCTTTGATAAGGCTTTCAATGCTTCTTCAGCTTCTTCTTTTATCACCCATGGTTCTGGTTCATAAGGTACAGGTTGAAATGATTGTTGGTCCACTTGATCTTTATCATATAAAAACTCAGTATATTCTTTCTACCTTTTCTTGATCTTCTCAGCATCATTCAACATAGAACCTTGAGCATCTTGTAACATTCCAATTCGAGGCTGGAATTTTTCTTTAACTCCCGTAGTTTTAGGAAAGCAGATCTTGTTCTTTCTGTACCTTTTGTAATTCTGCTATATCCTTTTTAAGAAATGGTGACCAGAATTGCACACAATATTCAAGGTGCGGTCTCACCATGGAACGATACAGAGGCATTATAATATCCTTTGTTTTATTCTAAGCACAGAGGATCACTAAAGGGAAAAAAGGGACTATTGTAGTTGTTATGGAAGGGCAGACTAAATGGGCCATGTGGTCTTTTTCTGCAGCCATATTTCTATGTTTCTAAAGTTAGGTCGTCATTGACCTGTCTAAGTTTAATTGGTTTAGTTATCCGGTTAGCAGCTGAATATCACCACTAATCAGATAGCAACCAGGAGCGCTCCTGATCTGCCCACAGACTGCCCTGGTTTTAACTGGGCATCCTTTGTGTGTTCTGTGGTAATATTCAGCAGCACTATCTGAATAGCACTGCCGAATATCAGGGTTGCCATGTTATAGCTGGTTAGCAAGTCTGCTAACTGGCTAAAAGGCTTTGAATATGCCCCTCTTGGGGATTAAGGGAAGGGACTATCCCTGTTAATCTGTCCTGTACAGGGATGGCCAAAAGGAGCACTTTTTAAAAATGTATTCATGTCAGGGAGAAGGTATAAATCCAGAGGTGGAGACTTTGGGTCTATGAAAGGCTGTCCGAAGTTATCCAGACAGTCGGTTTGGCTAGCAGACTGAATATTGCCACTTTCAGATAGCTCTGACGCTGACCTCACTATTTGTATATTCAGCACTGGTGCTATCTATGACTGGTCTTTTAAAGAAATGCTGACCACAGTGGCTGAATACTAGCCTGTAAATCCTTTACGGGACACTAACGAATGCACACTTCTACCAGAAACATGCCCAAACCTTTTTAAACCCTGCTATGATGCTAGCCTTGACCACATTCTCCAACAACAAATTTCACAGCTTGCTTACTCAATGAAAAAACATATTTTGAAAGGTGATTAAAATCTGCTACTTGTTAGCTTCTTGAAATGTCCTATGCTCATGGTTTTGTTTGATATGATAAAAAGCCATTATCTATGAACTTGTTCTACAATGCTCATGATTTTGTAAACCTCTCTCATAACCCCTTTCAGCCGTCTCCCCTCCAAGCTGGAAAGCCTTATGCTACTATACCTTCTCTTGTAAGAGAGCCGTTCCATGCCCTTCATCATTTTTGTTGCCCTTATCTGCATTTTTTCTATTATGCCTGTATCTTTCCTGAAATGCCGTGACAAAACTGCACAGGGACTTGTACAGAGGCAATATGTGATTCTTGTTTTATTCTCCTTTTCTTTCTGACTAATTTCTAACATTCTGCCATGCTGAACTGAGGATTTCAATGTATTTTCTATAAAGACGTCAAGATCCTTTTGCTGACTGGTGACGCCTAGGGATGTACTGTCATTTGATTCACAACAGAAAATGGCAACGACATTTCCTATTTCATTTTGTTTTATTTCAAAATGAAAGAAAAACAAATAAAATATTTGTTTTTCATTCTGTTTTGTTTTGGCTACCATTTGGAAATAAAATCCTGGCTACCCAAGCTTTCTTCCCCCCACCTTCCTTACACATACACACAGACCCTGAACAGGCTTCTCTGTTCCCCCTCAGAGCCTCATGGGCCTCCAAAGGCCTCCTTATATCCCCATATCACCCCCTCTCACCCCATTCCCAGATCTTCTATGGGCAGGGGCGACCACTTGTCACTCCTGCCCCACCTGTGCTATTTTTCAAAATGGCACTGACTGACCAAAAGCTGTTGCCATTTTCTCGTATGACAGATTCTATCTAGTCAGTTGGTGGCACAGGCATAACATTTGCTCCTGTAAATAGAAGATCTGCAAATGGTGCAAGGAGAAAGGTGGAAGTTTGGGGGTGTGAGAAAGCCAGGGGAGTCCAGCACTTATCCTTGTTGGGAGGAGAGCATTTTTTTAAAACTTTGATTACAGAGGGTAGGGAGTGGGACCTGATATGTTTTCATAATTTTGGGAGTTTGGACATTTTTCTTATGTGTCCTTAAAATGTAACAAAATAAAGAAAAGAAAAAAGAGGGAAAAAAGAAAAATTAACAAAAGAAAATGAACTGAAAGCATGTAACTCCCTATTCAGAGCCCAGCATTGTGCACCCATTGATGCTGATATACTACTGGAAGGTAACTTTATAAGGAGCAGGGCTGGCCCTAGGGTTTCTGATGTCCTAGGCAGAAGCCCTGGCATGTCACCTCCCCGCACATGACCTCCCCGCCACTCTCCCCACTCTTCCCCATGATGAGCCATGCTGCCGCTGTTTCTGGCAGCGGGGTTGGGGGTGGCTCGGTAGCAGCAGCAGGCCATGTGCTTTGGCACACATGGCCTGCTGCTTCTGACCCCTCCGATTTGGGGGTGTCAAAAGCGGCAGGCCATATATGCTGAAGCACATGGCCTATCGCTGCTACCAAGCCAACCCCACTACCAGAATCTGCATCAAGGGGACATACGTCAAGTGGACGCACGAGGGAACAGCAGGCCATGTGTGCCACATGGGTCACAGAGGTCTGCTGCCCCAGGTGACCAACTAGCTTCACCTAGTGTATGGGCTGGCCCTGATAAGGAGGTACTTACCTTAAGCGTGAAAGTAAGTGCCTTCTTATAAAATTATCCTCCTAAAGTGTAAAGTCACTTTGAAAAAGTGGGCTCCAGCCTCCACTTAGGCAAAAAGTGCAACATGCCAGAATTCTTATTTATGGACATTTTGCATTCTTTTCCCATGTTAAAGCCCATTTTTGCAAAGTGGCTTCGTAAGTGGGTTCTTCATTAATAAACTTTTGTGTATGGCCAGCCACATGTAAAAGTTTATAGAAGTGGCAGATTAATGAGCTGCTATGATGCGAAAACAAGCAAATAGCTCATGCATATGGATGTTTGTGAAAACAGCCCACACAGAAAGCTTCAGGGGCCTGATCTCACAAAAGATTCAAATCAGCAAAAAGTTCATTTGTATCCATAGCAAAACTTTTGCACGAAACAGCAGCTAACCCATAGTATTTACCATGGATGAGTACATTAGCTTTATAGTTAGGAGAATATTTTTTCCCATATGTCTGTCACTTTGCATTTGAACACATTAAATTTCAAATGCCCTTTAGATGCTCAGTCCCCAGTTTCACCTGGTCTTCCAGTAATTCCTCACAATCTTTTCATGATTTAATTCTAAATCATTTGTGTTATCTTCAGATTCGATCACTCATTGCTTCCTTTCCCAGATCACTTATGTAAATTCGAAACAGGGCTTGTCTAGTATAGATCGCTGGGGCACCATGCTATTCACCTTACTCCACTGCAAAAATTTAGTTCACCTCTGTTCCCTAGCTTTTAACCAGTTACCAACCAGCAATAAAATGTTGTCCCCTACCCCATGACTTTTTAATTTCCTGAGGAGTCTCTCTCATGAGGGACTCTGTCAAATGTCTTCTGAAAAGCCAGATACACTATTGATTGGCTTACCCATATAGATATGAGGTAGTGCATAGCTGCATCCTAACATGTGGAGGGCCCAAACTTGTTTCCTAGGCCAGGGCTCTAGGCTCAGAGCTGGACAGGGCTTATAATGTTGCAAAAGAGGTGTTTGCAGCCTTTGGAGGAAGAAGTAGTCTCTTCCATCAATCAACTGTAATACGTAGCGGCCAGACTCAGGGTTGATGCCAGCTGAGTTTCAGAGGGAGCTGCAATGGCAGTGGACTGTTGTTAAGGTGGCTGGGTTGCATTGTGAAGGAATATATAAAAAATGGGGAGGCAAACAGCAGGCAACTTCAAATGAAGGCTCAGGATGCAGGCCTGGCTTAATCGTTAGGCCAACTAAATGGCCGCCTAAAGTGACAGCTTATGGGGGTCAGCAAAGAGAAGATGCAGTACAACAGTAAGTCCTGGAAGCCACACAAAGAACCCTCAATGCAAACTTTTACCTACAGGGAGTGTGGACAATTTTCATATATGTACACAGTGAGCATAATTTCAAAATCACCCATTCACCTATTTAATATTAAGAAGCATGATGTACAATTAAGCAATTTTAGAGGAGGGGTGTTGGGGTGATCATGATTGTTAATTTTAAGTAACGGATTCTCAGGGGGCTCCTAGGGGCCTGAAAGTTCATTGAAAAGGGGGCTGAAGGTTCCCTTACGCTGACCCTGCAATGGATTCTGCTTTCAGCTGAGCAGGAAGCCCAAAAAACAGGAGGAAATTGCCAGGCCTTAAAAGGAGAAATGCTTTAGTGAACAAAGGTTTATTTATTAAAATGTAGAAATGCTTTTCCTTCAAGTGCTCAAACTGTAGGATTATAGTATATTCACATGGGCCAATATTCAGTATCTGCGGTTTGTGGGTTTTTAAAAATGCTAGCTGTGATAGCCAAAAATAATCCAGCTAATCAACACCGGTATCTGGATAATCCAATACAATTAATACAACCCAAATGAATTATACCAAAATCTTTTTTGTTGGGTTCACCTTTCTCCAACTACCTTATAATGATCATCAGATATAAAGGTACATTTTACTTTACTGATAATAAAATCTATGGGTCCGATATTCAGTGGCAGCAGCTCGTGCAATTACAGCAGCTAGCCATTGCTGCTGAATCCTAGACCCAGATATTCAATGCCAGGGCCATATCCAGCTGCCAGTATTGAATATTCAGGTCAGCCAAATAGCCAGGATGCTAACCAAGCAACGGTGATATTCAGCTGCTGCCTTTTAGCTTTGACAGCAAAGCATAGGCTGTAGCTGCCTGGTTATCCCTAGGTGCCACCACTGCTCTGTCCCTGGAACAGCCTGATGCTAACTGGTTAGTATCAGGGCATGCAGCAATGGCATCCGTGGATATTCAGCAGCACTAACCATGCTAGTGCCACTGAATATCACAGCCAATAAACCTATATTTTAATCTTGTAGAAATGTTTCTAAGTATTCAATGAATTTATAAAGCTTGCCTTTGCCAAATTGATTTTGCCAAGTGCTGCACTTGATAGCAAGGTAAGCAGCAGCCTTGTCATGAAGCTACTGATTAAGAAGCACTGACAAAATATAATTATTTATTGAAGAAAAGCATATTACTTGCTAGATCATATTACCATCTTAAGGTCTTCTTTTACTAAGCTGCACTAAAATATTTCAGTTACCATATTTTAATGGACAAATTAACACTTCAAGCTGGTTTCTTGTGTAAGTCTATTGCTAGACAATAGTCTTCAAACTCTGCTATGAAATGTTCACAATTGCCACATAAATCACCACTAACCTTGCCTTCTGGGGTTAAAATTCTGACAAGGGAGAGCACATGCAATCTTAGGCTGATCCTTATCGCTACAAACTTTGCAGTGCACTCCTAGTTCCGCAGCCCGTCACACTCTAGAAATTCTCTGTCATAGGAAGGAAAAAAGCTCAGGTTCAGAATCTTCTGACACCATATTTCAGAGTTAAAAACACCTGGAGCATAGGAACCATGATGCATTACATCAGAAGGCCAAAGGTGACAACAAGGAAGGAGAAAAACAGCAAGATATAGCAATAAGCAACTAGATGGTATCAGTATAAGTGAATTTTTATTACAATGTTCACATGCTGATGCTTACTTTGCTGGTGGGTATGTGCATGGGCAGAGTTTGGGCATAAATGGATAGAGCATAGAGGTGTACACATAGGTTGCCAAATGGCCAGTTTTCAGCCAGCCCAACTGGGTTTTAAATGGCTAGGATTGAGGCTGGCAGACCTTTAAAACCAGCAATGGAAAAGCTGCTTTTTGAGGACTTAAGCTCTGCTCCAATGCTAAGCCGCTGAGTGCATTCAACAGTTGGCACTCAGCAGGTGCTGAGATGAGCATCTGCCACCATTCAGTCCAACCTGCAGTCATAGGGTTGAACAAATGACTTCAATACATCCACATTGAAAGGATGCCGGGTCCTGTCTCCTCCAACACAGACTTCCTCCTGCATCAGAGTGGTCAGGACCTGTATCACTTTCAGAGTGAAGGTAGATCCTGCACATCTTTTCAACTCAATGTTAATTGCTTCAGGTTGGAACTGGGTTGCTGGTGCAGCTGGGATAGTGAGATGCTGGACATGGGGAGGAGGGAAAGAAGGGGACATGATAGGACCATTGGAGAGGTAATAAGAGCATATATGAGGTAAATACTGGGCTTGGGGTAAGGGGAGGGGTATTGATGAGATATACTGGTCTGCTGAATATGATGGGAAAATAGGAAGGAGAATAGGGACATAGGTAGAATGTTGGACCTGGGGAGTGAGGGAATGTGCTGGACATAATGGGCCATGGGAGGGAAAAATAGGGACATAAATGGGGAGATGCTGGACCACTTGGGAGGGGGGAATATAGAAGCAGATGGGAGATGCTGGTCATGATGGGGCACTGGGAGGAAATAGGGACACAGATGGGAGATGCTGGTCATGATGGGGCACTGGGAGGAAATAGGGACACAGATGGGAGATGCTGGTCATGATGGGGCACTGGGAGGAAATAGGGACACAGATGGGAGATGCTGGTCATGATGGGTTCATCGGTGAAGAAATAGGGACACATTGGAAAATACTGGGCATGGTGGGATCATTTATTTATTTAGCTGTATTTATATCCTGCTTTTCACCAGGTCAAAGCAGTCAACTGGGGGATACATTTAACCTGAGGGGATATGAGAAACATATGCTAATACTTACAGGGAACATGGGCAATGGAGGGTTAAGTGGCTTTCCCAAGACCACCAGGAGTGCCTATAGGACTAGAAATCCCAGTCCCTCCGGCCTGAGATTGCTGTCCCCAGGTGGGACTTGAACCCCCGGCCCTCCGGCCTGAAGTACCTTGTCCTAACCACTAGACCACTCCTCCCTCATGGGGAGCATAGGAACACTGATGGAGGTGATGTTGGATTAGAAGGAGGGGAACTGGGACATAGTAGGGAGCAATGTTGGATTACAAGGCAGGGGGAATAGGGACACAAATTGGAGATGCTGGATCATCTGGGCAGGGGAGACTAGGGAGACAAAAAGGAGATGATGGACGTGAGGGGATGGGATTAGAGACAGAAAGAGGATGCTGGATATAAGACACTGGATGTGAGGTGGAAAAAGAGAAAAGGGATACTGGACCCAAGGAAGAGGAGAAAGGGGAGATGCTGATCTTGGGCAGGAGGAGAGAGGAGAATGCTGAGCATTGGGTGGGGGTGGAAGAGAGAGAAAGTGGAGTTAGTGAGGGACTGGAGAAGGAGAGAGCAACAAGTAATGGGAGGCAGGACCGTACCTAGCCCTGTGCGAGCAGTGCAGCCGCACAGGGTGCAAAGGCTTAAGGGGCGCATTTCGGTTGTCTGCTTTTGCCTGCCGCCGACACTTTTTCTTCTCTCAGCAGCAGCAGGCAATGGCAGACAGCCAAAATGCGTCCCGTAAGCCTTCTCACGGCACGCTAAGCAGGAGGGACCAGACCTGCTTAGCGTGCATGCAACTTGCACATTGGGTGCACACCTCTTCTCTCCCGCCCCCATAAAGTGGCTAGATGGAGGTGCGGGGGGGGGGGGCGCGCGCCCGATGTGCAAGTCACACAGGGTGCATTTCACGATTGGTACGGCCCTGATGGGAGGTATGGGATCAGGGAAAAATGGAAAGCTGAAGGTAGATACAGTAAAAAAAAAATAAAAAAAAGAGGAAAACTGAGGACTGCTTGGTAAGGAGGAGGAGTGAAATCTGGATAGCAAAGAAGAAAAATGAGTGGAAGAAACCTGAAAAGAAGAGATCAATGTTACGAGTAGAAATGGATGCAGGGGAGGAAGTATAGACAGGAGGAGAGAGAAATGGCAAATGGTTAGGAGATCCTGGAAAGCATTAAGAGAAGACAGAGGAAAGCAGAAAGCAGAGAATGGGACCAACAAAAAGAGAAAATAAAAGGATCAGATATGAAAGGTAGTGATTGCAATCTGTCAGCTTTTGAAATGTATATCTTCCAGGACTGGTGTTAGCCATCACTGGGGCCCAGGGCACAAATTTGGGAGGGAAGCCCCCCTAAACTCACAGGCAGGCTCAGCTTCAGGCACCCTTGCCCTGGTTGCATTCCCCCTAACACTGGTCCTGACACCTGTTCTCTTTACATTTTGCACAGGATGTGAAATATCCATTGATTTCTATTTCTCTGGTATTGAACTGCATGAAGCGTCTGGCTTCTTGGGGTTTCAGTTTAATTTTTGTCTGCATATTTTTTTGTTCCGTTTGTGGTCATTTATTTTTTATTTGGTGAGGGTCTGTATTGTGTTCTGCATGTGTGACCAAGATCGGGTTTCTGTGTAAGAATGTGTAGTTAAACTGGGTTGTTCAGTTTTCCTAATACATGTATAGATGTTCTAGGGCTCACTGTAATATTTACAGTGCTGGGTTTTATTAGGTATAAGGATATCAGATTTTTAGCAGGTAAATCTAGGACACCTATCTGAAGTGTGTGTTTAAGGACGAAGGAAGGGACACCTTAGTCCCAGGTTTGAGAAACAAGGCATAGAGGAGGGAAGAAAAAACATTAATCCCCCTCCCCATCCATCCCATGACGGCAACAATATCACTTCCAAGCAGACAAATCAACAGAGGAATAGAAACAGTGATGCATTTCCCCGTACTGAGCAAAATATAAAGATAATGGATGTAAATTCTAAAAACAGACATATTCAAATAACTAAATTAAAAAATGTTTTTCTATCTTCTCTGCATCCCCAGAAGAGGAGGCTGCCAAATAGGTGGGAGTATTTCTAAAACTGAGGACAGTCCCCAAAAATCAGAGACATCTGTAGGGTACTTGTGTGAGTTTTGGAAATTAGTGCTGACATGGTAGATTTGCTTTAGGTCCTGAATGATGTTTTTTGTAAAGTTTTGTTTTATTTCACAATCTGCTTGGTACTGAGAGGGTTTTTATTGCTCTTAGTCAGATGACACTAGAATCAGAAATTCTTTTGTATGGTTAGGTTCTATGGGGAGATGTCCTACTTCTGCTATCTATCCACGTTGGGGGGAGGGACAGGGGGTCTGTGAATGCAGAGTATATAGAAGCATAGAAACATGATGGCAGAAAAAGACCACATGGCCCATCTAGTCTGTCCTTCTATATCAACTACAATAGTCCGCCTTTTTCCTTTAGAGATCCTTTGTGTTTGTCCCATGCTTTCTTGAATTCAGATACAGTCCTCATCACTACCACCTCCACTGGGAGACTATTTCACGCATCTACCACTCTTTCTGTAAAGAAATATTTCCGCATATTACTCCTGAGTCTATCTCTTTTCACCCTCATCCTATGTCCCCTCATAACAGAGCTTGCTTTCAATTGGAAGAGGTTTTCCTCCTGTGCACTTATGCCATGGAAGTATTTAAACATCTCTATCATATGTCCTCTATCCTGCCTTTCCTCTAAAGTATACATATTAAGATCTTTAATGCTGTCCCCAAATGCTTTATAATGAAGACCGCTGAGCATTTTAGTAGCCACATTCTGAACCGACTCAATCCTGTTTATATCCTTTTGAAGGTGCGGTCTCCAGAATTGCATACAATACTCCAAATGAGGTCGCACCAAACACTTATACAGAGGCAATATCACATCCTTTTTTCTGCTGGCCATTCTTTTTCTACCCGTTTAGCTGCTTTAAGATTACCAGAAACAATCACGCCCAGTACCCCTCGTCTTTTGTGGACAGAAGTACTTCCCTCCCCACACTGTACCACTCTCTAGGATTTTTGCAGCCCAAATGCATGACCCTGCATTTTTTAGCATTAAATCTCAGCTGCCAAATTCTTGACCATTCTTCAAGCTTAGTTAGATCCTTTCTCATGTTATCTGTCCTTCCTGAGTTTCTACTCTATTGCAGATTTTGGTATTTATTTATTTATTTATTTATTTAACAGGTTTTCTAGATCGCCTTATCCTTAAATCAAAGCAGTTTACATTACAACATAACATTCCTACAGTATAACAAATAATAAAGGGGGTAACATGGCATGCTGAGTAACTTGCTCAAGTTTTTATGTACAGGATGGTTTGTTTGCGTGGGCCGTGACTTTAATGGTCCAGGGTCAGCGTCAGGTGCAGTACGGCACTAAGTGATGCTTCCAATGTGTTTTTTATAAAGATGTGTTTTAAACTTTTTCCTGAAGTCCTTAGTGTCCAGAGTGGATCGCATGTCTTCCGGGGCTGAATTCCATAAAGTTGGAGTGGACAGTGAAAATGCTCTTCTGGATGTGATGTGCTTGGTGAGTAATCGCTGGGTGTGGGAATCATACTCCTATTATTGTTCCTTTTAGATCGGTGGTCTAGGTCTCTGGTAATTAGTTCTTGCAATATGTCGGCCAAATTGTTTCATAGTATTTGGAAGATGATGAGTGTTGACTTATACCTGGTGTGAGAGTGCATTGGGAGCCAGTGTAGTTGGTTTAGTAATGGTGTGACATGGTCGTGTTTTGTTGAGCCGGTTATGATGCGGGTCACTGTGTTCTGTGCCATCTGAAGTGGGTGGATGGTATCTTTTGGGAGGCTGTGGTACAATGAGTTGCAGTAGTCCAGAACTGGTGTGACTATGGCTTGGAATACTGTACGGAAGTCGTTCTGGCTGAGCAATGATTTCAGTTTCCGAATAATCTTCATTTTACGATATGTGTTGTGTGTAATCTGATTCTGATTCAGGGTGACTCCTAAGTATCAGATTTCATTTTTCACGGTTATACAATTCTGTTTAACAGTTCAATCAAGTGTGGGGGAGTGAATGTTTGGTTTCTTGTTATAAAGAGGGCCTCCGTTTTCTTGTAATTTATGAAAAGATTGTGGTTTCTGAGCCAAGAGATCATTTCTTCGAGGCATAAGAACATAAGAACATAAGATATTTTATTTATTTATTTTATTTACTGCACACTTATATACCGCTACTTCCAGCGATCAGCAGCGGTTTGATTCATGTTCGGGGATTGTCAATCAAGACTGGGGGGGGGGTGGTATGTACAAAGAATTGGGGTCACAGCACACATGGTTAGCGTCTTAGGGGATGACTTATACATTCTTACATCTATATATACATATTTACATAATTACACATATAGCAGTTTTGAATACTCTCTCGCAGTTGATGGTCATAGCTGATTGTAATGACATCGGAATAGGTGAGTTTTTAGCTCCTTCCTGAATTTGGTGATGTCCTTGGTTAAACGCAGCTCACATGGGAGGTGATTCCAGATAGTTGGTGCAGAGAATGAGAAAGCTCTACGACTCGTACTTGTTTTCACTGTTCTGAAGTTGGTGGGGACTTGTAGGGTGCCCGAGTTGATAGTTCTTCTGTCCCTATTTGTAGGTTGCGTGCTGATAAGTGATGATAGGAATGATGGGGATATGTTGTTTATTAGTTTGAAGGTGGTCACTAACATCTTGTATTGTATCCTAGCTGCAATTGGGAGCCAATGTAGCTCTATTAGGATGGGGGTAATGTGTTCAGTAATGCTTGTTCCCATTATGATCCTGGCCGTCACATTTTGGGCCATCTGAAGGATATTTAGTGATTTTTTAGGCAGACCTTGAAGGATGGCATTACAGTAGTCTAGGTGTGGCATGATGAGGGCTTGTGCTACTGACTGAAAATCACTGGGCTCAAGTATTTTCCTTAGTGGTTGTATCACTCTAAGTTTATGGAAGATGGCTTTATTCGTTTTGCGTAGGTGTGTCTCCATTTTCAGGTTGCAGTCGAGTGTTACTCCGAGATATTTGATTTCCTTCTTCGTGCTATACGTGTTGTTGCAGAGAGTGATTGTGGGGGGGTGGGGGGGGGGGGGCGCCCCCGCTTGAAGTTTGGTTTGCTGGATATATACATGACTTCTGTTTTCTTATGGTTAATTGTCATGTTGTTGTTTTGTAGCCATCTTAACATCTCATCCAGACAATTTTCGAGCGGAGTATAATGAGGGTCCTCGGTATCTAGTTGCGTGTAAAGCATAATATCATCTGCATAGATGTGGTATTTGCCATACTGGGTCAGACCAAGGTCCATCAAGCCCAGTATTCTGTTTCCAACAGTGGCCAATCTAGGTCATATGTACCTAGCAGTTTCCCCAAAAGACACAGGTTCTGCAATGCTTGTACTGGGTCAAGCATTGATATCTTCGGTCACTTCTTAATAATGGTTTATGGACCTTTCCTCCAGGAACTTGTCCAAACCTTTTTTAAACCCAGCTACACTAACAGCCTTTACTACATCCTCCGGTAACAAATTCCAGAGTTTGATTACACGTTGAGTGAAAAAATATTTTCTTTTATTAGTCTTAAATAGTTTACCCTGTAGCTTCATTGCATGTCCCCTAGTCTTTCTATATTCTGATAACGTAAACAATCGATCTACGTTTACCCGTTCCACTCCATTCATTAATTTATAGACTTCTATCATATCTCCCCTCAGCAGTCTCTTTTCCAGGTTAAAGAGCCCTAACCTTTTTAGCCTTTCTTCATAGGAGTATCCTTCCATCCCCTTTACCATTTTGGTGGCTCTTCTCTGAACCTTTTCTAAAATCGCTATATCCTTTTTAAGATACGGCGACCAGAATTGCACACAATATTCAAGGTGCAGTCTCACCATGAGATAATGAGGCAGTTGGTTATTTTTGTGGAATTCGGTTTCTCTATGTCAATTGGCGTATATATAATTATTTTGTCAGCATATAGCCCGTACTGAATATTGTGCTTTTTAAAGTCTTATGTACAGGTTGAAGAATAATGATGATATGGCTGACCCCTGCGGTATACCCTGGTGTATTCTGAATGGGGTAGATTTGTTAAATCCATTTTTGACAGTCAGTTATGACTGGAACAACCTGCTAGTGATATTGTGGAGTCCAATTTCTTGAAGTCTTTGCAGGAGTAAGCGATGAGATACAGTGTTGATGACTGACAATATGTCTACGAAAATGAGTAGGAAACCTCTCTTTATGTTGTCTATGCCTTTGATGATGCTGTCAAAAAGGGATGTTAGGAAGGTTTCTATGCTATAGTTGGGCTTGAATCCATGCTGGTGAGGATCTCGTGGTGTATGTAAGTTTACGTGGTCTTGCAGATGCAGTTGTACCATCTTTTCTATAATTTTGGCCAGAAATGATAAGCTTGAAACTAGACAGCATGCATTGGGCTCTTCTCTATTAAGTGTGGTGTTTTTAAGGATCGGTCTTATTGTCGCCTGTTTGAGAGTTGTTGGCATGCAGCTTTGGGTAAGGGAAGCTTGCGTTACCTTGTGTATCAGTGGATTGAGCTCTTCCTTGTTTAGCTTGATCTATGAAACTGGGCAAGGGTCGGAGGGTGAGGGTTTTGTGTTCAGAGTGGATATTATATGGTTTATTTGTTCAGTAGAAGGAATGGTAAATTTGCCCCATGTTCCGGCTGATGTTGCGTATTCTTTGTACGCTGTCTACGGTGATGCGTCATTGTGGAAGGTCTTATGTTTCTTAATGAGGTAATCTGTTATTTGTTGCGGGTGTATTTCAAAATCATTTTCAGGTGGTGGATCATAGTTTGGACTATTTCAAACAGTTCTCTTGGCTTGTTTGTGGATTTCATAATGAGGTTGGTGTGGTATTCTTGTTTACATCTGTTAATAAGGCTGTCGTATTCTTGTTCTTTGGTTCTGTACTTTTGTAGTATGTTAGGGTCCTTATTCTGTCTCTATTGTCTCTCTGTCTTCCTTAGTGTCCTCTTTGCTTGTCTTATTTCACTGGAGTACCAGGGTGCAGCCTATGTTCTTTGTGTTGTAGTTGTTGTTTTTCTTCCTGTCTGGTGCTTCTGCGGTTCCAGCTTTCAATGACGCTATCGATGTCTGTGTGATCTCAGTTTAGTTTGGGTAGAATTTCTTGCAGGAAATGTTCCTTGTTGAAGTTCTTGAAGCTTCTGCCCTAATGTTGCATATGGCTTAGAGTGTTTGGGTTGGTGACTGCTATTTTGAATGTTATTATGTGATGATCAGACCAGGGTGTTGGGGTGACTGTTGGGGGCAGTATGGCATTGTGTTCCAGGAGTATCTTAGGGGCAAAATAAGGACCAGGGTTGTGCCCTGTCAGTGTGTGGGAGTATTTAATAGCTGTGTGTAGTGCATCATTTCCATGGCTCTCAGAAAGGTATAATCCACAAAGAGACAAACCTTACCTGACAGCCCTTCTGCAATATCACTAACAAGTATGTTAAAAAGAATCGGACCAAGGACAGATTCCTGCGACACAACACTGATCACTCTCCTCAGAGTAAGCTCCATTTACCTTTACCCTTTGTTGCCTCCTACTCAACCAATTTCTAACCCAGTCAATCACTTTAGGGTCCATCCCTAGGGTGCTCAATTTGTTTATAAGTTGCCTGTGTGGAACAGTGTCAAAGGCTTTATTGAAATCTAAGTAAAGCACACTTCAGGGCTCTCCTTCGGTCCAACTCCCTGTTCACCTAGTTAAAGAAATCAATCATATTTATCTGGCAAGACCTGCCTCTGGTAACCCATGCTGCCTTGGATCCTGCAATCCATTGGACTTCAGAAGCCTCACTTTCCTCTGTTTTAGCAGCGATTCCAATAATTTACTCACCACAGAGGTTAGACTAACTGGCCTCTAGTTCTCATCCTCATCTTTACTTCCGCTTTTGTGTCAAGGAATCACATGTGTTTTTCTCTAGTCCTCTGGGATCACTCCCAACTCTAAAGAAGCATTGAAAAGGTCAATGGAGTCACTAGAACGTCTCCAAGTTCCTTCAATATTCTTGTATATATCCTATTTGGTCCCATCACTTTGTCTACTTTTAGTTTAACTAGTTCCTCACAAACACAGTCTTCTGAAAATCGTTCAAGATCCCCTTCACTTCTGTTCCTATTTGTGGGGGGTTTCTGAGGTCCTGTTCCTGGCCTTTCATCTGTGAACACAGAACAAGAATATTTGTTAAGCAATTCCTCTTAATCCTCATCAGCTTCTACATATTCCTCCCCTTTACCCTTGAGTTTGACAATACCAGTTTTGCACTTACTCCTCTCACTAACATATTTGAAAAATGTCTTATCCCCCAATTTTATTGCATTGGCTATTTCTTCTTCTTCTTCTATCTTTGCTTTCCTGACTACTTGCCTAGCTTCTCTAAGTTTCTCCAAATATAGATGCCTGTCTTCCTCTCTCTGTGATCTCTTGTATTTTATGAAGGCCACCCACTTTTCCTTCACCTTTTCAGTTACTTCTTTTGTGAATCATAGTGGCCTTCTTTTCTTTTTACATTTATTTACCTTTCTGACAAAAAGGTTTGTTGCCTTTAAAATATCCCCTTTCAGTTTTGCCCATTGCTTTTCTACATCCCCCAGCTGTTCCCATCCCGCTAATGACTGCTTGAGGTATTGTCCCATTTTGGCAAATTTAGTTTTCCTAAAGTCTAAGACCCTCACTTTTAAATGGATTTTGTCAGCCCTAGTCCTAATACTGAATCATATAATCATCAGATTATTTCCCACTATGACATCAGAAACACTTTCCCCATTGGTAAGCACCAAATCAAGTATGGCCCCTTCATGTGTGGGCTCTCTTAATTGTTGCCAGAATATATCTTCCTGTAAAGAATCCAGGATCTCCTTATTCCTAGATGGCACCACAGCAGGGATGTGCCAATCAACATCCAGCATATTGAAGTCACCTATCAGTAGCACTTCTCCTTTCATATGTTGGGATTCAACATCATATATGTATTCTGGGACTGAGGAGGAGACTGTAATTCAATGAGGACTGAACAGTGCAACCTCTTGTACCTCCTGTCCTGCCCCAATTTCGCCTGATGGCACTAAAGCCTGCATGACTGCTTTCACGGCAGATTTTGTTGGGGGTAAACCAGGGTGTGGGTCATGGGCAGTGGCAGGTAGCAGGTTTTTCTCTTTCAAGAAGCTGGCAACCATATATACACTTAGATTATAAAATGCCATAATTTATACATGTACTAGAAAATCTTAGGCATGAGCAATGGCAGAAATTCAAATTATGGGCCCCAAGCAACAATTTTTAAAGGGCCCCCAGAGCAGGGGAAGTCCACTTCAGAGGATACAGGAACAGCTGCAAGTGGCCTCTTCCTTCCTTGGAGCACATTGCATTTCCGGGGCTACTTGGGCAGAATTTACTCCACTGGGCATGGGCATTTTCACCACCTCTAGTGCCAGTATAAATGTCTGTGCCTTAATATCAGGCATGGAATGGAGGAGTAGCCTAATGGTTAGCACACTGGGTTGGGTTTCAAGAGACCCAGGTTCAGTTCCCACTAGCACTCCTTGTGGCCCTGGGCAAGTCACTTAACCCTCCATTACCTCAGAAAAAAGTTATCAATGCCCCTGCTTAACATACATTACCAAGTTTAAGTTATAATATAAACCACTTTGACTGAAATGATAAAGCTGTAGAAAAAAGCCTATTAAATAAATGATCTCTGCCATTTACCTTTTTATTTTCTAAAGACAAATAGATGCTCTGTTATAAAATCGTCTTCTATATGGATACATCCTTATGCATATCAGGTACTTTTGTGTATTGAAAACCGAATTTGCAGAGTTATTGTAATCACTATGCTGATTTGCCTATTTTTATGTCAGTAAACTTGCCTTTGTTTTGGAACAAGACTTTACATGAGTGGCTGAAGTTTATTTTATTTATTTATTTATTTTATTTAACCTTATTTTTATAATGCTTTTCTACCATTCAAAGCAGTTTACAGCAAACCAACAAAGTACCAAAAAAGTTAATAATTTTGCGCCAGAAACAATTAATTCTCTTCCTTCCTCCATTGGAAGGACCTTTTCCAAAGACTCCAGCCATTCCAGGGCTGTGGCTAGTTTTATCAGGACTGTCTAGCAACCAAAGGTGGCTCCTTGGTCTAACCCAGGACTTCTCAGTCTAGTCTTCGGGACCCACCTAGCCAGTCAGGTTTTCAGGATATATTTCGGGGAAGTTTCTCCAAAGGGGTGAGTTTTGCGCATACCATGACAGTCATGAACATCACTTCTAAGTCAGGGTACAAGAAGTATGATCTCAGTTTCTCAAATTTACTGCTAATGCTTGGCACAGTACTTGCATTGTGCCAAAGAGACCCTTCTTCTGGAGTTCGCAAGATGTTCCGTGTATGATAGTGGTGGGATTCAGCTGGTTTGCATGAACCGATTGCTAGGTTTCTCGCGTTTGCCGAACTGGTCTCAACAGGCCATGTCACTGCCATATCTGCACTGGGGCGATTCAAAACACCCAACAGTATTTTGATGGCATTAGGGGGATTACGAGAAGCCCATGATGCCATCGTATTTTGAATCCTGCCAGTGCAGATACCGCTGTGACATGGCCTGTAGGGACCGGTTCGGCGAACGTGGGAAATGCTAGGAACCGGTTCGTGCGAATCAGTGTGACCCGGCTGATTCCCACCACTGACCGAATCAGTTCCTATGAGGTTTTGAATCCCCACAGCATACATCAATAAGAAGATTTAAACCTTTCAATAAGGAGAACTTCATTCACGACACCCTCCCACAACTTCTTGAAGACTCAACTGACCCCCAAATCCTCATGGAAAATTGGAATAACGTCACAAGAAAAGCAGCCAGCACTATCAATACCATCAATACCATCAATACAACCATACCCCCACACAGGAAACAACCCAAAACAGAATGGTTTACTCCGACCCTCCCCAACTTGAAACAACAAATCTGCAAACACAAACTGAAATGGCGTAAAATCAAAAGCAGTGAAGACAGACTCCACTATCTACATCTTCTGAATGACTATTGCACCACAACAGACAAAACAAAATGTGAACACCATCCTAAATTGCTCAACTTTGCAATCAAGCAACCATGAGAACTCTTTGACATTGTAAAACGGCTAACAAAAATGCCAACCAACGAAAACCAAGCCATTACACTCACCCCCCAACAACTGGCTCAATATTACAAACAACTGCATCCCCATCCGGAACTCCCCCACCCACCTCCTGATGAAGCTGACTACCCAGACCTCTGGATCTCCTTTGCCAACATCACTAAGGAACAAATAGAAAGCACCATATAATCTCTAAACACTATAACCTCACCCCTGGATCCCTGCCTAGTCTCATGGATCAAGGCAATCAAGAAGGAATTCAGCTGCACACTCATCAAAATCACACAATCAATCCTACAACAAGGCATCATGCCAACATGCTTAAAAACATCATCCATATGACCAACACTGAAAAAAACCTACCCTGGACCCTTCTGACCCTTCATCTTACAGACCCATTTCAAGCCTACCATTTATAGCCAAGATCATTGAAAAAAAACATCCAACACCAACTTCAAGACCATTTTGAAAGACACAGTCTTCTAGACCCACAACAACATGGATTCTGCCCAAACCACGGAATGGCAACACTGCAAACCACCCTGGTAAATACACTAATTCAAGAAATACAGCGCATCAACAAAGGCTTCCTATTAATATTCTTAGACATCTCTTCAGTATTTGACACTGCGAATCACCGTATCCTCCTGAAACGTCTCTGCTCCAACAGAGTTCAAGGCATGGTCCTCAGATGGTTCACATCCTACCTCACTGATCGGCACCAACAAATAAAGATCGGCCAAAACACCTCCATCCCATACAAACAGACTGAAGGAGTCCCCCAGGGATTCACCCTCTCTGCTCTCCTATTCAACCTCTACCTTCAACTGCTCTGTACACTCATAAGATCACATAACCTCAATGTCCACATCACCGATGATATCATGATTCATGGACCAATCAACACAAAGCAACCCTCACTCTTTGCCCAACAGGAATGTTTCACTGAGGTATCCAACTGGCTAAAAGACAACAACCTTCAAATCAACTACAACAAAATGGAGGCCCTCTTCATAATGAGAGACACCCCCCCCTCCCCTGCCAACAATAACACTGAACAACATAGCAATACAAACCTGGACCAAAGTCAGATACCTTGGAATCACCCTCAATCAACAACTCATATTCAAAGACCACATCAGCAAAATCATCCAGATAGTATACTTCAAAGCGAAGACATTGAAATGCCTCTGACCACTCCTCGAGCCAACAGATTTACATTCTGTTCTACAAGCTTCTGTAATAATTCACCTTGACTACTGCAATGCTGTCTATCAATGCCTACCACAATCCACACTCCTGTCCCTGCAAATGACTCTCCGCTCAACAGCCAGGACCATACAAGCAGCAATGAGACAGGACCACATCACACCTATATTTGAGCAGCTCCACTGGCTTCCACTATAGAGCCAATAAAATACAAAACAATCATTCTAACTCACAAAGCAATCCACTCCGTCCCCCCCCCCCCCACATACACACACCTTCACACACTATTTATACCAGCAGTTACAGGACTATGTGGATTCATGAGCCCCTCTAGACCCCTACAACATTGGTTCTGGGCTTGCCACAATGTTAGAACCTTACTTATAATGCTCCTCAACAACCTCATCAGATAAACTGACAACCTGAAAATGGGCTTCCTAATCATTTTTGTCAACATATCGGCAGCATTTGACATAGTATCCCACCACATCCTCCTGCGAAGACTCAGCAACATTAGCCTGTGCAACACTACACTCAGGTGATTTAACTCCTATCTCAGCAACAGGCAACAACAGGTCAGGGTTGGCACAACCATCTCCTCCCTTTTCCCCTCTCCCCAAGGGGTACCACAAGGTTCATCATTATCCGCCCTACTTTTCAACCTCTACATATAGCCTAACTGTGATGTCAACAAGAAATACAACATCCAATATGCATTGTACGCCAGCGACATGATGATTTATACACGGATCAATCTTAAAAGCCCGGACTACATAACAGTAACTGTCTATAAGACATGACTAAATGGCTCTGTCACAACAACCTAAACATCAACTACAACAAGATCGAAGCACTCTTCATCACACGCAACACCTCTTTTACCCCCCCCCCCCCTCCCCAATTCATCTCCCTGCTCAACATGACCATACCTGTTAAGAATGAAGTGAAATATCTGGGTGTCACCTTGGACAGTAACTTGAACTTCCAATCTCACATCAACAGGACTGCCAGGAGTTCATACCACAAGATGGTCATCTTAAGAAGACTCAAACCCCTCTTTAACCAAGACCACTTCCAGACAGTCTGCCAAGCCATCATCATGCCCATACTGGACTACTGCAACATGCTATACTATGGCCTACCCAAACATACAATTTGGCCCCTACAGATGGCACAAAACACTGCTGCTTGCATCATCAACAGTTCAGCAAAACACAAACAGGGCTCTTCCAGTTTGAGGCTCACTTTAGCCTGTTTTATAGTTACTGCAGGCCATTCCATAGGTTTGATGTTTGCTTTTTTCTAAATCCTCCTGCATGCAGGGTAACCATTCTGCTTCTTGATTGTGCTTTATAGGGTCCTCATATAGTTTTCTCCTGAAGCTTTCTGTTTCAGCTTTGGTCAGTAGTGCTTTTACTATCTTAATGCTCTTTTCCAGTTTCTTGTAGAATTGTTTTTGGGTTCTCTCTTTATATTTTATTTTGATATCCTTTTTTTTTCTCTTTTCTTCATATCTTCATAGTTTTTGCACTTCTTCTGCTACTTTTAATTTATTGTTGGAACATATAAATTTCAAGTCTTCTTCTGTTAATGCAGCATGCTTGAGCTTGATGTCTTTGATCTTCCTTAATATCTTTGATGACCTTAATCCTTTTAGATACCTGTTTATCAGGGATACCTCTGCTCTCAATGATTATATTTTTCCCTTGATGTGCGTTTTCCATGGAGACACTGTTTTTGTTGTCTTTTTCTTCTGGCCCTGCACTTTAGCTGGTATTATTCTTGCAGTATTAATTTTAGCTGCACAATACTGTATTTGATTTATTTCAATGATGTCAATAAATGGTCCCTTTATATTGGATGTGGCCTCATTCATCTTTATATACTTTTAACCTTAGGTGTTAAATTTAACTTGGGTAATCTTTCTCTTGCCTGAAACCCATATTCATCTTTTTCCATGTGGACTAGGAGTTCGATCTTGAATTTCTCCATATCTGGGTCTTTCTCCTCCCTTTCTTCCCCCTCTTCAGTTGATTTTTTGACCTGTCCTTTATTCATCTCGCTCTCCTGCAGTTCCAGATCTCTAAGCTCCATCTCCCCCTGAACCGCTCTTTCTTTTTTTGTGTATTCCTTTCTTCAGGTGCTCTCACCCAGGTCTCCTCCTCCACCTCCTCCTTGTATTTCTTTTTCCACGGAAGCCCTTAGTTGCTTCAAGATATTATCATTCACATATTTCTTTGCTTTAATCTGCAAAATTAAAGATCTTAAATTTGCATCTGCTGCTTTTTGCAGTTTTTCTTGTGGCAGTTTTCCTCTTTCCACCAGTTTTTGGTGGATCCTGCTTGCATACCTTCTTGATTTAAATATAGGGTTTGCAGCATAAAAGTAGCAGTACATTATCCCCTCCTTATCTGCAGAAGTCTACTTAACCATAGTTAATCCTCTTAAATTTTTCAATAATTTCTGTGGTTTATCTCCTGCCACAGTGGGTCCATGAACATGCTCACCATGGCCTTTATCTGTGGCAAGGATTTTATCTACATCTGCAGCACTCGCACTATCACAACCACCATCGTTAGCCCTAGTGCATAAGCTATTGGTTGGCACCCTTTTTATCCTGGGTGACATGAGGCCAGTATATATTTTTCTCTTTCGTTCCTACCATATTTCAATTGTAGTGTCGCCTTGATGGGATTCAGTATAGATTTTGTACAACAGGGTCACCACGTGAAGGTACCCAGCAAGACTTGGGGAGAGAACAATAATCTCACCCCCTAAGAGAAGCACAGCAATTCATCAACCACAGCTAGTGAATTTTATGCTGTACTTCCCCTTGATCCCAGAGTGGTTATCCTGAAAACCCAACTGGCTAGATGTGTCCTGAGGACTGGGTTGAGAACTCCTGGTCTACGCTGTAGAAGGGGGTTACACTTACAAGGCAACAACTCAGAAGGAAAGAAATACCTGTCTAGTAAATTTGTCACATTCCTGCAATAATGAGATATTAATATTTAGTTGTTCTCCTTTGCGATTTTTTTAATCACGCTGGGAACTTTAATTTCCATAATGACTGAATACATTACTTTCAATATGGGAACTAATAGTTGTTTTTATAATCATCTTGTCCTCAATTCTGCTTAATTCCTGAATTCTATAAATGGCTGAAGACCTGGAGATAGTATGTGGAATATTTTTTTGCTTGTTAGAAAAAATAATTCAGATTTGTTTGGAGAGGATATTCGATTTTATGTTTGTATAGTCCAAGGGGTATGTTTACTAATCAGCGGAAGCAGCTTCCATGTGATATTGATTAGTAAACATACCTCCAAGAGTGCATTCACTCCTTGATTAGATAATTCAGCCCAGTCCTGCATGTTCCCAAAGAGATTGTAATCTACTGTAAGCTTGTGTGAACATTGAGCTTAAGTGACCTACTCAAGATGACAAGAGCAGATGAGGTGAATGGAATGAGGGGTTCCACATTCACAGTCCTATATTCCTGCTACTACTTTGCACTGCTATTAAAGAAAAATCAGTTGGGGACAGAGCCTGGTATCTGGTCAAGATGGACGTGTAAGAGCGCTGCTCCAGAGGGCAAAAGACAAGAATCCTGATTTTCTGCAATATTTGATCAAATAATTCCTACCTACTTGGTTGCCATTCGATCCCAGATATCTCGGGTTCCAAGCAGACGCGGCTGGATTTCCAGCTATCTCAAAATGCTAGTGCAAAGAGAACCAAGATGGAACCTCTCTCACCTCATAAGATGGTGGTCATCCGAGATAGCCCTGAGACCTCGGAGCAGATCTTGGCTGAGATTTGGGCAGTCAAAGAAATGGTCAAAGCTAATGGAGAATCGCTAAGTGCAATGCAGGAAGATATTAATGCTTTGAGATCTTCGTTGGAGTCTAACACAGCTCATTTGGAGAAGGTAGAGAAGGTAGAAACTCTGGGCCACATTAAGAAGCATGGGTATACCAGAACACCTGATCGTACTCTTGCACAATCTGTACATTCATCAAGAAGCAACAGTTTGAACGGAACAAGGAGAAGCAGAATGGCTTAAAATAAGCAAAGGTGTAAGACAAGGCTGAATACTTTCCCCCTACCTGTTAATTAATATGCAGAACAAATCATCAGAGAAGCAGGATTGTATGAAGGTAACAGAGGTGTGAAGATTGGTGGAAGACTCAACAACCTTCGCTATGCTGATGATACCACATTACTGGCTGAAAGTGAAGATGATCTGAAACATTTGCTTCTCACAATCAAAGAACATAGTCTCAAAATGGGCCTGCACCTTAATGTAAAGAAAACAAAGATCATGACAACTGTCATAATCAACAGGTTCATCGTTGAAGGAGAAGAAATTGAAAT
The DNA here is from genome assembly GCA_033557465.1 of Ichthyophis bannanicus. Classification (NCBI taxonomy): domain Eukaryota; kingdom Metazoa; phylum Chordata; class Amphibia; order Gymnophiona; family Ichthyophiidae; genus Ichthyophis; species Ichthyophis bannanicus. Next base: position 579,907,523 of record CM066031.1, read on the forward strand.
CGTGAACAACTTTAACCTACTTGGATCAACAATCAATAAAGAAACAACACGCAGTCAAGAAACCAGACAGCTCATTGCTCTTGGCTATGAAAGACCTATATAAGATTCTCAAGAGCAGAGATGTCTCTCTCCATACAAAGATTTGACTTGTTCAAGCCATGGTATTTTCAATAACATCATATGGATGTGAAAGCTGGACAGTGAAAAATATAGACAGGAAGAAAATTGATGCCTTTGAATTATGGTGCTGGCAGCGAATACTGTGTATACCATGGACTGCCCGAAGAACAAACCAGTCGGTACTAGAGGAGATCAAACCTAAGCTTTGTTTAGAAGCTCAGATGACAAGACTTCAACTTTCATACTTTGGACACATCTTGCGAAGAGAGAGATCATTAGAGAAAGACATCATGCTTGGCAAGATAGAAGGTCAATGCAAAAGAAGAAGGCCAGCAATGAGATGGATCGATACAATAACAGCAGCTATGGGTACCAGTCTGTCAACAATGAGCCGCCTGACTGATGACCGAACACAATTTAGGATAGCTATCCAGAGGGTCGCCATGAGTTGACTCCGACTCGACGGCACTTAACAACAACAACAGAGAAGGTGGTGGCATCACATGGGGAGACGCTCAAGGCCGTTGAGAAGCAGGCCAAGTTGATTCGCTCACTGCAAAGAGGGGTGGAAGATGGCGATAATTGCTTGCAGTGAAACAACATAAGGATACTAGGAGTGCCTGAGGGAGCAGAGGGGCATGACTTGATATCCTTTCTGCAGGTTATGATTCCAGGTGTTTTAAAGCTGCATTTCACTATGCCGTTCGAGATAGAGCATGCCCATAGAGTGCCCATGCAGTCCGGGGCCATGAACAAGCGTCCACGCCCAATCATCAACAAGTGTTGCAAATAATGGGAGCAGCCAGAGCACTTACAGCTTTGGAGTACCAAGGGCATAAACTCCTGCTATTTCCTGACTTTGCGCAGGCGACGGTGGATTGGAGAAAGAGTCTTTTGGCGTTGCATCCATGCTTGATACAACTAAAGGTCCGTTTTGGACTGCTATATCCTGCCCGCATGAAAGTCATGTTGCATAACCAGACCAAGACTTTTGATGATCCTGGAGATCTTTGTGCATTTCTGGAGGATAAGGAGTCGATGATGACGCAGTGAAGGAAATATTGCATCTTCTGCTTGCCACAGTTTTATGGCACTTGTTATTATGAGCGTTCAACTGGTCTGAGGTCGTGTGAAGGCAAGCTATCCACGCAGAAGCAGCATAAAAGCGTGTCACACTGCTATTTGTTGGGACATTTATTCAGTCTCATTTGTAAATATTAATTTTACTTTTAAGAAGGGAGGTGGGCAAGATGCGATATGTGATGTATTGCAGAAATGTAGAAGTTTTGGGTCACGGAGCCCTCCATGTCTGTCTTGTCCTAGTGGGCTCACCCGTTAAGTTTTGTGTGTTACATAGCCCCCCCCCCCTGATTTTAGGTAGTGTTGGGAAATGTTCTCTGTTTCTTTGTAGGGTTGGGTGTTCTACTGCATTCGATCATATGATGGGGCCTCTTCTCTTTTTTTTGGGCTATAGATGCAGCCATACTTTATAGGCACTTAAGAAGTTGTTCTACAATATTAAACTAAAAGTTGCATATTAATCTGTTTCTGTAACTTATGACTGATAATTCAGAGTTATATTCAGTGCGTTTTCTTTAAGATTAGGCAATTGAATGTTAATGGTATTAATAGTTGCTACCAAGAGGAATGTTCTATTCTGTATGGTAGGATAGGAATGTTGACATCTCATTGCTATAAGAGAGACACTTGAATGTAATGGAGTTATTGAAATTTGTCACGCAGGCCCGATTTCAAAGGAATTTCTACTGCCCATTATAAGAGTAAGGGAATGGCCATTTCAGGATGGAAAGGGGTTTCCCCCCCAGGTTTTTTTTTAATTCTTCGTCTTGATTTCCCCTATCTTCCAAAGGTATTGTTCAAGACTCAGTGAGTTTATTATCCATGTGGTTCACAGCTAGGTTCATGCTATAATCTTGTTCACCCTCTTGGATTTAACGAGCTCTAATTATACACAGTAGCATGGTTGTCGGTCTGTTTCTTGGTGGGGTCGTCTTGAAGATATAAGTAAGTTTATCAGTCCTAAAGTGAATTGTATAATAGAAATACTATCAGTGTTCCTTCAAGCAAAGCATATTATTAATACTGATAGATCTTTAGTTCAGTTTTCACGGAAAAATAATCGCCTAGACTTGCTCTCTGGAAGCGTAGGTTTTAATAGGAGGAAGGGGGGAGGAGTTTCCCTGATTGTCTGGCCTATACTATGGCCTTTGCCAAAGCAAGGTTCATGATGGGTGGAAAGGGCCGTAGGCCGTAGGCCGTAGGCATGCAGATGAGAATAAGTGTTACTCTCATCAAGATGTCAACAACTTGGGATATGTGGTGTAGGACTGACCTAATATTCAGTTGTACTGAGCTTAAACATAGAATTGTATTGGGTGGTGCTGGGACTCAGGGCCACTCTCTCCTGATTTTGGATCATTTTTCAATCAGCAATTTGGCATCTCGTCCTGATAAATGGACTGTCAGTCTGAATTAGCTCCATGTTGGGAGTGGCCCTTTCCCGTTATTCCTAATTGGGAACATACTACTGAGATTGGTAGACAGATATGCATGGTGGCACATTTGTGCCTCTGTCCTCTGCAGTGGAGTATTGGCTCTTATATAGCCCTTGCAGGACTTGTAGGCTTGCAGAAGTTTTATGATTTCTTCTTTTTCATTTGGCTCCTGATGATCGTAGGATAATGGGAGGGACAGGGCGGGGTGGGCTGTGTTTTGTCTTTGAGTATCTTGTGTTACAGAGAAGAATTGTGTATTTTAATTTGTTATAATGTTTTTTTCCTTCTTTTTTTGTTTGTATTTGTTGGAAAATATAAATAAAGAATTTTAAAAAATCTGTTTCCATTTCTCCACTTCTCTTTTCCTCTGGCTGTGAAATTTCCTCTTGACTAGTTTCCTCTTTAGACAGAGATAACATTTGTTATAGGAATTTCCCTGAATTAATCACATTGTGAAACACTGGAAGCAGTTTCTCCCTATAGATAACTAAGCAAAACGTGGATTTGGTGACCACATGCATTAACCAATGGCAAGCAACATTAAAAGTGTTTGGCGAACCAATGGTAGAGCAATTTTAAAGATGTTTGATAATATCTCATTGCCCTCTGACTGTCCTGACATTGATATGTACTTGCTTTCTTCCTTTTAAAAAAGGAAATGAATAGGTGGCATTAAGGGGATTATTTTAGAAGCCTTATTCATCATTTGTATGTGTGAATACATCTGCTCACATGTGCAAACCACAGCCACATCCAAACAGTGATTTTAAAAGGTTCAGGTTTTTGCACATGTTTGCCCCGATCTTGTCTAAGTCACATGGGGGCATGTCGGGGACACATTGGGGACATGGTTTGGACAGAGCAACAAGGTACAAATCTCATATAGGATTTGCACATGGGTGGCAGAAATTATCCACATCTTTATTTATATCTGTTCACTGGCACATTTATAGAAAGTGCTCATAATTGATGAGGAACAGCGGGATGTCCAGGTTTACAAAATGGCCAGGGCACATGTGCACGTGTCAGGTTCCTTCAACAATTTTTCACATGTGCATGTTTTTAAAATAGCATGCCCATCCCCTTGTGTAACTGTCCTTCCTGGTCTGAGTTGACATACAAATTTAGCTTGATGGGCAGAGATATGTCAATTTTAGATCAGATTACAAGTGCCCACCCTCTCTAAGATTCACATAGAACTAAAGACACGTTCACTTAGACGTCACAGCAACCACATAAACAGTCTTTCTAAAATCTGCTTTTAAATGTCAGGGGGCATCAAGAGCATGAGGATAAAGAAACATTGAAAAATTCAGACAGCAGAGTCACCAGAACTTTCCTAAATTCGTTCAGTGCCCTCAGATGTGTCCATCTGGTTGCATTGCTTTGTCTACACCAGCAGTTCTCAACCTGTGGGTTGCGACCCCTACGGGGGTCGCCACAGGATTTAGCAGGGGTCGCCTCACTCCAGTTAAAAACAAATAAAAAAATCGCACAAGTTGCTGCCGCTGCCGAGTCCACTTCTCGGCAGCGGCAAACTCACCACCTCCCTTTTTCTGCAGCTGCGGCTCCCTGCCTCTTAGGGAACTGTGGCTGTGCCGGTGAAGCCGTTGCAGAGCCTTCCCCTCTCTCGACAGGCTCCATGCAGCATTGTCCCGCCTTCAAAGGAAGTGGGAAACAACTTCCTTTGGAGGCGGGACAATGCTGCATGGAGCCCGTCGAAAGACAGAAAGGCTCCACAACGGCTTCACAGGCACAGCCACAGTTCCCTAAGAGACAGGGAATCGCAGCTGCAGAAGAACAGAACAGTAGCAGGCAGACATAGGGAGATGGGAGGAGGGGGCAGGGAACCTGCAACGGGGCTGACATGGGGAAGGGAGGGAGGGGGCTGACTTGGTTGGTGGGTGGGAGGGGAGCTGACATGGAGGGATGGATGGATGGAGGGAGGGGGGCTGACATGGAGGGATGGATGGATGGAGGGAGGGGGCTGACATGAAGGGAGGGAGGGGGCTGACATGGAGGGAGGGAGGCTGACATGGATAGAGGAGGGGACTGACATGGATGGATGGAGGGAGGGAGGGGGCTGACATGGACAGAGGGGGGCTGAATTGAGGGAGGGAGGGATAGAGGGGGGCTGACATGGATGGATGGATGGAGGGAGGGAGGGGCTGATATGGACAAAGGGGAGAGACGGAAACATACTGGATAGACAGGGGATAAATGCTGGACAGAGGGGAGAGACAGTGCGGGTTAGGATTATAATGGGCTGATGGGGGGCTAGCACTGGTAATGGGCAGATCGGGTGGGGGCTAAGACTGGTAATGGGCTGATTAGGGGAGCCTAGAACTGGTAATGGGGTTGAGGAGGGGACTAGCACTGGAAGTGAGCTGATTGGGGGGGGGGCTTCAACTGGAAATGGGCTGATGGTGGGGAGGGGAGGATAGAGCTGCTGTCCTTGGAAGAAAACTGGGGGCTAGGGCTACAAATGGGCTGATGCGAGGGGATGGGAGAATGGGACTGGATGGGAGTGGATGCTGAGAGGGGCTGCCATGGTATTTGGACTAGATGGGGACTGGAAATAGGCTGATGGAAAGAAGTGAAGAAAACGAAAGAAGAGATAATAAATGGCAGATGGACCATAGACTACAGAAAGAGAGCTAAGAGAAGACAGGAAAGCAGAAGCCTCAGATCGGGACCAGCATGATCAGAGAATAAATTGGTCAGACAACAAAGGTAGAAAAAATAATTTTATTTCATATTAGTGATTTGACTACAAAATCATAATAATTTTGAAATCAAATATTGTTACTTGTTGTTGTGATTAATTTAAATAAGTAAATTTTATAAATAAAAACATATTGCAAAGGCCTATAATATATTAATAATTCAACAAATGATTACAGCGACAATGAGTTAACGGTAAAGAAAGAGAGACGTATTTGATTTTATCATTGGGGGTCACCACAAGTTGACCAATGGTAAAAGGGGTCACGGTAAAAAAAAGGTTGAGAACCACTGATCTACACACACAGACATGATCTTATAGGGCCAGTTTCCCTAAAGGGTACTAGGCTAAGAAGGTCATAATGGTAACAGACTTGCATAATCCATAATTTGTGTATTTTAGACTTTAAGTTTGTTCAATGCTTGCTATTACATTAGTTATCATATTTGATAAAACATGCTAAAATCAACACAGCCATCCAGACCCCATATGAACATTTTAGCTTGAGCTCTGCAGCATTTCTGCAGCCAAAGCCTGCCATACCATATTGAGATTTTTTAATTAAGATAAGAAACAAGTCTCTCTTTTTTTTGGGGGATCCTGTTTGATTTTAGCAAATTTATTGCATGTCTAAGAAAATGCATGGCTTTGCCAAAGTTGGTGAGTAGCCTAGCATGGTTTATCTTCAGCCTACAGCTCTTTCCCTGAATTCAATACTGCAGGCACAATTTAATGCAAACCCAATTTATGACTGAATGCTCCAGGGGCCATAGAGGGAGATTGTTACATTATTCTTTTCTAATCCTATTTGTGTTTTAATTTGCTAAGTCTGTAATGAGGTACATGCCTTGAATAGATTCAAAATCCTTCACATTGCTTTTGACTCTGTTGTAATATAATAGATTTTACAGTTTGCATTCAGAGCCCAGGTGCACAGGTCAGTTTCGACTCTTCATTTCCACATCTGGAGTGAATAAAATCGCAATATGAAAGTAATCGTATGCATGTTCCCATGTTTATTACTTAATAGTTAATTTATTTCCTATTATAATTCTAAATTCTAATTATATATACATAGGTTTAAAGAAAATCTTATACCAAGACAAATCAATTCTCTGCTGACTTACGTTTCCTATTGTATGGCTAGCTCCCTATTATTCACAGGACAGCACTATGCTTTTCAGAGCAACTTACAGATTAATACAATATGCATTTGAGTTTTCATATTTTTTACCTCACAGCCCCTTATTATCTCTGCTACAATATCTTGGAAGGAATATGTCAAAGAAAAGGGGGGTTGTTGCCAATGTTTCATTTTGATGCTTGAAACCGCTTTGTTTGACTCTGTCAGATGATTCTCTTTATGCACAGAATTGCATTAGAGCTAAGTAGGTCATTGTCTTTTTCAGAAGCAGAGGCAGTTTCAGTGAAACGGCCAAGGAGGTTTCTGCCCTCATCTCCAAAAATGCCCTCAATACAAAATACTGTTCCCTTTCTAAATACTAACATTGTTATTGCACTGTGCTGCCCTGTCGCTGAATAATGTACTGTGATTGTATTTATATACTCTTATATGTAATCCACTTTGAACTACCAGGATAGTGCAGAATATAAAAACCTATATTAAATTAAATGAAATTAAATTGAAAACTTGCCAGAATCCTCAGTTCATAAAAACCATGTATGCATGAGAAAGTATTCTATTACCTCGTACTACTACTACAAGGCGTACGCAGCGCTTTACATGTACAAGTAGGAGACAGTCCTTGCTGTTGAGATAGAGAGGTGATAAGCAGGAGAATACGGGGGTCAAGATCCAAGCGCATTTGCCCCACGTTAGCTGTTAATGTGGTGCATTTGGCAAGCACTATCTGCCATGTTAAGGCTAACGCGGTTCAGTACACATGTCCCTGAGTGTTATATTTTGTTTTTTTAAGGCTGGAATTCTTGTGCTTTTTGCTTCCTCCCTGTTGTATGTACCAGTTTGTTCTTGTATTTATTTATTTTGCATTTTTATTGTACCATTGTGTCCTGGCGCCATGTTCTTGGCTTATCTTATTGTAACCCACCATGATGGCAGAATTCTGTTCGAATGGAGATATATTAAATTCCCATAAATAAATAAAAAATAAGACGCTGGTTAAAGATTTGAAACACTTGCATCCATTGATTTCAGCTGTCTTTTACCTTACTAAAGTTGCTTTTACAGAATTAGGATTAAAGCTCTTATAGTACAAGATTTCAGGGATATTTATAAGTCCTCTTGAACTTAAATCTATGAATATATTGTGTGATCCTAAAAACTGTTTCACAAAAATATAAGGAGAGGTAGAAGTATGAAAGAATCCAACAGAAAGTGGCCATCAGCTTGATGCACGGTCGGCCCCCCAAGTTGGTTCAAGGTATTGGGCCCTAGGCAAAGTTTAAGCCTTATGTGCCCCCTCACCCCCTGGCTGTCAGAATCTATTGTTTAGCTTTGACTGCCCTGCTCTTTGCCACTCCCCAGAAGCTGCCAACCTAGGTGGCTACCTATTTGGCCTGATGGTTAGGCCGACCCTGGCTGGATGGATAAGGATATTTTGTTCTGAAATAATAAGCTCTTAGGGGCCATTTTACTAAAGTACACTAGTGGTTAATGTAAGCTTTAATATGTGCTAAGTAGTTAGCGCAGGTCCATGGTAACAGCTGTGTGCTAAAAAGCAGCCAGCGTGGTAAAAATACACTTAGCACACAAAGGGGCGGAGATTGGGAGGGTTAGGGTGGAGAGTGGGCATTGACTGCACATTGCAGTTAGTGTGGGGGACATTAACAGCATGTCAGTGTTGCACCCGTGTTAATTGTGAATGTCACTATGAAGTGTTAGGAGACATTTCAGTGCAGTAAGTGTGGGAAACATGCTGGGGAATGCCCCTAAGAGTTAGAGCTGGGTTGTTACACTTACAGCACTTTTGTGTTTGCTCTTAATGTACAGTAAAGTGCAAAATCTCACTGCCCGTTGGATTCTGAAAGGTACAGAAATCAGGACTTTAATGCTATAGTGGTAACTTTAAAAGCCCTATTCATCAATTGGATGTCTAAAAATGGGCATTTAGAGGTGTAAATCCCAAATAGTTTCCCAGAACCATTTTACAAAGCAGGTGGCAGTTTCTCCAAATAGTTTAGTTTTGCACATACCATGACAGTCATGAACCTCACTTCTAAGCCAGGGTATGTGGAGTGTGATCTCAGTCTCTCAAATTTACTGCTAATGGTTGACATAGTACTTGCATCATGCCAAAGACAGCTTCCTTCTGAGTTTGTAAGATGTAACATGTATGGGTAGTTTGTCAAGATGTGCTTCGTACTGGTGGCTCCCAATACAATGGAAAAGATTTCTGTATCTTTCTGCTACATTTTCTTGGTCCTTCAGGATTTTCTGCCTCTCCACACGATTCACAGAATAATCACTCGGAACCAGCACCTCTATTATCAATGCCTTTCTGGTGTTTTTCTCCTTTACCAATATGTCAGGTTTCCTGGCATCCAGTTTCTTATCCATCAGAATAGGAATGTCCCAGGTGAACCTCTTCATCTTCTGTAATTCTCTTAGGATCATGATCCCAGCACTTTTCACGGATAGTGATGTTGTAGTGTTTACAGAGTTTCCAATGGAGGAGGCGTGCTACTTTGTTGTGCCTCTCTGTATAGAAATTTTCCACCATCAGAGCTTCACAGCGTATGGGTGTTATGGAAAAGATATATGTGTGCCCAGTTTCAGAAAAGGTGAGCACTTTTAAACTCGTCAGTGATAACATACATGTCTCTTTCTGCTCCAAGACACAAACACGCACAGAAAAGCTCTCATTCTGCTACCAAAATACTTGGAAGGAGTAGAGTAGAGGGTGCTCTGGTATCCACAATGCTTTTCATGATGAAAAAGAAATGGAAGGGAAATGAGGGTACATCTCTGCTTGCAAAATAGCAGGCAGGACATGCATTCAGCCTGGGATAGATGTCCCCATCCTAACCTTTTATTATGGGGACATCTATTTGGCCAAGGCTACCACCATCCATTTCAGGCACATGGAAGCTTCTAAAAGCTCCTAGGATACAAGCAATTAGTAAATGAACCCACTCATGTGAAGGGAAATACACTAGATCTCATATTTGCTCCGCAGACAGTTTCTGACCAATTACATGACACCGTGTTGTCCATAACTACTGTACCATGGTCAGATCACAAACTCATCATTTTCCGGATTCCCACTCATGACAGTCAATTGAAGATCAACAGAGCTCCAAGTAATCCCTCTAAACTACCTGCTAGAAGTTTCCGCCCATTCAATAGAGATCTTATCCTGGCAGAAATGGGTTCGCTCCTTAATGAGACCACCCTGGACCTGGATGAGCTGATCACTTGCTGGAACAATAACCTCAGTGCGATGGCACTTCGTCTGCCACCTAACAAGTCATCAAGGAAAAGACCTACAGCCCCATGGTACACAGCTGAGCTAAAAGCATCATTCAACTTACTACGGAAGCTTGAGAAGCGTTGGCAAAGGTCACACTCCATTCGAGACCAGACAGCATACAACCATCAGCTAGCCGCTCACCGCGAAGCCATCACAGAGAAAATGAAACAGTACCACACAGACACCCTGAAATGCTCACTATATAAACCTCACGATCTGTTTAACCTTGTCAAGTCTCTATTCAAGGAGCCAACACCCGAGCACCAATGTGAAATTCATCCGCAGGAGTTTGCCACTTACCTACAATCCAAGTTATGTCAGACAAATAAAATTTCAATTGGTGTCTCCTCCACAGACCAAGGTTGTACAACATGTGCAACATCTTTAACGTCTTTCTCGATCCCTTCCAAGAAGTGCATCGAAGATACTATCATGCACCTCAATACCACTACTGCGCAAACAGATCCTTGTCCGGCTTTCTGGATAAAGGAACTGCGCAGTGATCTCAGTCCGATAATAACAAAAATAATGAACCTATCTTTCACAAGTGGTTACTTCCCATCTGCCCTTAAGCACACGTCGATCAGACCGCTGCTAAAAAATAGTAAACTCGACCCCCAAAAGGTAGACTCCTACAGACCCATTTCAAGTATACCATTTCTCGCAAAGTTAATCGAAAAAGAGGCGCAAAGGCAGTTACAAGACCACATTGACTCTGCTGCTCCACTTGACCCATGCCAACATGGATTTAGGGAGTCACACGGAGTGGAAACACTCCTTACCACCCTTTTCAATAATATAATCACCGGCATTGACAGCATCCATCAAGGTTTTGCACTCATTTTCCTAGACATTGCTGCAGCCTTCGACTCAGTAAATCATGAGCTTCTCCTAGGACGGCTAAAAGAGAAGGGCATCTGCGGAACAGCACTGGAATGGTGCAGATCATACTTGTCCGGTAGATGGCAGCACGTACGATCAGGTGGAACAATATCAGAACCATTTCATCAAAGTCAAGGAGTTCCCCAAGGATCTGCCCTATCGGCCTTGATGTTCAACATATACATGCAACCCATTTGCAATATCATCCGGTCTTTCAATGTCAGTTGTATGGTATATGCTGATGACGTCCTGCTCTATATGCCGTTCTCCATAGATCAAGTTGACCTCTCCCCTTTGACCAACTGCTTCAATGCCATATCTGAATGGCTCTTGTCACAAAACCTTTGAATTCAGCATAAGAAAATGGAGGTGCTCTTCATTACGAGGAACACGAACTTCAGCCCACCCCAATACTTGAAGGTGAAAGAAGCTGATCTACAAGCAAAACCCACAATTCGTTACCTGGGAGTTACACTGGATCAAAACCTTGACATGAAGGCACACATAGCTGATACGGTAAGAGCAATCTATTTCAAGATCCGTTCACTCAGACATCTACGCCCCTTGCTTGAACCAGAAGATTTTCGGACAATTTACCAGGCTCTGATAATACCACATTTTGATTATGCCAATGCCATATTACAAGGTCTCCCCCAATCTACCTTGAACCCCTTACAACTTGCCATGAATAGTGCGGCGAGGGTTCTCCAGGGTTCATCTAAGAGAGACCATGTGATGCCCCTTCTAAAGCAGTTACACTGGCTTCCTGCACAAGCCAGGATCTTCTTCAAAACAGTGCTGCTGACATTCAAAGCAGTCAATAAGCTCTCTTCATCTTCACTATCTGACCTTATCCAAACAACAGCTCCTAACAGACCAAGAAGATCCACTGCGATAAATATGCTAGCTATGCCGAGAGAATTAACAAGATGCACCTCGACAACTGCAAACAGGGCCTTCAGATTCTGCGCCCCAAGATCCTGGAACTCATTACCAACAAACATCAGGGCAATCACTAACCTAACCCAGTTTAGAAAGGCCCTTAAACACTTCCTTTTCCTCAAATACTTCCCAGAAAACAATGAATCACATCCCCATTCAAATACTTACAACTGTTCCACCACACCCTGTCAGCCAGGCGACCACACCATGCAAGGAGTCCTTGACCATTAAATCTTTCTCTTGCTATGTCTTTATATGACACCATTGTGTAAATAGTTACTTTTTGTTATCCAAGTTGGTTCTCCTGTTAATTGTAAACTCAGACTTATGTACCCTGTCTGATTGTTATGTTCCATGTAAACCGCGCTGATGCTGAATAGTGCGGTATAGAAGAAATTGTAATAAATAAATAAATAATAAAATCAGACAAAACGTGCACATGGATGATTGTTTTATAGCTGTTTTGACCTGGATGTAGCAAATTGCATCTGGATGTCATTTCTAAAATGTACCTTCATGAGTATAAACAAGAACTAAGGTGAAAGGTCAGCAATAATAGTTGAAAAAAAATAGGGGGTTATTATGAGCCACGAATAGCGGGGATGGACGGCCTGATGGGATGTCCATCCCTGCTATTCGTAGCTTCATCTTCCCTCAAATAACTTCCCCGCCAGTTGGCGGTGAAGTTAGACAGGGGCGGGGAATGGGCGCCATGGGGCGGAGAGTGGGCGGGCAGTGGGTGTCCGCAAGCCCTGGACATACAGGGTCAATTCTAATGTCGGCCCTGAACGTCCGGGGCCGGCGAAATGTCCGAGGAAGTTATTTCACCTCCGAGGTGGAATAACTTCCATGGATTTTGCTTTTGTGTGCTGCCGGGGCATGGATGGGGCAGGGGGACCGGAGGACATTCCCTTCAGCCTGACCATGGCTTTAGGAGGCCAGATTGGGAGTTGTGCTGTGTGGAATGAACTATATTTGCCGGTGACTGGCATTGCGGCTCTTCAATGGAGCCGTGTTGCCATGGCAACATGATGCCATGGCGCCACGGCTCCATTGAAGAACCTAGACTGAATTAGCCAGATGCAGGCTGGACAGAATTGCTGTCCCAACCTGCAAGTGTAGGACTGTTAGCGATTCTGATTCAGTGGGGCTAGATGTGCCCCGCGGGATCAGAATCGCAATCCCCTCTGTGCATCCGGTTCAGGCCAGATGCACAGAGGGGATCTACATCCGGGCCAGAATCGGGCCCATAATGATTATTCAAGAAAAAATGTTATGAGAAATAGCTATTGGACTTACTCTTGAAGTAATAATTTATTCACTCCTTCGTCGTGTAACTAGGGTCCCTGGTCCAGCAGAGTCGGAATTCAGTATTCAAAATGGAATAACCTGTCTATCTCAATTGGTAAAACACACACTAACATTGTCTGGATTTTCTGTCTTCTCAAGGCCTTCTGGATCCACCGCAATCTGGCTTTCGTCCTCAACATTCTACAGAAACTGCTCTTGCCACAGTCTCTAGAGTCTGATTTGTTCCTTGTCAAATCCAAGGGCCTTTACTTATCCTTCTTGATCTTTGACACTGTTGATCACAACCTTCTCCTTGATACCTTGTTCTCCTTTGGTTTTAGGGACCCTGCTCTGGCCTGGTTTTATTATTATGTCATTGCATATTTAGTGTGTGTTCTGATTGATCCTCCTCTACCTCCATCCCACGCTCTGTCGGTGTATCTCAGTGATCTATCTTGGGACCTCTTCTTTTCTCTCTCTTTATCCTCAATCCCTTAGTGCACTCATCTCCTCCCATGGTTTTCAGTATCATCTTTATGCTTATGACTCTCAAATTTACCTCTCTACACCTGAAATCTTTCCTGGAATCCAGGCCCATATCTCAGCCTGCTTATCTGCCATTGCTGCCTGGATGTCCCACTGGCATCTAAAATTGAACATAGCTAAAACAGAGCTCCTTATCTTCCCCCCTAAAGCCACCTCCCCCCCCCCCTTCCTTCTTTCTCTATCTCTGTAAATAACATTCCATTTCTCCCTTTTCCTCTGCTTACAACCTTCGGGTCGTCTTTGCCTCTTCTCTCTCCTTCTCTGAACACATCCAACAGATAACTAAAACCTGTTGTTTCTTTCTCTATAATGCAAAAAGGGACTTATAGGGGTCTCATGGAGAAAGTCTGGTGAGTGAAAGCAGCTTAAAAAGTGCTATCAGTGTTACAAGGGATGTTTATAAATAAGAGAGACATTCAAGGTTATATCTCGTGTGCAGAGAGCTTCTGTTTGCAGGAAGCTTTTCCTGACTTAGCATGAGCAATATATTTGTGCTTGGTATGACCTGTAACATGTAGATATAGATAAACAAAAAGTAGAGCAAAAAGCATGGCATAGAGTGATAAGATGAAATTGTACAATGTGGCATTTTTTCCTAATAAAAGAAAGCATTGCAACCAAGTTAATTGAGGGAATTACGTGAGACTGCTCAGGTTTGCGGGCCTGTACTGCATTCCTAAAGGGAACAGACTTTGTTATGTTATAATTCGGTGTGTGTTGTGTTTTCATTTCTTCTCACTTGCTTCTGGGACCAGAGATAAAAAAAACAAGGGCCGAGGAAGAATTCCAGTGGTTGTTGCCCCCGGCTAGGAATTCATTACGCGTAACATATAACATCAGTAAAATTTGTCCCTTCTTTTCTGAACACGCCACTAAAACCCTAATCTATTTAGTTACTTCCCATATAGACTATTGCAACCTGCTGCTTTCTGGTCTCCCTCAGAATCATCTTTCTGCTCTTTAATCTATTCAAAACTCCACTGCATGGCTAATCTTTTACCAGCCCCACTATGCTCACTTAACTCCTCTTCTCAAGTCACTCAAGTCACTTCACTGGCTCCCTATCCATTTTTGCATTCAATTCAAACGTCTCCTATTGACTAATAAGTGTATTCATTCTGTGGTTCCTCACTACCTTTCCTCTCTTATCATTCCCTACATCCCTCCTCAGAAGCTCCGTTCCTCTGGCAGATTCCTGTTATCTCTGACCTTTTCTGCCACTGCCAACTCTAGTATCCTGTTTCTAACAGTGGCCAATCCAGGTCACAAGTACCTGTCGGATTCTCAGAAGGTATACAGATTCCATGCTGCTTATCCCAGGGGTAAGCAGTGGATTTCTCAGTCCATGTTAATAATGGTATATGGACTTTTCCTCCAGGAACTTGTCCAAAACTCTTTTAAACCCAGCTACACTAACAGCTTTTACTATGTTCTCCAGTAATGAATTTCAGAGTTGATTACTCATTGAGTGAGTGATGAAAAATGTGCCTATTTTAAGACTACTGTATAAAGGAAACATAGGGACAGGTGTGCCTTTATTTCAAATAGTGCCCTAATCGAATCCTAATATTACACAGATACCCTGCTCTGAAAAGGTCTGTTTCTGTGTGTGTACTATACATGTGTACCTGCATATTTGTAAAACATGCATATATCACAACTCTGTCTCCACTCCACCAAAACTACGCCCTAGGGAATGCCTATGAGCAGATTACCTAAAAATGTATTCTTTCCATGGGCCTACCTTTTATATGCGTATGCATGTGAAACAGGCTTCACAAATGAAAAGGTTTATAAAATAATCCCTATATAAAACAATTTGATTCAGAAGGCAGCAGTAAAGTTAATTTATTACACTAAATGATCAGATCATGTTATACACCTCCTAGCTGTACAGCATTGGTTTCCCATAGAAAACAGAGTAAGGTTCAAAATACTGAAGCTTATGCATTGTGCTTTTTATTCAGTCTATCTGCTTTATCTCTTCTCATTGCTCATTCTGTATTCCCCCTCACGCACGCTAAGATCTTCTCAAGCCCATCTCTTGGCCATTCCATTTTTCTGTAAAATAAGATTCGAATACATATCTATGTCTGTGTTTGCACACTGAGCCCCCACTCTTCGAAATTCCCTCTCACTGGTTATCTGTGCTGAAAGCTGTCATAAAAAAAATTCAAGAAACAACTAAAAACTTGGCTTTTCCATGATTCCTGTGGAGGCCAATTCAAAGCCCTATATGCCTAGGCTGTGGGTGCACACAAAACATGGACAGGGCCGAGTTGGACCCAATTCCGCCACTACGGGTCTAGGTTCACCCACGATGGTGGAATCGGGGAGATAGACGGGCTGGTAGACCCCAAATTCCATATGAGTGTACACAGCCAATCCTGCCCATCACCATGCACCAACGCAACCAGTGGTGCAAGTGTGCCATGGCATCCCGTCACCAAGACAGCACCCTGTCTATTGTGCGGTACAGAATCGCCTGTCATCCTGCATGCCAGTGCTTGCTCAGAGCTGGTGGCCAGCAAAGGCTGGATCAGGCCCATAGGAGCCACAGGCAGCCATCACCATGGGGGGCAGAGGGGGTTCTCCACACGTACATAGCTCCACCCAATCCTTATTCCACTGGCAGCCAGGAATATGTGCGTCCGTCATGCTGCCAGGGAGCATACAAAGACCTTTCCTGTATAGGCTCTGTACGTTCCGGCACCTGGCCACTCCCTCGCTCTGCCCGCACCGCCCCCTCCCGCACACATACAGCATTCCCCGCACAAATGCTGTGTACATGTGTGGCGTGCTGGCTGCAGAATATGCTCGGGCAGCTGAGAACAGGTTGGACATCCAGCCTGCACATACACCAGTGCTATTTGTAGTACAGGATGACCCCCATATTGAACATCTTGTTTCTTAAAGCTTCAGCCCTGGGTCAGTTCCCTACTCCTTTTTTGATCCTATTGTGTCTCTGAGGGGCATAGTTACTAAACTGTGCTAGTCTTTTGCAGCAAATATGGTGTGACTGTGCAACTAGCACCGCGTTAGCTGCAAAATCCGTACATTATCTGTTGGGGGTGTGCACAGCATTCCCCAGTGCATGGAAAATGGAAACAATATGGCCAGGCTGCATCGTGGATGCAGCTACCACTACCCATTGAGGTGACGGTAGTTGCACTCGTGATATCTGCAAAGCATGCGGTTACTGCATGCTGTTGACACTTGCAGTAACTGTGCACTGCAGACATGCCCATTCTCCACCCCACCCTGCCAACGCACAGTTAAACTTAACAGCAGTGATCACTGCTGCACCACCATTCCTAAAACAATACAGTAAAAATGCTTAGTTTGGACATTATTATTTTGTGTGGTGAGCCTATATACATATATACACATAAAGTGGCAATTTCCAAAAGCTTTTCACCTGGATAAATGAGCTATCTGAAAAATGTTTATCCCCCTGCAGGCGAAAATATGCACTAATGTTTCTTTGAGTTTATGTGACTGTCATTTATTTTGCTTCAACTGTTGTTGCTTCTCGCTGGCCCCAAGAAGCTGCAACTGTAGCAACGAAGTGCATGCAATGAATAAAACCAGGAGTCAGTGCAGGGTCCAAGCCAATTTATTGTGCACAGGCCCAGTCAAGATCGTGTCCAAAAGGGACTGAGCAATGGAGTACAGGAGCAAATTCCTTATATAAAATTTTTACAGTTTGATACAGGCAAACTTTCTATTGGTCCCAACGCCCCTTGCACCTGTCCAATCGGGGACCCTCTCTGGGCCTAGCTCCCTGTTCCCCCTTCTCAGGCTATTCTAACAAAGGCATAGTCTTAGATATTGATACATTTCTACTTCAAGGACATTTCTAGCTCAGAGAATGCAAGTCCATGTCTATCATCAGCATAAAGGAATTATACAAACTTTTCAAAAGCAGTTTAAAGCAGTTTAAGGCAGTTTTTCAGACTCTGGTTCTTCTCAGCACTACTCTCAGGTGGGGGTTAGGATCTAGGCCTAGTTTACAGGCCATAGCCTACCACATACCCCTCTTTGATTATTCTCACCCCTACCTAGAAAGGGTGAGGAAAAAATCACATAGCATAGTCTCCTCAAACTGTTGCTTCCTCTTGAGGCAAGGCCTGGTACTGCCACATAGCTAGTACTCTGGCTGCTGTCTTACGTTCTACTGTACTGTCAATGACTGTGGTAAGCATCCGCAAACAAAGGGGTAGAAAACATGGAAGGAGTAAACACATAGCTATGAGGACTAGGATTGCAACCATAATAGTCTTCAACCCTCCTAGCCCTGAAAATAGAGTTCCAGACCATCCATTAAGCTCCAGTCCATTCCAAGTCTGAACTGGTACATGTGCTAGTCTACGCATATGGTCAGCTATTTCCTCAACAACCTGACCTTGATCATCAATCTGCAAACAACAGTTAGTTAGATTAAACTTTCCACACACACCTCCCTCAGATGCTAATAAATAATCAAGTGCTAAGTGGTTCTGGTAAATGGCTGTACGCATTTGAGTACTCTGTTTGGCTAAAAGAGTGAGTGCTTTACTGGTTTCGTTAGTTATAATTTCTACAACAGCTTGTAAGTGTATAATACGATTCAGCATATAAACAGGAGTGCGGTATCCCCAGGTCCCATCTTGTGCCCAAGTAGCTGGCCCATAATAGGCAATAATTCTTTCAGGTGGCCACTCATCTCCATACCACTTATCCCATTGGCCTATTTTCAAAGTATTACGCTTCTGTTGACCATTGTATAGGGGGAAGCCCAACTGGGCCCCTTGAGAGATGGGAATAAGGAAGAAAGAAGGTCGTATTGTGGTAGGCTATGGCCTAGCATGGCCTGCTATTATGAAAGGCCTGTAAGTTAGGCCTGGATCCCAACCCCCATTATAGCTAGAAAAGAACCAAAAATCTGTGAAAAATGAGAAAACTGTTTTAAACTGCTTAATAAGAAGTTTTTATGAATTCATAAGTCTTTCATTATTCTCTTGTGTGTGAAAGAAAAGAAATGTTTCAATACAAGCATTCCTGGAGCTAGGGATAACCTTGCAGTAGAGAAGTATCAAAATCAAGAACTGCACCATTGTTAGAACAATCCTAAGGGAGGGGGCTGGTTGCTAGGCCCCGGAGGTATTTCTAATTGGACAGGTGCAGGGAATGTGAAACCAATGAGAAGTTTGTATGTATCGAGCTAGAATCAATAGAAAGTTCTCATGTATCAAACTGAAAAAGAGGTATAAATGGTTATGTCTCTGTAAAAACTTTTGCTCAGTTCCTTTTGAAGCTTTGACTGACTGGGCCTGTGCACAATAAACTGGCTTGGACCCTGTCAATTGACTCCTGGATTTATTCATTGACTGCACTTTGCTGCAACATAATCTTGGTGCGTTGGGCCAGGAAGTGCGAGTAGTAAATGGTATTCAAGTGAATAATCTACGAAATTCGCCTCGAGGTTTGGTCCGGTTGGAACCATGTCTGTCCGACCGCAGGGGAACTTCTCAGGCGCCGCCGATCCCTTTGTATCGGAGAGGGTTCCGCCTTGCCTCGGCGGGCCACTGGGTCCAGCTGGCTAACACCTCAGAACCCGAGGGGAGTCCAGGGTCCAACCCAAGAACTGGTTTGGTATCAGGAACTGGATCCGGTGAGTAGATATTTTCTTGTTTAAAAGTCAGTGCAGCCTGGGGAAAAAGTCTTGCATGAGTATGCGCAAGACTGATTTGGTATATATGGTATAGACTAACTGGGAAAACTCTCTCATGAGTGTGTGTGAGACAAGGGAGACCTCCCATAAGGGCGGTCCTAGTAAGCTCCGCGTAAGTGAAAGCGGAAGCCGAAGCCATCGACCCTTCTTGTTTGAAATAGTCAGTTAGTCAGAAAAACCTGGGCACTTGAAAAATGATTTCTTGTTAAAATATGATTGCTTGTGTGAGTGAGAGGTCTTGAAATACAGGCCATGTGAGAACAGACTTCTGAGTAGCGCAGTTCCTGGCCAGGCGACTGCGCCCAGGTCGCGAAAAGGAGGACGCGTTTGGTGTTTGTCTGTTCTTACTGTGTATCTGATTTTTGTTATCTGTTGAAACCGCGAGTTTCCCTTCTGGTATAAATGTGAGATTATTCTGTTGGGTAATTTGTGGAACAGTTTACCGATTAAGAAATAGTATTAAGCAGAAAAGAAGACAGAAGGAAACAAACTCAGTTGTCACTTTTTCAGTAAAGAAGCTGTCTCATGCATTCCAGTTTTTTTTTTCCTTTCGCACAGCATGAAGCTGGCTAGCGGAGAGAGAAGGGGCGTGTCTGAAGAAAGGAATGTGCAGTGTCTTTTTAACCCTGTGAAGGCTTAAACACTCTGTAGCTGGGTTAATTTGTGC
Source organism: Ichthyophis bannanicus (assembly GCA_033557465.1). Taxonomy (NCBI): domain Eukaryota; kingdom Metazoa; phylum Chordata; class Amphibia; order Gymnophiona; family Ichthyophiidae; genus Ichthyophis; species Ichthyophis bannanicus. The sequence continues at coordinate 579,927,375 of CM066031.1, forward strand.
TTATTTGAGGAAAATTGTACCTGTTTTATTCAATATGTTTTAATAGTGATGTTCCTTCTGCTATGGTCATGTATTATATATCATTTAATAAGAATGATTAGTCAGGATTGTGGATCCCGACAGTTTTGGGCTTAGCCTGGAAAGGGTTACATTCTTATTAACCCCTTTCGAGTTCCTGTACTTGTACGGACCAAGTGAGAAGAATTTTTGTAGGGCTATAGGTATAATGCATTTGTGGGCTTAGCTTTGTTTTGTGTTATTTATGTTCAAACCTTCAGTGAGCACTGTAATGGTTTAAATAGGAAATGATAGAAAAATTCAGGAAACTGCTTTTGTTTTCCCTTTGTCCTACGAAGTAGAGGTTAAGAACCCTGACAGGACTATGAAGCATTCCGAGCCAGTAGTACCAGATCGCAATTTGAAAGTGATTTAAATCCTGAGTGAATAAGGAGTTCATCGTGCTTGAATTCTAGTTCCTGATATACTGCGGCAAGCACCTCATAGAAAACATACTTATTGTTAATAAAAATAAAATAGGAAGAAAAAAGGGTATATGTATTCTAGATATCCACCCACTTTATGGAAAAAGTATTCGGAATGTCTTTTGAATATCTGCTTCCTAAAACTGTAAGATTTAAAGTAATTTCTTTTGCAGAGACATGCTGATTACGGCTGGCAGTTAGTTTTCATGCCAAGTAATTTTATTCCAGTCATACGTAACCGATATGTGGCCGTCATGTTAGGAGCTATAGTTCTTTCTGTTGGGATTGTTGTTATAACATGTTGCAAAATAATAGTTTTATATTTTAAGGACTTTATCTAAATTGTACTTATTTAGAATGAGCACACATCCATTATGCTTAGTCCACAGGAAAATGCAGCCTGACTGGTGCATGGTCAGAGTCCATGCAGATTTTGTTGAAATGTATGACTAGGAATTTTAGCAAGGACTTTGCTGAAGACTACAAACTTAAAATGTCTCTGTCCCTATTAGAAATGCTCTGTGGAAGGGGGTGGCCAGTGTTAGTTACTTCATGGCCCCGTAGTTTCCCGTGTTTATCAGATTGTACAGAGAATGTTCCCTGATCAGTTCTCCTACATAGGATTCCTGGTTAAATGTTTGAGAAAAGAAAAAAAAAACAAAAAAAACCAAGCCCTCCTGGATAGAGCTTTGCTATGAGAAACAGTGTAGGAGATTAGTAGCAAACACAAGGGAGGGGGGCCCGGAAGTCTGGAGGAAAAAAAAAACAAAAACCTGCCCGTTTATTATCTTTATAGGCCAGTTCCCTCAGCTCTGCCACCACCCCGGGCAGAGCCTGGGGCAGGGGGGGGGGGATACTCCCTGAAAATGTCACCAGCCACCTCCGCAGCAGAAGGACATACACCCCCTCTTGACCGAAAGCCCCGGCACAGTTTAAAGTACTCAGAGTAGGCCACAGTCCACCGATGACACTACAAGCAGGGATTCATTTGCCAGTTCAGGGTCACTCACAGCCAGCTCCCAAGAACATGAAGTGGAACCCAGACAGTCCCGATTGCCGTATGCCTTCAGAAGTACAACTACCAGTAAAAGGGAGGGTCACGTTATCCCATTGCACTAGGTCCAGGGCCAGCTTTGCACTAGCCAGCTGACCAGCTTTGTTTCTGCCACTGATTTACTGAACTGAAAGCTGCATTATGCCTCCTACACTGAGAAACCATAGGATTTGATTGAACTAATGAACAGTATTATGCAGACCCATCAGCCTTGATGGCCCCAAGTGGGATCCAAATAGCGCAGGCAGCCCTCACTATATACCCTATGCGATCCAGCAGCCCAGGAGAATTTGCGTTTTTGTCAGTCAGTCCCAGAGAGATATAAAACAGAAATTGCAGAAACTGGATGGATTTGCGGGCATGAATACAGCACAGTTAATGGAAGTTGTTCAGAAAGTTTGTGAATTGTGGAAATAAATGTGACAGAGAAAGTGAATGTAAGATAAGGAAGAACACAGATCTTCTTGCTGATACTTTAGTTGAATGATGTGGAGGAGGTTTTCCTAATCGAAGGAGCAGAGGAAGTGAAAGGGGTCGTGAAAATGATCGGCCCCCACTGGGTGCGAATCAGTGCGCCCACTGCAGAGAAGAAGGACATTAGAGAAGTGAATGCCCATATCTTGACTCCACCCCCAGGAGGGGAGGAGGGAGTACTTGATTTTAGAAAGAATAAACTGAGCACAGTGTTCCGGCAAGAGAGGGAAGCAGCTATAGAGTGAGTGGCAGCCGAAGAGGGCTACAGCATGGATGAAGACTAGGCCAGATTGGACTCCAAGTTTCCTTGGGTCCCCAGGAGCCTATGGTCAGTCTGAAAATAGGGGACCAATATATGGACTTTATGGGGGATACAGGAGCAGAATACTAAAGCCAGTAGCCCCTTTGTTTTCTCGATGCATCACCATTGTCAGAGCTACTGGGGCTAAGGCCACAAAGCCTCTCCTGCAGAACCGCATGTGTGAACTAGGCGGACAGAAAATAACGCACCAGTTCTTGTATATGCCTGAATGCCCTAGTCCACTTCTGGGCCGAGACATGCTTGCTAAGCTCCAGGCACAAATATTCTTTGCTGAAAGGGGAGAAATGCAAATGACTGTGAACCCAAAGCCTGCTGGATTGATGGTGCTGACTGTTCCCCGAGAAGAAGAGTAGCGGTTCTTTAGTGCATCTCCAATCAAGCCAGCTAGTTCCTGTATACCCACCAACCTTATAGCCCCACCTGGAGTATGGGCAGAAGATAATCCACCTGGCCTAGCGAAGAACATAGCCCCTGTCATTGTCACCCTCAAGCCAGGAGTGGAACCAGTGCATGTGAAGCAGTATCCTCTCCCTCGACCAGCCATTGAAGGAATCCACTGCCATTTGATGAAACTGCTGAAGTATGGACTTCTCAAGGAATGCCAGTCACCCTGGAACACCCCCCTTCTCCCAGTTAAGAAACCTGGGACAGGGGATTACCGCCCAGTACAAGATCTGAGGCGAGTGAATGATGCAGCTGAAACTATACACCCAGTGGTACCAAATCCTTATATTCTCTTGGGACTGATCCCCGCTGAGGCTACTCATTTTACCGTCTTGGACCTGAAAGATGCCTTTTTTTGTGTATGCCTAGCCCCCACCAGTCAACTTTTGTTTGCTTTTGAATGGCAAGACCCCACAACAGGAAGGCGGGGCCAACTCACCTGGACTAGATTACTTCAAGGATTCAAGAATTCACCTACTCTCTTCAGTGCTATTTTAAATCAAGATCTTTCAAGCTACTATGTGAACCCAGGAGAAAGGGTTCTTCTCCAGTATGTGGACAACTTGCTTATAGCCACCAACTCAGAAAGTGAATGTCTATAAGCCACCAGTGAACTCTTGCACCTTTTTTAATGAGGCTGGATACAAAGTCTCAAGAGCCAAGGCATAATTATGTCAAACAAGTTAAATACCTAGGATTCCAGTTGTCCAGCAGAATTAGACGCCTGGGACCAGAACGCAAAGAAGCTGTATGCAGTATTCCTACTCCAACCACCAGGAGGCAAGTGAGAGCCTTCTTGGGTGCCGCAGAGTACTGTCGTATATGGATCCCCAATTTTGCGCTGCCAGCAAAACCATTGTATCAAGCTACCAAAGGAATGGAAAAGTCTCCATTGGAATAGGGACTTGAACAGGATGCAGCCTTTTGATCTTTGAAAACCGCTCTGATGTTATCACCAGCTCTGGGTCTACCAGATGTCCAGAAAACCTTTCAGTCTCTATGTTCATGAGTCACAAGGAAATGTTCTAGGAGTGTTGACTCAATCTCACTGGATCTTGGCAACGACCAGTAGCCTATTTGTCAAAACAATCGGATGCAATTGCAAATGGCTGGCCCCTTGTTTGAGAGCTGTTGCAGCTACAGCCCTCCTAGTGAGCAATCTTCAAGTTACTGTACCACACTCTGTTCTAACCATTATGAAACACAAAGGAAACTTCTAGCTAATTCACGAATGTTGAGGTATCAGAGTATGCTGTGTGAAAACCCCCAGATACAATTGAAGGTCAGTCAAGCTCTGAATCCTGCTACATTGTTACCAGTTGGTCTTGACCACTGTTCCCTCTAAGCTGTGCGCATGTGCGCGCGCACACACCTCACCGAGCGAGCGCACATACTTTACAACAGAGCGCACAAAAATTACGGCTCTGATTCTGATAGAAAACAACACAGACGTCTTAAAATTTAAAAGTTATGATTGTAATTACTAGAAATTTCCGGCTTCATTTAGTAATCGTCTATTTTAATTTAATTTGATTAAAATCAATGTGGTGTACATACTGTATTCTGACATGTAGTCAAATTTTAAAGTATATAACTCCGAGTGTCATTATGTGGCGCACAAAAATTTAACCTTCCTTCAAAAGCTGCACACAGCTGATATTTTATGCGCACACAGCCTACAGAAAATTAGAGGGAACATTGGTCTTGACCCCCCTGATCATGACTGTTTAGAAACTATGGACACTATATTCTCAAGTCACCCTGATTCGACTGATGTTCCTTTGGAGAACCCTGGACGGACTTTCTTTGTAGATGGAAGCAGTCTTGTCATCATTAATGGACATTGTTGTGCCAGATATGCAGTAGTGACCCTTGATCTGGTAGTTGAGTCCTCAGCCCTGACCCCAGGAACCTCTGCACAGAAAGCTGAATTGATAGCCCTCACTAGAGCACTGACAATAGGAAAAGGGGCTCTGTCTAAATGTGTACCCAGATTCCAAGTATGCCCTTACAACCTTGCATGCACATGGGGCCCTGTACAAAGAATGAGGGTGGATAACCTCAGGAAGCAAGTCCATTAAGTATGGCCCCGAGATATTGATATTATCAGATGCATACTGCCTACATATTTCAGAATTTAGGAAAAGTAGAATCTGTCTAAATGTGTACCCAGATTCCAAGTATGCCCTTACAACCTTGCATGCACATGGGGCCCTGTACAAAGAATGAGGGTGGATAACCTCAGGAAGCAAGTCCATTAAGTATGGCCCCGAGATATTGATATAATCAGATGCATACTGCCTACATATTTCAGAATTTAGGAAAAGTAGAATGTATGAATAGAACCCTGAAATCTCAGTTGTCCAAACTTTGCCAAGAAGTTCACCTGAAGTGGCCCCAGGTTCTTCCTGTAGCCCTTCTTAGGATATACTTAGCCCCTGCTAAGTCTTTAGGAGTTTCCCCTTTTAAGATTCTGTATGGGCGACCCCCGCCTATTGTATAGGAAATAAAGGGAGATATGGAACAGATTAGATCTGAAATTACTAGACAAGAACTATTGGTTTTAAGTTCTGTTTTGCAGAGTCTTCATACGTGGGTACAAGACCAGCTGCTCATCCATCTAACAGAACCCCTGCATCCTCTCAAGCCTGGAGTCTCGGTGTGGATCAAAGAGTGGAGAAAGAAAGACACCGTTGACACCGCATTGGAAGGGACCTTATGTTGTCATCTTGTTAACCCCAACAGCAGTTAAAGTTGCAAAACTCAAACCCTGGATTCATCACAGTTGAATAAAGTCAGCAGTCATTGATAGCAATGTAGAAAGGAAGGCAGCTACAAAGATATTAGCTATGTGGCAATATTACCCTATACCCCACGATGATGCTATTACACCTGTATAATGTGTTAATTGACTAATGAGTGATTTAATTCTCACCCTTTCTCACTTGCGGGTGAGAATAATCAAAGGGGGGAATGTGGTAGGCTATGGCCTAGCATGGCCTGCTATTATGAAAGGCCTGTAAGTTAGGCCTGGATCCCAACCCCCATTATAGCTAGAAAAGAACCAAAAATCTGTGAAAAATGAGAAAACTGTTTTAAACTGCTTAATAAGACGTTTTTATGAATTCATAAGTCTTTCATTATTCTCTTGTGTGTGAAAGAAAAGAAATGTTTCAATACATGCATTCCTGGAGCTAGGGATAACCTTGCAGTAGAGAAGTATCAAAATCAAGAACTGCACCATTGTTAGAACAATCCTAAGGGAGGGGGCTGGTTGCTAGGCCCAGGAAGGATTTCTAATTGGACAGGTGCAGGGAATGTGAAACCAATGAGAGGTTTGTATGTATTGAGCTAGAACCAATAGAAAGTTCTCATGTATCAAACTGAAAAAGAGGTATAAATGGTTATGTCTCTGTAAAAACGTTTGCTCAGTTCCTTTTGAAGCTTTGACTGACTGGGCCTGTGCACAATAAACTGGCTTGGACCCTGTCAATTGACTCCTGGATTTATTCATTGACTGCACTTTGCTGCAACAGTATCGTTCCCAAGACACATGCCCCTCCCCAGTTATTAGGGAGTCGAGCATATGCTCGGGTTCCACAAATCCAATAGAGCCCAGGAGGGGCTTCCCAGGTATTGGGGATGGTGAGGTCAGTCCATCTCTTAGCAAGATGAGAGAAAGTGATTAAAGGGTTGGGAGGTTCAGTAGCGTTTACACCTGACCACCAGGATGTTTTCTTAGTAGTTGCATTGTAAAATCGTTGGCTGAGACAGACCAGCTGTCCTACTTGTATGGTGAACTGTGGTCCTGTTTGGACAAAACAAAGACGGCCGACAATGGTGTTGGCCAATACCCATTCACTAGTGGTCTTATTCAGAGCAGTCTGGTTATATGGGACAGAGTAGTTCAACTCTCTTGCCTCCCATGGCCATTGCTCTCCATTCTTAGTCCCCCCACAGAAGAAACAATTAGAAATGTGGAGACTAAAAGCTACAGCTCCTGCTAGTTCAATGAATAAATTCTGCATAGTCTGGGGAATCTCTATCTCCGTCTGCATAGCTTCATAAAAGGTATGGTGTTTTCGAAAAGGTGAAGAAATGCGGGTCTTAGTATTAAGCTATATGTATAGGTGGGTTCCAGGGTCTATTCCACTTCCCGCTATTCATAGGCCAAATCTATACCCTTGTCTCCACTGGCTAGGGTTAAGCACAAGGAGCCTCAAGTGGTTACAAGTACCTTTCTGACACTTTTGGGGTTCCAGCAACGGTAATCTCTCTAAGTGGGCTTTGCGATGGTCCCCATCTTGCCCCTGCGGACCTCCAGACCAGGTGGCATAATATACACACTCCCACTTGGGACAAAAGTAGGCGTCTTCAGATGCTTTGACATAACTAGATGAGGTATATTGCCCGGTGCATTTCCCCCACTTGTAGGCTCTGTCGGGGCACATGTATTTATCATCCTGATAATAACTTTGCTCTTAGTTAACAGACCCACAACTATAGTAGCCATTTCTGTTAATGGCATCACAAGCATCAAAGTAGAGAGGGGCTGGTCTTGTGGGATCTGCGAGCTGCCGTGTGGCATTTAGGAGGGCCCCATCTTTGTTGCTCCATCATAACTCTAAAACATGATAGGAGGGATTCTGTTGGGGGTTAAAACAGGTCCTAACCTTCCCTTTAATACAGATACTTATTTCCGTACCATTATATACACAGCGGCTAATTACACCGGTACAGGTGTAGTAGGAGTGATAAAGTAAAGTCTGGGTAATCTTTGTCCCGATTCGGGTAGTAGTTATACATGCCGCACATGGAGGCATGGCAAAAGTCATCCCAAGGGGCCCCAGGGTTACCGCAAATACAACATAAGTACATAAATGTATCATGCTTGCAATATTTCAATAAGTTTGTCTAGAAACTACAAACTCTACTGAAGTTCTCTTCTTCCACCGTACGTAGACCTGTCAGCTTCCGGGTTGTGACAGGAGTAGGGTAGTAGATTCCTCAAGCTTCTGCCGTACGTGGACCTTCCAGCGTCCGGTAGGTGGCAGGAGTAGGGCTGTAGACTCTCACAGCAGCGGTTGACGTCGCAGCCTGAGCCGCAATGGTGTTGCAGGGTTGGTGGTTAAAGTCCAAGGACGAAGTTTGGTAGTTGCTGCTGGTTTTACTCGACTGTGATGAATCCAAGGTTCTAATTCTGCAACCTTGACTGTTGTTGGGGTCGACAAGATGACGACATATGGTCCTTTCCAGTGAGGAGCTAACGGTGTCTTTCTCCACTCCTTAACCCACACCGAGGCTCCAGGCTTGTAGGGAAGCAGTGGTTCAGTCAGATTTATGGGCAACTGGTCTTTTACCCATGCATGGAGACTCTGCAAGACAGAACCTAGAGCCAATAGTTCTTGTCTAGTGATTTCAGACCCAATCTGACTCATATCCCCCTTTATCCCTTGGACAATGGGCGGAGGTCGCCCATACAAAACCTCAAAAGGGGAAACTAACGGCTTAGTGGGGGCTGAACGTATCCTAAGGAGGGCTATAGGAAGAGCCTGGGGCCACTTCAGGTGAGCTTCCTGACAGAGTTTTGACAGCTGGGACTTTAGGGTCCTATTCATTCGCTCTACCTTCCCTGAACTTTGGGGTCTGTAGGCTGTATGTAACTTCCACTGCACCTGTAGGGCCTGGGCCAACTGCTGAGTTACTTGAGATACAAATGAGGGTCCATTATCAGATCCCATAGCTAATGGTATTCCAAACCGGGGAATGATTTCATGGAGTAGAACTTTGGTGACTTCCCGGCTTTCTCAGTCCTGGTGGGGAAAGCTTCCACGCACCCTGAGAATGTACAAACCAAGACCAACAAGTAATGATATCCATTAGCACGTGGCATTTCTGCGAAGTCCACCTGGATATTTCCCATGGGGGTAACTCCTACTGACTGAATTCTTGGGGGCAGGTTGGGACCCTGCCAGGCATTGTTCTTTGCACAAGTTACACATTTGCGGGCTACTGAGGCTGACAGGGGTCCCAATAACGAGATAAAAAAATGGGGCTTGAGAGCTTTCTCCATTGCAGTTTTCCCATAATGTGTGGCTTGGTGGAAAGCTTGGACAAATACTGACATGCCCTTCTGCTGGTGGTGTGCAGTCTCAAGCCATCCAGTGTGCAGGTAGGCGGCTGCCTATGGTGCGTGTTCTGGGGTAGGGGTGCCTGCATAGATGTCCACGCTTCCCCCCAACACCGCCTGCCAATGTTCTGTGCCCTTGGAGGTACCTGCTGGGTACTATCCCCTGTGACACTGTGATAAACACTCTCGTGCCCATGTTGGGCCCTCATCAGTTGCTGTCTGGCTGCTGTTCAGTTTCAGCATTCCTAAGTGCCACCTAGGCATCTGCCTAGTCCGCACTGTGCCCCAGCTGCACCACAGCATGTGCCGCCTGCAGCCCTCTGTATCCCCTTTCCCAGCATCTGTCCAGTTGCCCATTCCGACATGCCCGCCCTGCTGTTTTGGAACATGTGCATGCCATAGGACACCTGTCCAATGGAGAGGGAAACCCTGATCAGTGCTATTTCACTGTGGGATCATTCACCTTGTATGGGGACGGAGCGTAGACCCTTCCAAAATTCATATCTTTTTTGGGAGTCTTTCTTGGGAGTGTTTTTTGCTGTTTCCCATTATTATCACTATTGCCCAGCTTGGTTATGTTTTTTGTATATTTTGTTGGGGTCCTTTTCAATGTTTATTTGTACTTTTGTTCCGTGCCATGTATCACACTTATCACTTTTTTGTAGGTTTCCATGGTTTTGCTGTACATTGCTGACAGAAATGGTTTCTCTTCCCTTTAAATCAGCTCTAACGCGAGGTTCTCACTTGCGTTATTTTTGGCCTCGAATTTCACATCGTTAGTGTGCGGGGAGCCTCTCCCCTCCCACTCTCCACCCATTGACCCCTTCTCTCCGCCCCTGGGGAGCCTTCCTCCGCCCTCCGGGAGCCTTTCCCCGCCTTCAGCGCTTGTTTGCGCCGCTGCACGCGTTAGCGCGTGCTAGGGCACATTTGTGCCCCGTAAAGCATCATTATCGTGCGCTAAGGTACCTTAGCGCGTGATAATTGCACAGCGCGCACGTTAAGAAGGTTTAGTAAACATACCCCCTTAGATGTGAAAGCTAATTGAAGGACTAGAAAGTGGGACTGTTACTTCTGGAGAGAAATCTGCAACTGTGAGTATATACTTCTGGTAATTTTCTAAAAAGAATTATTTGTATTAAAACTACTTAATCTGTGAACCCACTGTTTTTTGTTGGATCAGTTAGGGCCTAGTAGCAGCAATTAAAGTTTGAATTTAAAACACAGAGGAGAGCTTTCTGGTTACATTTCATACCCAGCAGAGAGCTTGTAGTTTAAATTTAATAGTCACTCAGGGCCAAGTAACAGCAAAGTACTTTTAGTTTAAATTTAACACACAGAAGAGAGCTTTCTGGTTAAATTTAGTACCCAGCAGAGAGCTTGTAGTTTAAATTTCATAAGAAGTTAGAGCCTAGCAGCAGCTAAGAGCTATAATTTAAATCAAATCAGAATTTAGCTTACCTCAGCAGCACAAGACAGGGTACTGTGTAGCAGCCCTCTTTTAATAAGTGTTAGTTCCCTCCCTCCCTCCCTACACCCACCCTCCCCTGGGATAATTATAGCTTTATAGGTACTTACACATCTTAAAAGACAGGAGGTGCTTTCAGGTGAAGCTCATTACCCAAATCAGTCATACACTAAGGACCTGAGATTAATTAAGCTTCAGGTGAACAAGGTATATTAAACGTATTAGGTACAGTTTTATTGGTATAAATACCCATAGCAACCCCTAGTAAGTAAGAACTTAAAGATCTAGACACAAACTTAAAACTAAGATGCAGACAGCAGTCCAGCAGCGGGATGGGGGCTTTCCAGTCTATTGCATTGAGTGTCACATGTATGATTTTCTCCCAGTTGGTGAGAGGTCTTACGTGTGCACTAGGTGCAAGGAGATCTTTGCTCTCAGGGAACAAGTCCGTTCTCTAGAGGCTAAAGTAGCAGACTTGGAAAACATAAGACAGACAGAGAGGTACATAGACGAGACCTACAGGGATATAGTCCTGAAGTCCCACCTCCAGTCTGGCAGCACCCCTGTTGCCATGGAGGAGAGAGGTCACGTGACAGGAGAGCATCACCCTGGTGTGGCAGGAAGTGATCCTGTAACTAGGACCTGTCCTCCAGGTGATGTAAAACCCTCTCGCACCGAGGAAGTTTCTCCAGGGCCATGTGCCCATGAGGGAAGGGTTAGGACAGCCGTTATAGTTGGTGATTCGATCATTAGGCATGTAGATAGCTGGGTGGCTGGTGGACGTGAGGATCGCCTGGTAACATGCCTGCCTGGTGCGAAGGTAGCGGACCTCACGCGCCACCTAGATAAGATCTTAGATAGTGCTGGGGAGGAGTCTGCTGTCTTGGTACATGTCGGTACCAATGACATAGGAAAATGTGGTAGGGAGGTTCTGGAGGCAAAATTTAGGCTTTTAGGTAGGAAGTTGAAATCCAGAACTTCCAGGGTAGCATTCTCCGAAATGCTTCCTGTTCCACGCGCAGGACCCAAAAGGCAGGCAGTGCTCCGGAGTCTCAATGCGTGGATGAGACAATGGTGCAGAGATGAGGGTTTTGGATTTGTTAGGAACTGGGGAACATTCTGGGGAAAGGAGGGGCTCTTCTGAAGGGATGGGCTTCACCTTAACCGGGATGGAACCAGGCTGCTGGCATTAACCTTTAAAAAGGAGATAGAGCAGCTTTTAAACTAGATATTAGGGGAAAGCCGACAGTCGCCCAAGAGCGGATGGTTCGGAAGAATGTATCCTTGAAGGATACTACCAAAAGCAGAGAGGTTCCACAAAAGAGTAAAGTAGCCCAAATGCCCTCAAGTATGGAGCAGACAGAGCTTAAAGATCCCAATTTACCCATGTCTAACAATAGACAAATTAACATGAATAAAATACAGTCTCTAAAATGCTTGTATGCAAATGCTAGAAGTCTAAAGAATAAGATGGGAGAGTTAGAATATATAGCACTAAATGAAAGGTTAGATATGATTGGAATATCAGAGACATGGTGGAAGGAGGACAACCAGTGGGACACTGTAATACCTGGGTACAAACTATATCGTAATGATAGAGCTGATCAAATTGGTGGAGGGGTTGCACTCTATGTTAGAGAGGGCATTGACTCAGAAAAGATTAAAGTTTTGCAGGAAACAAAATCTGCTGTAGAATCTATTTGGATTGAAATTCCATATAAAAGGGGGAAGGCGATGGCAGTGGGGGTGTACTATCGAGCACCTGGCCAGAATGACCAAATGGATGATGAAATGCTCAAAGAAATCAAGGAAGCTAACAAAATTTACAGCGCAGTAATAATAATGGGTGATTTCAATTACCCCGGTATCGACTGGGTCAGTGTCACGTCAGGACATGCTAGCGAGATAAAGTTCCTAGATGAAATAAATGACTGCTTCTTGGAGCAGCTGGTTCATGAACCGACCAGAGGGGAAGCCATATTAGACCTGGTCCTTAGTGGAACACCAGATCTAGTGCAAGAGATACGGGTGTTGGGGCCACTTGGCAATAGTGATCATAGCATGATCGCCTTTGATTTAATTAGTGGAGGAGGGATAGTAAGGAAATCCACAGTACTACCTTTTAACTTTCGAAAGGGAGACTATGATAAAATGAGGAAAACAGTTAAGAAAAAACTAAAAGGAGCAGTTGCGAAGGTTAAAGACGTACATCAAGCTTGGGTGTTGTTGAAAAATACTATCTTGGAAGCCCAGACCAGCTGTATTCCACGCTTTAAGAAAAGTGGAAGAAAGTCCAAAAAACTGCCAGCATGGTTTAAAGGTGAGGTCAGGGAGGCTGTTGTTGCCAAAAAAGCATCTTTCAGGAAATGGAAAAAAGAGCCAAACAACGAAACCTGGAAACAGCACAAGCACTGGCAAGTCAAATGCAAGGCATTGATAAGGCAGGCAAAGAGAGAATTTGAGAAGAAGCTTGCTGCGGAAGCAAAAACGCGAAATAAAGACCTTTTCAAGTACATTCGTAGCAAAAAACCTGTGAGAGAGTCAGTTGGACCATTAGATGATAAAGGGGTTAAAGGAGCACTAAGAGGCGACAAGGTGATAGCGGAGAGACTGAATGAATTCTTTGCTTCGGTCTTTACTGAGGAAGATGTAGGGATGTTACCCATGACTGAAGTGGTATTTAAAGGTGCGGAAGAATTGAAGGAAATATCGATACATTGGGAAGATGTCTTACAACTATTAGATAAACTGAAGAGTAGCAAATCACCTGGGCCGGATGGTATACATCCAAGGGTGTTGAAAGAACTGAAATATGAGATTGCAGACCTGCTATTAGTAATCTGTGAACTATCATTAAAATCATCTCTAATACCTGAAGATTGGAGGATCGCTAATGTAACGCCAATTTTTAAAAAGGGTTCCAGGGGTGATCCGGGAAACTACAGACCGGTGAGCCTGACATCAGTACTGGGAAAAATGATAGAAACCATCATAAAGAATAAAATTACTCAGCATGTAGATAGTCACAACCTAATGAGAGACAGCCAACATGGCTTTAGACAAGGAAGATCTTGTCTTACTAATCTGTTGTTTTTTTGAAGGAGTGAATAAACAGGTGGACAAAGGTGAGTCGGTTGATATTGTGTATCTGGACTTTCAGAAAGCCTTTGACAAGGTCCCTCATGAGAGACTTTTGGCAAAACTAAAGAGTCATGGGATAGGAGGCAGTGTACTATTGTGGATCAGGAACTGGTTAAAAGATAGAAAGCAGAGGGTAGGGCTAAATGGCCAATTTTCCCAATGGAGAAAGGTGAATAGTGGTGTACCCCAGGGATCTGTGCTGGGTCCGCTGCTTTTTGACATATTCATAAATGACCTGGAAAGTGGAATAACGAGTGAGGTTATCAAATTTGCAGATGACACAAAACTATTTAAAGTTGTTAAAACCCAAGAGGATGGTGAAAAATTGCAAGAGGATCTTGATAAATTGGAAGACTGGGCATCAAAATGGCAGATGAAATTTAATGTGGACAAGTGCAAGGTTATGCACCTAGGGAAGAACAACCCAAACTATGGTTACACGATGCAAGGTTCCACATTAGGAACCACCACCCAGGAAAAAGATTTAGGCGTCATTGTGGATAGCATGTTAAAACCCTCGGCCCAGTGTGCAGCGGCGGCCAAGAGAGCAAATAGAATGCTAGGTATGATAAGGAAAGGAATGGAAAATAAAACAAAAGATATTATAATGCCTCTATATCGTTCCATGGTGAGACCGCACCTTGAATATTGTGTGCAATTCTGGTCGCCGTATCTTAAAAAGGATATAGCGATTTTAGAAAAGGTTCAGAGAAGAGCCACCAAAATGGTAAAGGGGATGGAAGGATACTCCTATGAAGAAAGGCTAAAAAGGTTAGGGCTCTTTAACCTGGAACAGAGACGGCTGAGGGGAGATATGATAGAAGTCTATAAATTAATGAACGGAGTGGAACGGGTAAACGTAGATCGATTGTTTACCTTATCAGAATATAGAAAGACTAGGGGACATGCAATGAAGCTACAGGGTAAACTATTTAAGACTAATAAACAAAAATATTTTTTCACTCAACGTGTAATGAAACTCTGGAATTTTTTCCGGAGGATGTAGTAAAGGCTGTTAGTGTAGCTGGGTTTAAAAAAGGTTTGGACAAGTTCCTGGAGGAAAGGTCCATAAACCATTATTAAGAAGTGACCGAAGATATCAATGCTTGACCCAGTACAAGCATTGTGGAACCTGTGTCCCTTGGGGAAACTGCTAGGTACATATGACCTAGATTGGCCACTGTTGGAAACAGGATACTGGGCTTGATGGACCTTGGTCTGACCCAGTATGGCATATCTTATGTTCTTATGTTCTTAATTGTTTTGATGAAATCAAAAGTGTCTATATGAAGGCATTATTTTAAAAGAGCAAATCTGCACATGTAGGTCTGATATAAAAAGGAATGCCCCTAGGAATAGATGTAGGGAAAAAAATCAGGCAGAAAACATACATAGTAGTGATTTAAATGAGATCCAGATTCACATATAAAATGCCAAGGCAACAAAGGGTATTGAAGAAGAGCATGCACATGTGTATCTGGGTCTGGGCTGCCACCTACGTGTATAAAAGCTGCCAGCTGCAATGGACACAGTGGCAGTATTTATGTGCATTACACATGTAGGTTTCACGTGTAAGGGCTGCTTGGCTGCAACTTATAACTGCCCACCTGCTCTAAAGATGCGCATGACGCAACCTGCCTGTGGAACCCGGTCACGTGTTTCCAGTCTCTGTGT
The DNA here is from genome assembly GCA_033557465.1 of Ichthyophis bannanicus. Classification (NCBI taxonomy): domain Eukaryota; kingdom Metazoa; phylum Chordata; class Amphibia; order Gymnophiona; family Ichthyophiidae; genus Ichthyophis; species Ichthyophis bannanicus. The sequence goes on from CM066031.1 coordinate 579,942,561, forward strand.
ACTGCAGTGACGGCTCTTATTTAGAGAGCATCAAAATGGCGACCAGGAGGAAGAGGAACTTTTCTGATACCGAGAATGTCCTCCTGGTATGTCTGGTGCTTTCCAATGAGGGCACCTTCTTCCATCCCAGTGGCTATGTCTGGGCCATGCTGCAGAATGAAAGGCATGGGAGAGAATCCAGATGACCCTGGCAAACTAAGACAATGCCATGTTTCCGTGCTCTTACTCCAACACGTTAGCCGGCCATCTAGCAGAAGGATGACACCTAAGGAATAGGCAGCAAAGCACAGAAATGGCAGGATTGCTCTGCCATCATGTATAGATTCCCCCCCCTTCCCCCCAACACATACACACATACATGCACAAATAAAAACAGAGTGCTTTTCTGTCCTAGGTCTTCAACGCTTCAGGGTAGGTATGGTATACAGGCAAACCATATGGTCAGAGTGGGAGGTATCCTAAATTCCGCTCATATGGATACAACAGCCACAGTGAATCTGTCATCTGGTATGGCCCTATAAGAAGCAAGGTAGCCAGACCGGCAGGCCCCCTCCCCCTCCCTTAAATACATGGTGCAATTATCAGTGTGGCATAAGTAATACAAATATATTCACACTGTGCTCAGCAACATTTTTCCTTTACATATGGAGGCAATATATACCAGATCCAAAGAGCTGCTGCTAAAACAAGGCTAGAAGCACAGGGAACTTTTTATCGCCACAAATTATTTCTCTTCAGTTAAGAACATAAGAACTGCCATTCTGGATCAGAACAAAGGTCTGGGTAAGGGTGCTAGGCCCGATATTCAGCACCGGCGGTCAGTGCAATTACAGCAGCTAACAACCGGCGCTGAACATTAAACCCGGATATTCAATGCCGGGGTCATATGTGGCCCCAGCATTGAATATCTGAGATCACCGCAGAGCCTGATCGCTAACTGGGCAGCAGCGATGTTGAGCCACTATCTGGTTAGCGATACGTGGTGAAAATTAGGCCAGGGTTTCCTGCGCCTGGCTTTCACTGCAGATCGCAAACTGCGCAGTTGCTCAGTATCACCGCTAACTGGTTTGTGTACCTCCACTCTGCCCCAGAACGGCCCAAACACACCCCGATGTTAAGCGGTTAGCATCGGGGCCTATAGTGGCATTTCTCGGGGATATTCAGCGGCACTAATCATATTAGCGCCGCTGAATATCCTGCTTAGGGGCATTTACATGGTTTGCAGGTCTGTAACTGTGTAAATGCCTTGGAATATCAGGTCCGCTGTTTCTAAAAGTGGCCAGTCCAGGTCACAAGTACCTGACATATCCCAAAAGTAGCCAGATTCCATGCTAGCATCCCCAGGGATAAGCAGTTGTTTTCTCTTGGACTACCTTAACAGTTTATGTGCTTTTCTTCCAGGAATTTGTCCAAATCTTTTTTTTAAACCCAGCTACACTATCTGCTTGTACCACTTCCTCCGGCAATGAGTTACAAGCTTAATTCTAGATTGCGAGAAAAAATATTTTCTCCTATTTGTTTTGTGCATGCTACTTTGTAGCTTCATGATCTGTCCCCTAGTCCTTGTACTTTTTGAAAGAGTAAACAATTGATTAGTGTTTACCCGTTCCACTCCACTCAATATTTTTTAGACGTCTGTGATATCTCCCTGTGGAGGGAAATTCTGAAAATCTGCACGTCCGGGCAGTGGGTATGTCCAAATGGAAACGTGCAGAAATAGAACCCAATTCCTCACATGTGGGGACAAACGCAGCCGCGCGCACAGAATCGCCCACATAGACGTGCTAGGTGCAGCCCACACACAGTGCTACGTTGTACAAAGACGGATATATGCCAACAATGGCATTGTACGTCTCCATGCTGGCCAAATTCCAAAAAGATGTACGTCTGCGACTGCCAGTCTTCATGATATACTTGCAAACAGCCATGCTCCCTTCAAAACGGGCAGCTACAAAGCTGCTGTGGGCACGGACAGAGCTGTTCTGAGGTTGAATGACAATGTAAGATGGCAAGACTTGCAGGTGGATGCAAGTTAGACAATAGAAACCAGTCCGTGGCATGTCCAGACCACTACAAAGCACTCACAGTGTACAGTACTGTAGCAAGAAAATGGGTAGAAGTGAACCTACTGGCACAAGATGCAGTACAGCACTACGGACATGGCAGTAGATGCCCTGCCAAAGTATGCACATTGTGAACGTCTCAGGAACATAACTGTACAATGCTAAGTAAGAACATGATCCAAAAGAACAGACCCCCATAGGGAACTACCCAAATACCTCCCCTGCACTACTAAAGGGCCATTGGAATGACAACAGTCAGCAGTGCAAGCACCACACAGACATGCCCAGAGACACCATCGGCGTTCCCTACAAATGTGCACATCTGTAGAGACCAATGCTGGTGCATCTGAGAATGGCATACTGCACTTTGCAACATTGCACGTCCACCCTCAGAGGTCCCCTGAGTAGTGACAGGGACGTGTCTGGACAGGGAAGTGATTGCAGAACCGTCCTGCGCACTCCTGCCTGTATGCACTGGCACCTGTTGAGGCTGCAGACAGCCCTATGGTCCAAGTACCTGTCCCCCCAGATATGTGGGTGAGCAATCTAGACCTACTCCCCACTCCCCACACACACATACGCACTCTCACTTACAGCCCCACAGAAATAGCTGTCTGCCAAAAGAATGCCCAGCACCGAATGTCTTAGCCGATGGATAGGGAACCATAGCAATCAGTACTTCCAACCCAGCATCATACCTGCTCACTACATTTCTATTTGGCTTCCTACATACACGATAACTAGAATGATGGACCTCAATCTGCTACAGAGCTGCAGTAGGCCCAAACAGTCTTTCCAGAATATCTGCCTCAAGGTCAAACCCCCGTATGCACATTGCACATCATAGGCCCAGATATGTAAACAACCGCAACAGTGACCTGTCTACAAGATCTGTGCCATGTAGCTACCGGCGTAAGATATCCCCAGTATAGTGTTCCAGTCAGAGTTACCTAAGACCTTATCTTCACCAGGGCACTGTGCACATTGCTTAGAGCATATTGCAGTAATCCTCTGTGGGGAGCGCAGCACTCCAAATGGCTGAGTGCTGCACATAGCACCAATGTCCGGGCTTACATTTTCACATGGGGTCCTAGAACTCTGTCACCAGTATCATACCCAGGACATGGGCATTGGTAGGGTGCCCTAGCTGTATCCCTTTAGCTCATACAGCAAATGCCAGCATGGCTGGATTGAACACCAGTGCTCTATTGCCTACAGTTGTGAGGGTGTTTATTTCTGCTGCTTTGACGTATATCCTCCCTCTCCTCTGCTTTCTGTTCCGTAACACTGCCTGCTGTGGTTCCAGACTGCAGTCACACCAGTGCACAGCATAGGTTAGTCATCCATTCACCACTATTGGCTGCACTGGGGTGAGGAGCAGAAATTTCTAAATCCTACCTTTCTTCCACATTTTTGCAGGTATAACCTGGAAGTCTGCAAGGCCAGGACGTACACAGGTGTGACCGGAATATGCTCCATATATCTCCATGGCTGGCCACACCTCCAGTCCACCCCTTCCCACCAAACATTCCGCGATCCCCTTTTAAGTGCCATGTACGTGTAGGGCCGCAAAGGTTCAGAATATGGTTTTGGACATTTTCGCGAGATACACATCAATCCCGCATGTACAGGCAGCTTATTTGTGGTTCAGAATGACCTCCTTAGCCTTCTCTTCTCCAAGCTGAAAGTCCTATCCTGTTTAGCCCTTGCTCATAGGAGAGTTGTTCCACCAACTTTGTCATTTTGGTCATCCTTCTCAGTACCTTTTCTGATGCCGCTATATGCTTTTTTTGAGCTGCAGATACAAGAACTGCACGCAAAACACAAGGTGCAGTCACATCATTGAGCAATTATGATGCTCTTGTTTTATTCTTCATTCTTTTCCTACTGATTCCTAACATTCTGTTTGCTTTTTGTCCGTTGTTAAAGGCAGGGGTAGGAATCCAACTCTAGCTGATAGCATGGCAATGCCCAGCCTGCTACACCAACACATAAGTTGCCTTGCTCTAGCAGATTATATCTTAAACCTGGCCAGAGAGTGGCAGGGAACATCCATTCTGAGGTAATTGTCTCTTCTGCTCTAGGTGCCTAAAATCAATCGAGAAATTGAGGCACTGAAAATGTGCCTCAGAGCCAACAAGAGGGCCAAGTCCAAAGTGCTTCACAGGTGTGGCAACAGCTGGCAAAGGAGGAAGGCTTGTCACAGCTGTAGAAGTATCTATACCAGAAAATGGTGATGGCAACAAAGCTTAGTGCAGGGTCAGGCCGTGAGATGCATGCTCACATTATGCAAGCTTATCAGGTGTGTGCATAGGCATATCCTGGCCCTTGCACACATGGGGGGAAGGCAATTAGCAATGTAGCACCACTCACCCATCTAGAAGTATGTTGCCACACATCTCCATGCTCCCTGGATCCCAGATAGCATATGCTCTGCTATGTCAACAAACCTTCCAATGGTTGGCAGTGCCTACATGTACAGCCTCCTAGCATACCAACATCTATGGCGCTGTCACACTCAAATGCTTGCCTGTGGCTGCCAAACAAACACTAGACCCTATATTGACCAGCTGCAAGGAATCCCTTAGCCAATCAGTATTAACCCTAAGGGAGCTATGGAAAGGGATTTTCACCATACCCATTGTAGATGGCAATAAAGAGAAACCTTGCAGTTGATCTAGAGTTATGCTACTGCAACACCACTAGTACCATATTGTAAATGTAGCAGTCGCATAACGCCCAGCTCTACCATTGTTCTGTCCCCACAGTTTTGTGTGTGTGTGTGTGTGTGTGTGTGTTTTAAGTAGGGTTGCCAACTTTTTCACCGAGAAAAACCCGACACCTGTGGCTCGCCATGCTCCACCCATTCTCCGCCCCTAGTCCCACCCCTGCCCCGCCCCCAGCCCCACCCACAAAAATTACCGAGGATACGTGTAGGCTAACTTCCTTGGTCAGATAATAATTAAACTGGGAACCCCAAAATCCAAACATGAAATGTACAACACTGGAGAAATAAAACTATAAAGTAATTTCCTCTTGCACTAAACAAAAACGCAAAGATGTTAGCAATACACACTTCCCAGACCAGACATATTCCAGTTAATAAATTCAAAATAAAAAGTATTTTTCTACCTTCTGTTTGGGCGTTTTATTTTTCAGTTGCAATTGCTCCAGTCACTTTCTTCTGGTTTCTTCGTGTCTTCTGCGAGCTATCCATTTGTCCTTTCTTCTCTTTCAGATGTTTTCCATTCTCTCTCTATTTCTGCTTTAACATACTGATTGTTTCCCTTTTGCTCTTTCCCCCAATTCTTTCCTTATTCCTTTATCATCCATTTAAATTTCACCCTTCCATTCTCAAGCCCCTCTTACTCTCCCAATACCGGCCCATCATAGGCTTTTCTTCCACACAAAATATTTTTTCCCCTCTCCATTCTCATTCCCCATCCATTCTAGTCCTCCCCCCAAATCAATTCCCTTATAGTTCTAGACCCACCCAGCATCCACTCCCTTCTAGTCCCATTCTCCCATGCCCCACATCAGCCCATTTCCAGTCCTATTCCAGCTCTTCATCAGCCCATTTCCAGTGCTAGCCCTCACATCACAGGCCATTTCCAGTCCTAGCTCCCCCCCCCCCCCAATCACAGCCCATTTCCAGTCCAAGTCCCCCATCACAGCCTATTTCCAGTCCTAGGCCCCCCCACCATCACATCCCATTTGCAGTCTGAGTCCCCCCGCACCATCACAGCCCATTTGCAGTCCGAGTCCCCCCGCACCATCACAGCCCATTTGCAATCCTAGCCCCCCTAATCACAGCCTATTTCCAATCCAAGATCCCCCTTCCTCCACCATAGCCCATTTCCAGTCCAAGTTCCCCCCCCCCCCCATAACCCTTTTCCAGTCCAGGTCCCCTCCACCCCCATCACAACCCATTTCCAGTCCATGTCCCCCCCCATAACCCTTTTACAGTCCAGGTCCCCCCCCCATCACAGCCTATTTCCAGTCCAAGTCCCCCCCCCCCTTAGCCCTTTTCCAGTCCAAGTCCCCCCCCTTAGCCCTTTTCCAGTCCAAGTCCCCCCCTTTAGCCCTTTTCCAGTCCAAGTCCCCCCCCCTTAGCCCTTTTTCTGTCCAAGTCCCCCCCTTTAGCCCTTTTGCAGTCCAAGTCCCCCCCCTTAGCCCTTTTCCAGTCCAAGTCCCCCCCTTAGCCCTTTTCCAGTCCAAGTCCCCCCCCTTTAGCCCTTTTCCAGTCCAAGTCTCCCCCCTTTAGCCCTTTTCCAGTCCAAGTCCCACCCCCTTAGCCCTTTTCCAGTCCAGGTCCCCCCCATCACAGCCAAGGCAGTCCTTGCCCCCCCCCCGCCCCGCATCGCGGCTGGCTGAGGCTTCAGAGGGAGCCGGGGAAGCCCGCGCGAGGCCCCGGCTCCCTCTGAACAGCCACCAGCGTGAAGAGCCTTTTCCTTCACGCTGGCATCTGTTCCTGTGAAGCCGCGAATGCTGGGAAAGGTTAAAGGGCAAAATGAAGCAGGTCTTCCAGAAAGGCCGGGCCTGATGGACCTGATGGTCACCTATCTGAAGAGATGGAAGGCAGAGATATGTGCCATCATGCATGTGATACAGCAACTGGGGGAAAATGGTACTGTACCTCTTGGGCCAGAGGAAGAATGAAGGGAACTAATATATTTCTTAGGTTTGCCTTTATTTTGTTTATATTCCTTTGAAATATTTATTTTATAAAAAAGTGACAACAAATGTTTTAGCCATTTGCAAGTTTGAAATTAAAATATTGTTACATTTATATCTGGGTCTCTTTTGATGTTTTCTGGCTACAGGGCCTCTGCCTGCTACTGCAATATCACCCGTGGTTCACAGCACTGATGGCACTATAGGCCTTATGTCCATGTGAACATTCTCCTATAGGAAAGTCGGAGAGGAGTCCGACCACTCACCATTAGCACACTTACATTGACTGCTGGCCATAGACACTGCTGGTTCAGATCAGGGAGATTGCTAGAAGAGCTCTGGGAATACCTTTACTCCCAAATCCATGAGTATGCAGACATATTGCATGCATGACATCCTTATCCTTAAATTACAAGAGCCTTGTCAGCCCAATGGGAGACCAGCATGACTAGCTGTTTATAGAGCTATATGTCTTCATCATAAAGGAAGTTCAGATGCCATATGTAGGAATTCATGCAGTGGGCATCTGTATCACAGTGTTTTATCTTTTAAATATTTGCATTTAGCTCACACCTTTCCAGTAGTGGTACAAGGCAAGTTACAATCAGGTACATAAGTATTTCCCTGTCCTCAGAGTGTTTACAATCTAGTAAAGGCTGTTAGTGTAGCTGGGTTTAAAAAAGGTTTGGACAAGTTCCTGGAAGAAAAGTCCATAAACCATTAAGAAGGGACCCAGGATATCAATGCTTGAACCAATACAAGCATTGTGGAACCTGTGTCCCTTGGGGAAACTGCTAGGTACATATGACCTAGATTGGCCACTGTTGGAAACAGAATACTGGGCTTGATGGACCTTGGTCTGACCCAGTATGGCATATCTTATGTTGTCCCTAAGGTAATGGAAAGTTAAGTGACTTTCCAAGGAGTGCCAGTGGGATTCAAACCCATATGGTTTTGGGTAGAGGCCACTACTCTAACCACTAGGCTACTCCTTCACTCCTGGTTTTATGTCTTGCCACTCTATTCAGGACCCTTGCCATAATGCACCTACATCTCCAGAACCAAACAGGGTGTCTCCAAAAGCGCTCTTATAATAGCACATTATCATTATCACCTGGGCCTGCCTCTTCAGTGGCAAAGGAGCCTTCCATCAACCATTGCATGGTGCAGGTACTGAGATATGAGCCCAATGGCACATTCCATAGATAAGACCATTCAGGGAGGAATACACTCAAAGAGTAGGGTCATGGGGGGTGGGGCGGGGGGAACATGATCAGCATGTGGAAATGACAAGGATGCTGGTGAATGGCCTGAGAAGAGGACTCCATACAAGGGCAACCTACTTAGATGGTAGGCAAATGCAACATTCAGCCCATCCCTAAACATGCCTTGCATAGTGCTCTCCTCCACCCTTCAGTAAGTAATGAGGACACCAAACCATCTTTGTCTTTCATTTCACTGAGGAAATCTTGAGCCATGTACCAGGGAATTGAAAGCAAACAGGCCATTTGCTTACATTATCACACATACCAGTCAGACAAATGTGTCAGGGAGTTTGAGACAGTACACACAATGTTCCCAGCACTACAAAATACCAGCCACAATATGAAAAAGGTAAAAGGGGTGCATACATAGATTTTTGTGCTGTGCCATTCACAAATCAGCAATGAAACATGTCAAATGACATATCTTTGTGGCATAAGGGAAAGCGGCCCAAAGATGGACATACAGATATCAAGCATGTATGTTTTTACCATATACATGAAAAAACAATGCAATGCTGACACCCCAACCATTAGTAACCTCTAAACATATAAACCAAATTTGGGGTTCTGAAGAGATGCGACAACCATGAGGCCATATCTATAGAGAGAGAGAGAGAAAAAAAAGCTCACTAAAAATTATTATAAATATTTTTGCAGACCATGTATACAGGGTGGCCCAAAAAAAGTGAGAAAGACCAGTCCAAGGACGTGGCAAAGGGGGGTTCTTTGGGTGGACCAAAAAAAGTGAGAAAATCTCGTAAATTAAAAGCTTAAATAGTTTACTTATTTACCTTTTTTAGCTATATAACGTATTTATTTCGACAATTTCCGGTCGCCATCTTTTTTTTTAAAATTTGTCAATCGTTTACATCTGTCTTTTTGAATTTTTAAATAACTTATATGCTACAAGATGTTCTCACTTTTTTGGGCCACCCTGTATATATCATATCATATATAATTCATATATATATCATCACTGCCAAAGCATAAATACTATCAAGGCTTGGATCTCATTATCAGTCCTTTTTTACAATTAGGGGTATGTTTACTAAACCTTCTTAACGTGCGCGCTGTGCAATTATCGCAGATACCTTAGCGCGCGCTAATGATGCTTTACGGGGCACAAATGCGCTTTAGTGCGCGCTCACGCGCGCAGCGGCACAAACGAGCGCTGAAGGCGGGGAAAGGATCCCGGAGGGCGGAGGAAGGCTCCCCAGGGGCGGAGAGAAGGGGTCAATGGGTGGAGAGTGGGAGGGGAGAGGCTCCCCGCACACTAACGATGTGAAATTTGAGGCCAAAACTAACGCAAGTGAAAACCTCACATTAGAGCTGATTTAAAGGGAAAAGAAACCATTTCTGTCAGCAATGTACAGCAAAACCAGGGAAACCTACAAAAAAATGATGTGTGATACATGTGCACGGAACAAAAGTGCAAATAAACATTGAAAATGACCCCAACAAAATAAAAAAAAATCATAATCAAGCTGGGCAATAGTGATAGTAATGGGAAACATCAAAAAACACTCCCAAGAAAGCCCCAAAAAATAAATATGAATTTTGGAAGGGTCTACGCTCCATCCCCATACAAGGTGAATGATCCCACAGTGAAATAGCACTGATCAGGGTTTCCCTCTCCATTGGACAGGTTACCTATGGCATGCACATATTCCACAACAGCAGGGCGGGCATGTTGGAATGGGCAACTGGACAGATGCTGGGAAAGGGGATACAGAGGGCTACAGGCGGGACATGCTATGGTGCAGCTGGGGCACAGTGCGAACTAGGCAGATGCCTAGGTGGCACTTAGGAATGCTGAAACTGAACAGCAGCCAGACAGCAACTGATGAGGGCCCAACATGGGCACAAGAGTGTTTATCACAGTGTCACAGGGGATAGTACCCAGCAGGTACCCCCAAGGGCACAGAACATTGGCAGGCGGTGTTGGGGGGACGCGTGGACGCCTATGCAGACACCCCTACCCCAGAACACGCACCATAGGCAGCCGCCTACCTGCACACTGGATGCCTTGAGACTGCACACCACCAGCACCACCAGCAGAAGGGCATGTCAGCATGGTGGCAGAGGGGTACTGGTGGTGGAGGGGGGCAGTGACAGCTGCCCAGAGCAGACCATGGCCTAGCCCTGTATAGGTGGGTGCCATGCACTGCAACAGACAGGCCCTGCCGGACAAACAGTCATGGTATCACCAGGGAATGCACTGTTTCTGTGGCAACACGGTGGTGCAGTGCACGCAAACAGGGTGTTTGGAGGCAGAAGGTCACAGGTTCAAGTCCCAGCTATGGTGCCTGCCAACCCAGTCCCCATATTTTACCCACTACTACAACGTGCTAATAAAGACAGAACGTTTATTGAAGATGACGCAAACATGCCCAAAACACCTATATTTTACCCTACAGAGCAAAGACACCATAAACAGACGCATTACCTAGAGCAGAGTCTCCCAAATGCAGTCCTGGAGGGCCAAACACCATTCAGGTTCCATGCTGCCTCTAATAAAGATGCCTGTGCTGCATATCTATGCACCACCCCCATGGTATGCAGATGTATCTCATGCATATTCATGAGGGACAGCATGAAAACCCGAACAGTGTTTGTCACACCAGGACTGGAGTTGGGAACCTCTGCCGTAAAGCAGCAGCCAACAGGGGCAGACACACCCACACCCACAGGCTCCATTAGCCAATGCCTCCTGGAGAGGCAGGACATTGGGCCCTGCGTGCATCTCCCAATACTAGCACTTGCATACCTTAGCAATGCCACCCTACACCTGGGAATACGGTACACAGCTATCAAAAGTTTGCTATGATTACTGGCAGATAGCAATTCCTACGTTAAGCACAGTTTGCTGATTGAGCTCCATCATAGCAACCTTTCTGATGTCTGTGGAGTGTGCTTCAGGTCTGGTGTCTGACAGTGTTTACCACCCTGGGGAGTGACCCCCAACAGTATTGCATACCATATCCATGCCTGCACTGTGCCCAGGACTGGTGTGGTGGCCAGGGCTGCTAAACTCCTCTATAGTAGCGCAATGCTGGCATAGGTGTGGGAGTGTGTGTCTGTCTATCCAGTGTGTGGTGGCTGCAAACACCCTCCACAGCCCACACTGCCAGCACTGTTTCCAGTATTGGCCTGCCAATGTGCATAATGAGGAGCAAGGTACCATGGGTATAGCCCGGACAGGATGCATCTGCACAGGGCATAGGGCACTGGCTGGGACATTGTAGTGCCCGGCCACCACCTGCACAGACAGGGTGGCCACAGCATGTCCTGCTGGGAGATCACTCTCACCCTGACTGTGCAGTGACCACAGCATGGCTAGGCTCCCCCATAGTGCTATATAGTATTTCCCTCATGTGATATTTTTGAGTTTTCTTTTGGGGCCCAGTCACTGACTTATCTGCTTGTTGTGTATGCTGACGTCCAAGTTCTGGGTGCACACATTTCCACCAGGAACATGCACTATGGACTAGCTAGCAGACTGTCTGCAGCTGGCATGTGTCTTGATGGAGCGCCTTGCAGGGTGCAGCGGCTGAAGGCTTGCTGCAGGAGAATATCAGATAGTGGTGGGGTGCAGCTTAGCATATCCAGGCATAATGTCTGTCTGCTATTGTGTTATGGATGTGTACAGAGCTGCATTGACTGCCCTGTAGGGTGTCTGTTCCCCAGCAGGACTGGGGTTGATGGTCCCCTTACTGCCACCATTGCAGGGAGGTAGAATGTGGATCTGTTGGTGGGAGACCCTGTTTACTACCCTCAGCCCTGGAGGAGAAGGAGGGTGGTGGTACATAATCCTTCTAGGGGTCCATAGGGGCTACACCTGACTGAGACATACAGATATATCCAAGGTGTGTCTGCAGAAACTACCTATCTCACACATTAGCACTGCTGGGGACCTGCAGCATGGTCTATCTCTGCTGTGGACCTGGTGCTGGGCGCCCCACCTCACCCTCAGGGTGAGTGCAGTACCTGCTCAATGTGACGGTGTGTAGCTACTCTGTGCCAGTACCACACACGGTCAGTTCCCCCTACCAGGCCGAGATGCTGTGGGGGTGCATACCCCATCTTGTGTTCATCTCTAGACGGCTGATTTGCATGTGCAGTGCATCAAGGGGTGGGCTAACCCTATCCTGGTGACCACAGCAGACTGTTTGTGTGGTGACATGTAGTCCTTCTGCAGCCAGCCAGGGGCTTGCTAGCAGCTATAGAGCTGTAGCCCACTGGTTACTTCACTCCCTGTGGAGCCAGAGGTCATGGGTTCAATCCCACAGTGGGCCTGTTTGATAGGGCTGTCCAAAGCATTATCTATTTTTAATGTACATTAGTGCTGCCAGCAAAAACACCCTCAGCGTACTGTACCCATAAGGTGCCTCAGAGGGCGTTTTATAGGCACCCTATAGGGCACCTTATGGTTACCATCCATATAAGGTGCACTATACGGTATCCTATGGAGCAACTTATAGGGTGCCCTATAGGGGACATTATAGGGTGCCGTGGCGGACAGTGCACTTTATAATGTGCCCTATGGAGTGCCTTATAGGGTGCCTTATGCGGCACCTTAGGTTACGGCACGTGAGGGTGTGTTTGCTGGCAGCAATTAATAAAATACAAATAAAGTGCCACAGGAAACAATACTTACATGTCAAAGCTGATGCCTCAGCCAGCCTTAAGTATTAGGCACACTGGGGATCGAACTCATGACCCCCTGTATCATCAGTCAGTGCCTTAACCATTGTGCTACATTGCTGCTCCTCCTTGCATGTCAGCGCACCTACTTAAGATTTCCATGCGTTTAAATGCACAGTGCTGCCATCAAAAACAGTGCTATGACCTTGCCGTGCCTCATTTATACCCTATATGGCGCCCTATAGGCCACCCTTTAAGCAACATTGTAGGGTGCCCTCTGGGGTACCTTATGGGGTGCCTTATGCAGCACCTTATGTTACAGCGCTTTGAGAGTGCATTTGCTAGCAGCAGTAATTAAAATAAAATTAAAAAGCCTCATAATGCAATATTACACATAAATGGTAGCGCCTCAGCCAGCCTTCTTCATTGGGCACAGTGGGGGATTGAACCCATGACTCCTGCATCATCTGTTAGTGTCTTCACCATTGTACTGCAGCCCTGTTCCTCTGTTTGCACATCAGCGTGCCTGCTTATGCTTCCCGCGTACGTTTCTCGTGCACTAATGTGCACGGCGCACAAAAGCGTGCAGTGCAGAGCGCGCTAATCCCGTTTTGCTACTTTTGACCGGACCGCCCACTCCTTTTATGTCATCCTGCAGACTAACGCGGCGCACACGTTAAGAGGGTTTAGTAAACATACCCCTTAGTCTCCTTCATTCTAATTTGTCTTAAATTCATACATATATTCTAACACAATCTTCAATCAAAAATCGTTCTCAAAGTCATTTCCAACATAATACTTTGCTTTGAAAGCCAAGACATGACTTATTTTTCTGCTTCAGAGTTTCATGTCTCCGATAATTTGCCAGATGATCAATAATTTGCCTTTTCCTGTCCTATAACTTCTCCTGCACCTAGATCATGCTTGTGTTCAGAAACCTGTGCACAGTCCTTTAGCCATTGTCTGGAGAGCCATTTTTAGCCCAGAGAATTTACCCAGATTGCCTCCACTTTGTATCCTTAAAAAGGCTGCAAAGAAGGGGAAATATCATTTCATACTGTTTTTGTTCCATTTGTAAAGCAATGCTATACTGACATTTTTCTAAATTTATACCCTAGATCAGGGGTCTCAAACACGCGGCCTGCGGTCCGCATGCGGCCCGCGAGAGACCCTTGTGCGGCCCGCGATGCATAGGGGGGAAAAAAAAAAACCGGCTTCTGCTGGTGCTGCCGCCGCTGCCGTGGCCGGCAATAGCAGCAATATCGCAAGTCCCGCGGGCTCCCCCCCACCCGGCAGATCCCTTCCTGCTTGCCTGCCAATGCTGCCAGTTCTCCGCTTCGGCTTTCAGAGCCACGAAGGGAGAACTTCTCCCTCGCGACTCTGTTAAGCTCGCCGGGGCAGATGGGAAATTTCCCATCTGCCCCAGCGGGCTTAACAGAGTCACGAGGGAGAAGCTCTCCCTTCGCGGCTCTGAAAGCCGAAGCGGAGAACTGGCAGGCAAGCAGGAAGGGATCTGCCGGGTGGGGGGGGGGGAGCCCGCGGGACTTGTGATATTGCTGCTATTGCCGGCTACGGCAGCGGCGGCAGCAGCAGCAGAAGCCGGTTTTTTTTTTAAGTTTAATTTTCCCGGGGGGGGGAGGGAGCAGGACTTGATGGGGGGGAGCCGGACTTGATGGGGGGGGGAGCAGGACTTGATCTGTGAATGGGGGGGAGGGGGACTGGAGGGGGGGGGGAGCAGGACTTGTGGGGGGGGGAGCAGGACTTGATGTAGGGGGGGAGCAGGACTTGATGGGGGGGAGCAGGACTTGATGTAGGGGGGGAGCAGGACTTCATGGGGGCTGGGGGGGGGGTAGTACTGAAAATGGGGTGATGGGGGTTAGGACTGGTAATGGACAGATGGGGGTTAGGACTGGAGGTGGTCTGACTGGGGGCCTAAGACTGAAAATGGGGTTATGGGGGGGCTAAGAATGAAGATGGGGCGATGGAAGGGTTAGGCCTGGAAGTGGGCTGTTGGGGGGCTTAGGACCGATAATGGGCTAGGGGGGGGGCTAGAACTGGTAATGGACTGGGGGGGGTGCTATGATTGGAAATGGGCCGAGTAGAAGGGGGAGCTTGAACTGCAAATAGCTGATGGGGACAGGGTCTTGGAATGGTAATGGGCTGAGTGGAAGGGGGCTTGGAATGGAAATGGGCTGATGGGGAGGGGGGCTTGGAAAGGAAATGGGCTGTGAGGGGAGGGAGCTAGGACTGGAAATGGGCTGATGATGCGGGGACTAGAAGGGAGCGGATGCTGGGTTGGGCAGGAGCTAGAAGGGAGTTGATGTTGGGGGACGATTAGAATGGGATGGGGCTGGGAGAGTGAAATGGAGAGGGGAAATATATTTTGTGTGGGAGGGAAGAAAAATCTACAATTGGCCGGGTATTGGGAGAGTAAGTGGGGATTGAGGATGGAGGGGTAAAATTTGAGTGGATGAAATAGGAATGAGGAAAGAGCAAAAGGAGAATGATTAGTATGTTAAAGCAGATGTAGAGAGAATGGAAAAAAACTAGGAAAGAAGAAAGGAGAAATGGACAGCAGACGATGGAGAGTTAGCAGAAGACACAAAGAAACCAGAAGAAAGTGACTGGAACAATTGCAACTGAAAAAAAAATGCACAAAAGGTAGAAAAATATCTCTTTATTTTGAATTTATTAACTGAAATATGTCAGCTCTTGGAAATGTGCATCTTTAACGTCTGCACTTTATTTAATACAAGAGGAAATCAATGTATAGTTTTATTTCTACAGTGTTGTACATTCTAAGTTTGGCTTTTGGGGTTCCCAGTTTAATTGTCTTCCTGTTTCTAAATTGTGATTCCTTGTTTGGTGATGGTGTATGTTCTGCATGTGTAACTGAGCTGAGGTATTCTGTTTATGTAATTCCTATTTGACATTGCCACTTGTTCTCTTTCCCGAGTAGGTCATGTATTGTTATTCTCTGAAATGTGTTGATTTAATATTTGCAGTGTTGCCTTTTGATAGTTAGGGTATGGTGCTTTGTGAGTCCTGGTAGTGCTGTTAGGACACGGCAGGTTTGCTATGGGTTCTAAATGGGCAGTGTTTCTAGTAGTTCCTAATGTGCCTGGCGGTTGGCACTGGTTTTTAGTAATGTAGAAATCTTTTAGTCTTTCTTTCTTTATCCATACACTCATTAAGAGGCATGTTTACTAAAAGTTAGTGTATGGTAACATTATGCAAATATTTATGCAAATGATGCCCTTATGCAAATGATGCCCTTATGCAAATGAGGCCTGCGTCTTGTGCGGCCCCCGGGTTACTGTACAAGTCCTCATTTGGCCCTCAAAGCAATTTGAGTTTGAGACCCCTGCCCTAGATGCACCATCCGAAAAATCTCACTCTTTGGCCTTCAATCTCACGCTTTCGGATAGTAAATCTCACTCTTTGGGAAGGTAGACCCTTGGCATCTCTGTAGAGGAGGTAAGAACTGCTGGACTAAACGACAGAAAATGTTCAGAAACGCATTTCATCGGAAACATCTAGAAAATGTAAAGGCTCCACTGTGCGAAGGAGTCCATTGGAGTCAAAATGACTCCGCCTGCAGGGAACCTGAAGCAAGAAACTGAAGGAGAACATTCTGTCCTGTCAGGCAGGAAAACAGAATTTGCCAGCTTTGGAGCTTCAGATCAAGTACCAGCCTTCCATTTACCATCTTTCCCAATTCAGCTGTGCTAGATGCCCATAGACCTGACCATATCAGATGAAGAGGGATTAGGCCGTGCAACCATGCCCAGGCCAGTAGGGACCAGCTTTACTGGCTCATACACTTCTGTTTCCTGATACTTTCACTCCCAGATGTGTTAGAAGGGATCACATGAAAAGCTAGAGATAGTCAGAGCAGCAGCAATCAAACAGCAGAGAGAAAGTGCTGCTTTGTCCCCCTAACTTATCACAAGCAATTTGCTTCGCCATCAGCGGCCAACAATAATTGGATCTCTGGACTGCAGGCATTGCATGATCTTTCTTGTCCCCCTCAGAGTGTGTGGGTGGGGGGGGGGGAGGGTTAATGGAAGGCAATAGGAACAAGGAAGTGTGAAAAGGAAGGCAGGAAGTAGTGGTTTGAGAGAGAGTTAGAAGAGGCACAAGCCAGGAAAGGAGATGGGAGAAGACAGAGTGAGTGACTCAAAAGGATATCAAGAAGGGCCTCACTGGGACAAGATGAGGAAATGAGACAGGTTTTAGGGAGGGGAAATGAACTCTCCAGAAGCTCTGAAAAATACTGGCTCACATTTATTTAGGACTGGCACATACAGGCCAAATAATACAATAACATTTCTCAATACCAGACTATATGTGCTGTTATAAGAAACAGCAAATGTTTAATCATAAATATTTTAATGGCTTCAGGGATTCACAGTATTCAATGACCGTGCTAAATGATAATAATCACATCTGGTTTATTACTACAGTAATTCAGCAGCTTCTCTTCAGTAGTTAATTTTTATTATATGTGCTGTGCTACTGTCATGGTCATTTATAGCCATAATATTTTAAAGTGCCTCATTTGTTTGTTTAAGGACAGTTTCACATTATATTTCTGTACAAACATACATTTTGCACTATTATTTCCAAGCTGCCGCTGGAAAATCGATCCCGTCCTGCTATGACTAAAGATGCTGGAAGCCACGTGGTAATGCCAGAACAGAAAGCAAATGGTAGAGCAGATGGATAGTGCATCGGTCTCTGGTGGGGCCATGACTTCTGCTGATGACTTGTCTTCATGAACAAATGAGTATATTAAGAAATGGTTAACTAATAATAACTGCAATTAACGCCTACTCTAATAACGTGTGCTTATCTCACACTTTTCAGCCAATCAGTTGTGCAGCATTACTCAGCGGAAAGAGCCTCCAAACTCTAGATTAAACCACATCTGGCACGGAGAACTCCACACATGGGCTGGTATGGCTCCTGAGAGTCGCCTGAGGGAACAACAGTAGAGTAGCAGTCGTTTTTCAAAGTAAAGTGCCTTTGCCTAGGTTTCCAAAGTCCCGGGAAAAGAGCCAGAGCTAGAACTCAGTAGTTTTGCCCTGTGTTCTCACCACTGGCCCACCTTTTCCTCTAATGCAACAATTTGGAGCTTAAAGCAGATGTTTCCTTGTAAATATTGGGGATATGAATTCATCTATATAGAATCAGATCATTGCAAATCTTTTCTTTTCATAGTACCTTCTGGTGATGATGTTCCTGGCCCAATTCTGCTGTCTAAAAATGAGATGGAATTTATAGCATTCATAAGGAGTGGAGTGGAGGAGTAGCCTAGTACCCAGAAGATCAAGGGTTCAATTCCCACTGGCACTCCTTGTGACTTTAGGCAAGTCACTTTACCCTCCATTGCCTCAGAAGAAAAGGCTGGCAATCTACTTCCAGTGATACATTGTCAAGAAAACCCAGAGGTAGCTGGGTCACTATGAGTCAACACTGTCTTGATGGTACAAAAAAAATAAGGCTAGACATTTATATTTGGGGTTTTTTTCTTTCATCTATTTTTTTGTGAATCCTTTTATATCATGGATTGATTACTGTTGTGTTGCTATTCTTTACTTCATAGTTTTTGGATATGGAACATGTGATAGTTTTGTTTCGTGTACTGTTATGTTTGTATCTAAACATCACTTATTAACAAGCTGTATTTTAGGTTCACCTCCCCAAATGATGCTCAAAGTAACTTTACCAGAATCACCAATAAATCCCCAAAACGTGATCAGGATTTTGGCAAAGTAACTTTACAGCATTATTAGTATTCAGGTTCAGTAAGCCTCAGCCCTAAAGAGCAGTAGAAGAGTAGCCTAATGGTTAGAGCACCAGGATGTTACTTGTAATGAGTTGTTCTTATGTAAACCCCGCTGATTATAAAAAGTGCAGTATATAAAACCAAATAAATAAATAAAATAAACGAGAACCACTGCTGCTCCTTGTGATCTTGGAAGTCACGTAATCTTCCACTGCTTCAGGTACAAAAGTAGAGGCATGTATATTAATTAAAGTGCACTAATGGTTAGCACTGTAACTGTTGCATGCTATAAATTCGACTGTGATAAAATTTCCATACCAACAGCTTGTCATGGGTTGGCATGGAGACTGAGCCATCAGGGGTGGAGTGCGTATCCATGTTAATCACCATGCAAGTTCTCCCAATGCGGCATAGTTCTGCCTTCATTCTGGTAGCATTTGAGTCCTTTGAATACTTATGCTGTGTTTTCCCATGTTAGTCACAGCAAATGGTTTAGGGAAGGGGCAGAGCTAAACCTGCACTAACTGCATAGGGATATGCTAGGCATGCCCCTATCAGCTAGTGAAGTTCCGACCGTGCCCCTATGCTACAAAACGGGCCTCAACACATGCTGACATAGCACATTTTAGTAAAGATGGCCCTTAGATTGTAAGCCCTCTACAGACAGAAAAATACCTATTGTAGCTGAATGTAACTCATCTTGAGCTTCCCATGGAAGCAAAAACTCATGATAAAAACTTTTTTCCATTGGACCATTAGATGATAAAAGAGTAAAAAGGGCACTAAGGGAGGACAAGACCATAGCAGAGAGAATGAATGAATTCTTTGCTTCAGTCTTTACTGAAGAATATGTAGGAAAGTTATCCATGCTGGAAATGATATTTAAAGATGATATATCAGAGGAATTGAAACAAATCTCGATAAACCTTGAAAATGTAATAAAGCAATTTGATAAACTAAAGACTAGCAAATCACCTGGACTGGAAGGTATACATCCCAGGGTGCTAAAAAAAAACAAAAATGAAATTTCAGACCTACTAGTAGTAATTTGTAAACTATCATTAAAATTGTCTATAGTACTTGGAGAGTGGCCAACGTGATGCCAGTTTTTAAAAAGGGTTCCAGGGGTAATCCAGGAAACTACAGACCAATGAGTTTGACATCAGTGCAGGTGAAATAGTAGCAACCATTATAAAGAACAAAATTACTGAACATATAGAGAGCCATGGTTCAAAGGAGCACAGCCAACATGGATTTCATCAAGGAAAAGCCTTTCTCACTAATCTGCTAGATTTTTTTGAAGGTATGAATAAACAAGCAGATAAAGTTGGATTTTCAGAAAGTCTCTCACAAGGTCCCTCATGAGAGACTCTTAGGGAAATTAAAAAGTCATGGGACAGGAGACAGTGTACTATTGTGGATCAGAAACTGGTTGAAAGATAGAAAACAGAGAGTAGGGCTAGATGGCCATTTCTTTCAATGGAGAAAGGTGAATAGTGAAGTACCCCAGGGATTTGCGTTCAGCCCACTGCTTTTTATCAGATTCATAAATGACCTAGAAAAGGGAACAAGTGAGGTGATCAAATTTGCAGATGACACAAAACTATTTAAAGTTGTTAAATGACAAGAGGACTGTGAAAAGTTTCATGAGGACTTTGAGAAATTGGGAGACTGGGCATCCAAATGGAAGAAGAAATTTAATGTGGACAAGTGCAAAGTTATGCACTTAGGAAAGAACAAGCTAAACTACAGTTATGCAATGCAAGGTTCCATGTTAGGAATCACCACCCAGGAAAAGATGTCACATGGATAATACATTGAAACCCTCTGCTTAGGGTGCAGCGACCCCTAAGAAAGCAAATAGAAATCTAGGAATCATAAGGAAAGGAATGGAGAATAAAGCCAAGGATATTATAATGCCTCTGTATCGCTCCATGGTGGGAACGCGCTTTGAATATTGTGTGCAGTTCTGGTCTTGATATCTAAAAATGGATATAGAGGAATTTCTCACCCATGCAACAGGAAGGGGAATCTGCAGAAACAGCACTGCAGCCCCTGAGGTGAAGGTAAGCACTGGCATGCTGTTTTAAATGTAATTCTGCTGCTGCATATCTGGGAGAGGAACAACAGTGGTGGCAATGAGAGTGGGGGCTGGATCACGGGGGCATTAGGAATGAGGTTCACCTATGATGCCTCATATCGTTGCACCAGCCCTGCTGCTTAGACTTTACAGATAAAAGAATAATAAATGCGGATAAATAATATCAAGCAAGCACACAAGGATGAAAGGGTAAAACCTAGGACTGTGCAGGCTCGATGGTGCTGCATTATCAAACCAAAGATGGCTTGCCCACATATCAGTGGCGTAAATTCCGCCCAAGCAGCCCCTGCAATGCGGGGAAGGGGGGCCAGGCAGAAAGGGGGCCCGTATACTGGCAGTAAGGCAGCATGGTAATCTTACTTGATAATCTTTGCCGCAGTGTGTCCGCTCTTCTAAGTTTGCCTCATGCCTGGCAACTGTTCCCCATTGGGCCAAAGTCTCGCCATAACAACCGAACCATGAGACTTCAACCCAGAAAGGAACAGCCACCGGCACTGAAGCAAACTTGGAAGAGCAGGAGCAGCGTGGCAAAGATCATTAAGTAAGTTTGCCATCACCATGGCTGCTGCCGCTGCATGGGGAGGGGGATGCCACATAGGGAGCCCACGAGAGGGGTGCCACCATGACAATGGGGGACCCTTATGAAAATTTTGCTTGGGAGCCCTTCATTGGAACGTACGCCAACGCCTCACATTCTGTATTTTCATGAGCAATTGATGTCATTAAAGGCAATCTGTAAAAATAGAAAACTAATATTTTACCACATTTTACAACAGAGGATTGGGCTATCTGTTTTTGAGGTACAAGTGGTAGAGATTTCCTATGTCAGTAAAGGCTCTGCAGCCTGCATGGTAACTGTGCTGGATTTTCAGAAGTTTTGTTCCTAGCCCTCAGGCAGAAAGGGAGGAAAGTTCACATAAAACAGAAGTGCTGCCACTTTGAATTCAATTTCATGTTTAATTAAATTTCACTCTACAGATCTGCTTTACTTAAAAAAAAAAGCTACCATAAAGAATGATGTATTTGCATATTGCCTTTATGACATTTCTTTGGTACACTTATTTCCGTTATATTTTAATCATAATAAATGTGTTTGACAAAAGAATAAAACCATACAGACTTTAGTGAAATGAGAAAAATGAAATTCTAAAACAGTATTGTCAAGTAAAGCCAATGTTAAACAGAATAATCGGAGAGAATTCAGAGGTGTGCAGAGGCCTGCAGAGGGAAAATAATAAGGAAAAAAAGATATGCAAGAGATTTGTTTTTCAGAGAAAGCTATTATTAACAGCCCTAAAAATATTTGTCATGCAGGAGAAAGGACTGCCACAGATGTTTCGTTAACGTCCCCATTACACCCATAGACACACCAAGAAAGACTGATTCATCCAAATATAAATGGACATTCTATTCACTTCCAAAGTCCTCAAACTCTAATGTATTTGCTATTGCCTGAGGCAAGCGTAATTCAAGGCTGAAGCATTGCCTCAGCCGCATACCTCCCACTCATATCAACAGACTAGATTTTTCCTCTGCTCCTTTGGGCTCTTATAGGAGAAGTATAGTGCCAGGAATTTTCATTCAGTGTTTTTTCATGTGTTTTATATCCCTTCCCTAACTCACTTATTCCAGTCATTACAGTGGCAGTCCTCAGCAGAGAGCCTTACACTATGGCTCCTTCTGGAACCCTGCGTTCATGGACTATACGTCCAGCTATGAGATACTGCTGTTGTATAATGACTCGGTTTTTCTTGCCCCATCAAGCAGAGTCCTGGCCCAGAAACTGGACCCAAGCCCTCTACTCGATACTGCTGAGAACTGCAACTGAGCTGGCTACAATAGACTTGAGTTTGATAGTCTGAAATAGTAGTTCTCAACCCTTTTGGGGATTTTGGACAGTCTGGTTTTCAGGATATTAGTAGCATGTAGCTCACATCTTTCCAGGAGAAGATCAAGGTAAGTTACATTCAGGTAGCCCTGTCCCCAAAGGGCTCAAAATCCAAGTTTGCACCTGAGGCAAAGGAGAGATAAGTGGCCTGCCCAAAGCCACAAAGAGTGCCACTGGGATTTCAGCCCTGGTCTTTCTGCCCTAACCACTAGGCCACTCCTCCCACAATGAGTATGCATGCAATATATTTGCACACAATGAGGAAAATGCATGCAAATATATATCATTCATATTAGTGTGGGCATCTTCAAACCCAGCTGATCAGGCTGACCCAAAGAACTGGAGGAAAATTAGGAAATCTCTTTTCTATCAAACCATCAATTTCAATTGTATGCAGAAATTAAAACTGAACTATTTTTCCTGTTTTCCCTACTTCCTACATTGTCTCGTGAAAGAAATTTAAAGGGCCAGTGCACTTTTCCGTGTTAGCAGTGAATTGCTTGCCTTTTAATATTTACTTTTTTCTTCCTCAAGAACACAGCATCTCCTTTTTCACTACTTCATTCTTTCTCTCTTCAACACTCATTGAGCCATTTTCAGCACATTCATACAGTAGTACTTTCAGCATGGATGCAATCCCCTTATCACATATCCGTCTCTGATCTACCCAGGCAGCATAACCCCAGAGACCCCTGTATCCTCAGAATGGCAAACACTTCAGACTTACAGTACAGTTATTCTAACCTGTATGATTCACCCACATCCAGTAATCATAATATAATAAACAATTTTATCTCTGTTATACGTATATCTCACTTATTTCCTTCCTTCATTTGCACAGACTCCAAGTAGAAATTATCATTCATATCTTCTAGCACATATACATTATAGGGAAAATTATCAAACACACATATCTGCAAACTACAAAGATGGTTTTAACATGTTTATTTTACCATGAATTTTTAATAGATACCACAGATACTTTGCGTTGCAAAGATAAAAGCATGTGTACTAAAACCATCTATGTAGTTTGCATCAGTTCTTTTGTGTAGGCAACTGAAAAGGGGAAAAAGACCTTTGCATATTATTGAAAAGGTCATACTGTAAATGCATGTGATTTTCCTCTTTCAGTCTTTAACACACCCCAAGAAATACCGTTTTCAGTGCAATACATTGTGAACCCCACACCCCCATTTTTGCAGCTCTGAGGAGAGCAATTTTCAGACAGGTTGTTTATCCATGAAATTAGCATCTACTCAAATGGCTTTGAAAGCTGCTCTTCCCAACCAAAAACATTTCATATAGGCATTTATACCAAATACAAGAAATATAAGATTCATTTACAGAAATGAAAAAAACCCCTCTCTACTCTCAGGGGAAGTTTTGGCAGAATAAGGTGACGTAAGTAGAATGTGGCCGCACTCCTCTATACCACTCAGGGCACTTTCTCCAAATGGGTTAGTTTTGCTAATGCTAACAATCCAACAGAACACCCCTAGTAACTATCATGCCTTAATCTTCTATTATATGCACCTTATTAGCTCAGATTGATTCTACTACAATTCAATATGGCATGCAAAGACCTCAGGATAGCCTTACCCTACATATGGCGAAACTTGTCACCATAGGGAAATGGCGGACACTCACATCATAGGTCTAAAGCCTTAAAGTATTTGCACATAAATCTTTAATTCCAATTACAGCCAAATTCAATAACATCCACAAAAGTACTTTTTAGGATCCTTCACTACTCAAACACACAAACACTACTGCAAAGAAAGTGTCCGCAGTTCTATGTGGTAAATCATATGATACCCACCACCGGAACTTATGAAATGCAACCCGATTCATGGAAGGCAGTCCATTTCACCTAAAATAAAGCAGAGAGAACACTCTTACAACTCAGCAAATCTATGCTCAAAATGCTAGTATATGATCACTTATCTGAACAATATCCAGATCCGGCCGGTATCAAAGACTACTTTAATCTCCACAAAGAATTATCCAAAAGTTATCCAACAAAAGCTTTTGTTTCGCCACCAGGCTTCTTCAGGGATTACGGATACACTCGCTCCACCAGACTTCAAGGATATCTTCGAGCAACAAAAATGCTTCTCACTATTACCGTATCCTCGGCGTCTGATGTCAGCTATTTTAAACTAAACAACCACCAACAGAATCCTCTTGTGTTTTAACAACTTTGAATAATTTAGTGTCATCTGCACACCTCACTCGTTATTCCCATTTCCAGGTCATTTATGAATATGTTTAAAAGCAACAGGCCCAGGTCAGATCCCTGGAATAGTTCACTAGTCACCTTTCTCCACTGAGAAGATTGGCCATTTAGCTCCACTTTCTGTTTTCTATCTTTAAACCAGATCCTAATCTACTAAAGTCTACTGCCTCCTATCCCATGACTTTTTTTTTTTTTGAAACTTTATTTAGTAATCATCAGAACCATAACATTCAGTACAGTGCAGACAATAAGCCCCCACGGAGTGTACTCTTATCTCCGCGCAGGGGCAGATACAACATACAATTCGGTATCAACAGCAAACAAAAAAGGCACACCATAGACAATTACATGATTTTATGTAAATGGTAGCCCACCCCCCGCCCCCCCCCATCCCATGACTTTTTAATTTTGCCAAGATTCTCTCATGAGGGACCTTATCAAAGGATTTCTGTAAATCCAGATATACTATATCAACCAGCTCACCTTTTTATTCACACCTTCAAAAATATATAACAGATTAGTGAGACAAGACTTTCCTTGTCTAAATCTATGTTGACTTTCTCCCATTAAACCATGACTACCTACATATTCAGTAATTTTATTCTTTATGATGGTTTCTACCATTTTGCCCGGAACTGACGTCAGGTTCACTGGTCTTTAGTTTCCTGGACCACCCCTGGAACTCTTTTTAAAAATTGACATTACACTGACTACTCTCTAATCTTCAGGTACTACAGATGATTTAATGATAGTTCATAAATTACTAATAGTAGGTCTGAAATCTCATATTTCATTTCCTTCAGCACCCTGAGATGTATACCATCTGATCCAGGTGATTTGCTACTCTTTAGTTTATCAAATAGCTGTAATACATCTTCCCGGTTTATTGAGGTTTGTTTCAATTTTTCTGATACATTACCTTTAAATACCATTTCAGGCATGGGTAACTTCCCTACATCTTCTTCAGTAAAGCCAAAATCAAAGAATTAATTCAGTCTCTTTGCTATGGTCTCCTCCCTTAGCACTCCTTTTACCCCTCTATTATCTAATGGTCCAACTGACTCTCTCACAAGTCTTTTGCTATGAAGGTACTTGAAAAAGTCTTTAGTATTCTTTTTTTTTGCTTTTAGGGCAAGCTTCTTTTCTAATGCTTTCTTTTCCTGCCTTATCAATACCTTCTATTTAATTTATATTGTTTCCTGTTTTCTTCATTTGGCTCCTTTTTCCACTTCCTGAAAGATGCTTTTTTTGGCTACAACAGCCTCTCTGACCTCACCTTTAAACCATGCAAGCAGTTGTTTGTCCGTCCTTCCACCTTTCTTAAAGTGTGGAATACATCTGGTCTGGGCTTTCAAGATAGTAATGCCCATGCTTGATGTAAACCTTTATCCTTTCCAACTGCTCCTTTTAGTATTTTTAAACTATTTTCCATATTTTATCATAGTCTCCCTTTAGAAAGTTAAAAGCTAGTGTCATGGATTTCCTTGCTGTCCTCCCTCCATTTATTAAATCAAATGCAATCATATTATGATCACTATTGCTAAGTGGCCCCCAACACCATTATCTCTTGCACCAGATCCTATGTTCCACTAAGGATTAAGTCTAAAATGACTTCCCCTCATGATGGTTCATGAATCAGCTGCTCCATGAAGTAGTCATTTATTTCATCTAGAAACTTTATCTTCCTAGCATGTCCTGCTGTGACATTAACCCAGTTGATACCAGGGTAATTTAAATCACCCATTATTACTGTGTTGTAACTTTTGTTAGCTTCTCTGATTTCCTTTAGCATTTAATCGTCCATCTGTTCATTCTGGCCAGGCGGACAGTAGCAAACCTCCACTTCTTTTTACATGGAATTTCTATCCATAAAGGTTCTACAGCATATTTTAATTCCTGCAAAACTTTTATCCTGTTTGACTCAATGCCCTCTGTAACATACAGCAACAACCCCTACCCTATCATTGTAATATAATTTTACCAGATAGCACGGTGTCCCATTGGTCATCCTCCTTCCAGCAGGTCTCTGAGATGCCAATTATATCTAACCTTTCATTTAGGGGCATGTTTACTAAAATCCGCAAAATAGCGCGCCGCAAAATAGCGCACGGCAACGCGGCACTGAAACACGCAGAAACGCGTTTAAACGCCCCGCACACGTGCGTGTCACCCCCGCACAGGTACGCGGCTCACTAACGGGCCCCGTACAAGTGCGGGCCCGCAAATGTCCGATAGAGGCGTGGAACGGCGAAAGGAGGGCGGAGGAAGGCTCCGGAGGGGCGGAGGGACGGGGTCAATGGGTGGAGAGTGGGAGGGGAGAGGCTCCCCGCACAGTAGCGGGCCCGAATTTGCATGTAAAAACTACCGCGAGTGAAACACTCGCGGTAGAAAGCATTTAAAGGGAAGAGAAACCATTTCCGTCAGCAATGTACAGGAAAACCGGGGAAACCAGCAAAACGTGAGCAGTGTGATACATGTGCACAGCACAAAAGTGAAATTAAAAATAGAAAATGACCACAACAGAACTATTAAAAATAGTAATTCAGCTGGGGAACAGTTATAGTGATGGGCAAATACAGAAATCACACCCAGCAAAGCTCCAGAAAAAAGAAATGAAGTTTGGAAGGGTCTACTGAGAGGAGACTCTTCCAAAAAACATTTCCACGTTTTGGAGCTTTCCTGGGAGTGTTTGCTATGGTTGCCCATTAATATCACTGTTGCCCAGCGTGGTGATATTTTGCCCCACATTTCCCATGGTCATTTCCGGGGTTTATGTGCACGTTTGTCACCAGACAGGGTGCATATGCCCACAGTAGAATTGCGTAGAGCAGGGTTTGTGACTCCATCCTGCCAGGCTTACTACCTCCAGGGGCTGCACTGTCTCTGTGACCAAAGTGTGGTACAGCGGACAGAGTTATTACCTCTAGGACCAGAGGGCAGAGGTTCAAAACCCAGCTGGGGCACCTGCCAGCCCAGTCCCTATATTTTACCCACCACTAAATAAAGATAGCGCAGACACCCCTGTATGCATGGGGAAAACACCCATATTTTACCCAACACCGCACACACCCCACAACAATGGGCATTACCTACAGCCAAGTCCCCCAAATGCAGTCCCATACTGCCACATTGCAATCAGGTCAACTGCTTTTTCTGAGAGAAGTTCATGCCAGCATGTTGGCGGACAAGTACATGTGGTGCAGGGGGCAGTGGCTGCTAACCACAGAAGACAGAGGCCTAGCCATGTGCAGGCTGGCACAGTCCACTGCAACAGACAGGTCCTGCCGGATCCACAGTCATGGACAGTCCAGGGAATCCAACCAATCTGTGGCTACACAGTGGTGCAGTGCACACAGACAGTGCATACAAGAACAGAAGGTCACAGGTTCAAAGCCCAGCTGGGGCTACTGCCAATCCTGCCCACATATTTTTCCCACAACTAAACAGTAATAGTAAGGACACACCTTTCATGGCGGGGACATATGCAATGGTAAGACATCTATCTTTTACCCCACTGAGCACAGACACCATGAACAGGGGCAGTACCTAGAGCAGAATCACCCAAATGCAGTCCTGGTGGGCCACACACCAGTCAGGTTCCATGCTGACACTCATACAAATGCCTGTGCTGTATATCTATGCACCACCCCCATGGCATGTAGATGTAGCCCATGCATATTCATGAGGGATAGAGGGAAAACCCGAACAGTGTGATGCAAACCTGGACTGGAGTTGGGAATCTGTGCCGTAAAGCAGCAGCCATCAAGGGCAGACACACCCACACCCACAGGCCCCATTGGCCAATGTCTCCTGGAAAGGCAGAACATTGGACCGTGCATGCAGCACCCAAAACGAGCACTTGCATAACTTACCAATGTCACCCTACACCTGAGGTATACGGTACACAGCTCGGAGACGTTTGCTAGGAGCACAGGCAGGCAGTTATCCATACGTTACGTACATACTGATAGTTGACCCCATCCAAACAATCTGTTAGGTGTTTGCGGGGCATGCTCCAGGCCTGGCCTCTGACGGTGCTTACCACCCTGGGGAGTGACCACCAGCTGTAATGCGTACCATATCCATGCCTTGCCGTGCTCAGGACCGGTTTGGTGGGCAAGGCTACTTACCCCCTCAATCGTAGCACCATGATGGCAGAGGTGTGGAAGTGTGTGTCTGTCTATACAGTGGGTGTTGGCTGCAAGCCCCTTCAACAGCCCGCACTGCCAGCACTGTTGCCAGTATTGGCCAGTCAATGTGCATAATGAGGTGCAAGGTACCATGGGTATAGCCAGGGCAGGGTGACGTGGCCAGGATGCATCTGCACTGGGCATAGGGCCCTGGCAGGGACATTGGCTGGGATATGTAGTGTCCGGCCACCACCTACACAGACAGGGTGGCCAAAGCATGTCCTTCTGGGGGATCACGCTCACCCTGACTGTGCAGTGACCACAGCATGGCTAGGCCCCCCCATAGTGCTGTATAGTAGTTCTCTCATGTGATAGATATGGGTTTCTCTTTGGGGCCCAGTCACTGATCTATCTGCTTGCTGTGTATGCAGACAGCCCAGTTCTGGGTGCATGCATCTCCATTGGGAACATGCACTATGGACTAACCAGCAGACTGTTTGTAGCTGGTAAATGTCTTGCTATAATGGCTTGCAGGGTGCAGTGGCTGTTGGCTTGCTGCAGTGGAATATCTGGTGGTGGAGTGCAGCTTACCATACCCTGGGCTTATGTCTGTCTGCTATTGTGTTATGGCTGTGTATGGAGCTGCCTGCCTGGGGGGGGTGTTCCTCAGCAGGACTGGGGTTGATGTTGCCCTCTACTGCCACCTTTGCAGGGAGGTAGAGTGTGGATCCCTTGATGGAGACCATGTTTGCCACCGGGGGGGGGGGGTGCCTGATGGCGGCAGACAGGGATATCCATGGTGTTTGTGCAGAAACTAGCTATCTTACACATTAACACTGCTTTGAAACGCCCGCTTGCCCTCCATCAGCCATGGCAGGTGTTGTTGACCTGGTCCTGGCCACCTCATTGCACACTCAGGGTGAGCACAGTACCCGCACGATGTAACGGTGTGTGGCTACTCTGTGCCAGTAAAACACCCAGTCAGTGCCCCCTACTAGGCCAAGGTGCTGTGTGGGTGCACCGGTCACTTCCCCCAACAGGGCCGAGGTGCTGTGGGGGTGCATTCCCCATCTTGTGTCCATCTGCGGACAGCTAATTTGCATGTGCAGTGCATCATGGGTACGGGTGGCCTAACCCTATCCTGTTGACACCAGCAGACTGTCTGTGCGGTGACGTGTAGGCTATCTGCAGCCAGCCAGGGGCCTGCTTACAGCTATGGAGCTGTAGCGCAATGGTTACATCACTGCCTGTGCAGTCAGAGCTCATGGGTTCAAACCCACAGTGGGGCCCTTTGGTAGGGCTGTCCACAGCTTTATTTTTATTTACTGTACATATGTCTATGCCGGCAAGACCACCCTCAGCTTACTATACCCATTAGGTGCCTCTGAGGGTGCTTCATAGGGCGCCCTGTAGGCCACCTTATGGTTGCCATCCCTATAGGGTGCACTATACATTATCCTGTGTCGCAACATACATGCTGCCCTATAGGGGTCATTCAAGGGTGCCTTGGCAAACAGTGCACTGTAACATGTGCCTTATGGGCCGCCGTATGTTAACATGCTGGGAGAGTGCGTTTGCTAGTAGTGATAACAAAATATAATTATACAGCCTCCTACAGCACCCCAACATAATACATACTGCCTCAGCAGGCATTTTTCACTGGGCATTGTGAGGAGTTGAACCCCTGATCCCTGCACCATTGGTCAGTGTTTTAACCATTGTGCTGTGGCTCTGTTCCTGTGCTTGTGCATCAGCGCGCCGCCTTGTGCCTATCAGCGCGCCGCCTTCTGCCGCCCAAGGGGACCAGTGCGCCGCCTTCTGCTGCCCAAAAATAACTGTGCGCCGCCTTATGCCGCCCAAAAAGCACTGTGCGCCGCCTTCTGCCGCCCAAAAATAACTGTGCGCCGCCTTATGCCGTTCCAAATTAATTTGCCTCCTAAAACAATGTTAATCATTACAGTTACTGCCTCAGCTGACCTTTGTCGTTGCGCACACTGGGGGATTGAACCCATGGCCCTTGCACCATTGGTCAGTGTCTTCACCGTTGTACCACGGCTCTGTTGTTTTGTATACTCAGCAGCGCGCCACTTTGCCTTTCCACGCGCTAATGTCGACCCCCGCACATTAGCGCGACGCACACACGTCCGGTTGCTTACTACCGTTTTTTTTCTATTTTCTGCCTGAACCGCCCACTCCTTATATGGCACAGGCACACTAGCACGGCCCCGCACGTTAGGAATGTTTAGTAAACATGCCCCTTAGTGTACAGTATTATTTATTTATTTGATTTTTCTATAGCGCCCTTCCAAAGATCAGGGGCGGTTTACAGATAACAGAACATTTTACATAGAACAATGGTTTAACTTTTTATATAATAACTTCTGGGAGTAACAAAACAGTTTAGGATATACATTTGGCTACAAACTTATCCTATTACAGGACGATAAAAAATTATGTACAAAATTTCAGGTTAGAAGAATTACACTGAGTTTGAGATTGTTGTAGGTGGGTGTAGTTCAGGGGTGTGTGTGGTCAGTGTTTGTGAAGACATGTCTATATTTGGCTTCAAATCTGAATTTCTGTAATGAGTAGAAAAGAGGTATGTTTGGAGGTCTCTCCTAAATGTCTGGAGGTTTTTAATTGTGCGAAGTGTGAAAGGTAGCGAGCTCTAGAGGTTGGGGCAGTATATGTGAAGGCTCTGAAGCTTGAAGTCTGTTTTGTCTTACGGATAGAGTGGGGGATTACAAGGGAATTGCTAGCATTTTGACTGCGAACTCTAGTGTCTGGTTGGGTGTGGAGGAGAGTTGATAGAAAAGATGGGGAAATGTTATTGATTAATTTAAATGTTACAATTAGTAGCTTATATTTTATTTGGCTTAGAACTGGGAGCCAGTGTAAGTTATATAGGATGGGTGTTATATGATCGGTGAGGTAAGCCTTGGAACTATTCTGGTGGTGATAACCGAAGCAGGCGGACCCGGCGCTCCAGGCCTCATCCTATCCCACCCCCCACTCCACAACAACCCCGCCCACACCCCACACCCCACAAAAGACATCACACCATAACTTTATGGAACACAACTGGTCGCAGCTTTTATTAGCCATAAACAATTTAACAAACCAACAATAAACTTTCTAACCCCCAATTAGCGGCACCCAGCTGCACCAGCCATACCTCAGCAAAGTGCCTGCCACCGCTAATGCAATAACTCGCCACCCGGCAAGTTACCATACCACTCTCCCCGACTTCGCCATGCTAAGCAAAAGTCGGCCGAGGGTTTGACCGGGTCAGGGGCACCCCGCCCCCGCCCAAGTGTAGCCTGCTGCTCCGGACCCCGGAAACCTCCGGGATCCCGCCACTGGCACATAACACTGTTCATGTGCCGCCCCCCCCTGGCCCCAAGCTGCGACCAGCGTGCATCATTGCCAGACATATATTCCAAGGCCTCCTGCCAGTCGTTAAGGAGTAGGTCCATGCCAACTGGCGACAAATGAACCCCATCAGCCCGATAGAGCCCCGAACACCCGACATCCACCCAGTCATGCAGGATCTGATACCCACCCCTCTCACAGACCCAACGACCAATCTGGCGATTGACCTTGGTCAAACCCCTGGACCAACGACGCTGGTCCCGGCAAGCCAGCCTTGGAATGATGTCTGACCACAGTACAATAACACCGGGAAACATCCGAAACACCAGTCCCAGATCATCTTGCACCGCAATGATCAGTTGCAGGCAGGACCAGGACACCAGGTCATTGCCACCCAGATGCACCAACAGGGCGGCCGGCCACCGCGACGTCCTCCCAAGGCGCTGTAGCAAAGGCAGCAATTGCGGCCACCGCAGGCCTCGCACGCCCAGCCATGTCACCGTCACCACCGACGGGTCCAATCCCAAATTGGCGTCGATAGGGCGGTCCGCCGCACGCCGACCCGCCCAATGGATGAAAGAGTGGCCAGCAACCCAACATCCACCAGGTCCGACACCCCCATCTGAAAAAGAAATAGACAGTTAAAGCCCCAACCAACAAACCCCGGCACCTACAGCCGAACATACCCCTTAAAAGCCGAAGAACACCACCTCCCAATGCCCTGAATCACGTGCCCCGGCAATCCAGCTGCTGCCGCACTAGTGGCAGCCCCAATCCGAAAGGAGTTCGGAGCAAAACGCAGCGGGTCCTCACCCACCACGGACAACACCAGACGCAGCACCGCAGAAACCTGAAAACGGGTTAAAACCCGAGCATCCGCGTGCACGAAAAAACTGACCGCGCCCCCCTGACGCACCGCCAAATACTGCCGCAACGCCCGCACCGGGCAAGTCCGCGGCTCCGCGACCTCGCCCAGACACACCCACAAACCTTTCCCAAGCGGATCCGTTTTGGACCTAGCCAAAAGGATCCGCACCCCCCCCCCCTGCCACCCGAACGTGACGCGCCTGCAGCCCCCCAACACCCCCCCGGCCAGAGCCCGCAACCAGTTCCCCGATGAAGCCACCTGCCTCAAGGCCCCGCAAACCCGCACCAGGAGCCCATGCATGATGGGCAACCGCGAGTCACGCGGCGTAGGCTGCACCCACTCCCAACCCTGCAGAAGCCGTCGCATTAAAACTCCCCCAGCTGGGGAACCCCAACCCACCGCGCTCGCAAAAAAGTTAAACCCCGCCAAATGCGCGCGCACCGCCGACCGAGAAAACCCGGCGCCTTTGGCAGCCACAATATATTGACCCATCAAGCCCACCGGAACCCCCCCCCCCCGCCTGCCACCCGCAAGTTAACAAAAAGGTGACCACGCTGTCGCACCCCCGCCGGTACGAAGACCAGGTCCCCGCAGACACTGAGTTCCTCAGCAGATCTAGCATCTCTCGAGGCCAATGATCCACAAGTTCTCTGGGACCACAGATCCGTCCTTGTCCACTTCGGGGGCCAGCGCCCGGAACCGCTCCCACTGAAAACGAGAAAGAGCATCAGCAATCTCGTTAGTGCACCCTGGTATATGCCGTGTCCGCACTGCCACATTCAACTGCTAACAAGCTAAGACGACCTCCCGCATCAAGCCAGCCACCATCACGCACCTTGGAGTGTAGCGGTTAACCACACTGACGACCGCCGCATTATCACACCACCAAAGCACCCTCCGGTTCCGAAGGCGCTCCGGCCAGAGCGCCAAAACCACACAAATCGGAAAGAGTTCCAAAAAGGTGATATTCCTGGTCAAGCCCGCCGCGCGCCAAGACTCCGGCCACCGATCCGCACACCAGGCCCCGCCAAAATACACACCCAAACCCCCCCCCCGCCGCATCAGTGTACAAC
Organism: Ichthyophis bannanicus; assembly: GCA_033557465.1. NCBI lineage: Eukaryota > Metazoa > Chordata > Amphibia > Gymnophiona > Ichthyophiidae > Ichthyophis > Ichthyophis bannanicus. Next base: position 579,976,666 of record CM066031.1, read on the forward strand.
TGCAAGGCATCACTGGACACCTCGGGCTCCAGCAAAACAGAAGTCCCATTGAAGTCCTCCAAAAAACGATCCCACACCCGCAAATCAGCCCGCATCGCCGCCGTCACCCGAATCCGGTGGTGGGGTTTCCGCACCCCGACCATCGCACAGGCCAACCTCCGGGAAAACACCCGCCCCATCGGAATCGTCCGGCATGCAAAATTTAAGGACCCCAACAGGGACTGCAACTCCCGCAAGGAAACCTTGCGGGCCGACAACACATTGGCCACCGAAATCCGCAAGCGAGCGACTTTGTCTTGAGGCAAGCGCGCCACCATGTCCACCGAATCCAACTCCACACCCAAAAAGGTCAGCCGCGTAGTCGGACCCTCGGTCTTCCCGTCCGCCAAGGGCACCCCAAACTCCTGCGCCAGCCGCACAAACACGGATAACATCTCCTGACATTCCCCGGAGTGCGCAGCTCCCACAAACAAAAAATCGTCCAGGTAATGCACCACAGAAGACAGGCCAGATGCGCGAACCAGCACCCACTGCAGGAAGGTACTAAACATCTCAAAATAAGCGCAAGAGACCGAACAGCCCATCGGCATGCACTTGTCAAAATAATACCCCCCTTGAAAGCAAAACCCCAATAAGTGGAAGGAGGACGGGTGAACGGGTAGCAAACGAAAGGCCGATTCAATGTCCACCTTTGCAAGTAAGGCCGACCGACCGGCCCCTCGCACCAGCAAAGCCGCCTTATCGAAGGACGCATAGCGGACCGAACAAAACTGACGCGGGATAGAATCGTTCACGGAAGCCCCGATGGGGCAGGACAAATTACACAGGTACACTACCAAAAAACTGCCTCCAGTTTTGCAACTGATTCCTATAGATTTTGGGGTGCTGAATCCAGGAAAAATAGCCAAAATGTTCCATCACGTCACGTTTTCTTGCAAAATTAGATTTCTTACCCATATAAGGAATGTTCACATAATTTCTTTTTAGCCGACTGCAGTTTATTTTCTTGGCCCAAAATAGAGGTTGTAATGGTTAACTAACTAGAAACACTCCCTCATGATATTTTAGAGTGTTTTGTATTCATTTTATACATTAACAGGACAATTGGGAGGCGGGGGGCTAAATCCAGTACTCGCGCTGGCACATGTTCTTTCCTGTTCGCCTCGCTTCGTTCGCTCGCTCAAACACGGTGGTTGCGACATGAACGTTCCTGTCAAATTTCAGTTTCTTGCAAGTTCATTATTACCTTTTGTTTGCTCAGTCGTAATCCAGCTTTATTCCGAAGTGGTTCACTACAGTTGTAGTTTGCAGTGCTGTGTATTTGTGATGGCTCACAGAGCCAGAGGTTGTGTCAACTCTCCGGACAGTTTTTGTTTTATTTGTGGGGAATATACTGTGAAAAAGCAGCAGAGGAACATTTCTGCATTTATTAAAAAAGTATATTTCGCCTATTTTGGTTTGAAGTTAGGCGATCAAGACAAACCGTGGGCTCCTCACAAAGTGTGCAAGACATGTGAGGAAGATCTACGCTTATGGATGAAAGGTAAAAAACAAGCATTTCGTTTTGGAATACCTATGATGTGGCGTGAACAAAGAGACCACAGCAGTGACTGCTATTTTTGCTCTTGCATTGTGAAGGGATACAACTTAAAAAATAAGAACGTAATAAGTTACCCCAACCTTCCCTCAGCAATTAGGCCTATGCCTCATAGCAACGAAGTACCTGTGCCTGAACCACCAAAATCTTTGGATCATATTTGTGTGGACGGTTCTGATCATGATGAGACTCATCAGATGGCTTTTCCCGATGAGTCCAGTACTTCCAAGTTTGAAACTGAACCAGATCCGAAACCTGAACTTTTCTCTCAAGCTGAATTGAATGATTTAGTCCGGGATTTAGGACTCCCAAAAGATGCTGCCCAACTGCTAGGTTCTCGGCTTAAACAGAAAAATCTATTGTCACCAGGAACAACTTTTTATTGGTACCGCAACCGTGAGACACAATTTTTGAAGTATTTCAGCAAAGAGGAAGATTTGGTATTTTGCAACGATATATACGGAGTGATGGAAAAGTATGATCCTGCTGAATGGCGGCTGTTCATTGATTCGTCAAAAGACAGCATAAAAGGTGTTCTTCTTCATAATGGCAACACATTCGCTTCAGTTCCTATTGCTCACTCTGTTATTCTCCAAGAAAAATATGAGAATTTGGCCCTGATTCTTCAGAAGATTCGTTATGATGAGCATAAGTGGATGATTTGTGGAGACTTCAAAATTCTATCCATGCTATTAGGGCAGCAATCCGGTTTCACCAAATATCCCTGCTTCCTTTGCTTGTGGGATAGCCGGGCCCGCGACCTACACTGCGGGAAAAAAGACTGGCCAATTCGGGAGTATTTGAGACCCGGTGAGAAAAATGTTCTTCATGAGAGCTTGGTACCTCGTGATAAAATTCTATTACCACCTCTCCACATTAAGTTGGGTCTCATTAAGCAATTCATCAAGTCCCTTCCAAAAGATGGTGAGTGCTTTCGGTACCTTTGCTCAAAGTTCCCCCGACTTTCTGAAGCAAAGCTAAAGGAAGGAGTGTTTGTTGGCCCTGATATAAGGAAACTTATTTCAGATGGAGCATTCGCTGAAACGATGTCTGAGAAGGAAAAAGAAGCCTGGGATTCCTTCAAGGATGTTGTTCTCAAATTCTTGGGGAACAGGCGGGATGAGAACTATAAGGATATTGTTGCCAGGATGCTCAATGCCTTCAAAGAACAAGGCTGTAACATGAGCCTGAAAGTCCATTTCTTGCACTCCCATGTGAACTACTTTCCCGAAAACTTGGGGGCGTACAGTGAAGAACAAGGTGAAAGGTTTCACCAGGACATCAAGGACGCAGAGAGAAGGTACCAAGGAAGATGGAACACCACTATGATGGCTGATTTCTGCTGGTTGCTGCTGCGGGAAACCCCAGATGAAAAATACGCCAAGCAGCGCACCAAGAGAAGCATTCGGGGGAAGAAGAAACGGGCCCACCAGGAGATTGATTGACCCAAGAATGACTTTAAAATCTAAACTGTGTTGACAAATATCGTGTTTTTACTAAACTTTGAAATAAAAATTTGCTAGTTATTACCACAGTGTCGGATCTCATTTATTAGAATTTTATTTTCACACCATCGGGTGTTTGTCTTCATGTATTGCAATGGTGCGGTTTGTGTTTTCTATTCTTACATACATACCTGTACAACATTTTTTGCACATTTCTTTGCTTTGCTTTGTGTCTAACCTCGCTCTTATATGCTCAATGTTTGTGCACATGTATGTGGCTGTTTTAAGTGCAGACAATTTTGCTACCATCACAGTGTGTTTTGTTGACATTACTCTATTCTTATGTGCTGCCTTGTTACAATTTTCTTTATTCTTATTTGAATAACTACTAAACAATTAGTATAAAGAATTCATCCAAGAAACTTTTATCTCGATCGCACTCAATCTGAAACGTTCACCTCAAACTGCTAAACCAATGTAGCAAAAAATCTGTACGTGATGGAGCAAATTGGTTACCAGATTTGGATTCAGCGCACCAAAAAACGTAAAAATCAATCGAGACATTAGAGGCAGTTAAAAAAAAAATTTTTTTAGTGTACTTGTGTTATGAATCAACCGGAATTTGCCTGGCTCCTTCTTGGGAACAATACCCAAAGGCGAAATCACCATGTTAGGAAAGGGAGGCTCCAAAAAGGGGCCCGCCACCCTCCCCAACCGCAATTCGCCCAACAATTTGCCCTGGACCACCTCCGCCCAACGACGGACTGAAGGGGAGTTCCTAGCCGACGGCGCCGACACCACACCCCGCACCGGGATAACGAAACCGCTCTTAAACCCAAGTCCCAGAATCGCCGCCTCACGCCTCCGGGGATAGCGACTTAACCACCCCAAGAAGGCCTCCACGCGAACAGGGGAGGGGGCACGCCCGCGCCACTCAGTGCCCTTTTGGGGCGGGACTGGCAATGCCAGTGGTGCCCTTCTTAAGGCACTTGACAGCGGAATGGGGACCCCTGCACAAGGAACAGGCGTGCTGGAATTTGCAATCGGGAAAAGGGCACGTGGAGCGGTTGAAACGCCAGCACACGTCACCGCTCCCGGCCGAGCCTGCCTTTGAAGGCACCCCGGCCGCCCCCCCTCGAAAGGGCCACGCCGCCCCTCCCACCGCCCCGACACCACTTTTCCCCCCGCCCACACCACCGGCGCCCGACCTAGCCGACATCTGGGTCAGCCACAGGTTAATGTCCTGCGTGCCCCACGAAAGCGAGCGGCTCCCCTCCATCTTGTCCCTGAACTTTTCGTCGTAGTTCAACCAAGACCATCCGTCGTGCATCTGAGACGCCTCCAGGATGGAATCGGCGTACACTAGCAACATGCCATACTGCGCCGGATCGTGCTGGCCCCACACACTGGCCAACCGCAAAAAGGAACGCGTCCAATTAACCACATTACGCGCCACCTTCCGAACCCGACCAGCCTTTTCATCGTCCTTTCTCTTCTTCTGACTTTCGCCAGAGCGCTTCCTCCCCTTTAACAAGTGGAAGATATCGATGTAGCGCCGCTTCCGAATTTTACGCCGCAGCTTACGCGGCACCCCCACCCACAATTCCGGCAAAGAAACCACCGAAGAGGCCCCCCCACCCGCACCGAGGCCCACCCCACACTCCCGTACCTGCCGAACCCCCCCCCCTCCCGACCCCCCGGACGAACCACTCGAAGAGGAAGAAGACAAGGACGAGTCCGAACTGCGACGCCGCCGACAAGACCGCTGGCGCTTCTTACGCGAAGCCCCCCCACCTTCCCCCTTTGCGACTCACACCCCTCCCCAAGCAACTCACCCGACGAGGCCGGCGCAGCAGCCGGCTCACCAGCCACCGTACGGTCCTCGCCATCGGCTCGCGCGACATCCCTTGGGCACCCTTGGGTCGACTCCACTGCCACTCCACGCTGCATCTCCGCCCCAGCCGAAGGACTCAGCCAGCTCTCCCCGCCAGCCGCGCCTAAAGGCCATGTGGGCTGCGCCATAATCTGCCCGTGCGGAGACAAAAAAGGGAAAACAGGGGGGAAACCGACACCGGCCAGGCCGGAGACCAAGGACCTCCCCAACCCGCCCTAGATGTACCCTGCCCCCCAGACATCCACTGCTCCCAAGGGGAAGAACCCTCCGGCGTGCCAAAGCCACCGGGACCCGGGAACCACCCTGCGGCCCCACCACAGCTAGCAACCCACTGTGCCCCATCGTGCCGTAACCCTCCCTCCTGGCCCAGTGCCCCAAAATTGCCCCCCACCCCTACCCCACCCACAACACCCCCTGCCCTTACGCTCCCTGCCATTCCTGCCCTGCCCTGGAGCCCCTCATCCACCCCCAGGGATCCACCGGGAGGGTGTAAACCCCTACCACCTTTGCGGCCCCGCACAGCACCTCCCCGGCCCCCTTGCCCACCCACCCCCACCCCCCTCCACACCTCCATCCACACCCCCACACACAGGCCCGGGCAACCCCCTACCCCTCCCAGCCCCCCCACGAGACCGAGACCCCCGCCCCCTTGCCCCAGCCTTAGCAGGGGCCAAACCCCCAGCCTTTGCCCTGCCACGCGAAGCAGGCATCCCGCGCCGCGCCAAGGGACCCCTCAGGGCAGCAAGTACTGAAAAGGAACATCAATTAAAAACAGGAAAAACAAGAAGAGAAAGCAGCAGAGAGAACAATAAAAATGACCCACCAGAGACTTCCGGTTGGGCAATGAGCTGATCGGACGGCTCACGATCAGCTCCGGGCATCTGGCCCCGCAAAACGGCTATAAGATCTTTTAAAACACAAAAAAAAAAAACATCATTCCACCGCTTTCATCTCTCCCTCTCCCACGGGGTGTTAAAATTATGCACAGGAAGAGAACAGCGGTTATCCCTGACTACTTGGGGCAGCTAATGCCATAGAGGACAGGCCCTTCTCTCACCGCTGGCATTACCTTCTCCCTCGTGGGGCAAGCGGAGCAACCTGCGGCCATCCGTACCCGACAAGAGAAGAACATTATATAGCAGCAACGAGTGCGGAGGTGCGATCGGGCTCGATCCCCACTGCCTGCATCGGATCTCCCTCCTCCACGAGCCATCGAGTCACCGGCGGGGAAGAGACATACGGCAGCTGCGGCCCAACTCCGGGTAAGCCTCCCGCGGTCCTTGTCAGCTCACCACTTGCGAGGCACGGAGACTGCTGAAGTGTAGAGACTTGTGGCTGCCTCCGTCTTGCCAAGATAGACATCGGCACGGGCACGAAGCATACTGGGGCGTGATCAGACGTCCCCCCCACCGCTGCTATCAGCTCTTCCCTTAGGGGACACTGTACCCCCAGCAGAGAAAGGATCGGCGGTCACCTTGGCCGGATCGGGACACACAGCGGCATAGAGCAGACATCTGCATCGCGAACATCCACCCTCCCTACACGTGGCGAAGCGCTCTCAGCGGTAAGGGGACCTGTAACCCTTTTTTCTGCTTCCCTGAAACAGACATTTGCACGACGAGGGAACCGCGCTGAGGCGCAACCGGAACTTTCCCCCCGCCTTTTTCAACTTCCCCTCCCTGGGGTGTTGTGGCAGCGGAGAGAATAGGGGCCTCCAGGCCCAGTTGGGGCAGATAACACTGAGCAGGGGAGAGCACGCTGAACTGTGACTGCGATTGGCAGCTCTGCGATTGGGGGACTGGCCGAAGGGCTCTTTGGTGTGGCCTCTCAGGCGCTGCCTTCTGTCTAAAGCCCACTGCAAACAGCAGAGGGTGCAGTGGCTTAACCCTGACCTGTTTAGCTCACAAAGACCCACGCTAGCTGTGTGGGTCCTAACTCCACATTTATTGCTCAATAAAACATTATCATAGGGGATACTCTCCTAGTATTGGAGGCCGTCTCCACCCCGCCACGAACCCGCATGGCGTCGAAAGTGCCACGAAAGGAGAAGCTGCGTGCCCCGGAGGGGAAAACGACCGAGGGGGCGCCGGCTAGCCCGAAAGGTGGGGGCACACCAGACCTGGTCACGGAGGTCGGTGCTGCGGTGGTTCAGGCACTAGCTACCCGATTCCAAGATCTGGCTGACCAGATTCAGACTATGAGCCAACGCTTCACGGACTTTACCGGGAGACTAGACCAAGTTGAGACTCGAGTTTCAGATGTGGAGGACACCCAGCACTCCCTGGCGGCTAAGGTGGAGGCCTTGGAGACTCTGGTAAAGCAACAAGGTGACAAGCTGGATGAGCTCGAAAACCGGGGGAGACGCAAGAACCTGCGCTTTATTGGGATACCGGAGAGCGTGGCAGATGGCGCCCTTTTCGGATACCTGCAGACCTGGATTGGAAACCTGTTGCATAACCAAGATGGGGATCCTGTAAAATTGGAGCGCGTGCATCGACTTGGTCAGCGGAGGGAACAGGCGCGACGACCACGAGCGGTTATTGCACGCTTTCTGGACTACCGGCAAAAAGAAGCTGTGTTAAAAGCCGCCCGGAGTAGAAGGATGAGACAGCAGGATACGGAACCGATACTTGTGTTCCAAGACTACTCGGCCTTGGTAAGCCAGCAACGCCGGGCCTTCTCGGGGGTCTGCACCCAGTTGTTGAACAAAGGAGTACGATTCTCGCTGCTCTATCCAGCTCGGCTTCGAGTGGAGGTCCAGGGACAGACCCGATATTTGACAACACCGGCAGAGGCTGCTGCTTTATTAGAAACCCTGAATGCCCAGACCACCTCGCCCTCGTGAACTTTGGAATGCCAAAGGGAATGGGATGTTGATGCCTCACTGACAAAGAGAGGCACACAGACCAGTTGTGGCTGTGGGCTATAGCAGCTAGTTTTCTCTTGATGCCTGTGTAGTACTGGTGCTTCTTGGATTTGTGTAAGCTGTAACTTGTTACATTTAGCTACACTGTGTCATTTGCTCACTTGTTTAAACCAGTTGGCTGGCAACATTGTTAAATTGTTACAGTGTTTCAATTGTTTGGCTGAGTAATTATGTGTGTATCTTGCTACGGGCTGAGCTGGGTGAATGTTCCATCACTGTGTGGCCGGGTGAGGGTTCACAGCAGACTTAGGGGGGGGGGTCAGGCTTTAGGCTTGGGAGAGAAGGGGGTAGGAGACCCAGGGGGACAGAAGAAAGTAGGGGTATGGGAGAGGGGGGGGGGCCTGGCGATACCAATTTCTAACTCCTCTGGAGTGGTTCAGGGAATATTGAGGCCCTCGGGGGGGGGGGGGGGGAGGGGGGAAGTGATGGGGAGTACTGTCAATTACTGTTTGGGATGGTTAATAAGAGCATGGGGCTCTATCAGATGGTTCGGCTCAGTGTTGACTTGGGGAAGTTAGGGGCAGACCCGATTGCCACAGGGAAGTTGTCCAGCCTAATGGGCGGACCTGGCGGCTTAGGGGGGGGGAACGGAAAGGGGGTGGGGGGGTGGGAGGGGCGGGTGGGTGTTGTGGATGGGGTGGGACGGCAGGGGAGGGGAGGGGGGGCGAGGGCGGGAGGGAGAAGGAGGGAGGGGGACTGTGGTTCTCTCATGGTTTGGTTGCAGGGTTGTGTTCTCCCAATTACTAAGTGGGAGGGGTCACAGGCTGGGGGGACCCTCATCCGTCATGAGGAATTTACCAGTAGGTGGAGCTTTGGCACTGCCTTATGCCCCTGAAGATCATCACCTGGAATGTATGTGGGCTGGGGAATCCGATCAAGCGATATAAAATTTTGCAGGCCTTAGCCAGACACCAGTGTGATATTGCCCTGTTACAAGAAACCCACCAGACAGCCGAGGAACACAGCAAACTTTGTAAGTCATGGGTGGGGCAAGTCTGGGGGTCCCCGGCCAAAGGGAAAAAAGGGGGGGTCGTCATACTGGTCCATAAAAAGGTCCGGTTCGCGACAGACTCGGTCATAGCCGATGCTGAGGGAAGATACCTTTTGCTCTCCGGCCACTTAGAAGGGAAACCAATATTGATAGGAAACTTTTATGGGCCAAACGTGATAGACCCTAATGTTTATAATGGCCTGGCCTCTAAAATAGAATGTCTACCGGACTACCCCCTAGTAATAGGGGGAGATTTCAACGGGGTCCTCGATGTCGATTTGGACACCTCGAGAGGCAGAGATGGACGGGACAGACTCCCTGTCACACGGATACTACAAAAATTTCGAAAGCGACTAGACTTGGTAGACCCTTGGAGACTACTCCACCCAGGGGAGCGAGACTACACTCATCAGTCCCGAGCACATGGAACCAGCGCCCGTATCGACTATCTACTTCTGTCGGGGGGGCTGTTCGCCCAGACTGGGGAGGCCCAGATTGGCCCCCTGGAAATCTCAGACCATGCCTTGGTATGGATAGAGTTACATTGGGGGGTGATCCCGTGGATAGGACGCGACTTTGGCGTTTCCCCTTAAACTTATACCAGGACACTCAGTTTCATACCTTTATTCGACAACGATGGCAGGAGTTTCTGAGCGACCATGAATGTCACAGCGAAGACCCGGAACTGATGTGGGAAACAGCGAAAGTGGTGTTACGGGGCGACATTATCGGTTTCGCGGTCCGGAAACGCCGGATGCTCGCTGAGCGTATCATCCGTCTTGAACGGCGGGTTGTAGGCCTTCGTCGGCTATGCGCCCGCACCCCACTGGCCGCAAACAAAAAATGTTTGTGGGAAGCCCAAGTTGATCTAAACGAACTGCTTCACCAACGGGCAAAGAAATCCCATCTTTATTACCGCTATCAATTGCACTGCCACGGGGATAAACAGGGGAAGTTGCTAGCCCGGTGTTTGCAGGGACGGCGGGGCTCTTCCTGGATAGCAGCTCTCCGCGATGACGGGGGCAAATTACAAAGGGAAGGCAGGGAGATAGCTCGAGCATTTCGGCAATTTTTTCAATCCGTCTATGAGACGGAACGGCCGTCGGGAGAACTGAAAGACTATTTGGAGAGCCTCGACCTCCCACAATTGACCGCGGAACAGCAAGCGCTGATGGAACAGCCTTTGACTATTCAGGAAGTGCAATTGGTCATATCGGCGGCGAATTGTTACAAATCACCGGGTCCCGATGGTTTTGGGGCAGAGCTGTATAAGATTCTAGGGGAGGCTGTCTGTCCACTATTGCGAGAGGTTTTTGGTAGTCGCACGGAGCACGGGACATTCCGCTGGGGGCGGAACCATGCTCATATTGTATTGATCCCCAAACCAGGCAAGGACCCCTTGTCGGTGGCTTCCTACCGACCCATTTCGCTCCTCAACTTTGATTTAAAAATACTCGCAAAAATTTTAGCAGTTAGACTGGCGGAGGTCTTAGAGCACTTAGTACACGACTCGCAGGTCGGATTTGTAAAAGGTAGATACGCGGTCCGGAATTTACGGAAAATCGTAGCCTCCTTGGAATGGGTGCACCACCGCCAACTGCCGTCTTTGCTGGTGAGCTTTGATGCTGAAAAGGCCTTCGATAGGGTCAATTGGCACTATCTATGGGGCCTTCTACCGAAATATGGACTGGGGCCCACCTTCTGTCGGATGGTGATGAGCTTGTATGTCCAACCGACAGCCGCGGTGTTATGCAATGGGCTCCTTTCGGATGCTTTTGATTTGGGTCGTGGAACAAGACAGGGATGCCCGCTCTCTCCCCTTCTATTCGTCCTCTCGCTAGATCCTTTGATAAGGACAATTGAGGACTCGAGGGAGATACAGGGGGTCAACATAGGCGAACAAGGATTCAAAGTCTCCGCTTTCGCGGATGACATGCTGGTTCATTTACTCCATCCCGAACGATCCCTGCAGAAACTGTTGGCTGAATTTGGGAGATTTGGGAAGGCTGCGGGGATGCGTATCAACCAGGAAAAATCCGAAGCTTTAGATGTACTGGGAAAGCTGCGAGCTACATGGGAGGGGACGTTCCCATTGCGATGGGCGGCGGATGAGTTTATATACCTGGGGATTGTGTTGACCCGACAGCCTTCGTTGCTGTATAGGAGCAACTTCGACCGTACTTTACGACGCCTTCAGATACAGTTGAAAGCTTGGAGCGCCCTCCCGCTATCTCTGTCTGGGAGAGTGGCGGCAATACAGATGGTGGTGCTACCCCGATTACTATATTGGCTACAGACATTGCCGGTGTGGCTGCTACGTCGCGACATTCGTCGTCTAGAGGCCTGTTTTCGTAGTTTCCTTTGGAAAGGTGGCAAAGCCCGCATACCGTGGACTCGGCTCCTGGGGAAGTGGAAGGAGGGAGGGATGGGATTCCCCGATTTAAAAGCCTATGCGCTGGCCTGTCAGGCACGCCACCTTGGGGATTGGCTGGGTGGGACAGAGTTTTATACACCCCGAGCCCTGGAAGAATGTTTTGTGGGCCCGTTAACGTTGATGGGGGCTCTTCACGGGGAGAACCGCCAGCTCCCTAGTTACCTTGTGCGGAGTGGGCTCATTAGTTCGGCCAGGCGGACCTGGCAATCTCTTAATGGAGCATGGGGCACGCCTTGGCACACTTCTAGTTGGCTCCCAATACAGGGCAATACGTCTTTTCCCCCAGGCTCAGACTATATGCCCTTCCGGGAGTGGCACACGCGGGGATTGAGGAATATAGGACATTTAGTGGAGGTGACAGGGAAATGTAAATCCTTTAGGACGCTAAGTAGGGAATATGACCTGCCCCCCCGCCATTACTTCGCGTATATTCAGGTGACTCATTATGTCTCTTCGCTCAATCGAGATGCCTTGCAGATCGAACGCTCTGCGCAGATCCTCGAATTCTTCGGGCTGGGAGGGGAGATGCCGCTGTCAATTTCTGCATATAAATCTCGATTGGCACAGCTCCAGGCCCTGCCGGATTACCGAAAGGTAGAGGACGACTGGGCGGCCGAGCTAGGCAGTGAAGTGGCCCCGGGTACGCTCCAAACAGCCCTACGAAGGATAGTACGGTTAGTACAGGGGATGAGGTGGAGGGAGATACAATTTAAATGCCTCACTAGAGCCCACTTCTCACCGAGGCGAGCGCTGCGCAGTGGATTGACGACCGATGGTCGATGCCCCCGCTGTTCAGAGCCTATGGCAACCTTGCTACACATGTGGTGGGACTGCAAAGTATTGGAGCATTATTGGGCAAAGATCTGTTCCTTTATAGGGGGGTTACTGCAGCGGAGATTGCGCTGGTCCGCTCCCCTGGTAGTGTTGGATTGCATATCTGCCCCTTGCCCAGCTAAACCAGGGGAACGTTTGCTAATGCGCAAGGCTTGTCTGGTGGGGAAAGCGCCTATTCTTAGGTTGTGGAGGGATTCCTCGGCTCCCACATTTGGGGAGTGGCGGAACTGTTTTCATCAGCTGATGTTGACGGAGAGATGGGGGGCGCGGGGCAGTGCCAAACGCTGGACGGCCTTTATGGCAGTCTGGGAGCCCTATATCCAACAGTTGGGGGCTCGAAGCCGCAATGAGATTTTGCAGGTCGGTAGTTGAAGATGCCCATGCTGGAGCGGGCTCGGGGTAGCAGGGATATAAGGGAGCTAACACTGCACATGGAGAATGAGGGGGAGGGGGA